>JARFXM010000011.1:1442500-2163750 GCA_029532625.1 Lomentospora prolificans
TACTGTGGTCATCAATCATGCCCTCGACGTCCTTGAGGATTTCGGCGTAGCGCCGGTGCGCCTCGGCAGCCATAGCAGCGACATCCCGGCCCTGGATCTCGAAGACGCCAGTGGGCTGTGAGTGGATAACAAAGGGGACGGCAAGGAGAGCCTTGATCCATTCTATGGTCCAGGCGGTATTAGCCCATCGATAATCGGATTCTCACCAAAGCGTATATATCCCTTAAGAGGTTCTCCGAATTGGGCATGTCGTGCCGTTCACCGCTTGTGGCATAGAATGGAGGATTCCCATGCGGCAGCGGTGTGGTTGCACGGCGTTGTTGGGGAAAGGCGGTGGTACCAGCTCGGTTATTTGAGGCTCATTGTTGAGCTTAAACGATGGGAGATAAAAGGATAGAAAAGCTCTGGCGTGACACAGACTAGAGGACTTGGATTGCATACCTATAAATTGATCTCGGCGATGGGTTTTGAGAGCGTCTATAGAAGTTAGCGAGTCGGATCCACCACGACTGAAGTCCTCATCTCCGTCGAGAAAGAGAGGCCAAGGGAGGCCAAGGGGTCGTGGAGAGGACGACGGTGCGGCCAGACGAGTGTGGCTGGGGCCGACACCGGTTTGGAGCTTACATTCTACTCTGTAGCGTGTCGTCATCGTACGTTATTCGAAATACCCAGGTTCTCGTGAAATCTCAGTGATGAAAGGGCCAAAGCTTAGGGAAGTTTGAGATGGAGAACCAAAGAAACAATCCGGTGTAGGAGGAAGATCAATAAAATAAAGCAGATGTCAATGACGCCCCTTTCTATCCGGGCTCAACAAAAGAAAAGGCGGTACGGACCCGTTACGCAATGAACCAGGGGGTTGGAAGCTTCAGGGCCAGATGAAAGTGATCACGAGGTCTCGATTTCGGCTTTCCGGTGTCTGCCCCTCCCCTTACCTTGCCCTTTTCCTATCTCAGCTTTGGGGATCCAAGCAGCTGAGGTGCCGCTAATGTATGAAGCTAGTGTCTTTGGCAAGGGGAAGAGAGAGGTTGAATTGCTCAACTGATGCGCTGCAGGTACGTGGACGGAGGGTAGGTTGACGGTAAGTGGACGTAGCCAGGCATGAACTGGTAAATAGGTAATCGATCAATCCAGCCCGAGCCACGACGTCAGTATTAGTTTTAGGAGTCATTGGCGAACAAGGGCGCTCCTTCCTGCTCACTCTCCTGCTCACTGGGCAAGTGCGCGGCGTTCTTTGCTCCTCCCGCTGGCTGGCTCGCTGGCTGGCTGCAGCTGGCCCCTCAACTGTGCCCCACTGTTAGGTACTCTCCCGGTTACACTCCGCCAGTGAGTCAGCACCAACTTGCCCGTATCGGTCACCTCCGACGCCGACCCTTTTCTTGCCGAGAATCGGGCGTCGCCGTGTGCGGAAGCCGAAGCAATAGTCTGGGGTTCGCGCACAAATGGAGTCACTACATGTATCTTCTCGGGTCCCATCGTACCAAAAAAACAAAGACCGAAGGGAAAACCATCCGGCCGTACGTACTAATCTATCTCCTTCAACAACACGCCCCAAACACTCCTATCCGAAACCTACCTAGCAAGCATACTAAAGACAAGAGAGAGCGGACGACAGACAAAGACACTCACGTCTCCAAAGACCTGGATCAAAAGACTCAGGGGACACTTTACAGGCCCTGAAATCGACATCCCAGAGGAAGACTACGCCACCACCCCACCCCTTCCAGCAATTTCCATGCATCCCAACCGCCCGTTGCACCTCTCATCCTCTCCAGGTCCAAACTCCTGAGCAGCATCAGCCATGCTTCCAAACAACCCCCAATCAAGCCCGTGGCCGACCTGCTTCCACCTCGGCAACTTACCCAGGTGCTCGCGGAATGTCGACATAATGTATTCGCGTCTCGGACCTCTCGACCACGGGTGCATGCCCTTGCACCGGGCGCATGAAAATATCCATTCCGCAATCCCGGTCCGCCAATGCAGATAGGCAACACGCACCACCGCCATATCAATCGCCACCACCTCCGTCTCCGAAGGCGAGCCTGACGCGCCGGCCGCCGCTTTTCGAGCCGGCTCGTCGAGCATCTCTTGAATAAAATCGTCGTCGAGGTTGCTTATACTCGTCATGTCGTCCTCTGTGAGTCTCTGGATGTCGAAAGGAAAGGTGGCCCTCCGTACGCGGTGACAAGCCCACCGGGCTGCGGCCCTCTCCGTGTGACCTCCCCCCTTGCGCTCCGCGAGCGACTTGGTAGAGTCGTGACCACCGCCTAAGCGAAGAGACACTGATGTATCCAGCCTCTCTACTGCATATCTCGCCTCACGGAGGCCTCCTCTCGAGTCATATTCCTATCAGAAGACAAATGCCAAATGATACAGACGCGTGCGCAGCTTCCAAAGGTTCAAGTCTCCCCCGCAACCGCCGCATTGAGTGCAGCTACTCGTACACAACACATTGTATAGCCTCCTTAAGAAGAGACAATGTGTTTGTTGCGTCCAAGGTTCAGTAGCAACGGATCACGTCGTTCGCTTGATGATTGACTAGTCGATATATTGGGTGCGCGTTATCTCGCAGATGAGTCATGCGATAGGCGGTCTTGGGGCAGTTCAGACTACGAACGTCAAGGTTCTCTAGGATGCCTTCGATGATCTCCAATGATATCCGGCTCCATGCTCCTATATCCGCCCCTAGGCAGCGACGTCTGTACAAGCGCTATGTAACGGTTGAACTTGGGGCCATCGAAGGGTAAAGAGGGGGGGGGGGCCAAATACATGTCGACAGTGGGGAAATACGTCGCTCCTGGATTCGTGTCTATCAAGGCCATCTTGCTGATGTCACTCTCGGCGTCGCGCTACCGAGACGACCGCTTTTCGATAGTTGGCATTGTATATGTGACACGCCCGGCGGTGAGCTTTGAAACCCCCGCACCCAGCCACAGATAGATGGCCGCCTCGATATCAGTCTCTTCCTTTTTCCGCTACTAGATGTCAAGCGGGCGAAAATTGAAAGAGGCAGTTCTCCATAATGAAATTTGACCTAAAGTGTATATGTACTGACCAAAGGCTTGTCCTAACTTGTCAAACCCCCATTGTAGGATCAAGGACGAGTGGAGAGTATGAAAACACATTCGCGAGCACTGCTCGGGAGATATATATATATATATACTGGTGCGCAGAATCACTTCGCCGTCTTCTGATTATACGTTAGGCAACGCTAGTAGGGAGCCTTTGGGGAAATAGATATATGGTGCATCTAGTTCTAGACCAGGCTCACATATAACTACCTATAAAATCTAGGCCTCCCGACATCCCCGTCCCGCTTGGCAGAAGCTACGGTGTACAAGCAATATCCCTCTATAGCGGTACTAATTCGCACTTGCGTGTGTCAGTCGGTCGTCGTAAACGGACCCGAGCGCATCAGCGGACGAGGCCTATCTCGACCTAAGCATCAAGACGAGACGGCTCCATCTGGGTGACTCATACATCTAGGACAAGAAGGAGTCTTTAGAGAGCCTATAACAGATGCGCTCTTAGCAGATCTGCAGGGGTACTCAGGCCGGGCAGCACTTTGAAAGGCCTCTAGAATCTTTGGTACAGCCTCTACTACGGAGACTGCCCTTCTGACGGCCACCAGCCATGGTCTAGACCCAACCTCTAAAGGTAGCTTGGGCTGCGCCTATCACAAGAGAAGGCAATTTCGGCTGTGAATCGTCGCAAGGGAGGGCTGGAAAAGGGCAGGGCTCGCTCGACAGAGGTTTCGCCGTCCTCTGAAAAGGAAACATGCAGATGACTGTGCGAATAAAACCTTCCCTTCATAAAAGAAATTGTTGCCCAAGTCAGACCATTGAGTGCACATTAGAGGACCTCTATAATCCTGACATACTTTCGAGTTGCTTTTCCTGAATCGTGTCATCGATCCTCATGCCATGTACACCGCGCGTTCGAAGTGGATGGATTGGGTCTACGCATGTCGATTTTGGCTCGCAATATTTCGTCGGTCTCGGCGAAAAAAGGCTCGGCCGACAGGACTCAAGCGAACCATTCTTTTCAATCTGGGGAAGTGGATATCAAGTAAGGACAATCCATGCCAGATATAACCGGTGGCCGATCTGAACAATCCGCACTAACAACCGATCTGAGTGGTTGAGGCAGCCGTGGCGCAAGTGCTTCCTTGATTTCTCTCACCGTTTTGCTTCATTTTTCCTTGGCCGAGATACTCCGTACGAGTGCAGCACCATAAATACAGAGAGATCTCTTCTGGTAGAGGAAAAAAAGGGGTAGAAGAGTCCTTAGTAGGTGAAAGTGGCGCCTCGAATTACCAGAGAGGGAACTGTGTGAACTGGCGGATGTCTGTGATAGCCTGGCTGCTGATTTGGCAAGGAAGAGCTGAAAGTGTAAGGCATGTTGTAGCTGGCTGTTACCAACTGATCTATTCCCTATCACCGTCCATTTGCACTTTTTTGCCCGGGCACTAGGCGCGTTGATGAAAGGATCAACTCTGCCGGTCTTGACAAGTCGAGCTGAAATGGACAGATTCCATGCGCGGTCCGTACGATCGTGCGTCCTTGGACATGGGCGGGCAGTAGCTACAACCTGTAGAAGGGGCCTCTGATGATGGGCTAACTAGCCGACTTAAGGGAGTATTTCTATCGGTTAGCCATTGGTGCCATGATGACGAGCCTCCCGAAAAATGGCGTGCTAGTGTTTGCCCGGCGGGTGAGTTTCGAAGTTTGCCAAAAGTTTGGAGATTCTTCGTGGTTTTAGCGCCAAACCGCTCCTCTCACATATCGCTTTCCAGCTCAGTCAAAGTGTAGGACACTCGTTGGTGTTCTACGTACGATGTTTGATTGATTGGCATGGTGGCCTGGGTCTAGATCTGAGCTGACAGGATGAAAAGCCACATGCGATATATGATCTGATGCACATGATGTAGACTGCCGGCAACCTTGCTGCAGCAGTCTATCTAGCCGAGTTCGGTTACTTAGTTAGACACAATCCCAGACATTTATCGGACGTCGGCCATGTTATCATAACCCTAGGGATCTGAGAACTGAACAGCCAAGCCGTCGATCTGAAGGCATGGCTTTCGTCGAGATCGAGATCGTAGCTTGCGAGTGAGGAATCATATTTCTGCAGCTATCGGCCCATGCCGTGTCAGGGGTTCATAGTGGGCCTCCAGGGGACGTGTCTAATGAGTGAGTGCTTCTCGGCGGTATTCGTGACAGTCCAGATCCAAAGGGCTGGTATAAAGGGCGTTCTGAATAAGACAAGTCCCCATAGCACGCGACACGAATCACGCAAAATTGCCAGCCCGAATTTTGTTAGTATTCGCGAATGGTTGTCCGATATATGATCTCTCACACACGCGTGTATCGGTGCGCTGGGTGTGGCGATTGGATTTCAATTCCCTGATGCCTAGCAATACAGCATGGCAACCTCACAGACAGGCCAACTGAGCCGTCGTACTGCGAAACTACGACTGACCACATTGCATAGTCAGACGCTTGAAGCGGAGTTACTAGACTTTGGAGAACCGCCTCAGTGAGCCATTCCGTGCCACACAACAATCTTTTGATGCCAGTCTTAGGCGTTGGTTCCCTCTCGGTTATTAGCTGGTGCCTTTTTGGCTGGAGCATACCCCCGCCCAGCTACGGTATCCGTGCAGTCGCTGCCTTAGCCTCCTTTGTACAGCCTTTTTTCCAACCGGGGCTCTTCGACGGAAAGTGTCTATTACTCGGATACTGGTACTGGGTACTAGTTCGTTTGGTGCCCTGGGGCTGCGCATGACCAACCACGATTCACTAGATGCCTTCTTCAGATAGAGGGCGTTATCCCTTTTGAGATCCAACTGTAGATCAGCTGAAATAAGCGTAACATGGGCGTGGTCTTGAAGAGGGCCGCCTTAGCGGAATTACCATAATCTAGTGTTGGCGTAGTATCCTTGCGTCGTGCTTTCAGGGCCGGGGGTGATTCGACGATAGGGACGTCTAAGACCACAGATCATCAAGCTCTCAATGGTGAAAGTGAAGTTGTCCGGCGACTCTACACGGTAGGGGCATGGAATACATGAGTGTCAGCATGATTAAAACTCGACGATCCACCTCTCATCCAGGGCTCCGAATTATCTTAGCCAACGCCAGTGAATGGTTTCATCATCCCAGAGTAGATGCCACTTCAGCATACTTCTTCCCCATTCAGGTAACAGAGAAACGCAGAAAAAGGACAACTTCGTAATAGTCAAGCTCAGAAAAGGCAAGGGAGTTACAGCAGTACAGCCCATGTCGAGATGAGATGGTGAAGGCCAGCAGTCATCCTCTTAACACCCGTCCAAGTCTCAGCACTAGATGAATGCCCACCTGGAGTAAATATCCATGGACGGTTACGAGAGATGGGGCTTGCCAGGCCAGAAGCCGGGCAAGCAGAATGCCAGCGTGCAGCGCCCCTGCCTGTTTATTGTCTTATATAGCAATACTCGATTGCTTACGCAGGGTAGGTAGTGTCTAATTTACTCCTCATGTGTCCCTTCTTTACGGGAGATATTGTTCTCAATCAATGACGTTACCTGAAGGTAGTATTAGCTGTCACGGGTGTAAGCATTGGCGACATGTTTTTGAAGAAGCTGTGGACGCTTCCCCCTTTCTCATCATGCTTCGGAGAAGCAGTGTCACGCTGGCCTGCCGCGACTATTATTAGCTGGCACATGCACCAGCAGATATTCCTATTATTTCCTTTGTTGCCTTATTAATTGCCCGCGACGTTGTTTGTCGGCTAGAGGCCAGGAGCCAGCACCACCCCGGCCAGCCCTATGCCAGCGCCGTCGAGTCGCTACCGAACCCTCGGGTCGCTCGCTGGCCTTTTTAATAACAACCTTTTTGCTTGTCGAGGCTAATTTTGCTATCATGCAAGCAGCATTGGACTCCGCGGACAGTCCCGGCCTTCCGTTTGTCCAGTCACATTTCTTTTAGCTCTCCCAGTGGATTTCACAACACAAATATCCTAATATAGGCGAGCAGCTGGCTTTCGCGAACGAACTCGTCCACCGCAATCGCAATAATTTTCCCATTCAAATCGAAATCCCCACTCTCCCGGATGAAGAAAAAAACCGACCAACACAGACCACTTTTGGCGTCTACTATCTTACTCGTCCCTCAAAGGATCGCTGGCAATAGTTTTGATTCATCCGACCACTTTAGCATTCGCCAGTATCAAGAGTATGAGGGATGACCTAAACTACAGTTCGATTATATTAGCGCCTAACTAAAAACTATCAAATCTGCCGCATACCTTCTATTTATCGGTATTTTTATGTTGTAAGCTGGGAAGCGGGAAGGCGGGGTGCCTCGCCAGCCAGCGGCCTCCCCGTATTTATAGAGGAAAACAGCACGATATATGCCCATTAGATTCCTTGTCGGCATCAAGGTATCCCTAGATTTCAAAAATGTTGGCAGCGGAAAGCCTCGCTGGCTTCCTGGAGCTATGCCAGCCCTTCGTAGTGTGGGCATCATCGTATTTTACCCCTTTTCTACACCCCAAGACACGCGTCTGCTGAGACCAAACCGTTCTGGCTATACACCGGCGAGATGCTCACCTTGAGCTGTCGCCATTTGTTCTTTATGATCAAATCCCAAGACTCAATCATGGTATGGCTCTGTTGCCAATGTTATGTTGGGCCATGCTGGGCAATCTACGAGTGCAGGATTTGTGGGCAACATTTTTGTCGCGCATGTAAAGACGAACCGGGAATCTTGAAGAGCCCAGCGACTCGAGCCGCTGGCTTCTCATTCCGCGTTGTAAGGAGGGAATGGGCGAGTATATACTATTCAACAATTTTTATGAGCAGGTATCCGTCCACACTACATTAATAGGGTTCTGAATTCACGGTGTGTACGTGATTCAAAAGGTAAGTCCATTTGACTCGAACTTGCTCGATCAGCCCCAAGCTTACGATCCTCGCTGACACTAAATTCTCACGGAGGTTTAAAAGACCGCACATGGGTCCGAAATATAGCTGGCCATACCGGGGCTCTCTAGCGCCCGAAACAAGCTCATCACTCGGACGGCCTTCCATGATATGCTTATCCCAACATTTGGTGCGTAGGGCTAGATGGCGTAGCTACAAAGGATACGAAGGATCACGCTAACCCCCGGCTACACGAAACAGGAGTTGAGCATCGATGGCATCGCATGCTGGCGTTGCGTTGCTAGAGTTGAATGGACAAGTCCGCCAAACTCGAATCTTGAAAAGAACCCGGAATGTACCCACAAATCGATGGCTCTTAAAAAGCCAGAGCCCCCAAATCAAGCCCATAACGATGGCCATATCAAAGGATTGTATCGTTCTAGGCTTGATGACATGCATTCCCCGACGAAAGGGGCGTCAGGAATCTCAAAACAACCACCCATCAAACTACTTGTCACAGGCTCTTTACCTACTTCATCTCATGTCCTTCCACAGCGGAAACTGCTTCTCCTTTACCAGAAACTCGCTAAAACATATCGGACGAGAAGAGCTGTAGATGCACACCCTCTGCGTTCTTTGTCTGATGAATGTAACAGGTCAAGATAGGTCGCAGTGCCGCGGACTCAGTCCTGGACCCATTACTCGGAAATTTTCGGCCGCTACATCCTGCTTCTTCTGGAAGCGGAGAAGACAAAGTAGAATCGCGCGGCCATCATTGATAGTACAGTAATGTCAAACTACCCATACACTCTGCTTTCGTCTGTTGAGGAGTTCTGCTACTTTCCGAAGAGAGTAGAGAGATGGTTGTGGGCGACGTTCCTTTTGGAGGCGTAGACTCTTCGAAAGTGGTTCTCGCTTAAAGCAGAGGGTGGCACAGAAAGCAAATGATATGCGCTATGTTTCATTACTCTTATCAGATAACATATCCTTGCCCTGCAGGGTTTTATGTCTGCCAGGTGGTATGTCGCTGGTCAGGTAGGTGCGCAAAGGGAGATGCGGACGAATTGGGCTGACTACGTCATGACCAGCACCCAAGGAATGGGGCCGAGAGTTGTCTCGTTGCGGCAGAGGCCCCTTGACCGCATCACAGGTTTCGTCTCATCGAACGCGCAAAAGCAATGAGCACCGGATCGTGTCTCTCGACGACCCTTGTTCGCCAGCTACCCTGGTCTCCCGCACCACCCCGGACGAAGACATTAAACGAAGAGGGGTTTAGTGAGAGTAAGCCCAGCTTGCGTCCTTTCTCTCTAGGTCCTAATCGTTGCAGTATCATGAATCGAATGAACTTAGAAAAGAAGATAGATGAAGACGCCTTTGATACAATGACCGAATCTCGTATCAGCAACTCTTACTCCACTGTTAATAGCTGTTAGCATGTTTATTGCGTGTCCTGCGTTAGGGAGGGGTGAAATGTGGCCGAGTAATAGCTTCGCACTTCTGCGCATGGCCTGTCGGTGTCTTCCGTGTTCCGTACAAAATACCAACGGTCCGAGCTTGACTGGTGCCGTGCTCGGTCCGCAAACCACAAATGGCACGCTTGGCAAGGTTGGTGCTTTTACCAAAATTCCGCCCTGGACGCTGTTGATATATATATGGTGTAAACTCAAACCTCGGAGGCTACCAGGCACTCCTGGTAGCCCGAGAGTCTTCTTCCCTGGGCACGTTGGCCATGGCAGCCGCCATGGCGCGGTTGAAGGCGATATCCCAATGATTACTGAGTACGATCGAATTGAACGGCAAGATGATTCCTGTTCCTGACAAAAAACTGCACTGATGCCTCCTTGGTCCATCATTTCGACGTTCAACGGCAGCCGAATTTTGCTACTCAGGACAGATAGATAGTCTTGTCGTTCATCTCCGTCTAAAAACTGTTTTCTCCATAGCTTAACTCGGAACATGGTTAAGACATTCTCTTCTTTGTCTCGGGCTCTCTCGGGGATCCTTCGCCTTGTCAACGAGCGTTCTAGTCTCCGATGCCACACAACAGACGAATACGCTATCATCACGAATATCCGTCGAGGTAGCTTGGAGTTCCCTCCCACTCTTATAGCTTCGTCGACACCTAATTGCGGTTACCATAATCATGCCAATGGCGTTTTATGGACGACTGACCGTTTGGATTCTCGCCGGGGGGTAGCAGCGCCTGTGTGAAGGCAGTCAGCATCAGGTGCAGCTGTCCAGCTCCCCCGTTTTCTAGGATTTGCATTTATCACCATGGGCAATCTCATCTCCACTTGGTTGCTTGCCTGCCGCTAAAAGTACACGACTGCGCACTGGCGCGAACGTTTTGGCCGAGATTGCTTTTTCCTCTCTTAACTAACATGGGCCATCAGTTCTACCTCCCCACTTTAGGTACCTATCTTCCCCAGCTCGATAGCGCCAGTCAGCTACAGCGGGAAGAGTATCAGAGCCTTCCTCAGTTGCTATCGGCCAACTGATGTACTCCATAGCACCACCAGGCAGAAACGGCGATTGGATTGGAACTCTTCCAATGGTGGCTTTCCCTCCTCAAACATAACCAATCCTCACCTCTACACCCTCACCTGGATCGCTACTGTCAATGTCGCTCACCACTTACACCCCCCCGGGGCGTTCTTGTTGCACACCACCAACATCGCCAACTCCCAGATCGGGCCCTGATTTTGCTTTTTCTTTTCCTTTTTTTTTTTTCTTTTTTTTTCTTTGGTACGACGATCATAAACTAAAAACTGGGTTTTCCCGCGTCTATGGTTCTCTCGGATTCCCCGGATTGGGTTCCCGGAGCGCCTACTTGTGTGAATGCCGCCTGGGGAGAGGTCAACCTCGAGTCATTTGCTTTTGTCATGGTTATTGTTGATGTTCTCATCTTTCCTTTCTCTTTGTCGCCCCCCAGCGCCGGAGAGATATTAGCTACTGGGACGGTGAAAATGGCACCCTTACCGTTGCTTCTTCTTCTACTTGTATTTCTTTTAAGCCATCGAGGGCCTTTTGGTCCTGCGAAATGACGCGGATTGACCAGGCTCTACACATATTTGTCGAGTCCAAGTCGAACAGGTAAGACTAATGGGGAACAAACCGGTTTGGTACGCGTCGAGGAATCGGAAAATGAACACAATTCTCGATCGGGGATGTGATTTCCCATGTCGTCTCACATCGATGGTACTTTCCAGCCCTGAGAAAAATGAACCATCCCTGTGTAAGACAGCTACTCGTTCGTCAAGCCGAAATAGGGAAGATGGGGAAAGGGCGTGCATCAAGTGGGAAAATCTGTGGTACGCTGTCTCGTCTGGTCCTAATTCAAGCTCCTGGTTGACAGCCTACTTCGAGGGCGTGTGCGTATGTAAAGCTCCCTTTCTGGACTACTGGAATGGGATGGGTGGTGGAATGGGAGATGGACGGGCTTCTCAGCTCGATCCCATTATAAGAGACGCCTGAGCCTGTTTGAGTGTCAATAAGTCTACTCGATCAAACCTGCCAGTTCCGTTCGTCATGCTTGTCCGATCTATTACACCTCTACAGCACTGTATGATTGCCAACCTGAACATCACGCTCGCTTATTCCTTATATCTATTCCGTGTAAACGATACGTGACGAACTTGCACCTAACCTGGAAACTTCATCTCGCCCTACATATACACTACACGACACACTCACTACAATAGCATTCAGGGCAACAGCTTCCACCCCTCGCTGCCGGGTATCCTCGTGTCTCTGTTTTGACATCTCTCGAGAGTCACCTCCCATCTTACGTCCTATCCGTTCTAGAGACGAAGGCCCCCCAAAAAAAAAGACGAGAAGAAGAAGATGCATCCCAACGTTCCCCGTCGTCCCACCTTCTCGGCGGTCATCCACGCCAAATGCGCCGCGCTCAAACTCCGGCGATCAAGTGAACCCGAACAGGTTTACTCCACAGCCCGGCCCGTCATCGGTTTCGACCTCGGGCTCAGCCGACGGCTCTCCGCCCTCGAGGAGCGCGCCAAGGCCGAGCCCAAGCACCAGCTCGTCCGTGTGCAGGGCACCATTGTGCTATCGCGGTCTGAGCTTCCTAAGAAGGTGCGCGCGGAGATGGAGGCGATTCTCGCCCCCACAGAAATCCTCTTCGTCACCTGGCGGGAGAGGCTGAACAAGATCGACGTGAGCTCAAAGCTTGAGGCCGGCGGTGTCACGGTAGAGATGGCTCAGGGAAACCCGACGGGTATCCCTTTGATTCGGGAGAGGGTTGAGTTTCATATTCTGAGGAAGGATACGAAGGTCGTCATCAAGCCAGTGAAGGAGGAGATGGTAGGGAGTACGATGATGTGGCGGTTACCAGGTACTGCAAAGGGGTTGGACGTGTGCGTGCAGGTCGTGTCGAATAGCCAGGTGCTGGCACAACTTGACGTCCAGAAAGAGGAGCCGGAGGAGAGGGAAAAGGAACCCGAGATTGTGGTGGAGATTGTGGAAGACGTGGATACGGAGGCGGTCCGGCCTCGACGGCCCGTGAGGGTATCTAGTCGCCGGAGGATGGATGTGATGAGGGGACGACGACACTCGCAACAGCTACAGCAGGTTGGGGAAGAGAAACTACGATGTCAACGGTGGTGACGAGGAACGAGCATGTGGATTAATAGCGACGGAACCCTCAGGGAACTTGTGCAAGAGGAGTTATAAGGGAACTGGGATCGCAGGCCTAATAGAGAAAGAGCTCGGGATTTCAGGGATCAAGGGAGTCAAATGGTGGCTAATTGCTGGCAATTTCAAAAGCAAAGGGTTTGAACAGTTGGAAAGAGGTAACCACAGCACCTCGGGGAGCACAGAACTCGCGTCCAACGATGGCCCAATTTCATTTTTAATAATAATACTATACTTGATTAATACTCACTCGCTTTGACACTCGAATTAGTATCAGACAGACCCCCCCTAAAGCTGGGAAACAGACGACAGCGAAAGCCTGGGGCAGGCAATGACGCTTTGGGCGCAAAAGTTTAACGCCACGTTAAGGCACCGTGACACTCTCCGGGGGTTCGTGAACCGGCTTCTCGGGATGCTGGACTTTGAACAAGGAGCCGGCGACGAAGGCGGTTTTTTTTCTTCTCTTGTTTCTCTTTTGGCTGTACAGGTGAAAAGGCCAGAAGAAAAGGAGGCGGGGTTAATAGTCCGCGCAGGCAGTGGTTTTGGCGCTGTTTCACCAGGGTTCAAAAGGCAAAATCACGAGGTGAGTCTGGGAGAATGCATGTGGTGATACTCCACGTCTGTATTGGTTAACCTGAATTGAAGATTGGGGGTTTCTTGTGGGAGGTTGTCAATAGTGAAAGGTGTCAGTGCGCTGACATAATACACACGTCGCCAAGCTGAGCTTCGCCCAGGCGGCAAGAGTCGAAACAACAGGCAGCACCAGGGCTCGAAGTACCTTAGCCTTAGTGGAGGTTTAGCGTCCAGCGCTAATAGGTACAAGTTACCTTGGCCATCAACAGCTGCAACGCCAGCACAACGTTGACGTAGCCACATCGAGAACGCTGGGACTTCACCTTTCTTTCATTCCTGGCTTCCCTCCCGGTGGTCTTATCTCGAATTAGCCAGGAACACCCATGAAGTCGCGATCCTGAGCGAAGATATCTTCTAGAAATTGTGTAATCTCCAGTATACCTCCATTTTGGCTCCGACCTAAGCATGCAACCCGCCACACGCTGCGAGGTTTGAAGCTCTAGTTCCACCTTTCTTGATCACTGCATCTCCCTGTTATCTATGCTGTTTTCCGGTGTCCTCCATCCCTCCTGCCTTCCTGAACCGAGTCTTGACGGTGTCTGAGCCATGAGCGACTGGACGTTCATTCTGTTCGCCTACCTCCTCGGCGGCTTGACCTTCATCCCGCTCACCATAACCGCCGTGCTCCTCCCACTCTACTTTAACCTCCCGTACCGACCAAACCCCGATGCGAATCGAGAAGATGGCGCCGACGGTATCGTACAGCCTGGGGACGACGTGGCGGCCCTTAGGGAGGCTCAAGACGCGAAGCGGGGTGGTACAAAATCCCGTCTGACGACCGAACCCGACGTAGCCGCTGGATACTTTGCCGTGTGCCGTGAGTACACGCCCATGGGCATAAACGCGAAGCCGATCGAGAGGTCCACCCCCGTTGGTTCGGCAACCGTTGCGGCGCCGAGCCAGAGCGTTTACCAGACGATGTACAGGAGCATATTCGACCGGAAACAAACGGCTGGACCGCTGGAGAATACTGGTGCGAGCCAGAGACCGAAGAGGGCGGGGAACGTGTTTTATGTTGCGCTTCGGTATGCGTCTACCCGTTCTACCCGTTTGTCCTTTGGGATCGCGGGCCCGGGGCTCGACTCTTTCCTTTTCGCGGTGAATACCAAGCTCGGTGCTAATATGTCTTTAGGCACGGTCATCTCATGCTCTTTGATGACGAGGAGCAGCTCGAAGTCCGGCACGTCATATCTCTTACCCATCACGATGTCAGTATATACTCTGGAGAGGAAGTTACTCCGGAAGGCGAGCTTTTTATAAAGAGGAATGCTATCTGCCTGTCGCGGAGGAGCGACGTTCCCGACCTAGCACCAGATAATCAGCCCTCAAAGCCGTTTTACCTCTTCTCGGAAAACTGTTCGGCAAAAGAAGACTTTTACTTGGCTCTTCTCCGAAATCAGGAGCAGACGCTTGGATCTGACCGACCGGTGCCTATCCCGCTCCAATACGATGTGCCAGATATCATCTCGCTCGTCCAGCGCCTCCATTCGACTGAAGATCACTTGCATACGAGATGGCTCAACGCCTTCGTAGGAAGGATTTTCCTTTCCCTTTACAAGACCTATGAGCTGGAGAACTTCATTCGTGAGAAGCTCACAAAGAAGATCTCACGTGTCAAGAGACCTTCGTTCTTGTCCCGCATCGTTATCCGGGACATTCACACAGGAACCTCGGCTCCCTTGATTTCCAACCCAAAACTTAAGGAATTAAATATCAACGGCGAGTGCGTTGTTGAAGCAGACATCAAATACACAGGGAATTTTCGTATCGAGGTTACCACGACGGCTCGCATTGATTTAGGAACACGTTTCAAGGCCCGTGAAGTCGATCTCACACTTGCTGTTGTACTTCGAAAGATCGAGGGGCATGCGCTATTCAAAATCAAAGCGCCGCCGAGCAACCGATTCTGGTTTGCATTCCAGACCATGCCGAAGATGGAGATGAACGTGGAACCCGTAGTCAGCACTCGTCAAATCACCTATACCATGATTCTTCGCCAGATCGAGAATAGAATCAAGGAGGTTGTGGCAGAGAGCATTGTCTTGCCGTTCTGGGATGACACGCCCTTCTTCGACACCGAACACAAGAAGTGGCGTGGCGGAATCTGGGCCTCTGAAAACCAGCCTCCAACGCCTCACCCTGAACAGGTGATTGATGCTCCAAAGGTAGATGATGGGAGCGGCCACGACGTCCAATATGCGCTCGATGTGTCAGATCCAAAACACCCACATATCGTCGAGAAAGATGACACAGACTCTCTTCCTTCGGCAAAGAGTCCGACGGCGAGTCTCTTTAGCCGTAAGCTTGCGGCGAAATCAGTGGTGAGCAGCCCGAGAGCATCAACCACGAGCTTCGAATCGTCACAGAACTCGCCCGCCATGGCTAGCGCCTGGCCTGCACCGTCTAGAACTGTTGCGGATCCAGCCCTCGCAGCAGATCCGACCAAGGCAGAGCACGCGGTGGGGATCAGAGAAATGCCAACATCGTCCGCTCTGGAAACTCTAACGGCTATTGCAAGCTCCCCACCCAAGAATGACACGCCGATAGCATCGCCAATCAAGCCCCCTCCTCCCGTAGCTAAGGCACATTCCAGCACCTCCACCCATAACGACTGCGAGAGAGACCACCCCCGTGAGAGGGAGCACCCTAAGGAAAGAGAGCACAAGGAGGATGCGGCGCCTACAGCAAAAGTACCACACAAAAACCGGAGAGAAACAACATCCTCGACTGAGTCACTCGATAGCGCTTATTCACTACACCAGAATACCGCCGCTTCGGTGAAGAAGAGTCGCACCGGTTCTACTTCGAGAGGCCTCTTTCGCCGTGAGGACACAAGTGCCTCGCTTGGTAGCACCAACTCATCAGCTAGTAACAGCTCAAATATCCCTGCGGTGAAGAACAATACACTCGCCGCAGTGAGTAACGCGGCCCTACAGGCGAGGCAGTGGGGTCTCAATGCCCTACAGCGCCACAGGGATGCGAAGAGTGAGCAGCAGAAGCAGAATCCACACAATAATCATAATGATAACCACCCGCCCGTCGATTTGAGCCAGCCAATGGGTAGGGGGCGGCCGCTGCCGCCTCTAGGAATACCGCTGCCGCCCCCTGATAGATCTCAGAAGCCTACAACTATCCCGGTACAAAGGAAGAAGACGTTACCTCCACCACTTCTACCTGAAAGGTGGTGGCCCGGGACCGGGACCCAGGGACCTGCTCGTGAGAGAGAACAGCAGGTGCAGAAAGAAAGAGAGAAGGCGAAGCCGCGCGAGCAGGAGCATAAACCCACACGCCCGGTGCCGCCTCCGCCTCTCCCGATGCGGAGGAGTAGGAATGGAAGCGTAGAGGATGACCACTCACGGGAAGATAAGATGCTCGTCGTGGCAGCACCGTCGGACTCCGAACCTGGAACTCCCGCAGGGGAGGGTTTTCCCCCTCTTGAGTCGGGGCCCGAGCGTCTTTGTGATGGCGAAGAAACGAAGACAATACCAACGCAAGAGGCCGATCCTTCCTTACTAGAGCGAAAGGCTCCCATGGTGAAGGACAATATCGACCACGCTCAATACTATTCTATGCCATCGACTACTGGTACTCCGGCTCAGCAAGACGCAGATGATGATGACGGGTATTCGGGATGGATGGACGATAACCTCACTTTTGATGATGAGCCGATGCACAACGAGACCAACCATGCAGCCGTTATCGCAGAGACAAATCTGTTTTGAAGAACATGGGCTCGAGCCAGGTTTTATCTTTATACTTGCTACACAAACATATACGGAGTTTCAGGAGTTTAACAAGTTCATATTTACGTTTCTACCCCTCCTTAGTGACTTGGGATGGCGCTATGGGGATCTGAAATACAGTGAATCGGGAACGGGCTACCCTTTTTTTTTTTTTTTTTTTTTTTTCTCGTATTGCCTCTTTTGGGATGCTAGAAGAGTTTTGCTCTACCGGTTACCTTTAGATCTAGATAATGTCCAATTGATCAACTTGGCTCTTTCTAATGCGACCTATTGCGTGACTCTTTATGCTGCTGCTTGACCTGGGCCTGAAGAGAGTTTAGGTATGTTGCGAACCTTATGATACAGGTTCCGACCAGATTCTGCTGAAGATACTGCATTGTAAAAAATTGTAAATCAATTCCGTTTGCATTATTCTTGGTTTCTACAAGGATAAATTACTGCCAAATCCCGGATAAACGCCTTTTACGGGGAATTCTATTCTGGAGAGAGACAAGACAAAGATTCGTACGAAAGGCAGAGATGATGGCTCGGCCCTCAAAGCCCTAGATGAAAAAACCCTCGAGGTGCTTTAAACGCCCATAGTAAAGTCGTGCTCGATACCCGGCGTAACACTTGCCATAAACTGTCATTTACACTCCGTTAGCGTCGAGATCTATGGTACGAGCTCCAAAGGGGGGGGCTGCAGCGGAAAGAAGGGAGGGGGGTTTGCTAGTGGTGTTTTCTTACCTTTAGGAACACCACGAGATACTGATCGACACGAATGGCGACCTCCTGGTCATCAATCTCATTCTGCTGCACCTCCTCCCACTCCTCAACCTTGTCGGCCTCGGCCTCGGCGTCCTTGACGTCGAGCTTCTTGACCTCTTCGACGAGGGTATCGGCGGTAGTGGGGGCTACGGCTGCCGCGGCGGCGCGAAGCTTCTCCCTGCGGATGCGGAGGGCGGCATCGGCGCGGTCGAGGAGGGTCTTCATGACGGACGCGTGTTTACAGGGGTGGACGGAGGCCATCTTGATGTTGTTAGCGAAGAAGGGGAAGTCCTCAAGGGTGACGGTCTTGTCCTTGTAATCGCCGACGATGTCGTCCATCATAGCCTTGGGGGGGGAGGGGTTGGCCGTTGGGGAGGTAGCCGGAGAGATAGAGGCGGGGGGTACGGTAGTAGGGAGAGTACATTATATAGAGGTTGTAGGTGCGGCGGCCGCTACGGAAAAAGGATTCGTCCTTTGTTAGCTTTGTTCGACGGGAAGAAACGAAGACGGACATGTTGGAAAGGCGGGAGGGAAGGTGTTGGTGAGGAAATACATACCCGCTTTTGCTCGCGGCACCAGTGTCCTTAATTATAGCGTCATCATCCTCCTCGTCCTCCATATCCGGGATCTCGTCCTCCTCTACGACCTCGCCTTCGGCCACGTTGCCTGCCTCATCCACCGCGCGAATCTCCCTCGCCTTCAAAGGCTGCGAGCTCGCCAACCCACCCGTCCTCAACCATCCATCGTCGTCGTCATCGCCAGCGGTTCCGCCGGCGCCCGCCTTGAAATCGTCGCCGTCACCCACCACGGCCTGCTCCCTCCCCGCATCGCCGGCGAAGTCGTCATCTAGGCGGCGGTAGCAGGGGACATTTCGGGTGACGAGGTACTGTTTTCCGGCGGGAAGGAACGGGACGCGGCGGGACTCGTCGTCGGCGTCGCCCCAGGACCAGGTGGGGAATTTGGAGACGAGGTAGTCGCCGGCTTCCTCGAATTCGCTGGGGTTGATCTCACCAGTCTTGCGGAAGGTTGAGGTCGTAGCAACTGGCGTGTAGCGGTCCCGGAGGGTGTTTACTGTAGAGTAGATGTAGTTCATGGTTTTGGTTCGCGCGCGCGCAGCGGTAGTCTGCGGTTAAGAGGGTTGTTGGCTTTTATTTGGGTTTCTCTTTCTCGTGATTCTTCGTCTTCGTCGATACGGAGTAGTAGGGATGTCGGATGTAGTGTGTGGGGCGGTTCCTGATGACGTCGACGGAAGTGGAAGAGGGGGCACTTTGACGAAGCGAGGGATGAGGGAACCAGATGTTGTCAGAAGACGCAAGTAGGTCAGATCGGAACACAAGGCTGTAGTCAAGCACTCGACAGTCACACGCGGGATCAGAATCTCCTTTTGTCCGCCTGAGGAGTGATGGTGACAAAGCTAACGAGGTTGTGAGATGGAGCGGACGCCAGTCGAATAGGCTCCGACGCTGCTAAATCTGAGGAGGGACCAACAGCTTCCCCCCCCGCTGAACACCTGATTGCAACTGTGGTCACCGGCAGGCCAGGTGGGGTTGTCACATGAATGGTGGGGTTTGCCGATTCTCCATGAACTCGAGCAGAGAACCGCAGCTCTGAAGCCCCCACCAAAGTATCCACCAATCAGATACAAGAGAAATGCCTGGGAACCGCCAGATCAATAACTGTTGGCCAGCCTCAGATCAAATGTCGAGCCCGAGACGCCTCTAAAATAAGTAGACGTGGTAGAATAAACACCGTTGATTGGTAATTTAGGTATCCTCATAATAGACTGAACTAGTTAGGTTACGGGCAGCGGCGCGATTGTACCTCTGGCACTTTGAACTCGAAAAACGGACAGCAGAGATAGCACCCAGGTGTCGATGTTATCAGCAGTCTGCAAATGATTGGTGGTAGTGAATACTGAGGCGCTCACTTCGCATAAGAGACGATTTTGAACGGGTTTGGATTTACTTGGTCTGAACGGTGATGCAGCGAGGTTCCGGTCGATTACCGGAGCATCGGAGGGATCCCGTTTAATGTGGGGCAGGTTTCGGGGCCCTGTGCACGAAGCGAACCGGGCCCACTAGTGTCCTTTCTGCTGACAAGGACCCTTGACTAATCCGCAGGCTAGACTACGGGATTTCAGCTAGCGAGAGTGTTGAGGACGATGCCATTTTATAATATTGCTGACTGGAGTTGAATAGGATGACGGTGTTCTCGTGCTCATCATCCGCGTCTCCAGCCTCTAGGCCAGGATGTAACAACAAGCGGACAAGGGTTCTGTACTACAAAGCTCCGGCAACCCACCCACACACATCTTTCCACACCCAAAAGACAGCACCGCCATGGTTACTCCAAGGGCGCAACGTCAAGCTTATCCAGGGCCCCCGACTCAACAACCCACCCCGCCTCCTCGGCCTCCCCAGCAGTAAAGAACTCCGAAGCCGTAGCATTCCCCCGCAGGACCCACTGCAGGAAACGGGTGCCGGCGACGCCGAAAGCCCCCCCCGTTCGTATCCCGATAGGTACCACCGTGACCGACGGCGAGGTTTCCCTTCCACCGCGGCGTGTCGGCGGGGAGACGCACCCAGTCGCGTTCGGCCTGGTGGAGCGGCGAGTCAGGTTACATGAGGACCATTCCATTCTAGGGGGAGAAAGAAGGGGAAATTTTTGAAAACTTACGTTGGCATAGGCTATATCCGCCTCTCCGCCAATAAAGTAAAAGATTGGCTTCCGAATTGTAGGTGTGACCGTCTCCGACTTACTGACATCCAGGAACCCGCTATTGAAAATCCCAATAGCGCTAACCCTGTCATCACCTACCATGTCGTACGCCTCTAGACCGCCGCAGCTCTGCCCGGCAGCGGCAATCCTCGACGTCTCAAGGTATGGGTGTGCCGCCTTGGCCTCGTCGGACAGCGCCCAGTCGATAGCTTGAGTCATCAAAGCCGAGGTGGTCTGGCCGGAGCCGTTGGGCGCGCCGCTGGCGAGGATGAAGAAGCCGTGGGAGGCGATTTCGTTGAGGAACTCGAGGAACTGGAGGCCATCGGCGGCGCATGCGCCTTCGCCCCAGATGAGAATGGGGAGAGTCAGACCCTCGGGCACTTCCTTAGGGTAGTAGAGAGTGTGGCGCGGGAGGGCATCGGCAGTCGAGTAGCCAGCTGTATACGGGCCTGATCCGCCGTTCTGCACTGGCATATTAGCATCCTGAGTTTACTTCTAGCTAGGGATGATGTGTGACTCCAAGTGAGGATGAAATGTAAAAGCTGCTCATGTCGATAAGATGTAACTCACAGAAGGACCAGCGTTGTTAAACCCTTGGGGTCTAGCAAGAATGCCTCCCAAGGCAGAAAGCGCAATGAGAATAACTTTGGTCTGCATAGCGTCAGATCTATCGGGTTCCAATTCTCAATATCCTATTTTGCTGCTTCGACCATTGCATTTCAGAGCCATGTTGATCACAATATTCTTGCAAAGGGGCCAGACTCTTTATACAGCCTCTGGATCTCCTCTTACACCATCCGGATACGCAAGCGATTCTAGATGACATGTTAGGCACGGAGTCTTGGCCATCCTCTCCAGAGATCCCAAATTGAAGTTCGTAAACTTCTTTCATCGAGCCGCCGAGCTCATCTAAGCTCCTTGCTCTAGAAGCGCCTCAATCACTACACACAATTGTTTCAGGGCCCACGACTTCCCCGCACCTCGAAGAAATACGGTCCCATACATGGCATGCTGGGGCGGCACGCCTCGCAAGGTTCTCCCCCTTTAGACGGCTCAGTGTCGCGTACGGCTCCGCCTTCAAAGTCAGAAAGCAGGGCTGGAGAGGAGGGTGCGTTCCCACTAACACAATCTGGTAAATGACGAGTGGCGTCGCAGTCAAAGTCAACCCCCCGCTGGGGGGGCCGGAACGCAATGCGCACCTATAAAATAGCTTGGTTCCGGGTAAAATAGACAAGCAATTCCTGCATTGCTTGGAAGCTTACCCGGGAGTCGGGAAGAATGCGCGGGAACGCACTGTATCCTAATGATACCTCCGGGACACTTTAAGCGCGGCCGGAAAAGCCGATGCATTTACGATTGCTCAAACTTTCGGCACAGGATATCGGGAGCTGGAGAATGAGACCCAAGTCGGCGCCGACGCAACCGTCATATCTGGTCCCCTACTAGCCGCCCAATCATATCGCAAATTAGTTCCCAATTCTTCTTCCGCGTAGTCTAACCATTTGACCTTGGCAAAATCCTATAGACACGTTAGCATTAGTCCCTGTCATAGACGTTAATGGGCGGGGTTAGCTGGCTGGTGCGGGCATGGTGCTCTGATCGTCACTTATTTCAGATTGTTCAGTCGTGATGTCCAGATGGCGCCGCTCCTAAGATGCAATCAGGAAATCCCGACTTGGCCAATATACCGTACTGAGTTGCCCTCCCAGATGGCGTCGTGATCCTGAAATCATGAAAATGAAAAGCCGCTCGATATCAAAACCACCCAGTAGACCCCACAGGGGTCAGGGCAGAGGAAACATCATAGAAGCACGCTCGGAGAGAACGAATAGATATAAAGAACCCTCAACGTTTCCAAATATTGTACCCCATACAACCAAAAGCATCTCCAGAGCCTAGATATCTCTCCGCACCAGTGCAAGATGCTAGCAGCCCTCCTCTTCCTCGTGACCGCACACGTCGCCGCGCTCCCCAACCGGTCCTCCGTTCTCAGCCCCCGTCAAGTCCTCCCAACCACCTGCAAAGATGTCCACCTCTTCCTCGCCCGCGGCGCGGGCGACCCATACCCAGGTACGCAGGGTCCGCTCGTCGACGTCGTCTGCGAGGGGCTCGTGAGCTGCGACCACGAAGACGTCCTCTACGTCGGTACCTTTGACAGGGTGTGCGACTCGGTCACGACAGGCGTGGTCAACGCCACGAGGCAAATCACCGAGTATGCGCAGAAGTGTCCTGACTCGAAACTTGTCCTTTGCGGTCACTCCGAGGTGAACATTCCATCCCTGCGTTGAGGAAAGAGATGATAGAAAGTGAGTGGTAGAGGGGGGCACGCACTAACAACGGACTGGCGGTGGTGGTCGAATCTAGGGCGCGGCCGTTATCCTGAATACGATTGGAGGCGGAGGAAGCACCTGTCCGGGTGGTACCATGCCAGAGAGTTCACCGATTGATCCAACCACTGCCCCCGGAAGCCACGGTACGAGTAACACACGTCCACAACTCTCCCCTAAGCCCGCATGTCAACCTAATAGTTCTTCGCTAACCTTGCGCATCTCAGTCGTCGCCGTGGCTATCACCGGAGACATGCGCCACACAGCTGGCCAAACCTACAATGTCGGGACCGGGGCGGCCAAGAGCGGGGTGCGTCGCCCAGTGCTCGCTCTCCCCTTCCATTCCTTGGTGCCTCCACGTCCTCAAAACATCCGTTACTAACAAAAGACTAATACCTAGATCTGGCCCCGCTCCCAGGCCGAACTTTCCGGCTTGACTGCTTGGGAGCACCACATGCGTTCATGGTGCGACGATGCCGACCCCGTGTGCGCGGGGGGCAACAGCGTCGCTGCTCATGGAGCGTACATGGACCGAAAGAAGGAGATTGCAGCTTGGATAAGGGAGATGCTTGGCGTCTGACTGTTTTGGTCTATTATTATTATCGTGGGAAATGCGACATGCAAGGGACGTACGGAGTACGGCAGGTACATCGAACGAAAAGATGGGCCATCGACAGGGGTTGAGCATTGTCATGGGTGGCGAGACGGGTGAATCCATCATTGATGCTTGGTGACAGAGGAGAGGTACCGCCAGGGCGGTCGATCCAAGTTCATGGGACCAGCGTTGTGCCGTTGGTGCCGTTGGTGCCGTTGATAGGCCAGGGTTTTTTTTTTTTTTTGTTTTTCGCGCCTGTTTGATTCCGCAGATTGCTGGGACCCGACACAAAGGATCAAGGTACAAGTACAATGTTCGTTCGCGTCTTCAGCTGGAGCCGTCCAATTCCTCCACGCTTGTCGCGCAATATCTTGTTGGTAGAGGATCCCATGTGTAACGGCCACCATCCGCGAACCGCCAGGACGGATCTGGGATTAATACCTTCGTACATCAATCCTCTTTTCTTTTTTTTTTTTAGTCTTTCTTTTCCTCTTCCTCTTTTCTCTTGAAACCGGGGGAATGGACACACTTCGTAGCGATGCGGCTATACCCTTCCGGAAAGCAGCTGCATCTCGCCAGCTGAAGCTGGCGCAACACTCGCCACCACACTGACAAAGGATATTATTATACGCTGGCTGGCGAGACGAAAAAGCAAATCTAACAGCACCAAGCCACCCTAACCCCCCCCTCCCCCAATCGCCATCCAGTGCTCCCTTCGTAAAAGACTGAAAGACCCCAACAGTAGCCAGCATTAAGACAGGCCAGGGAGGAACCCCAGAACGCTCTCTCACCTGCGAACTGTACGTCATCCTGGGATTCGTGTAGACCCCCGTCCGTCGATCCACCTATCCCCATTGCCCCATTCTTAATCCTGGGAGAGGAGAGGGGGGAAGGCCAGCACAATCCCCCTTTTCTCTCTTCTTTTCCACTTCCCCTTCACACCCTCACTTCTGCCCTCCTTCATCGCTCTTCTTTCCCAATCTGACCCGAGCCGATGAACCCAGTCACCCAGATGATCGGAGTATACTTTTCCAGTCCACTGCCGCGGAATTGCAGAAACCTTCGCTCCCACCCTGGACATGACCCCACCGACTTGTCAGGGAAGGTGTCACTGTCAGGGGCCCCTTGACTACCTAAACGCTTGACACCCGGCCCACACCCTATGAGAGTCCATGCCGAGAACCAGGCGCCTCGTTATCGGCTACCCAGGGTACGAATGCTCCGGCCGACACCGAGGTGACATCCCCACGCCGATTCTTTTCCCTTTTCTTATTCCTGTCTCTTTCTCTCTCATCGTAAAATTATTTGCATTCGTCTCTAGAAGGATCACGGGCGATTGTCTTTCCTACTTTTTCTTCCTCTTGTTTCTATCTGCAATCGGTTCATGCTATCCTTTGGCCCAGCTTGTCTCGGGCTCGGGCGCAAATATTATTAATAGTCACTGTGAAGACAAGTCGGGCTCGGGAGGAGTGAGGTAACGTTCAAGGTTGTGTAATTCCGACCGTCTGGACTCCTTGCGCTAGCTGTCCCGGGTTCTGTTGGCCTCCCCTCGGAAGCTAACCGAAGAAATTGCCATGTGTGTAACCGCGAACCAGATACTGGTATTCCCTACAACTTTCTCTCTCTCTGATAAACCCGCTAAAAGCTCGGAGAGAAACGGTGTGTTTAGGCCAGGCCATTTATGAAAGGCACCGAGGACTCGTGCCCGATTCAGTCCGCAACGACGCCAGTGCGTCCTTTTGAGACGATGACGTTGGGCACACACGAGTTTGCCCTACTATGAGGTGGAAGGAAATCTGTCCTGGTGAGCCTTCGGGCGGCAATAACCTAAATCAGAGAATCAGGGCGTTGTTTCGCACCCCGCGCCGAGATAGCGGCGTGTCTTCAAACATATGTCCTTCCTCCAGGTTCCAAATATTCCCCTACGAATCATGCTTAACTTCGCGGTCGACTGTCGGATAATATATACCCTCGAGCTTCCTCGGATGGTATCGAGAAAAGATGAGAGGAGGCTTCATAAGAGAGGGCGGTGAAGAGTCAATTTTGAGAATGTCATGTATGGGTTAGCAACTTGTCGGCTTCCTCGGCGCCGCGTAGTATATAGTAGATGAGCATAGCACAACTCCAGGAAGATCAAAAGGCCATTTTGAAGAAATAAATGCGAAACACGAAACCCCGTGCATCAGTAGATTAGATAATGAAAAGGAAAACAAAAAAAAAAATCACAAGTGCTTTCCCATTTCGAATCCTATTCCAATGTATCCCGTCTAAGAAAAGCCATATCCCAAAGCCGTTCCAGTATGCCCTATCCAATAAAGTCCTGTTCGTTATATTAATAACCAGTATAAGATAGCCGTGCGCCGTTGATGTATGCGTCAAATAGTGTCATGAATGAGCGATGATGATGAGACGGTTCAGCGAGACGTTTACATCTCAAGTGGTACTCTGGGCCTCCGGATCATCCGCGCAACAGCGGGGATCAGCGGCTTCTGAGGCATACATGACCCTGTAGGGATGGTCCGGGTTAGCAGAGTTCTGGCCGTGATGGCGAGTTTCCTCCCTCGATGTAAAAACTTGCTTCTACATGCTCCCTTCCTCGGGGCACTTCTCTGCGAGCGCAACGTTTGCCAGCAGACAAAGGGACATTAAGAGAAGCGTGCGTATAACTCACCACAGACCCGATCCCCCCAATACTCGAAGAATGTCACATTTGGGCGACATGGCCTCTCAGTCCGCTGATAGGTCTCGCACCATCTATGCACAATATACCGGACGTGGCCGCAGCGTAGCTCTTTCTGAGATACGAAAAGAGTAAGCAGAGGCACAGTAGATATTCGTTCTAGGAAAAGACGCAGGGGAGAGGATAGATCGAGACCGAATAGTGAGATACCATACTTGAATATAATCACACATGATCCTGAAGAATAATGAGACGAGGACCTAGGTGGTGGTCTGACGCTTGAGATATTTTGGCTCTTCGACAGAGCGCCCCAGGAAGATTGAGTCTTTGAAAGGAATGGTGTAAAAGAGAGTCGAAGACGGTGTCGCGGATATTACCAAGGAGGAATAATATAGCGGGCGGGCGTTATACTGGTCTGGTAGCCGTGCAAGGATGGAAAACCGTCAAGGCTAGAATATTAGTTTAGACTGTAAAGGTGGAGTCCAATGAGAACGGTACTGATGGTGCTTGTAGGACCGCTAACCAGGATGCTGTCAACGGAGTGTAGTTGCAGGGGTTTGACGGGTTTGGATGTGGCCAGTGTGGGAATTGAGGAGGGAATTCAGGAGTGCGAGAGAGCGGGAACTATAAACTTTCTTGGAGTCGTGCATGAGAACCTCCATGTCTCTTTCGACCACACACTTCTTATCCATGTACGTATTTCTACTTCCCATAGCCTTTTCTTTTACGGAGGACAGAATGTGATGTAGCGAAGAGTGCTGACCGGCGAGATGGCAATGTGTAAGACGCCCGAGCATAGAAGGCGCAGGTGCTTTTTCTTCTTCCATGGGCCTTTGCCCTTCAGCTTTTCAACCGCCCTCGCTCCCTCTCTACCTTATCTTTGTTTCTTTTTCGAGCGAAAGCGGGCTTGGTAGCGCACTCTATCAGTGTTCAGCCCTTGAGCTTAGAGATCGAGTCCCCCCCCAAATCCTTTTTGTAACCAAGTGACCCGAGTTCTGTGGGCACCAGCTGCACCTAATGTGAGATGTCTCATTGTGATGGTGCCCAAAAACTAGGGCTTCCACTCTACTGGCTTCTGTACGCTCCATCCATTATCTGGCTCTCGGCGGAAGGATGTGTTCGGGGGTGCACTAAAGATGCGATATTCCTCCATGCAAATTCAGGGTTCCCCTCCTCATTCCAAACCCCTAACATCCGGGGAGTAGACTGGAATAGGTAATGAAGCACATCCTGTTACGCAGAAATATCGACATTTGCGGAGCCAGCAGAAGATGGTGGGTAAATGAGGCGCCGGTGGACCATCAAGTTGGGTCCTTTACCATCTTGTGATTGGTGGACGGACATTGGCGAGCGCAGTCTTCATCCCGCGTACAAATACAGACAAAGGAGACGATGCATTGCCTTGTTTCGGGTGCTCTCAGCTAGATCGTAGATTTGCAAAATGGCCAAGTCATCTACACCCGACAAGTCATTGACTTCTAGCCAGAGCCAGTGATTGAGCCAAGACACTGGCTGAGACTGGGTGAACTGCTGGCGAGTTAAGTGGGTTAGAATGGGTGGCGTGGACGGTAAGACGCCCGGGGTCGACCCAGCAGGGAGGAACACTACGCAAGGATGAGCCCCGAACATAGGATAGGTTAAAGTATGATAACTCATCTTCGCCTCACTTTTCGCATAGAAGAAGCAAGGAGTGTCGCCGCGTATATATATGTACACTCCTCTATCAGGTCATGGGCTGGCATCCTGACATGAGTTCGTGGGAACATTGATACTCGTACCAAGCCGAAGAGTCAGCCCCCTCGCGCATTGGTCGTGCTGGGTGGATGTACGACGACTTGCGACTGCTGGCGATTGCTTTTTTTCCCTGTGTTGGGGGAAGGCGGGTTTCTCCGCCAAGGCACAGCCAAAGAACCTCGTCCACTGCTCCAAGTTATGTAGGGGACCCTTAGAACCAGTGATGTGGTCCATCCCGTTAAAGTCAAAGCAACTTGGCGCACTGACTCGAAATGAGCAACGGCTTTCAACTAATAGTACGAAGTACGACTCCCATTAATGCCAGGGTCTAACCGCCCCTTCGGGTTAGACGTTTGAAAAGCTACTCGAGGGATGTATACGAGAAAGGAAAGGAATTGTGCGGTGGCAGTGGTCTGGGAGATGAGGCCGAGCAGTCAAAGGGGGTTACAAAGGGCGGTTGTTTTGACCCCATCAAGCTCCCCGAATTAGGAACGTGGGAAATATACCGACCTCATCTGATACAGCTAAGTGGTTGGCAAAATAATTGGGACTGCTCAGGCGAAAGGCTGTCACCTTCTATACTTTTTATTAGGAGAGATACATGTACCCCGGTACCCCCTTGTAAAACGTCGGGGTTTGGGTGTGGTTTTTTCGTTTTGTGAGTCCCGATTAACCTATGTTGTAACCCGCTTGACCGGGTTGCATTGAAGACATCTCCTCGTGAGACCAGAGAGAGGGTATGAGTGGGTATTGCCGCAGCGTTTGTAAGGCGCTAGTGGAGAATATGTACCTGCCGCTGGCTACAAGAAATTCCGCAACCACCATATCCCAAGGCCCCGGGTTCTGGAGTCAAGAAGGTGTACCGTACCATGCAAGGAAGCGCCAGGCTGGATTGGTTAAGGATGCACCCCCCTGGTAACCCCCCCTTCGCCAACAACCATTAGTGCGTCACTAATACGCCCACCTTGCCTCGACCGGGGAGATGGAGGCGATTCTCAGCTTGCATGCGCAGTTCACCTTCATCGCTGGCTTCGATTCGGCCTCACAGACAGGACCTTTCGCTTAGCTGGGCCAGCGTGTAGGGAGAATATTATGGGATGGACAGTGTCCCGATCGCGCTAAGAAGCGTACTGTTTCTAGAGGGAAATGGCGATGGCACTCCCACGCCAATGGCAACCCAAGTGAAACAAGAGGGTGGGCCGAGCAATCCAATTCTTTGTGGGCTCCTCGGTAGTACCCGCCATTCCCTTCTCCCCATGTTCAAACCAAACCGGGGAACTCTTGGGTATGCCCCATTCTCGGTAAACCTGTCACATCAGAGAGTGCCAGATCTCAAGAGGACGCACGGGCACGCTTGCGGCCCCGTTTCTCTTCTTGACCGGGAGGGGAGTGACCGAGTGTGATTTAATCTATAGCTCCCAAGGGATGCCGCGATTTCAATTTTGTTGGTCGCTGGCTTCGAACGCGCGTGACTGCTCCTCTTTTCTCTCATGGTCTGCTGAGTGTATGTAGACTGCAGAAAACTTACCCTGGTGCACGTTCCTCGCTGACACACCCAATCAGCGGGGGGGGGGGGGGGGAAGAACTCCACAGATTGGGAAGGACGAGGCAGGTTAATACCAGGTTCGAGGGGTCAGAAGTCAGCCCTTGCGTAACCATCATCCCAGCTCCTCGGACACGGGCGACACTGTCCATCAGTTGTGAACTTTAGAAGAGGTGCAAGCAAGAAACTCATATGGAGAAAGGGGCTAATACAGTCCAAAGTTTACGATAGATCTTAGCGCCGATCCTGCTGGCGATGGTATATGAAGCGCGGGCGCGCGCCGGAAAGTGCTATTCGTGATTCTCCTTTATCTCACACCTCGGATGGCCTCTCCCCGGTCTCGCTCGGTGTCTCGGAGTCAGTTCCTCGGGAAGTCATTATTACCACTGTCGGCTTGTTAAATTCTACGCCGGTGGATTTGAAAAGAACCTCTGAAGCTGAATCGACCTGGGCCTTGTGACTTTCGAAAATCTGATATATGATAGTAGTCAGGGGAGAGATTAATAAGGACCGAGACCCCTCCGAGGGAGGCACTTGTCAGCTCCCAATAGACACACAGGTAGAGCGATCTAAAAAAGGTCGCTGATTAGGGAAAAGATTTGTGAATACAATCTCGACAAGTCGTCCCACCCTCTCGATTCCTAGTCAGGGCGAGTTTGTGGACATGCTAAGTGGCAGGTGGAAACGAAGGACGGCAAGATCGACCCATCACAAATTTCCAGTTGGAAAGGATTAGTCAATGAGATCTACGCACTAAAAAATATGCCAAGGTATAGAGAGCTCCTACGCTCGCTAGTTCAATACTTATCATGTGGCTTTGAGCATCGACTAGCTGAAGCCGGCTCTTGTCCAGTTCGTGAGGTAGGAGGAGCGGGCCTAGAAGCGCACAGCGGAAGCCAGATCGTAAAATTAGGGCCACATTACTTTAGTTTGAACGTGGTCGTGAATGCCATTTATTCAGACCTTGGTTATCAAGTAACATGCCAGCGCAAACAAGATACGCGAGAAAGGGGCACAAATCCAGCTTTGGGCATCCTGTACGAAGTATAATGCAGTCATAGCCAGCTGCGAAAGGGCCGGTTGATGTCCTCCCTACAGTAAGCCCCGGATTTAGCATCTATGGTAGCTCCGGCTGGTCAAGCCACCCACTCTTGGCAGCCGAGTCCGTCAACTTCCTTGTTCTTCGGTGTCCTCTGTCCTTACTGCTGACTACTAGTGTGTACTCGTGCTTATGGGGTAATAAATTATATCCACATTCTCGGCGTGTTGTTGGCTACATCGGTTTTAGACCTTGTCGCCTCCAGCATAAACAACACGACCTACTCGTACGGCTTGGGCCGCTCGCTTGGTATTGATCAAAAAGACCATTTGTGTTCATTTCATGATGAGGATCTCAATAATGCCAGTAACAAAAAAAAATAAAAGTGGCCGGTGGGTTTGCCATTTAATCAACATGGAACACCTCCTCAATGGGCTTCCACCATGAAGGGTTTCCGGCCTCGCTGCTTGTCGCGCCTGGCACCAAAGACTCCTGGAAGCCGTCCGTCATCGCCCACCATTCCCGTACCTTGGGGTTCTCTCTCATCCGTTCCATATCGCCCTCATAGTCGTAACCGACGTACTTGAAGGTGGCAAACAGAATTCCCGATCCCTCGTCATGGAAAATGGAGTCTAGCACGCGGGCCGCGAGTCCGCATCAGTATGTATACAAAAGGGAAGAATCGACACCCAGACAGACCCCAAAATCCCGGGCCTGAAATGGCCAGTGGGTAATCAAAGATTGGAGAGGGTGGAATAGCACTAAATAGCTCTACTTACAGTCTTCAATTCGACAATCCTTGATTTGCTTCAGAACCTCAGGCCACACCCGAGCGTGCACCTCCTTGTACTTCTCGACGAACTCTGGCTTGAGCCTAACAATTTGGGCAATGCGACGCCCAGGGTTCTTTTGGCGCTGAAGCGTGGGCTCCGTTGACTCCGACGTGGGTCTCGCCCACATTGTAGCGAAAAAGGCCTGCAGCGACGTCAGAGATGGAAAGGAACCACTGACACCGGTAGAGATAGGGCGCTGTGGCCCAAGGGTATATGTGGTGAATCAGTACAGCGGATACGTACGGGTATATATTATACCTGGCGTGGACTATTGACCAACTCCTCTTTTGTGGTCCGATAAACGGATTCTTGCTGGCCGGCGAACCTCAGTTATCCGGGCTTGAGGTCTCCGCAAATCCTTGTTCAGGCGGTAAGATGCGGGGAAGAAACAAAGTATGGGGTGCGGAGATAAAGCCAGCTGGCTTGACGGGAACCACAACCCTTTTTATTTGCATCAGGTGCGGAAGATATACATCCACGAAGAACCAGTCACGATAGTTGCGAAGTCGCAAGTTGCAGGTGGGGGAGGAAGTTGTGGGACAGAAGGTCCTGCATGGAAGCAATATCCCTAAATCCTGATGTGCGATGGGACTTTCTCATAGGCCAACGACAAGAAGATGCGTTGTTTACCATGCTTCAAAATTTAGTGGAACCCTCAATGCGAGCTGCCTGCCTGGCTACTGGCGGCGAAGCCAAGGTGGGTGCTTGCATCCACTGACATGCCAGCATCGTGCGGGTATTAACACGTACAGTGACAGGCTGGCTGGCCATGGGCGACGAAAATAGGCCAGCGTCGACCAAGGTACCCCCAAATTGTCCCACAAAGTCAGCCATACCTACCCAGTGATGGCCTGGCGAAATACTTGGTGGGTAGCTCGGGCAGGAGCTCCCCCGGCTGCGCAGGGACGCTGCAAAGGCAAGGGCAGTGGGCGGGATATCATTGCGCCGGGATACATCGTGTGAAGTGATTTTTATTACCAAGATGTACGATGATTGGTGTGGGTACTTAAATCTTGCGCGCAGTTCACGAGCTCTCTGTCGACGAGCGATCTATCGAATATGCTAAGGAATCCTTGAACCAGCCCAATGCGAAAACAGCATCTCAAGAACCAAGAAAATCCGCCCAAGAAAATCCGCCAATACAGAGAGGTTGTTACCAAGTAAATAAAATTCCAGTGACCCCCGCTAGAGGATGTGCGGGGCGTTGGCCAAATCTTAAAATCGAAACGTCACAAGAATATTGGCCATGCCGTGGTGACGACAGCCACGGTCATCTGTCTTTGTTGTCATCATCGTCGTCAAATTCGCAATCAACAAAGGCCTGTACGGCGAGCTGGTGCTGGCCGATCATGTCTCGGAAGGCCTTGATCGCGCAGTCAGTCTCGGCCTGAACCTCCTTGGTGATGTGGAACTTGATAGCCTCGGGCTCGGGGAGAGTGCAGCGGAACGTGAGTTATGGGGGCGTGAGCACGCATATCATATCACGTTTGCAGATGTCATGCGAACATGCGGCACCGGCGGCACCGGAGGGATAGGGCTAGGATTAGTCCGGGGGATATCGTGAACGGTCGACGAAGACTCAATTCGTGTAGGACGACCGTACCAGGTCGCAGGGGGGGACTCCCGCTTCTTTCTTTTGGACATTACCAACTCCAGTGGCGCAATAATGAGGCATTCCCAGAACACGGGTACAGATGAGATCACGCCAACAACGAACGCCATCAGCTGGCTTGAAGTACGGAAACTGCCCCGGTTCATATCGAGCCTGTTGACGCGGATCGTCCCTTCCACCACGACGGCACTCACAGCAAGGATGACGGCCTGAAAAGCGGCTATGATTCGAAAATATACGTGGCAACGCTTTGTTGCTTGCTTCCCCTGTCGAGGCTCAGTAACCTGAGTCCTCTGAGACGTCATAGAGAGAGTAGGTGCCTCATCGTGAGGTGGACTCACGCTCCCTCCAAGAAGGCGTCGCTGAGATTCAACGTCTGCAGCAAGGCACTTGTGCGAGAACCATCTGCGAGCTGCAAACATGTTGGTCGCAATCACATATGAGCCGTAGGCAAAGTACAAGACGCCACACACAAACATGAAGATACCCCATATTCGCAGCCAGAGTGCGAATGCTTCGTTGTAAATGCTAGCGGGCACGAAGAACCACATGAGCTTCACATCGCATCCGGCTTTAAGGCCGCGTCTGAGGCCCCGCCAGTAGAGCCACGGGCGTACGAATTGGTATGCGGCCCATGAGATGCAGATGACGCCCACGGCGAGCATGTCCCGCGGCCGCACAGCATAGAGGGCCTCGCGAATCTCTGCAAGTGTGGCTCGGGAGCGTTCATCAGCCGCTTCCTTTTTGATCTCGGCGGCGATACGGCGACCAAGGTGTTCCGCCTCGGTATTCGTCATGCCGGTACCACGAGCGGCCTGCACAAAGTCAGATTTGAACTGGCGTTTATCGAACTCGCTCCCGCGCTTCTCTTCAGAGGTCGTAGCGCCGGGCGCATTTGTGCGTGCTATCTTGTCGATGGAATACCTCGCCGCAACTTCGGGAGAATCCCGAGCGGCGCGTCCAAAATCAATTAGAGCGTGGCGGAAGGCCGTTCGGTCCTCATCGGCCGGGTCGGGCTTTTCCGGGATGTCTGAGAGGTTGTAATGGGTCCGGTAAACAGCAAGCCCCGCTTCAATAAGAGTGGACTGGCGAGGCTTGACCGTCTCGGCTACGTCCGTTCTCATGAGATCGGCGACGGACACACGGGTTTCTCTACGTCCTGACATCTCGCTTTTCCGGTGTCTTTTGAGGTTGAGAGGAGCTGAAAACCTCGTGAGGCAATAGACTTTAGCTGCGGCTACACGAACGAAAAGGTCGCTTAAAAAGATATATTGGCCGGTTAGGGCCATGACGAGGTACCAATCGAGAATGACGAGTCCGTTTCCGGTTGAAGTGGTGCATAACGTGACGAAGAGAGATAACGAGAGAATAGTGAGCCCGGTACGGAGGGATTTGAGGCCATTCGTATAGCCTGAAGAAAGAGCCACGATGGCGGCGAGATATTGAAGGTAGAAGCCCAGCCGGATACCGAGGCCGTAGAGGTCAGAATCGCCGAATAAGTGACATGGTGGATATGATTGGGCCTGCTCCATCAGGAATTTGTTAGTTACATCCCAAGCAGCGAATGGTTGCGATGGCGAGAGGGGAGCCTACTATCACTCTTCTGTCTGTTCCGACGAACTTCGTCATTGACAGCGTTTGCCCCATTATGCCTGTGGTTAACAAGAGTCCTCAGGTCTAATAAGAGATGAACGTATGATAAGGTATTTGAAGTTGCTGTGGGTGTGTCTGTATATGATCTTCCGGTTCTTGAACCGAGAAAGTGTAAGGGAGCGAGGTGAAGGGAGAGGTGGTCCTTCGCGGGGAAACGTGAGTGAGTCGAAGTTGCGGAGGAATAAGATTGGAAAGTAAATCTTCTTGTTCCAACAGGATGTGAGCCCCTGCTTCTCTTCAAGCACAATGTGCCGGGCCTCATACGTCTTCATTCGTCATTCTTTCATCCCCGCCCAACAACTTCCCCCCGACGTCCGTCGCTAACATGATCTCGGACGCTTTATCCCAGCCTCACATACCGCCTCTAGGCTCCTCATTAAAGAGGTGGCAGCAAGAAGCAACGTAGATCTCGGGTTCTTCAAGGGAAAGCTGGGGAAGGCGGGTGCTCTAGTTGGTTGCCTCGGGGTACTAGAATGTCTCACCTCTGCCCACGAGGCTGGGATGGAGAACGATCTGCATTTAGTGCCAATACCCAGCCCAACCGTTTGGTAGTGAAGAACTCCTTGATAATGAATTACAGGTGTTTTTCGCTTTTCGGGCATTTGTTAGTTCCCTCGAGTGATTTTTCATTACGTATGGAATCACATCTGGGCAGAGGGCAGAGGGATGAATCCTTGGCTTTGCGAAGAATGAGATCCGAACGAGCTCGCAACCGTGCAGCTCTGGGTGAGACAAGGTCCACTCCAAGTTTGTGAGAGGTGCCTAGTGAAGGAATAGGAATATTGAGAGTGCTTGTGATGAGGGCGAAAGGGCAGAACGGCACTATCCTGGTTGGAACTTGGGAGACAGAAATGCCCATGACACAGCCTTGCTTAGGATTCTAGAAGTACATGGCGCGTAGTATTCTACGCTGCGTGTAGTAAACGTTGCGGATTCATCATCTCAGCTGCACACACGATATTTTGAGGGTTGCACTGACAACGTCCATATTAAGTGGCTAAGTTGCTAAGCAGTCAACTACGCCGGGTCCTATTGCAAGCCATATAGGTTCAAAGTATCCGTGATATGCCCACTTATATGCTATGAGAGAAAGGACGTGTGCGTGGCGATGAAACAGACGAAGACTAAGCTTTGCGAAGATTCAATTTTAACTCTATCTCCTTCCATGAGTAGATAGAGATAGAAAGCAGCCTAGAAACAGGAATGGTAGGAAAGATGGATGTAAGTTGACCTTGAGAGCAAGAACAGCGCGGATAATTCCGATCTTGAAGATTGCCCTTACGGCGAGCCGGTGAGACAACCGACTCAGACCCTCACCATCGCCACTGAGGTCTGATCAACCCCTCCAATTTGGCGTTACTATTCAAACTATACGAATAGACGACGAGCTAAAAATAGTCAAGATCCGAAGAATAGTACGTCCGCTTCTCGCGACAGCCACTGCTCAGCTAAATTGAGCAGACCCTGAGACACCCAACCTGCCGTGGCAAAAACAAAGTCTCATCACGCAATCTCGGCAACAAGTAATTCCTGCTATATGGCTGTCCTCTGGACTACTTTCTCGCACACTGTTAGCTGTTCAAACCCCAGCCTCGCACTCAGCGTCTTTCCCTCCTCTGTTTGGCTCTCCTCGACGGTGACCGAGGACAACCAGCCTCATACTCCGCCGACCAAGAAAAAACTAAAAAGAAAACAGCGTGAGATCCATCTCTTTGCGTGGAGGATGAGGAGGCTGGATGGCACTAGTGGAAATATGAATAGGACCGCGTGCGCCTGAAGATCTGGAGGCGGGTAGATGCATGGCAGAGACATGAGCTGCTGACGATGGTATATATCTGGCTTATGCATCCTGCGACTTCCTTACTTCTCATTTCAGGTTCTCTCATCTCAAATCTGGTTATAGTCCCTCGGATAAATAACGAATCTGTCTTTCTCACGTCTTGCCTTCTGTTCAAAACGTCCACGATTTCAAATGCAGACTCTATTTTTAGCGTTGGTGCTTTCGCACCTGCTTGTTCTTGTAACAGCGGGCGATTATACTGCTATCTACAAGGCGACAAGCCCCGTTCGCTCTACGCCCCGACTTCTCCAGAAGCGGGACGGAGGGTACCAGCCGGAGTTTGGCGTTTGCGAGGGCGATGCCACGACTTGTGCTGGGGCTTGCGGTGATGGTTTCGAAGAGTGCAATGCCAATAGGCCCGATGCTCTTTTCTGCTATAACCCCACTAGGGGCCAGAGGTGTTGTATGGATGGTACTGGAAGTAGGTTGATCCTTGCTCTCATAGCCTTCTTTTCGATGTACGTGCTAATCATTTTGGATAGCTGCTTGCGACCCTGGCTACTATTGTGCTGGAAGCACTGAGGGACAAACTCTCTGTTGCCCTAACGTACGTTGCCCTTTCTTGGATCCGTTGACGGTTACGATCAGATCCTAATGATACTTATAGAACCTCACCATCGAACAATGTGCAGATGCATTCCAGATGCAGATTTCATCCCTTGCCATGCCCAAGACCACGACTGTAAAACGGCAGTCCACAAAGACTGTTGTCGTTACTACGCCTCGGCCTACCACCACGAGCCCTCCTCACCAGAACCCAAGTACCTCTACCTCTGTCGCCGTCCTTTCAACTGCCACCCCAGATCCGGACGTAACCACTATTTCCCCTCCTCTTTCATCGACTCGCCCCACCACTTCTCCGGCCGCGCCTGTGACCACTAGCCAAGTGTCCAGCCCGGCGACTATCGAGAATACGACTGACTCTGAACCCGTGACTAGCGCGGAGGGAGATGGTCAGGAGAGAGACGGCGAAGATGCTACCATCGGTGATGTATGGCCCAAGGACCCTCCATCACCTCTAGGAGATTCCACCTGTAGCGTCATTTGTGAATCTGGCGACCTGATTCCTGCTCCTCACGAGGTGGGAGTCACGGTTAGCGAGACCATAACCACGGCCTTGGAAGTTACCGTCCCCGGGCCCAGCGGATGCGACTTTGTCACAACTCTTACCACAACTCTGACTTTCAATACCGTTGGGATCGTTACTTTGGACTGCAAGCCTACGCCGAACAACAGGGCTTCCACGGATCCCGCGTGTGAAGACGAACCCGAACCTACCCCTTCGCCTGAGCGCCAACCTATTGTCACAGCAAGCGAATCGCTCCCTACCCCGGAGCCTGAGCCATGTACGGAAGAAGTTCCACTGACTCCTGAAATTTCCTCCAGTTTCGAAGAAGAGGTGGCAACCGAGATACCCGAGGAAACTGCCACAGCCACTGTCGACATTTCTAGCACTGAGCTAGCACCCACTACGCCATCCACTGTTCTAAGGACGCGCACTACTACGTCGGAAACGGAGACGACACCCACGGAGACTGAGGTAAACTCGGTGGCCGTACAAAAAAGATATGGTTCGAAAGGGGGGATAGGCTTCTTGGTGTTTCTGATTTTAGCTTGGAATATCCTAGTGTAAAATGACTTGCTACATGATGACGAGTTGATGCTTTGATATGATTTCGATTCAAGATGGTATGGGATAATGCTTGCAGGTGTTATGGAGTTCGATGATGTTTTCCTTCTTCCCTTGAGACTAATATATACATACACTTAGAACATTGCATTGGAATAATGGATTAATTTCAAAATAGCAATAGGATTACTATCTTCATTCAAGGATCTCGACCCCTAATGAAAGTACTTATAGTGAAAAATCCTTAGTGATGAAACCTACTTTTGTGTTCTATCGTCCCGCTACATAGACACTCTTCCGTTGCCCTTGGCATCCATGGATATATAATAGGCATATAATTCCAGGATACTGTCATGGATGTTTGCTGCCTCCTGTCATCGATGGCTAGGTGTTATCCAAGCCTCAAGGAATGATCCAGGGATAGGCACCGCCGATTCTAGGTAAGTAGGCTACTCCATAAAGCTATGACCTCTCTTTATTATGTCACACCATGTATTCCAGATTCCTTTCAATATTCCATTTATCTTTCTACTCTCCTTCATGCCTGATATGCTTAATCATATCTTCAGAGTTATAAGTGGTTCCTTGATACTAAGAATCGGTGATGGCACTGTGTTAAATGGAGCAAACCACACACTGTCCCCGCCATGATGAAATCTACCCCTCCATCGTATTGTCCGAAGGAAAATAGTAGAGGAAAAAAAAAAAATGAAAGGGTAAGACAGCTTCAAAGAGGAAATAAACGCCCATTCAAAGCTTCGCAACCATGTCAACACGAACCCCGCATCTCCTAGAACCCTACCTCCCTCTCTCACCCTCCTCCCTAACCCTCCTCACATCCGTCCTTGGCGCCACCACGAACTGGCTGCTCCTTCGCTTCCTCGCGCACCACCTCGCTCGTCCGACAGGGAGCGACGGTGATAGCGACGGCGACGGCGGCTATGGAGAGGCAGTGGATGATAGGGCTAGGAAAGGAGGGGATAAAGCGGTTGTGTTTGTCAGTTTTATGAGGGATTACGCGTTTTGGAAAGAAGGAGCCGCGAGGCTGGTATGTCTCCCCGCTTTGCGAATCGGCCTTGCCTCTGCCGTTATAGAGGCTAGGAGGGTAGATTGCTAAGACGAGATACTTGGTAGGGCGTAGATCTAGACCTGGCCATAAACCAGGAAACCCTCATCTTTATAGATGGCCTGACCGGCCTCTTCGTGCCGGCTCCTCGTAAAGCGACGCCTCAGCCTTCCGGGAGGAGGACCCTTCGATCTGGGAAGCTGGCCGACATTCGGACAGAGCTTGACCGCGCGGTTGACGATATCGGTTCTGTACAGTCCAATTCGGCTGTCAATCGGAAGATTGTCCTGATCATAGACCAGCCGGACAGCTACCTCGCCATGACGAGCTCTCAGAATACTCCTGGCCAGATTACTGACATGATCATTTCTCTACGGGAGGTATGGGCCTTTTTTTTTTTTTCTTCCCCTTCGTCTTCCCTCTTTCCAAGATAATCGACAAGCTCCAATGCTAAGATCTCGGTATAGAAAGTGCACGCTGCCATTCTTACTATGGCGGTAGACGAACCCCTCATCGAATCTCAATCCACCACTCTCGAGCGCTGTCATGCCTCTCTTGCCCTTTCTACTGCCCATGAAGCCCGTCTTGTTCTTTCGCTACGTCGACTTGATACAGGCGTCGCAACTGATGTCAGTGGAGTGTTGCGAATAACAAGGGGCGGGGCGTATGAAGAGGGCATAGAGAAGGAAGACGAGGAGGGTGAGGAAGTGGAGGCGCACGAATATCTATATTTCGTGGCACAGGACGGAGGTGTCAAGATATTTGAAAGGGGTCAGTAATGGTCTTAGCCGGAAAAGTCTATGGAATACGATAAGGAGGGCCGGGAGTGTATACAGGGCGAAGCAGAGACAGATCCGCTCCTGTGAATGACATTCAGAGCCTGCGCGGTGCGGGCTCTCCTCCTCCATAGGTAAAATGCCGCGAAATTACTGATAAGAGAGCATGATGAATGGCCATGACGAATGTTATTGGGGCCTCCATGCTGAGAAACTGCATGCTAGGGGTTAGAGAAGAAAATGTAATAGAGAAACCAGGGCTAAAGGATTCGCCATTTCCTTCATATACAGGACTGGGCATAGACCAAAGGCTGGGAGGACAAGTTTTGTATATTTCTTTTCCATTGATGGTCCCTCAACGATCCGTTCGGGAAAATGTGAAAGCCCTGCATTCCCCTATGTGAATTTCATAGCAAACCATAGCCCCGTATTGCTCCCTTTGTGCCGGCGTTTAACAAAAAAACTCCGTTTCTATTTCGACTTTCCCTGCTCCTCGTCTTTTCTACATTGTTTTCGCCCCGAATCCCCCAGAAACGTCGTTCGGGACCGGGGTAGGAAAGGGTTGAAAAAAGACGTCAAAACGAGTTAAAGTCCACACACTGCCCGTTCGCCAACTTTTCTTTTTAGGTTAACAGGAGAAAAAAGCTGTTCAAGCCTTCGCAGGGCCACGGGCGCCGGCGGGAGTGCCGGTCTGGAAACCGTTCCTGAATCGTCGGGTAACGTTCTTGAGGTATCGCATGCGGCCGGTGCCGGTGGTCTTCCTGCGCTTCGCCTTCTCGGACCAGTTGTCTATATGATTTCAGAACCAAGTCAGCAATTTTGCCTTCTCTCTCCTCCGCAAGTCATTACCGAATATGTCCGTCACGGAGGCGCATAAGATCGGAAAGGGTGTAGTGACAACATACATTTGCGGACCTTAGCGGAGGGGTATCCGCAAGAAGCACAGGTGTGCTTCTGGATGTGGAGAGAGCGACGACCTATATCCGCAACCTTGAGTCAGCCAGAGTCCAATTGCTCGCCAAGCCCGGTACCCTGTCTCCGCGATGGAAATACGGATTCGGCTGCCGTTCCACGTCGTCGAGATCGCCATTTTTTCGAGGAGGATCCAGAGAGCCGGGGCTACTAAGGGAAAGAATTTCACGAACCGCATCGTCGGCAGATGGTGTGCGTCTTGTTATGGCGCTTGCCGAAGCTGGACGTTCCCTTCGCTATACGGAGCCAGAAAGGTCAGTAACGGATAATTCGTCTTGGGGGAGACAACAACGAGATGCCAATCGTAAAAAAACAGGCAGTTCAACGTACTCATTTTGCCGGTATTTTATGGTTGTTGACGATGGAAACAAAAGAAGGGTGGGTTTGGCGATTGAACGATACAACAAGGCCTAGGTTTGGCTGAGGGTCGAATGCGTGCGGGTACATGGATTGAACGAGCCCTAAAGAAATTTTGGACACGTGACTAAGACTGTTTCCCTTTCACATCATGGTCCCGATGGGCCGGAATTGAGGAGTGGGGGACGAATTGTGAGTGGTGGTTTGACGTGAAGATACCTAAACCCGAGGATTAACCGTCCTTCCCTCTGGCGAGCTATCGTCAACCTTCACACTCTAGCCGAAACCACCTGCTGCCGCTTGCATTATGAAAATTTCCCTGTTACTACAGCAGAGCCTCAATATGTAATTGTTCCCGAGCTAGTCGCAGACGACAACGGCAACGGTGATTCGGTCATCTCTGTGCCGCTCACCTCCTCGCTTGCCTCGCTCTCCTCAACTGTGATGCGATACCAAGTCGAGAATGTCCGGACATACCATTCCATGAAGTGTTTCCAAATGACGGAGCCGAGACGGGGCGTCTCGATCTGCAAAACTACGTCTGACTCCTCATCCTCTGGGGTGAATCGTGCCTATGACCCAAAAAAGACGGCGCAAAGCGGGTTCTTGATGTGGGAAGCGGAACGGGCATCTGGGCGATTGATTACGCCGACGTATTTCCCGAGGCAGAGATCGTCGGTGTTGACTTCTTGAGCCTGATCCAGCCGACGCCCCCCCTCTCCAAACTGCACCTTTGTGGCCGACAATGTCGAGAAGGAGGGGACCTGGGACAAGCTATTTGAGTTCATTTTCGGTTCACCCTTGGCCAACTGCTTCTCAGACTACCGGGCTGTCGTCGACGAGGCGTACGCTGCTCTTGAACCTAGTGGTTATTTCGGACTGCACGACATTTCCATGCCCTGGAGGTCGGATGATGATACCCTCTCGCCAGATTCCGGCATGGACCAGATGTCACGCTCTGTGACCAAGCAAGCGAGGAGCTCGCCAGGCCGCTTGACCAAGTGGCCAAGTACAAGGAATACGTCGCCAAGGCTGAATTCGTCTGCATTTTAGAGAAGCAATTCAGCGGGCCTTGGGCACTTGGCCGCGGGATAAGTATTACAGACACATTGGGCAGCTCTACTATGAAAATATCAGCAGAAAGAAGGATTGTCTCTCGCTCTTTCTTCTGAAAAATCTGGGTGGTCCTCCGATGAGATCTTACTGTTTTGCGCCCAGGCGCGCAAGGAACTTCAAGCCCGTAAGATCCATGCGTATACGCCCGTCTACGTGTTTTACGGGAGAAATCGGAGCAAGAGTAGTCTTAAGGAGTTCGTAGACACTCTGTCAGAGATTGCAGTATGTCAGTAGAGTATCTCCTATAGCACGTTCTCTTGCGTTTTGCGTCATCGATTGCGAATGTAACTTCAGAGATGGTGAAAACAATCAGCGTCATGAGGCTTGAGTGTGAGGCTTGAGTGGCGCCGGGTCGCCAGACGTTCCCCACGTAGTCTATTAATAGGTTGTGGCAGCGATACCATATTCACTCATCCCTTACTCATCTTGGTACTTGACTCCGTCCCCATGATACATTATGCAAGACTCCGACTCTACTCAGACTGGGCGTCTTTGAAACCCAGCATCATTTATATCCACAAGAAAAATATAACCCAGGCAAAAAGAAGAAGAAAAATGACGGTGGACGTAAACGATAGCCTTGCTTTCTCCTTTTGATGATAGCCCGTCTTCATCCATTTCCGATCTTAGAAGCTTGACGGCCTGGCCTGTCATGTCGAGCTTTCTCTGAAAACCGAACTAACTTTCCACCTTAGCGACTGCGGTTTGATGCTAGAAACGAAGCCGATCGTGTGTCATTGACATTATAACAAGTAAAAGGAATAGAAACGCCGAGTGCAAGGCAGATGAAGCCAAAAAAGGCAATGATGGCCGCTGGCCTAAGAGTACAAGGCCTCGTAGAGGTAGATGAAGCCGAAGATGATGAACGCAGTCGCGCCGCCAAGAGTGACTACAGCAAATGTTAGTTACTCAAGTAGCTCATGGGTGCAAGAGAACAGCGATACATACCAACTTTCATGCTGACTTTGCCGGCGATAGCACGGCCGCCAATAACAGCAACACCAGTGCAGAAGCAATGTCCAGCCATAGCTCCAAGAGTAACCCACCAGTAATCCGGACCAGCAGCCATAGCAATGGTCGCAATCTGGCTTCGGTCACCCCACTCACCAAGGAACGTCATCACGAATGTCTGAACCCAAGCGGGGCTAAGAAGAAGGGACAAAAGATTCTCAACACCCTCGATGATGTCTTTGAGATTTCGGCCTTGCGGGGAGGGGCTGCGGGTAGGAGAGGTAGAGGGAGATCGAGGAGGAGCAGGAAAGCGACTCTTAGGGCGAGACTTCCTACCAACCCCGACACCCATCTCTAGAGCGTAGGCGTCCTTTTCTTTCTCAGCAAGCTCCCGCTCAACTTCATGCATTTCCTCCGCAACACCCTCGTCCGGGGACATGTCCATTCCTTCCTTCAAAAGCTTGAAGCCAAAGACGAAGAAGAGTACCGAGGCCATGAAACTAGTGACGTGCTGGGAGAGGAGGGTGGGGACGGCCTGTCCCAGAACAGCAGAGAGTACAGTCATAACCAACAAGGCGGCAAAGGCGGCAGAAAAGACGACCATGCGATCATGCTTCATGGCCATGAGGGCAGCCACAAGGAAGGTTTTATCGCCAACTTCGGAGACAAGAATCATGGTCAAGGAAAGAATAAAGGAATGGAAAGGTTGGATAACACCTTCTTCAGTATCGAGCGAACCGTCGCCGTGAGAAAGACTGAGGTGGCCCTTCTTAACGTTGTCGGGAATGGGGATGGGTCGATCGCCAATTCGCTCGGGCAGATCCTCGGGTTTCTAAACAGGAATATCAGCAACCACGCCCATGAGACGTACAGATTACGGTAGCCAAGCTTACCTCAAGGCCCGCTGCTTGCTCCCCGGACTTGGGGCGGCCTTCTGTCTGAGAGTCGCCTGTGGTTGCAACGAGGTCCTCAACGGCATGGTGGACTGGGGCCTCCTTTGGCGTCTCGGGCACCTTTGTTTCTCCTTCAGCCCTCGCCTTCTCAGACACCCCGCCCTCGGTGCCTCTCGTGCCCTCCTTGGGGGGGTGTCTGTTGGGATCATCCATTACGCCATCGTTGGACTCGGGGATTTTCTGCCCGTCAATGACGGTTGGGTCGGCAGGGCGACCCTTGAGGGCGGGCAGGTCGCTATCTACCTTGCCATCCGTTTCAACCCAGGGTCCATTGTGCGGTTTGCCATCGTTTCCGTCAACAGGAGCGACCTTGGAGGCAGGCTCGACCCTAGTATTGAGAGCAGTCGCCTCATCATTGGCAACGACTTCGGAGGCGAGGGCCGTCGCGATGGCGGGGGCGAGGAAGAGCAAAAGCTTTGCTTGCCGAGTCGGTAACCTCATGTTGGCAGTATTTATATCGTTCAACCGACTAGGTCGAGCCGCTAAGGAGTGTGATGCGTGATCGAACGAAACGGCAAATTGTGAGAAACGACTCCCCTATTGGCAAACGAGTCGCCGGGGGTGTAGGCCAACTATTAAAAATCTGGGCGCGTCTATCACACAGTCTTACAGATCCGCGCGAAAAAAAAGAGTTTTCAATCTAAAGGAAAAAGAGAAAGGCGAAGAAGAAAAAAGGCGATTAGAGGAGAAAAGGAGAAGGCAATTGAATTCGTAGGTGTAACATGGGATTGACGCTTACTTGTTTGTCTTTGCAGTAATATTGGTGCTCATAAAGTATTCTTCCACTGGCTGGCTGCGCCTGGTTCCTCCGCCTCAGAACCTTGCTGGCTTGCAATTATTGTACAGTGCTGGCTAACAACACGCACTCCACGAGCGCGAGCCGACCTTGACCAATGAATACCAACTGGGGCAAAACAGGTAATGAGACACTGAACCCCTGACAGCGAACAGTGCGCCGCCCAATCTTATATACTGGTGACTTGGTTTCTTAAATAAAGCTTTGTTTCAGGCTGGCCATGGCGCTTTCGATTCCAAGCACTTATTACCATCGTCCACTCAATCCTCCTCATGGACGATTCCGCTTTTCGTGAGGTAAGATGGCAGAGTTAGGGAATTGTCATTGCTGACCCTATCGGGCACTACATACCATACTTTGACTGATTTAGCTCTGGATCTTTTGCCGGCCCCTGCTTTCACCGCTGGCGTTGAGTGAGCCCTTGATTGAATGCATGCATACACCAGAAGCCGGAGTATTTTGTGATTAATTTCTCAGCATGTTCCCAAGTCCTGGCTGGCATGGGGTTCTCTCTCACTGGCGGGTTTAATGGAGCTGTGGACGGAGTTAAGCAACGGCACCAGTCGGAAGGCCCAGTTACGTCAGCTTCACCTCCCCTCCATCCACTCTGATCGGCTGTACTTATGTCCATGGATCCCGACGACATCCCTCAGGCAAACTGCTTATCATAGCCAAATTCTTGCAAGCCCACAGTCCAATAGGTCCTCTGTTTTCCATATACCGAAGGGGGCTTATTTTGTTTATAACATAATTCTGAGAAAGAAAAACAAACCTTAACCGCGGCTTCGATGGCTACAGATGAGGAATTGAGTAATCCTGAAGTCACAGTCCCAGAGCAATCTGTGGATGAGACTAGTAGCTCACAAGACATGCCTTGGGAGCCATCAGAAGAAGACGATGACTATGAAGATGAGGATGTGACTGACAATAATGACGATGAAGACGAAGAACTGATGATTGATCCGGACGACATGACCGAGCAGCTCCTTCAAGACTTTATTGGTGGTGGCTTGTTTGCCAATATTAACGCCATAATCGAAGATTTAGAAGAATATGGAAGCGGGGAGGAATTGGACCATGGTATTGAACCACTTATCTCTGATGGTCTGCCTCATATGATTCCTTGCTGTCTATTCGTATTGGAGTAACTGACTTTTATCAAGATGTCGAGCTCATCATGGTTTCTACTGATCCATATGGCCATGATGACGAACCCGACTCGATACTTACGTCGCAAAGGCGGCTTGCTATTTTGGTTGAGAGTATGTCCGTAATTTATTTCTTGTCTAGATTGATTCGCGCTCACTTCCTCTGATATACTAACGACGCCCGTGCCCTCTAGGGGAACACGGCAATCCACGTGTCCTGCTGAGCCGAGAGCAAATACAGTACTTGCTACGGCGAGAGGATATCCTAGAACACCTAAAGCACAGCAACCAGCACGTGTCTCGCCACGAATTTGAGAGATGGGTTGCTAGCCACAGACCGGACCCGAACCGCTTTCCAAAGGTACCTAGCAAAGTAGGGCGTCGACTCATGGACTCGGGCACGTTCGGTACAAATCAACTCCCTGGTGAAACGCCCCGTAGAATTGCACCGTCTTTACGGATTCTTGGCCGAGAGCTTGGCTTAGCCCGGAATCTCGCGGAGCGGAAGAAGGCGGAAAGACTGCTCCTCCAAAGCATGCTTCCGAAGGACAAAACAGACGTGACCATTTATTTCAGGGAACCCGTCTATTCCGGACAATTCTCCCGAGATGGCAATTTTTACTTTGCGTGCGGAGCCGACTTCAGAGTCCGACTCTATGACACTTCTAACCCATATAGTTGGAAGCACTACAAGACAGTTTCGCACCCCTGGGCACAGTGGACTCTCACAGACGCTTCGTTAAGCCCCGATAATAAATGGCTTGCGTATACGTCACTTTCACCTAGCGTTTGTTTAGCTCCAACGGACCCAAACGACAAAGGCGACCCATATACCCTAGACCTTAGCGCGAGCGTTGGGACGGCAGGGGGGGCAACAAGCGATGAGCCGCGGTTGCGATTTGGGATATTCTCCGTTCGGTTTTCTGGGGATGGGCGGGAGTTGGTTACGGGAACGAACTATCGATCTATCATTGTGTATGACATTGAGACTAGGACGCCGCTGCACAAGGTCAAAGGCCACGATGCCGACGTGAACGCTGTCTGCTTTGCCGACATTTCCTCCCCTCATATCCTCTATTCTGGGTCAGATGACAGCGTAATCAAGGTGCGTTATTGTCGTGCATTTCGAGTCGGTTGTATTAGCATGTCCTAATTTTCTTTTATAGGTGTGGGACAGGAGAAGTATGGGCGACAGACGTGAAGCAGGTGCTTTCGTGGGCCACATCGAGGGCATCACACATATTGACAGTAAGGGTGACGGTCGGTACATCCTTAGCAATGGAAAGGATCAGAGTATGAAGCTCTGGGATCTCCGGATGGCCATATCTACAGATCGGTTCCGAAGTATCGGCCTACGGAGGATTCCGACCTTTGATTACAGATGGGAGAAGTTTAGAGAAGTCGACTGGTTCGAGGACAAGAACGATAACTCTGCGGTGACTTTCCGTGGGCACGATGTGCTTCAAACCTTGATTAGGTGTCACTTTTCACCTCCTAGCAGCTCGGATTCCCGCTATGTCTATTCTGGCAGCGCTTCAGGTCAGATCTTTATATGGAACATGGACGCCACGCTTGCCGGAAAGATCGATGTTGAGACCAGTATAATGCACTCGCTGGCAAATGCTGGACGGTTTCCACAGTTGAGAATGACGGATCTTCTATATTCTCCCTGGAACATGGTTGTCAGAGATGCAAGCTGGCATCCCAACGTACCCGCCATTGCAAGTAAGTTTTCTCTTTCTGAAATGACCATGCCTCGTTGACTAATACGGACTCGTAGCTTCGGCGTGGAGCACCGGTGGCATGCGTGAGGGCGCCATCTCGTTACACACCTTCCAAGAGCCGCGAGATCCGACACCCACCAAAGACGATCTAGGGTGCCCAAACGTCGGTGCATGTGTCACTGAGAAGCTTCAGCCATGTAGATTTTCAGTCACTGGCCGAGATGCTTGACATAACTTGGATTCTTAATGACGCATGTAACAGTATATTTCTCAAGATACAGGTGTGATAGCTTGATGACTCGGTACTAGGTACGTATGCGCATCATACGACCTAGGATGGCGAGGGCGTTTAAAGGTTCAACCATTGCTCATGAAGGTAGTCGGGGTATTTGGCTGTATTGCCTTTCCTTTCGATAGATAAAACCACGATAGGAACATAACTAGACGCGGGAAGAGAAGAGCGCGGAAAAGAGCTGAATATACACCAATATACCTGCTAAGATTACAATAATTCCGCCAGACTAGACTTGCCGGACTCTAAACGAATCTTAGGAATCGCAAGTTGGGGCTCGTTGCATGTGATGTGGGGCGTAACTCTCATCCGTCCCTCACCGGAAATATCCGAAGATTAGCCTTCCCAACCCGTAGGGGTACGTACCACAACACTTGCAAACGGGGACCCAGGGATTAGTGGAAACCAGCCTTGGAGCCTTGTTGCTGCCCTCTCCATCCCAAACTTCCTCCCTGATATTATCCTCGCCATTGACTCAACCTCTCTCCGACCCTCCCTCATCTCCATCCTCCTCCGTTTTACCATCCTCGCGGACTCACTTCGAGCCGACGCACTCGAATCGACATAGTCCGCCAATCCTACCTTTTCTCTGCTTTCGGCCTGGATTGGAGGGTAGCTCAAGCTCCCTCCAATTCAGCTCTTATCTGACCCTCCCAACCCTCTTCGAGATCAACTCCGTAAATCATTGAGACAGGGCGACCAGAGCTACTCGAAACACCCCACTGTCTATCCGACTGTATAACTTCTAACGGTCACAGGACTCCTTGGCATATATTTCTACCAGACCAGATCCTGCATCTAGGAGAGGAGGAAGGAACGAGTGTCTAGATTGCTACCGTGGCGCGAGAAGATTGCAAGCACAGAGCTTCGTCTTCCAACCATCGTCCCTGCATTTTCTCCTGTTCTCATTCAATTTCTTTCTTTTGGCTTGACCGCCATCAGACTACGAAGATTTGCCGACCCGGCTCAAGAAAAAGTCCAGGACAAAGAGGCAACGCGTTTCTACCCTGTGAAACTCCCTACTTTTTCCTGCCTGTCTTGCGGACGTCGAGTCCGGAATGTACGTATTCTATATTGTTCTTCCTCCTCCGATCTGGTTTCCTTCTTTCAATTTCTTCTCTTCTTGTTTCTACGCTTCTTTTTCCTTTTTTTTTTTTTTTTTTATCATTTTCTTCTTGCTTGTCTGGCTGCCACGGGCAATCTCTGCCTTTTTGCTCGATCCATCCCACAAACGCCCTCTGCAGCGCCCGGCGCGCAGGCTCTTATCCGCAGAGGGAGGAATCGCATTTCGTGGGCGAATCAAGCGATGGGCTATCTCGTCTTGTATCTCAGACACAATGTTGTATATCGAAGTGCTAATACCAACAATTTTCCTCCTCGACAGCTCCTCCCAAGTGCGGCAGAGCCTTCAAAGTGCTCTCTTTTCTTGGGGGCAACCTCACGGTGGTCCACTAATTTTTTCGACGGAAGCGTAACAAGTGGCTCAAAAAGGGAGGCTGTCTGCTCCGTCTGCCTATAGAACACGTTGCCAAGTGCATCCGATTGACTACAACCTTTTACAGCCTTCATTCCTATAGTGATTGAGCTTTCACAATGGCCGAGGAAGAATTCGAGATCGACATCTACGGTGACGCCGCCAACGACCAATCTACCGATCAACCTAACAACCCGAGCGATTCGCAGACCTACAACGACGACGGACATGATCACGCTGACGAATCCAACGCCGACCAGCACTACGACGACGAGAGAACCGGTCATGATACCAACCAGCACCACAGCCCTCCCCAGCAGGGGGTGAAGAGGAAGGGTGGTGCGGATGGCGATGACAGGCCCGTCGACCCCGGCGCGACTGCCGCCATCATGTTATCAGATCTAAACTGGTGGACAACCGATGACGGCATCCGTGCCTATGCCAGGGAAGTTGGCTGCGAGGATGAGCTAAAGGACGTCACTTTTAGTGAACATAAGGTGAATGGAAAGAGCAAAGGGTATGTTAGGACATAGTTTGGCATTCTTCCCCAAAGTCCAGATGCTAACATTCATGAACATAGCCAAGCGTATGTCGAGTTTACTTCTCAGCAGGCAGCTACTGCAGTGAAGCGTTTCATCGACTCCATCAATGAGTCTACCCAATCTTCTTTCAAAAAGCTGGCAGTCTCTTATTCGATGCCCGGCGTCAATCCTTTCCGTACCCTCCCCAAGGATGCACCCGCTCGAGCCGGCAAGGACAACCAAAATAGGACACCCTCCGGCCCCGGTTACAATGAGGGCCAGAATAATATGGGAGGAGGAAATTTCCGTGGCAACTACCGCGGCCGCGGCAGTTACGGCCACCGAGGGAACATGCACAACAACCCAGGAAATTACAACCGAAACTTCTCTGGAGGTAATAACATGGGTGGTGGCGGTGGCGGCGGATACAACAACCAGATGTTCAATAACCCCATGGGCGGCGGCAACTTTGGCTTCAACCGTGGTGGCATGATGGGTATGGGCATGCCTCGCGGAGGGGGAGGCATGCGCGGCGGCCGCGGAGGCGGCATGGGTAATGGCATGATGGGGATGGGCCCCATGGGCGGCATGCCTAATCCGATGGGTGGCATGGGCATGATGGGTGGCGGCATGCAAGGTATGTTTTAGATCGTACCTTACAACTAGATACGTGGCATCTAACTTCCCTCATATAGGATTCGGTGGTGGCATGCAGGCGCCATTCAACCCCGGTTTCTTCCCACAGATGGGATCGAACAACCAGGAATGGGGAAATCCTCATGGAGCAAAGAGGCCAAGGCCCGAGTAGCGCTGAGCCTTGCCCCCCCCTTTTCATTCTTTTTTGTTCACTTGACTTTTTTGCCACCATCTGGAAAGCGGCGTTTGGAGTGGCGGCGAAGAAATCATTCTGAGGGATGAATCGAGAGTAAGCGATTGTTTTCCCTTTGCACTTGCAATTCCGGAATAAGCAATCTACAGGAGAAACAATGAGAGGTTTTAGCTAGGTATATGTTAGGTTTTCAAACTACATATACTAGCTTCACCTCAGCTGTGTGGATGAAGCTAGCTTTGGTGGGTTTAGACTGGGTGTGGTGGTTGCTTTTTCTATTGCTCTGCTCAAGGTGAAGTGGCATTGGTTTGCTGGTGTGGACAGGTGGAGTGTGATGCTTTCTCTACTGTCTAGTTTTACTATCGCCTACTACTACACTCTACTATTGCTTATCGTCATGAGGTTACATGTACCTCCTGTATGATGCTTAGATATAGCTTTCATGTCATAGATTGCCTGTATGAGTGAGCCTGAGTTAGCTATAGACCCCGGATACGGGGCGGATGGATCAAGTGGAGACGGCGACACGAAGATAGAGGAATCAATGTTTACGGAGAGCAGAGGAGGGAAAGCCCCGGGGAGCCTGATGAAAAGGCAGTCCACAAGAAAAGAGGAGGCCGAAAGCAAGAACGAGAGCACAAAAAGAGGGTGACAATGGGACACGGAGAGCGGAGGCAAGATGGGTTAAACTGTTGTTTTCTTGTGTCGGTGGTTGACGGATTGTACCAATATCATTTCGGGACCAATGTTGTTATCTCTTCCTTTTATTCTATATTCCTTTTCTCTTTCTTCTTGTCCTTTTCTTTCCTCTTTAAGCACCGGGCGACTATGAAATGGCATCACAGGGTTTCTCATTTTTTTTTTTTTTAATATCTTCTTTTTAGGTCTTGCCTCATGTCTTGACCAAATTTCTACATTGTGCATGTCTTATGTCTTTGACATCACATCGGGATCTACTGTACTCGAGTTCATCGGTCAATGTACGATAGTGCTCTATATTCATAATGCTGATTCAAGTAGAGGGAAAACTCTAATATTCTAAGCCCGAAGCACTCTCCCACCCTTGGCTAAAAACGCTGGCCCCGCGTCGGCGTCGGAACACGGCACCGGGGAGGGGTTCTCTCAACTTCGCCCAGCCACCTGGACGCCCTTCCTCCTCGCATCCTCGCGCTCCAGTAAAGAAACATACTTTGCCGAATACTGCGCCGCGAGGGCCTTGTCGCCCAAGACCTTCATGACGGCTGCGCGTTTGGCGACGACCTCCCTCGCGGCGCGGGCCTCCTCCACGTCGGCGTAATACTTGAAGGCGCGATCGAGGGCGTCGGCGGCGCGGGTGAGGTGTTCGGTCCTGGGTCTGGAGGCGGGGGAGGACTGGCCAGCGAGGCCCATTTCGGCGTCGGCGAGTGCCGAGTAGAGGGTCGCGGCGAGGAGAGCGTCGTGGTATTCTAGGGCGCGGGGAAGAGCGGCGGAGAGGAGACGGGAGGAGGCGGAGAACTCGGAGAGGGAGGTGAGGATGGTCGCGAGGGCGGCGGCGGAGTGCCAGAGGAGCGGGAGGAGGCGGGCGCGGTGGGAGAGGGATGCGGCGCGGGTGGCGAGGGAGAAGGCGCGGGAGGGATGGTTTGATTTGATGTAGAGGTTTGCTTTCGCGAGGAGAAGGCGGATACGGAGGGATATGTCTGGGGTTGGCGTGGTCATTGTTGTGGTTGTGGCGGCGTCATCTGTGCCGGGAGGGGGGGGTTCGGGGATGTCATCAGAGGTGCGGGCTAGGAGGTCCTCGACGAGGGAGAAGGCGCGGGGGAGATTGCCCTGGCGGACGAGGTAGTCGACGTGCAAGAGGTCGATGGAGAGGGCCATGTCAGGCTCTAGGTCGTCGAATTTAGATTGCAGGAGCTGGGACAGGAGGTCAGAGGCGCCGTCGAGATCCGAGCGGGCGAGATCGCGGCGGAGTTTGATGATCCCACGATATTTGCGCCAATACTGTTGGGTCTTTTCCGCGCGGATGACTTGGTGAGGTGGCGGCGCGGTAGAAACCACGCCGTCGGTGTTGAGCTTCTCGTCGAGCAGACGGAGGGCATCATTGTAGCGGCCGCGGCCAGCAAGGTCCATGGCGAGCTTGCACGTCAAGCGGAGTTCATCTTCAAATACGCCGTGCGGAGCGTGGGCTCGCAGGGCAACCTCGCAGGTCATGGCCGAGAGGTTGGAGAGGCCGAGGCGATCCCAGAGAGAAGCGAGGAGCATGAGGTGGGGGCCGAACATGACGCGCGCGTTGCGCTCGATGATGACCTGGGAACTGCGCACGACGTTCTCGAGGGCTGTGGCGACGCTTTCGCCGTTGGAGAGAGTTAGTTTTGCTTCGCTAAGGAGCACCGAGCTCCAAAGAGTCCACATGCCAGTCTCCTTGGCCCGCACGCGCAGGAAGGCGAGGGTTTCCTTGGAGGACCCCAAGGTGCTTGCGGGGTCGATGTGTTTGACGAGGCTAGGGTGGGCGCGGCCAAAGTGGAAGAGCCAGTTCAGCGCAAAGTTGAGGCAGGTAATGTCGCGGTTTTCGCGGGCGGTGGAGACGGTCTGGAGCATGGCATCGACGGCCTCGGTATAGCAGCCAAACTCGGCCTGGAGGACGGCGAGATTCATGAGGGCGTACTGGTAGAAGAGGCGGTCGTGGTTCTGCATGGTATAATCAAAGTAGCGGTGGAGGTAGTCAAAGGCGTTGGGAAGATCGCCTGCCCTCCAGCTATCCAGGAAGCTATCCCCTGGTTGTTAGTGGGTAGACTCACCGCCACAGACACGGAGGTTAAGCTCACCGGACATAGTGGGAGACGCTCGGTGTTATGAGACTCTCTTGCATGATTTCCTGAAGCTTTTGCCTCGCCTCTAATGGAACGCGATTGCCGTATTCTAGCCACCGTTAGCTTCGCGACTACCGAGAGACTAAAGTGAGAGACTTACTCTGAATCTGCTCGACTTGAAACTCCAGAAGGCCCTCCAAATCATCGGTGCTGATGGGAAAGGTCCCCGATGAACTCCCCACAAGCCCCTCTCCATAAACGGCAGCAGCCAACCTCGTAAAATCCGGATCCTCCAGCTCCCCAACCAAAAGCACCTGATCAAAGCTCAACTTCTCAAACGAAGGATTCTTCTTCCTCAAATACTGCGCGGTGGGTTGGCGATACCTCACAAAGCTCTTCCACAGATCGGCGGAATCGTGAAAGCGCAGCCTTGCAAACTCCAACTGGCACCTGCGCACAAAGATTCCGAAAATGGACGTCTTGCAAAGCCGGATGCCGCCTTCCGGCTCGGGCACACGGCCCGTCGCCTCGGCAATGTGACGTAGCTCTTCCTTGGTGAGCTGCAGCAGGAGGCGCAGGCGGGAGAAGAACTCATGCATGGCGTTGAGGGAATTGATTTCCCAAAGCTTCTGGAGAAAGCTATCCCAGAGGCGGCGGCCAGGCATGCCGAGGACAACGGGGTGGGGGGACAGGACCTTTTCGAACTCGTGAATGTCCACGACGAGATTCGCGGTGCGCTCGGCCTTTTGCCATGGTGAGGAGGAGGGGAGGGTGGAATTTTCAGCGGTGTCGACCAGGTGGGAGGTAATGAAGGAAAGAACAGGAAGAATGGCGTCAGCGGTGACGGCCTCGTCGGCGTAGAGCTCTATCAGGGCAAGGAGGCCCATTTTGGCCGGGGTTAGGTAGCGCGCCATGGCGAGGATGGAACGCGGGACTGGTGACCTCTCATGCACCGACAACTTTCCAAGCTAGGTGATGATTGAGGAACAGGACAGGATTTGATAGAGTGCGAGAGATTACTGGGCAACCCGGAGTGTAAAAGGCCGGCTGTTGGGTCAGTTCTCTGATAGTGGTCTGTGTGGGTTTGCCGAGTGAAGTTGTAAACGCCTGGCGACTGACGAAACGCGCGTCAAGCAGCTAAATCGCTTGAGGCATGTATGTATGTATGTGCATCAATGTGGGTTTCCCCCGCCAGCCAGCTTTAGCGCCTCGCCAGGCTGTTGGCCCCGCGCTGGCCAGCTTGTAACACGGGCCATTCAGCTGGCATCAGAGCCGTCCAACCAGTCTGTCCCTGTTGTTGCCAAATTGATCCTCAGAGCCGAGTTTGGCTCCATCACCCGTTCCGGCCTCTGACACATCCATCTATCTGTACCTTGGTACGCATCCCTTAGTCCTGGTATCGAGTTTACTATTCGCTTTGAGGCGAGAAAAGGGGGAAGGGAGGGATCTGAAATTCTATGAATTCCTCTCAACTACAATTAGTCGGTAAATGGCCAGCACCAGCCAATTTTTGTTTCCTCACCTCCTCAAGACAAGCGAAGAAAGACACGAGGAAAAATACACTTGGGTGGTCTCTAACCGCCAGCCGACTTCGCTGGCAATGTCTTCTTGCTCCGCTGGCGTCCGTCTACCCGCCCAGATATCCAGACCGTGGGCCGGCAGCGCTGACATTCGACGCATCTGACAATAAGGTAGGTCAAGTTTGCTTGTTTGCCAATATCAGCTTCATAATCTCCTGATTGAAAAGCTAAAACACCACCTCTTTCACATTGGAGAGCCACGGGTCGCGACCGATATTCCATTCCCCCAAATAAACCAAAAAATCAACCGTATGTCGGTAACGATCACCCATCTTTCGATCCAACGGAAATGCATCTTCCAATCTGACAACTTTCTTCATTTTTGGAAACCCTCCTTTCATCCCCCACATCAGTTTGAAATTTGGACTAAAGCCCAAAGTGAAGTGAAAGAGTGCCTAAATTTCCTAATTGCAATGCAAGATTTGGAATTTATGATCACTACAGTACCTTTTCACTAATACTTTTTTACGCCTTGATCATGTCTGAAATCTCACAAGGATGGATGTCAATCCGTCGAAATCCACTTTCAGGCACTAAGTTTAAAGTGCATATACACTTTAATATAATGAAAATCAAAGAGTTATAGAAATCGAGAAGGAGGAGCCTTATACAGCTACCTCTCTAGATCTATGAAGGGTTGCATATTTCACATGCACAAAAGTTTGGTACATCTGCAGTTTTAAGGTTAAAGTTGAATGTGGACTATGAATAAGACCGAAGATTGCTTCACTCTTACTGTTTGCCCACCCAAGAATTCCAAAGACTAATATGTAGGCTATTATTTCAGCATTTTTAGAGGAATATTTTCAAAAATTTTAGGATCTATCTCTACACGCTGGCTAAAGAGACGGCGCGTCAACTATTTCAACTATTATACACCCCATACTAATGTTTACCATCTTGTCCTATAGCACCCAGGAGCCTGCCCATGCAAGGCTTCAGGACATCTTAAAAACAAAGCACAACATAAAGAACCGAGAGTGAAGGAGAAGCAATAGGCATCCACATACTGCCGACCATGGGCAGATGAGCAGACCTTCCCCGCCATTCCAGTAACATTATTTCCAGTACCGACTTCAATCTCCTCCAGCCTGATGTGGCGCCTGTTTGCTATGTTTGTGAGACAACACTCCCAGAACACAACATCTCTGTCCCAGTTGACCTCCCATTTTTATATATGCAACACACCACGACACATCCGGCTACGCAGGGCCCCCCTTCAGGGTCATTAGATACACTTTACCACCGAACTACATTTACGCGTCTCGAGTGTACAGACTGCATCTTCACTCCGATCTGACAGAGAAAGTGTATTAGACAATTTCTTTTCTCACTTTGCGTATCCCCAGCATATGGCCTGTCACCGGTTGCCTCAGGGAACTCCCTAAGCCGAGATGGAGTACAAATTTCACTTATCCCGTATCAAGACCGACGCTATGGATCTGGGCCTCTTGCTGGGAACATGCAAGCCAGAATCAAATCTTCGTTTTTTCATTTTTTTCTTCAGATGATTTAGGTCGCGGCTTAGGCAGCAGTTCGCGAACCCTTTTCACAGGTTGCGTAGTGCTGTCTAAGTCAGGCTCTTCCAACATCTGTATCTAAAGCGACCACTTTGCTAAGAGATATAGTCATCAATTAAGACGGTGAGGTGCAATTAGAGTTTTGGAAGGGCTCGGCGCGCCGCATATCGCGAAGAAGCTCTCCAGCTGGACCCTTGACTGCTGGGGTGTTATCCATGGGCACCCGTTCTATCCATTGCTAGCTTCACGGCTGATAGCTGCAAGGTTAACACAGCCATGGAAAGTGACGACTAGTAAACGCGCCCTACAAGCCTGGTTGATTTGGTGGCATACGTTCTAGATGTTAGGTATTATTCCCCATGCTGTAGTAAATCACGCTGTATGTCTCTACATAGTATACTCTATATCCATTAGTATGATATTCTTTATTGCTGCGACTTTCATCACACTTTGTTTTTGAAACTATAACTCTAGCTAGGGTTTATTTTCCCTATACTCGATGGATTGGGTTTTCACTATTCATATCATCGACACTTATACGATCAAGACATAGGTTAAGCCCTAGGGGGAGAAGAAGGGGGTAGAACTCTGTATCAGTATATCTTAGCTCTTCAAAGAAGAATCTTCACATTTATTACACACTATAGCTGTAGCTACGCGCGGCGATTAGCATGTCGACGCCATCTCCACCACCTCGAAGCCCTCACACACGAAAGAAGCTTAGTAAAGGAGCCTCGACACTGATCTTCTCACCTTCATTAGACAAAGCGCAATAGCTTGCACTATCAAAGTACAGCTTCCCCTCTTCTGAAAGTGATTACATAGAATTGGAGGTTCAGAATAACGAGACCTGGACGCAGCCGGGACGCTGTGCTTGTCCAGAGGAAGCAGGACCATAAACCGTGTCTCTTTTTGCTAGCGTAATAAAGTGGCTCTGTAACGGGGACCAAAAACCCCCAAGGATAAACGGAGGATTCGTTCTTGGTCTCTTCTGCGTTATGCGTTTTCGTTCTACAGCCCGGTTGGTTGCAGAGTAGTACGTCCGCAGGCTACTTGTTGGGCCGCGGACGATCCTGGATCGCTCTGTTCAGTCCATTCAATACCCCGCCCCCAAATCTGTGTGTAACAACCTTGCTGGTCCTGGCCCATGTCGGCGCAACTGAACCGCTGGCCCGTCTGGCGGGCCTCACCTAAGATAGTTCCCTACGTGATCGATCCGGGTGATTGTCCCAAGACGCACACTAGTGCACCCCACCCGGGCAACACGGACAAAAAACCTCCTCCCGAGGCCACCATCTTCATAGCTCGGTTCCTCTGAGCTCGGTGAGCGCTGGTTACCCGTGTGCCGCCTTCCATGACTACGGCCGAGGTGCCAGGCGTCAGCGCGAGTGGGTGCGTAGACTCTCGAGATGAAAAGCGGACCAGTTCGCACACGGGTGGCTTTAGTGAGTCGATCCACCTCCTGCAGGGCTTTGATTGTGTGTTGATAGCCGGGTAGATTGAATCCCGAGTGAATAGTCGGCTGAGGCCTGCCTAAGCTATTCTGTTTGCGTCCCTCCTTGCGTCGGGCTCCCCACCTCTAATGTTGTTTATCGAAAGAGCGAAAAATCAGGCTGTCTAGAATTTTCTCACGGCGAGACTACCAGAGTGATTCAAGAGACAAGAAGTGTAGGCAAGTTATAAAGCGGATCACTACCACAGATGACGGATCCCATCTCTGTCAAGGGATTTCTCTAAATATCAAAGACCAATAATCCTGGTGATGAAGTAATGGACGCGCGCATCTGTCACCGAAAAATATTACCGCCCGTGCCTGGCAGCCAGCATCAGTTGATCAATGTTTGCCAGCCAGTCAGAGTCGTATGACTTGGGACAGGTAATTGGCTGCCTTGGCTGGGTACTTGCGTTCACAGTTCGCGAACCGCGGCATAAACGCCATTAACTTTAGGCAAGGCAAGAAATGTGCTGAGGAATCCATGGATACCTTTGGTCCGACGATAAAGCAGCCCCGCGTTGATTGCAAATCTCAAGCCTTGTATATATACATATCTATTGCACGGACGAGGCATTCAATGCGAGCACTGTCGTAATCACAGAGTGGTGCGTGCTAGGAAAAATGTGCCCGTGGATGTTGGCGAGATGTATGCTTGCCAAGTAAAATCCTCACTGACAGGAGGTGGACGTAGGATGATGACAGAGGCGGGGGGACGGAGTGCGGGGTCCATCTGCTCCGCGATCTGTTGGATGTGCCACCAGGGGCGGAGTTGGGCAGAGCCGGGGGAAAGCGGACAAGAATCCCGGAGCTTCGGAGGTTCATACATACATAGTCACGCAAAGCAAAGATTCATTTTGTCTCTAAAGGGGCGTTGCGCCGATTTCATTGCCGATTGAGAAATGCCTAGTCCACATTCCGGACTTTAACCTCGACTCCCATGCAAAAACACAAGAGAACCGTTCCACGTCACACAAAGACATTGGGTCCCCTCAAACTACCTATAAAAGTTGAGAGACACCCGTGGGGCTTCTTTCGTTTTATTTTCTCGGAAAGGAAACCACCCATCCTCGGGATATTTTTTGAGTTAAAACTCCCCTATAAAACAAGCAACCACGCACCCAGCCTGACCACACAATTCGAGTTTTAAATCGTCGTCTCATAAGGTACGGGAGTTACGGTCTGAAGAGGGAACTCTTTGAGGGAGAGGGTGTGCGCCTCCCTGGGCATGGCGGGCTGCCTCTTGAGCTGGACGGGCTTGCCCTCGGCCTTGGCCTGCTTTCGAAGCTTCTCGTTGTCCTTGACTCGGCGGAGGAAACCCTCGCGGGAGCGAGAGGGCTGGATGTGCTCGATGCGGACGTTGAGTCGCTTCTCCAGGTATCGGTGCTTGACCTTCTTGTAGATAATGATGCCGACGGCGGACTTGGTGACGTTGTAAATGACGCCAGTCTTACCGTGGTAGACCTTGAAGGGGAGACTATAATCGCGCAATTAGTCAAAGTTCGTCTTTCGCTCGACTTCATGTCTTGGTGGCATGTGTGTCGACTAATGCCGTCTTAATCCACATCCGTCGCAGCTTGCGCAGGCGTCGAAAGAATCTCGGGCAATCGAATTGTCGCGGGTTTTCAACGAGAAAGAGGGAAATGTGCTGATCGCGGTCCTTACCCCTTCTGGACGGCACCGTTGGCCTTGATGTCGACGATATCGCCAACCCTGGAGTCCTAGTCAGCATTACAAAACTCTCAAAAGTTGTCCGCACCCGACAGAGGTTCTAGGTATTGCTAAACGTACTTGTATTGCCTCAGGTAGGTGGTAAGGGGGATCTGTCCCTTCCTTCGGAAATCCCTGGAGAAGGCATACTGCAGACAAACGGAACCATATCAGCATCGCAATTCCCACCATGACATCCGAGCCGCTCCAAAATTTCCACCACTTCTCGGGCTTCGAGGGGCCAATATGAATTCGAGGGATAGACATACGCGAGTACCGGCACGAAGACCACGAGCGTTACCCATTTTTGCTGTTGTTTTGGGTTCCTGTCGAGGTAGGGGTGTGGATTGTTGGGCAAGATGATGGTTCGAAAATAGGGTCGATGTGCGAGGCCATTCGAAAAACAATTTTCAGAGCAACCCAGAGAGTGCTGGTACTTGGTACCTCTCCGGAGAGGGCGGGTTAGGGCTATTTACATAATCAACCACCAAACGTTTTAGGGTATGTGTTGGAATTGGGAATTGGCAGCCGCGAGCGAATCAGGAGGAAGCCCCACAGTCCACCACATTTTTTTTAACAACTTGGAGAGACCTTCGGAGCATTCCTTGTCCTCTTCATCTCACACACCCAACCAAACCGACAACATCCAAAGGCATTGTGAGAAGCCAAAATGCCTCCGTAAGTCCATGAACTCAACTGAAATCTGCTACCAAACAGGCGCGACGACGAGATATGCTAACTTTGACTTTTCCTCTTGCAGCCGATCCTACTCCAAGACCTCGCGTGTCCCCCGTAGGCCCTTCGAGGCTGCTCGATTGTCAGTAATCACCGGCCACTGAAACATGAGCTTGTTCTCTGTTCAAGTCGTAGTGATACAGCATACTGACACGAAGGTCGTTATAGGGACTCTGAGTTGAAGCTCGTTGGTGAATATGGTCTCCGCAACAAGCGTGAGGTCTGGCGAGTTCAGTTGACTCTGTCCAAGATTCGACGTGCCGCCCGGTAAGTTCCTCGCTTCGCCTCAAAAAAAGGAAATAAAACGCAACGGATTTCTTATAAATGAAAAGGAACCGGACAATTAAGCGTCAATGTGATTTTAGCTTGCTAACGAGATATAACTCTAAAATACAGTCAGCTGCTTACCCTCGATGAGAAGGACCCCAAGCGTCTCTTCGAAGGCAACGCCCTCATTCGCCGTCTCGTGCGTGTCGGTGTTTTGGATGAGTCCCGCATGAAGCTTGATTACGTGCTTGCCCTCAAGGTCGAGGATTTCTTGGAGCGCCGCCTCCAGACCTGTGTCTACAAGCTCGGTCTCGCCAAGTCCATCCACCACGCTCGTGTCGTCATCCGCCAGCGACATATCCGTGTTGGCAAGCAGATCGTCAATGTTCCTTCCTTCATTGTCCGTCTCGACTCCCAGAAACACATCGACTTCGCGATTACCTCGCCTTTCGGCGGTGGTCGCTTCGGCCGTGTCCGCAGGAAGAAGGCCAAGGCGGCCGAGGGCGGTGACGGTGAGGAGGAGGAGGAGGATGACGAGTAAATTATCAACGCCTTCACGTGTCATGTGAGGTGCTAGGCAACGGTTGGTCCGCAGCGCCTCGTCAAACAAATGAAAGAAGCAAAAAGAACTTACGGGAATCCGGTCATGGTCATGGGACCTCGCTCATAGTTCGGGGCGTTAGACAGGAAAATGGACTTGTTTGCATCAGTTTTATGTTCTATATCCGAAATATTCACGACGTCGCACATGTGAACCTCAAGAATACCATAAATCCAGTTTCCGTGAGCTCATTATTTCTATTGTGATGCGGGGTATAATGATACAATGTGCTTCCAAAAAGTCTTTTCTGCAGTGTAATGAGGCGGGCCACGTGATAGCTATAGCAGCTCGTCCTTGCCTAGCATCTTCGCCATTGGGTCGTCTGCGGCCGTTCGTTTTTTTCTATATTCCTCCAGCTCCTGCTCGTTGAGACCGTCGCCCATCTCCAAGGCTGTCCGTTTTCTGGATGTTCTCTTGCTGTTTTCGGGTTCTGGTGTCTTTTCTCTAGGTTCCTCATCTTGCCCTTCATCCTCGCCGTTTTCGGTTATAAGACCCACACCGGTGCGCTGCCTTTCAGCAGCCTCCCAGGCGCGGATACCAGCCTCGCCAGTACAATATGAGTTCTTAACGTATGACCTACAGCAAGCATAACCCCATTTGAAGTCACCCCACCAACTGCCCCACACCGAGGTGTGGTTTCCATGGTAAACATCCTCGGGGTATTTGGACTTTGCAGCAGCCTTGGGTGCACCTTTGATCGCACCGGTCTCATCATACTCCACAAAGTGCTCAGACTCTGTGACGGCTGCAGGCTGCAAAGCCGCAGCCGCACCGGGCTTGGCATTTTGAGCCTCTTGACCGCCACCATACCGGTCAAGAAGCTCTTTTTCCCTTTCCGCGCGCAATTTTTCAGCAGCCTCTCGCTCCTTTTTCCGATAAAACGCACCGGCAGTTGGGTTAGCCTGTAGATGCATGCTAGTGTCGCCGGACGCCTCCTGTGCTTCCCAGGCATATCGCTGCGCTTTTTCGAATTCGGCGGCGTCACCCGAGGCCTTCAGGAAGCCTTCCTCGGTAAACACCGACGCCGCCTTGTCATCCTCGACTTCGCCGGCGTTGACCAGTGCGCGCGTCTTGGGGTTGTACGTAGCCGAGTTGACGTCAAGGTTGAGCAGGTACTTCGCCGTGTCTTCTCGTATCCTAAGCTGCCTTGTCGCGGTGCTCTGGTGCTTTGTGGGGTCGAGCTCCTCGGCGTAAGCGTCGCCGCCGTCGCCTCCCTTCATTTTTTCCTGTGCCTTCTTCCTGAGCTCGTCCATCTGGTTATACTCGTCCACCACAGCCCTGTAGTCCCTCGGGTCGAAGCCGTTCCACCTGTCTCTCTTGGCGTCCCAACCCATGTTGATTTCCTGCACGACTTCGTCCGCCTCAATATCTTTCCCGGTCCACTTCGCGCCCTTGGCCCGCGGTCGACTGAGGCAGTCCTTCGCCTTGTGCGTCATCGCGCCACAATTTTCGCACGCGCCCTTGCGGTACTTGGTTGCGGTGGACCCTGCGCGCCGTCCGCGTGAGTACCATTTTGAATCGTCTGTGGCATCTTTTCTCTGGAGACGTTGATGCTCGAGGTAGTCGGTGGGATCGCCTTCTTCGCCGGCGTAGAAGGGCCGTTTACTAATGAAGGAGGGGATGTAAATATTCTCTTGCTTGGATCCGGCGCCGGCGGTTGCCGCCTTTGGGTCGGGCCTGCGCGGAGGAGGCATATTGTCCTACACACGGCGAAAACGCGAGTTCTGATATCTTTTGTGGGGAGGGAGGCGGAAAGGTGGTTGGTAAACGGTATGGTTTGGGGATGGTGATAGTGTCCCTGTTGTTGTCGGACACATGATTGTATTGATTCGTTCGTGCTGTGCCAGGTATGTATTTTGATTAGTAAGCATCTCCTTCTCTGGCCAGGGTCATGGCCAGGGTCACGGTGGAATAACCATAAAATCAGCCCACCGCCAGCTGACTGTTGTGATCAGGTGGCAGCTGTAGAAGCGAGCATTACAATATTGCTTCGTATCCATGGATAACATGGATACCATGTACGAAGTATCAAATGTGGGCTGGCCGATGCCAGTGCCCCCCATTGCCAGCATGGCAGCACAAAATCGTAACATCAGCCTTGGATTGGGTTTCGTTGGACTGGAGGTTCATATGTGGCTCAAAATATGAATATCCCACGCGCTGAAGAAGCGAGGCGAGGCTTGTCAGCGAATGTTTTCTTGGTCGAAAATTCGACTCTTGATTTTTATCGCTGGCTTCCAGCTTCAAAAACTATTCACTTGAAGTACCAATCGTTGTGACCAACGCTCGCTACTGAGAGTCTCACCTTGACTGTTCAAGCTCGGGCTCTGGGCGACCATCTTGGTGAGCACGGGAACCTAGCCCCGGTTATCAGCTTCCCTTCCTGTCCCCTTCGCCAGGGCCAGTTTCCGCCCAACCTGGTTCCCTTTCAGCGGCGTAAGGCACCTTCGGCATTCTATCGCGACACGTCTTGATCAGGTTTTGCATCTGCTACGAATTGGCAGGCCGTTGCCCGACTTGTTAGTGAAAAATCAGCCATGTCTTGGCAATAGCCAGCTGGCGACTCCATTCTCTAATATCCCTGATCTTCGTCGTGGAACAACAAGGGAATCTTGGAAGCCATGTTTGGCGTCTTGGGCTCGACTCCCTGGAGCCTGGAATCTGCAATAACTTGACTCGGGAACATGTTTTTGGGGACATTGGTGAAGCCGCTTCTAGAACTTGGGACTTTTCCGTTTACTTTCAGTGGGTTTTCGGGCAAGGCACAGATCGCCTGGCGTATAACAGATGTTTTCCACTCCCAGGCCCTAGCCCTCGTCACATAAGGCAGCCGGGTCCATACTTCATCGTCGTTCGAACTCTTGGACGCATTCTCACCTGCCTGTTTCTAGTCGCCTTAACTTGTGTCGCCTTGAAATATGGTTTAGAAGTTGGTAACCGTAAAAAACGGGAGGCATCAGTTGTTTTTATGGGTGTTGTATCGAGTCCCAACAAGGAGGCTGAGAGTTATTACCGAAAATCGGGCAGGACGCCTTCTTCATATTCCCATCCCACTTATTACAACCTTCACCTTTGATCTGTCAAAATATAGTCCTGGCGCCTATCTCCAGTCTTAATCACCTCCTAAGACATATATAAATAAGGTGACTCACTGAACCTTCAACTAAATGCTTCAATACTGGTAATTCATGGGTGATTCTAAGAGCTATTCCTTTTTTTTTTTCTTTTTCTTTTACATGAATTTATGCTGTTGTTCTACATTAAGAATCGTTAAGAACGATACTGCTTTCTCCCTCAGGAGCGGTGAATGTCGACTGGAACGCGCTACAAAATATTGCTGCGGCATTCTGCTCAAACTTTATTGAAAGATTCCTCGGCCTTAGAGAATCGAAAAGGAAGAATTTCCGCGGGGATAGAGAGCTACAAGCTTAGCCTTACTCTACGCCTCGTCGTGTCGTCCAGTGCATTTTATGCAGGGAGAGCGTCAGTTTGACGATAGCCAGCACAGAGACGTTCTGCTGCGTCCTGCTCCAGTAAGACCTTCCTGTCTCCCTCCGAGCGCAGACCCAGGTTGTGGCCTAGATAAAGCCTGCGTATCAGAAATAGCTCCAGGAGAAATAATGCCGCATGTTGTTCCCATGCCTGTTCTACTTCGTTTCTCGTCATCGTTTCGCACACTTACCTCATTGTTCTCTTAGAGCTCAGCAGCTTACTTGCAATTTCTTCCATCCCCAGAGACGACTCTATCATGGTCCGGTGCCATGCTCAATGGAGGCAGCACCTGAGACCCAAATCGGCCGAGCACTTGTCAACCTTTCCAGACTCTGAGCGTCCTTTGAAACGTGCTCGTTCAACCACACCAGCACCCGAAGCTGACACGAGCATCGAATCCTATTTGAACGGCAACGGCGACATACGCAGAGTCCAACACGGCCCAATTCAAGCGCTACCAGTCTTAGAGATCGTAAGGCAACCTATTACCCGCCCTGTTACATTCGACCAGCTTGTGAGCGAGATTCGTGGAATATACGCCGCTCTAGTAAAAGCAGAAGATGAGTGTATAGAGCGGGTAAGCCATCTCTCCAAAGAAGATGCCCACATCCCAGAATCGGAATGGAAGCTACTGGTAGAGCTCCACCAGACAGCTCTGTATGAGTTTTGCGACTTCTTCTTTGCGACACACCATCCTGTAGCCGCGGAGTCGAGCCAGCTAGCCCATGTCATCACGAAATATTCAATGCCAGCCCGCCTTTGGAGGCATGCAATCTATAAGCTTCTTGATCTCATGAGGAAGCATTTACCGGACTCGCGACCGCATATGTACCGGTTTATTACCTTGGCTTTCAACATGATTACCATTCTCTACGAGAACGCAACAGACTTGTGCGATATTTGGGCTGAATGCTTAGGGGACATCGCTCGCTTCAGAATGGCTGTGGAGTCTGAATCGGTCGAGGACAGAAATCTCTATGTTGGCATCTCAAAGTACTGGTACTATCGGAGTATTGACCTTGCACCTGGTGTTGGGCAAAGGTACCATCATATCGCGATTCTGTCACGGCCCGCACTCATGGGACAACTTCTAAATTTTACAAAGAGCCTTTGCACGAGGACACCATTTCAAACTGCTAGGGAGACAATCCTGACGCTCTTCACACAAGTGTCAGAAGCAAGGACAGAAGGCAGTCCATTAGTGGAAATTCTACTAGTCAAAGTCCATGAGAGCATCATGCAGGACTATAGCGAAGAAACGTTCGAGGACGCTCTACAGAGCTTTCTCCAGGAAATGAACAAGGCTATTCGCCGTGAGGGCCGGGATTTCAAGCAATTTGCGTACGTCTTGCCCTGGCAGTTTTTCATTTTCTAATACTCATTCAATGCTAATCTATTATTACACTGAAAGCTACGCGCTGGCGCTGACAAATGTTAATGCGCTCCTTTCCTACGGCTCTCCTCAAAATTCTCTCGCGGGAGGCCTTGGTGTACCTGCGGAATCGACACTGGGCCTTGCCTTTGAAAAAACGCGTTCAGCGCACAACCGTGCATTCCAGCGGGCTCTCAACCTCACAGCCCAATCTCTCAACACGATACTACACCACAATGCCCTGGCATCCACAACCCCACACCTCCACGTCATGCTCGCCTTCTTCTCAAGCGTAATCGAGCTGCCCTACTCCAAGCACCTGATGACGTGTCTTCACAGCTCCGTAAACTGGAGCCTGCTCCGTTCAGTGTTGAAAGGAGTACTGCAGATGCTGCCGCCTGATCAGTACCCTAAGCAAGTGTATAATTATGATACGTTTCCAGGTATATTACGCAACGTTTTTGGCCGCGAGAGCCGTGTGGCGGCGCCTCTCCCTGAGGACTATGACATTCGCGGCTGTGTCTGGGAGGAGAGATACCTACCTCTGGACTGGTTTGACGATGACGCGAGAGACCACGATGAGAGGCGCCTAGAGGCGGCCTGGATGGAATACCAGAGAGGGGTGCGGTGCGCATGGCTGGGAAACAGGATCGCGGCAAAAACTGGATGGCTCAGCCGAGTATGATAATTGCGACTTGTCGCCGTCGGCGATGCCAGCGTACAAACCGCTGGGCCGTGACATGAAATTGCTTTGTGATATTTGGTCTTGCGATATTCTTTTTAGGGAGTCTTCCCATGTATTTGGTTTCTTGCTCGGGCTTTTTCCTTTTCTTTCTTTTTCGCCTCTTTTTCTTCTTTGTTTTCTTTTTCTTTTTCTTCTTCCTCTTTTCTCTCCGTTTAGCTCGCTCCTTCTCCTTTCCGCTTTATTCTGGCTTTTCCCAATTTTGTTTTCAACTCTAATTAGGTTCTTTCCTGCTGGCATTACGACTGTTCTGTTTCTCCTTCTTTCATCCGTTTGCTCTTTCCTTTCTTTTTTTCTTTTCTTTCTTTTCTTTTCTTTTCCTTTTTTGTCGCTCTCTTCACGACGAAACAGTTAGAATACCATTTGTCGGAGTCATAATATATACTTCGTGTCTTCAAAAGTTGAAACGAATTCCATACCTTGCCTATCTCCCATGATCGCATCGCATGTCCTTCCCATTCAAGCTCAACCGGCCAAACAAACAGCCACCCACACCCCTTCAACCTCTAGATGGAAACCTTAATCTCCCTTCCTATAGTAGTTCCCCCCTCGTATTCCCGTAGCATATAGTTCTTTTTTCCGCGCTGAGTTTACAACGAGGGAACCCGAGAGCAACAAAAGGTTCATGCAGGCAAGCCACGCAGCTGCTCCAACCCCTCGTCCTCTCGGCCCCTCCGGGGCGTGCATGCAATCACACCCCAGCGTCCAATCAAGACGGAGCCCCTCAGCCTTGCCTGTGGGCGAGATTTGCTAAATACTTCGTATCTCTCAATCTTGTTCCGGCGATCTGCGTGCGGGCATCCGCCCACACACTCTCGATCCCGGGTTTCCGTTCTGAGCCATAAATTGACATGCAGCCGGGCTTGAGAACCAAGGGGGGGGGAGTTGGCGTGATTGTGTTATGCAGCAGGGACTTGTTGGTTCCTCATTGTGGGTGTCTATCCTCGGCAGGAAAGGGAAATGGGGTGGTGGGGGGAGGGTAGAGAGAAACGTTGGGTAAATGGACGGGCGCTTAGACGTATTTGGGATATTATAGTCTGAGAGAAGGGTTGCAGGAAGGGTAGAGGGCAGAGACTATAGTCGAATTCGATGGTTTCTTTTTGAATTGGTCCCCGAAACTCGGTAGCTGTATCTATATGTCTTTGCTATAGTCGTCAATTCGCCTTCATTGCTTGCTCGAATCTTGGATTGTCATATTGTCTTCTGTTCCTCACCATGAATGTATATAGCTTGTACGGATATCCGTACATTCTTTTCCTATGCCTTGTGCGCCTTGCAATAAAACGCCATGTACCGTCTCTATCATGTCTTACCATGACATCTCTTTTCGTTTTATCTTTTCTTCTGGTCCTGTCCTATCTAACAATCGTAACAGCTCGTCACTTCGTGAGTCGGGCATCTTGAAGATCCCGACATGGAGAGGTTGAATAATATGGGCCACCATGACCACCGCCCATCATGACCCCATGATGTCAATGAGTTGCGCTTCAACTAGAGGGCTAGATCTTTCAGATATCCTAGGAGAGTTTCCAAGTCAGGATTGATTCTGGGGATCATTGAGATGGAAGGTAGACATGGACGGCAAGTACTCACTATAGGACTAGTTCTCTCGGGGGTGCCTCAGCTCAGAAGCACCCTCCTTCGCCAAAGCACGCCACCCCCTCCTCAAACACCTTCCATCCCCACTTCGTCCGAAACAGACAATTGAACGACGACCACATAATCTACCCGAGCCCAACAACACGGCCGGCGATGAGTTCCCGCGACACAACCCTGCGTCTTGGCAGCGGCATCCTTCAACCGAAGAACAACGTGCGCTTCACAGTAGTTATACTGGTACGGCGCGTATTAAGCACCGCCGCGCAATCTTCAACCCACTGGGCCTGGAGGAAGAACTATATGTTGGTCCCCTTCCCAAGATTAATTCGCGCTGGGGTTGGGAAATGGTACTTGTCTCGGAAGGAATGATATACTCTGGCAGGGAAAGGGAGGATCCAAAGGTGGTAGAAAGAGGAGCCTCACACATCGCAGGTTGCACTTGCGTTTAATCTTTCCTCGTCCGCCTTTCCCCCAGCTTGAGCAGCTTCGAATGCCTCCGCCGATCCTTCCATATCTAGTGTTGATCGATCTTTGCTAACGAGAACAACGATGTCGGGCCCTTCGAGATTCACAAATGTCCCACCCGAAGTGCTCGCCGATGCAGACCGAAGGTCCAAGCTTTCCACTGTCGCCACGGATTCTCGAGGCGTACTACACCTCGTGAGTGACCCGTTCGGGGTGGTGTTCATGGCTGCTCCGCCCACCATATGCTTGAAGAGAACCGGCCCCATCACCATGGCGATGCTGTCAAGCCAGCCAAGCACACACTGCACCAGCGCGTGACCCCCAAGGTGGCCGTGTGGTTCTCCTGCCTGTGACCATAGCACAGTGTTGGCAATGAGGATGCCGAGCGAGACGAGAGTGCTGGCTGTCGCATAGATGGACCACGCAGTCATTAGGTACATGTGGCCTTGGGACTGCGTCATCTGGAAACTAAGGTAAGTGGCTATAGCCGCGAACATAGCGCGCGAGATTAGAGGCGCATCATAAAAGAGGTCGAAGCCCTGGGTGAGCTGCCACAGGCCAAAGGCGGCGAAGAGGACCTGAATCCCCGTGCCGATCCAGTAACATCGCTTGGGGTCTGATGCGCTGGGGGCATCGGTTAGGACAGAGACGATGTAGTGCTGGAAAAAAAAAGGTCAGCACCGCCTATGCCGGATGTGATGGTATTGGTTGGACGACTCAACTTACCTCAACAATCACAACGTGCGTCACGGAAATTGCGTCTAGGGTACTAACCCCGGCAACCGACTCACGAACAGCGCAGAGAGTAATCAGAGCGACAGCCGCGACGACAAAAATGCAAAGCGTTATCCTCCACGGCCAGTTCGCCGAAGCCTTTCCCGGCCTTTTTGACCTGTTTGTCCACTCCGTATAGGCGAGGTGCGCCGCATGGACGAAGGCGGTGCCGACAGCAGCGGCGGTGGCAGTGCTGAGTTGTGCTTGATAGGTATGTGAATGCATCTCTGCTAAAACCTAAGCATGAAAAGCGAAAGAGAACAAGAGAGGAGGGATAAGGCGCTCGAGCACGTCGTCCACTTTCTGAGGACTCAAGTGGCGCCCCAGGTTCTGTGAGAGTCTCGAACCCAGAACATGAAATCTCGGTCTGCAAGGCAAGATGGAGATCTTATAAGCTCGAGAACAAGCCACAAGTTATCATTGGCGAAGAAGAATACAAAGTGCCGGATTCAGCAAGTGACTATGGCCGTATTGGGATCAAGGGGTCAAAGCGTGAGATGAAAAGGGACGATGACTAGAAAGGGTTAAAGTGGACTTTGGGGGATGGGATCTCGAGGAACGATATATACAACATAGCCGGGACTTCGGATTGGGGCCTCAAGGTGGCTCAGGAACCACCCCAGGTAGTGTGCCAGCAAGACCAAAGTAGGATGCCCCCGCAGTAGTGTCGGTAGCTGACCTTCAGTAAAAGCAACTGTAACGAGGGGTTCACAATACACTCCCTGTAGGAGTTGAGAGAGAGAGAACATATTCCTTCTAAATACTGGGCTGGGAAAGTGGCTTAGGATTGAAGTATGGGAATCAGAAAAGACAATGATGCCATGATAACGAAAGGTTGGCAGCCAACTACCTGAAAAAGGAAAAGAGAGGGGGGAGGAACAGAGACCTCGAGGAAAGAAAAACGAATGCGTGTCTTGTGGTATGGCGAGGGAGTCAGAAGAAGCAAGTGCCAAGATCCACTCCTTGAATCAAGCCAGTAACGGATCATCGAATTTCTTGACGAGAGAAAAAGATTTTCAAACAAAGGCATTGTAGTAAATGCAAGGTATTCATAGATTGTTTTTCAGCTATCCCTGATGCCCAGGTGCAGAAGGTGAAGAGAGGTGGTGAGCCGTAGTACTGCCGTATTCTGCTTGAGCCTGGAGAGATTTACAACACTAGTAGCCAGGATGGTCTACGGCACGCTGTATCTCTGGGTTCAGGGGTTCAGAAACGTCAAGTGGCAGGAAGGACGACAGTCTAGAAGGGATAAACAAGAGGAAACAGAAAAGAAGAAAAAAAGGAAAGAAAAGGCGATGGTGGTATCAAACGATATCTAGCTTGCCGATTGTCCCTGCGGGAGCTATCGGCTGCCACAATTATTGTGGCGTGTCAATTCGAGGCCAAGGGCATGTACGACCTGCATTTCCTATCTTTGACCGCACCCAGTGGCTTGATCCTGCACAGAAATTTTGGGCGAGCCTTGTCATACGTCACTACTAGTGAGACCTAATATGCTGGCCATTTGCTAGAGCAAAGGAAGGGGCTGCGGGAAGAAACCGGGGTCCAAGAAACACCTCAGTGGGAACCAATTCGGGGCTGGCAGACTCCTCAAGGGCGAAGCTTCTAATCTTTGACCCTTTCGAGAGATGCTGAGCAGAAGGAGAGCCACAAGAAGACAAACCACCTAATTCATAAACCATTAGCTTGACTTGCTTTTCCTGCAACGATTGGGGGTGGAGAAGAGACAGGAACTGTGGCAATATCCATGATAGGACAATGACCCCTGTTGTTTAAGATCAGACACTGGCACACCTTAGTTTTGTCTTTTTGCCATGCAAGGATCTATCAACCGATATGCTGGTATAGATCTGGCCTTCCGGCTGTTCGCCGATATGGTCTTCCGACTGGCTGTCGGTGTGGGTGGCAGACCCTTCGGTTCGCGGGATTTGAACGGGAAACACGCAGACATCCCAGAGTCTTATATGTTTTATCAGAGGATGCTTGGAAGGAGCGCAACGGCCCTGAAACAAACGGGGTGTCGGTGTCAGTCGCTCAATGCTCGAGGAGTCGAAACGGCGAGAGTACTACGCCCCCTGATACCACGGAGCCAGCCAGTCTAGGGACGATTAAATGTGGCCGACCCTGCGGTACTGCTGGCGTTGCAACCTACCCTACCAAGAGTTGGCCCGCGCCTCGTTGAGGTAGGGGAGAAAGTACATCGATCAAATCGATGATGTTGAGGAGAGACGTAAGCTGAGTAACAAACTGTGTGGAGCACCCAGCACTCTACAACCTTAGCTTATAAATTCGTCTCAAACACCTCTCAGGGCCCATTACAGCCTGTGCTCGAGTTATAACCTGCAAGCATTTCTATCTTTAGCCGCACGGCCAAAGTTACAAGTAGTTAGGCCCTACTAAGGCTAGCTCTTGGTGGGAGACTATTGACAAAAGGGAAAGGGAAAAAGAAAAGCGGGCAGTAGTGGAGAGGTGAGAGTTGAACAAGGCAGTTGTTGCCGTGCAGCGTGTGCATTCTAGAATTGGTCTGAAGCGCTATTCCTGAACCATCAATCGACGGTTATTATTATTAATAACCACCAGGTGCTCTCTGATTTCCGCTACGACGTCGGTTAGCTCGACTACGGCTCACATAGAGAGACCTGTTAGGAGGAGAATCATTCAGGGGAAAGAGGAGCAGTGGCGCTTATCGGGTTACGTGAGACGAAGCAACATGGGGCGGTTGACAGCTAGCAGTTCCTTGGCTGGCGCTAGCTGCATGAGCTCACCGTCGGTGCCGCCTGGCAAAGGACCCTCTCCGGATCTGGCTGGGTCTGCTGGCCAAACCAACCACGGAGAGGAATACACTTCATCAACGGACTTCCCCTGGCAAACCGTGACATCAACGCGCCAACTCGCCTATGCAGGTCGCCCATGAGATGGAAGGCGTGACATACGATGTAATGATGTCACCTATGGAGGGGTAATGAGGGGCTTAGCTGGAGAGGACTCGGCGGATACAGGGAGATCAGGTAATGCTAGTAGCGGAATTGCTGTCAAAACTTCAGCTTGGGGAATCGAAGAAGGATCTCCCTCCTTCGTCCCCAAGCTTCCCTTTTGTATTTGACGAGATGCGCTCGCTCGTACGCCTGACCAACGCATGTGGCCCAACTAGCTGGAAGGGCAGCCAGATGGACTGGCGACAGCCTAGCCAAGTCACAGCAGCCAGCAGTGCCGCTGGCAATTACCCCGCGATATCTCTGCAATTCCGACGATAAGCCTTGGGGAAAAGAACGCTTCAGCCAGCGAAGCCATTGCAATGACACTGCGACTTTCCGACGATATTCGCCCGATCATACACATGACCAATGCATATGGCCTAACGATCCGAAGGCACCCCGCATTTAGGATGAAGGCCAGAGACTAGGGATTGAAGGAAGATGTATAAATACAAATAAGGAGATATCGCAGAAAGAGAAAACGAGGAGAGCGATTAGTGCCTAAATATACCCTACCCCTACCTTACACCTCCTTCACTATTAGTTCACTATCATATTGTGCCTCTTCGCTCTAACCTTGACGACCCCTACCCTGACAGAGCCCTTCTAGGTTCTCTCTATCTGTACTCCCTATATATCAGTATATATAGAAATATATCCTGTCAGGGGCGGGTCGTCATGATTAGAGTGAAGAGGCACAATATGACAGCGAACTAGTAGTGAAGGAGGTGTAAGGTAGGGGTAGGGTGTATTCAAGAATCAATCGCTCTCCTCTTTTTCTCTTTTCTATCAAGTATCCTCAGTATTTATCTTCCTTCAATCCTAGTCTCTAGTCTTCACCCTAGACGCAGGTGGTCTTCGAATCGCTTGCGAGGACCTAGGGTATCCTAGTAGAAAGCTCACCGCTAGTTAGGCCACATGCGTTTGGTCATGCGTGTGGTCGAGCGCATATCGTGGGAAAGTCGTAATATCACTGCAATCGCTTCACTGAAGCGTTCTTCCTCTAATGCTTATCCTCGGAATTGCCAGCGGGGAATATCGCGGGGTAATTGCGGCGCTGCCGCCAGCTGTGACTTGGCTAGGCTCTCCATCTGTCTGCCCTTGCAATCCTTTATAATACTCTAAACTAGTTTAAAATAAATTTCAGAGTATAATTTATAACTAGTTTAGAAGTAAATAGAAGTGAAATTCTTTCATAAATCTAAGGATAGAACAATGCTTTTATACTAAAAGTTAACCTGAGGTATTGTTACGGGCTTACCCCATACTCCCCCTTCGGCATCGGTGCCTACCGATGCATCGGCGCAGTCGCCGCAGGCCTGGCTCCGACCGCACCCCGGTTACTAGCCCCTGAGCGTTCCCGGTGAACTACTAGCTGGCGCCCCATGTACCGGATCGCTGGCTCGGCTAGCCCCATACTCCTTAATCCTTACTCCTTCTTCCGTCTTCCTCTCTTCGCCTCTTCCTCTAGACTCATTCGGCCTCACCTAGTGTATCGCCTAGGTGGCTAGCCTTTACACTCATGTTCACATGAATATAAGATGGGGCGAATCGTGTTCATCGGAGATGGCTTTGCTTATGTAATTCACCACTGTAACCTCAGGTGAGGTGCTCCACTATACCTTAGGTCGTATCCATTGATGTCTCCCAGAAGAACACCCTTCTCAACCAAGTGAGACCCCTGAATCAAAGACGACACAACAAACGACTTACCCACTAAGTATCAGCCCCGGAATTCTTCCTGCATCGACCATCATGTTAAAAGATATGTTTAAGGCCCTTAGGTTAAATTTATCAGCAGCTGCCTATCCTTATTTCAGTTGAAATCTGCACGCCTGGCAAGGTGTCGCATGTTCGGTGGCAAACAATTCGGCGTAGCCACGTAATGAGGAAGCAATTCACGAAACATGGAAAACACAAAAATGGGCGTTGTCGGTTTATGGAGAGCAAACGTGTGCGAATCCTCGATTGAAAGTACCAAAGGTCAAGCCAGGCTATAATAGAAGAGGGGGAGCGGAGAACAGCAACTTCAAGGTTAGATCAAGGATATCCTAGCTCGAAGCTGATTGGGACCTTGACGATCATTGCCACAAACTCTCTGGGTATCGCTCGCCGCCTCACTTGAGCCGCCCGGGTTGATCACGACGACGTTCGCCCCACGCAACCGTTCGCGGGCAGAAGCCGCCCCATAATGACTCAACCACTTTGGGAAATGAAGATAATGCGGAGATGGACACCTCGGTGCTCGCCTCAAGTCTCGAAACAGCAACCGCCGAGGATATTGCGGTGGGTAGGGAGCCCACTAAGATTGCGAGCAGAGGAAACGCAGCTCTTCTAGGTTTGGATTCAAGGTCAGCTGGTTGAATCTCGACGTCAGAGTGGTCTCTATAATAACTTATACGACTACCTTCGGCGTCACAAATTCAGACTCCGAGTCCGAATGAGGCGGTGGCCGACTCGGCTTTTGTCTCAAGACAAGGAATCTCCCGCAAGATGATGTCGTATCCGGTGTGCCTGACACCAAGATGTTCGCCCGGCATATGTGTTCCGGGCGTCATAGTCAGGAGAGAAGGCTCTCCGCGCTCTTGTATAAATAGCGGGAGAGTCCTCTGAGCCACGAATATCTCTCGCCTCTACGGTGTAAACAATAATAAAATTCTAACGACTTCAGACAAGAGACCCTGCAGCAGACGAGCCATCCAAGTGAGTCCATATATTAATAGCCCTCAAGCTCTATTCACGCTCTAATTCACGAGCTGACACTAATGTACGTAGACCTTGATCACCTCGTTGCAGTGCACCCCGGAATCAAGAAAGAAACAGGCGCCAAATGGAAAGTTCTTATACACTCAGTACTGGAGGTAGTCGCTCGTCCGTGACTATTCACCACGCCCCTCGTGGGTCTAATGAAGAAGCAAGGTTGAGGACCTTTGACGAGTTCGCGAAGCAGAAGAGGAACAGGGAGATGGCAGCAAACCAAGCGCAACGCGAAGCGAGGGAATGGAAGCGACGAAGCGGAAAATAAGTTTCTTCTCGTACTAAAGAACTCTCCCGGGGCCACATCATACACATTGTGGCATATACGGTGCTTGTTGATGCTTATTAGCCCTTTGAGTCTAGAAGCGCAAAGCCAAGGAATAGCGATGCCGACACACTTCTCAACATTCCTGACCCTTGGTCATCTCGGCTGTATGATAGTGTAAAATAGAGACGGGATGAAAACATAAGGAACACTGCCTTTTTACTATCATTTTATTCACCCCATCGAACCTTTTGAGTAAGTGGTGTAGATTGATGCAAAGTGAGTAGTATTTCGAAATCGTACCTTCGACTTTGTGAAGATCTGCCAGCCACAGCTAGATGCATCTCGACAATAATTGCCCATGAATAATGCGTGGGCATCATTGTAGAGGTGAAGGATTTACCCAAGCCGTATAGGATTATAGTATTGATGGGTTGTTTTGATGCTCCAACGGATGTGAAATGAAATCACCTTTGACGAGACGTGTCGATTCATTTTTTTCGCGACGGCCTGTGTGTTTAATGCTGGAATTTCTTGCATGCATGCAAACCCATCGTCTCCTATTTTCGAGTGTAGAATCTAGGACGCGGTGAGTGTCGTTGGTGTTGGCAGATCGCATCTGACTGGCCATGCTTAGAGAATCTATATGAAGAAGTGACGGGGTTTTCCAGAGCTCGCCAGAGTGCGTCTCAACGTTTCAGGAAACAATCAATGCAATGATAAGATGAAAAGTTTACCCGGGCGCATTGTTCGGGCCGATGAGAGGGAAGAACACGTCCCAGCTCCTTGCCGCGAAGGTCGTCCGTGTAATCAGTCTTATCAGAGATGATGCCGAGTCTAGATCTTGGTGCTCCCAGAGGAGCAAAGCATTTGTGCTGTATCACTAAATCTAAGGCAGTCTCTAGAAAGGAAGAGGCCCTGAAAGAATATACATTGCATAGACAAAGGGCTAGAATGCAATTTTACCAAAGGGCAACAAAACTGCTAGCGTCTAGATTAGTGGGATTGAGACTTTGATGTGAGGTCGATGCGGCTGTTACGGCTGTTACGAAGGTTAGCATGACTTGATATACATCACACTCCCATGGTTGGTTAGATAAGCTGTTGATGACTTGAGGTAGTAGAAGCCTAGTTTAAACATGCAGAGAAGTGCCAGGCAAATGCACTTCCACAAGTCTCTGCATGCGCGAGCATATACCAGGAGCATTTGGGGATAACAATCTAACAATTTCACATCTCTTTGGCGGCAGCAAAGGAACCCAACAAGGTCAGATGCTACTATGCATAAAGCATTTATTTTCATCCGTCCTTGGTCTGAGACTCTTTTCAGGGTTGATGCCTTCCAGCACCTATTGTCCAGTCCGCATGTAGTAGACAGTTTGTAAACACAGTATTAATACCGAACTCCAATCCTTCACTTGCATGTCGCCTCGACCCCAAGAGTATTGATACTTGACCTTGAAGTAAGTTTGCAAGAGCTTGACGAGTTATTCGAAATCGGTCTATTCAATGATGGCCTAACCTGCGTTAATCAAGTGCATACGATTGTGTGTGCGCAGTGCAGACTTCCCGTTATAGGCTCCTCAGGATTTATGATTCATCATCTGGTGGCCGTTGATCGCCGCAGGCAAAGCGATCCCAGTACCAGGTCCTCGGGGGTGTGGAGTCGGCCGGGGAAGGAGCCGCCGGCTGGTGGCCGTTCCCTTCCTAGTCGGAAAAAGTGCTCCTGGCCAAAATATCATCGCCAGCCAGGCTGGTTCTGCTAAAAAAATTGTTTGCCAGCTGTACCTTCGTAGACAGATAATAGCACCACTAGTGCAAGGTAAAAGTGATGATCCAATCCGTTGAAGATCACCACTGGCCAGCGGCATCCAAATGCAAGCGTTTCTGCAGCCCTGAGCTGTGCCACTACTGACCAGAGACTCCCATTGTATCGCACTAAGAGCACTAATTTTCCAGAGAAGAGCTCATTTAGATTATTAGTCAGTCACCAACTGTGGAGCAATCATTTGGACGCTGGCAACGGCAATGCAGCAGGACTGCGATCTTGCCTGGGGACCAGAACCTGAGCAGCTGGCCAGCCAGCGAGCAAGGCACCGGGGGCTTGTAGACCCAGGGCAGGCCCCATCCTTGTTGAGCTGAAGTTTACCATTGCCAATCGCCAGCGTCAACGTCGATCATGGAGGAGTTTGTCCTGTGAGACTAGGGAAAAAAAAAAAAAAAAAACCAACTCTCCCGCCATGCTTTGAATATATCTTCTACCTGCAGTTGGTATCACACCCACATCTGGGAGCTGACAGGACGTGGCTTGTTGGGGCCGTCCTCCGCCCGCGATCTATAAACAAGACAGACGGCATCGAATCGATCCTCAATGCAAGTAAGTTATCATGCCATCTCGCCAATGCTCGACATCACGATGCAAGAGAGCAAGCTCTTTAGCAAAAACGCCAACACGCCACCAACTTTGTGTCCTTTCTTTTGTCAGATGTGACGAATTGCGAGTGCCCAAAAGGTACAAAAGGTATTAGTCCAGTCAGAAAATAACAACATTGTCTTGCTCTAATAGCCCGAGAAATTGCCCGATAGACACCTGCGAGTGTGATGGCCAGAATCGGTCTTTCTACAACGACGGTGCCTGCTCACGACTCAGACAACGGTCAATTGATCTCAGAACCAGCCCGGCCCTTTGCAATTTTTTTCTTTTCCGTTTTTACTTTCTTTTCTTTTCTTTTCTTTTTTTCTTTTTTTTTTGTTGGTTGGTTTCGGGATCGATGCACTAATTTCTCAGGCCCCTCATCCCGACATGCCGGTCCCGCTGCTCCCATGTTTCTGCACCACTGAGACTCGTTCCCTAACCTTTGGGAGGCTGGCTGTTAGCCCGCCTGGCGCGTCGGCGAATCGCTAGAGCAGCCCTACCGGCAATTGACCATTCCAGTGGCCACATCAAAGAAGACGTATTGACGTTGAGGCGTCGCGAGATATGCCAGCCCTCCTTTCTCAGTCTCATCACCACCGTCACAAATCAAGAAGGAGTGGACACCCTCATTTACACCCCCCTTCCTTTTGCCCCCTTGCCTGGGCCCTGAAATCAACTGCCAAGTATAGAAAGTCTAGGGCGGGTCTCTGCTCCCCCACTGCCTGGATGGCTGGCCTACTAAAATCTCGCTCCCCTGACATCGTGGCTTCTTGAAATCGACATAGCGCTTTCAGCCTCATCACTCTATTGATAGGCACTAATATTAGGCCCTTGCCTGTCAGGTGGCGGACCCTTTTCCAAGTACAACGTATTTGGCCGAATGTCCTCTTGTGATCTGGTCGCTGGCTGCGTCTCCTCCGTAACCGTTGGCGACCCACCTCTTTCCATTCACGCCCAACAAGTGGTGATCGGATGCCTCGATGCGTCGCAAGAGCCATCTAGTGCGCCGGCATAGGGTTGGCGCCGTATGCACACCATTTTCGGTGCCTGTCGTGATGTCTCGAACTTCAGACTACTATATAACTATGAGGACTGCCACTCCTCGCCGATCACCCGCATCAAGACCCGGTTAACCTTGGCGACGCACACTCTCACTCGATGCCCCTCCTCTAGTCCTTTTCCCAAGACAAAACGAAGCTTGTCCGACTTGGCCGTTTATCTACTTCTACCCCCCCCTTCGGGAATTCAGCACGTTCGTATCTTTGTCCCCTACTGGGAATATAACTGGGAATCTGGTAGAGACTCGTGTTGCGAGGTGTTCCTAAGAGCAGCAATCATTGATCCCATCGCAAAGCGACCATGGCCCCGCGACGTTCTGGTCTTTACTCCCTCCTTAACGATAGATCCTCCGAAGACGATATGATGTCTGAATCCGATATTCATAGCGGGAATACCAGTGACGGTCCTGCCTCTCCGCCCCCTTCTCGAAGCCACTCACGGGTCGCCTCCAACAGCCCGAATGGGCTACTAACTCCAACGTCCATGGGATCCCGCCTCCATGTCGGTCCGTGAGCTCCCCTTCGCATATTTCATTCCCCGTCATCCCCTTAAGCAATTTCAACCCTCATCCTCGAATTCCTGTAACCAACTTTCTTATAACAGACCATATGCATACCTCACCTCATAGCTCGTATTATCGTGGCGCAGGCCAAGGGCACCTGCAGTACGGTTCCGGACATGCAAGTTACTCATCACCTGTAGCAATGGGTCACCCGGACAGGTGCGCACAGAGCGTGGCTATTCCCGGAGCGCCGGGATCTTTCCAACTTGGCATGCATCCAGGCCAAGGGGGACTGATTCCACTGGGCAGTTTGCAAGGACCCATGAGATCGGACGAGTCGACAATGGCACAAGGCCTGTCATCTTTGAACAAACCAGTCGAAGATATGTTCCCCGTACGTATCGATACATATACGGCTTCCAAAGAAGCTGGCGACAAACGACAGAAGAATGCAGACGCATCCGCCCGTTACCGACGGCGGAAAGCTGACCAGGCGGCTGAGGAAAAGTCAAAAATGGCCCAACTGCAAGAGGAAAACAGGTACCTCGGCGGTCGGGTGATTGAACTTACACGGCAAAGAGAATTTTACCGCTCGGAGAGGCAGGCTCTACGAGAGCTTTTGCTTACCGTACCCGAGCTCAAGGACGCCGCCAAGAACCGTCCGCCCACCCCTCTGCCACCCTTTGACGAGCATTGAGACGAAGCGCTGTTCATGGTTCGATGTACCGCCTTGTTCGATTATCTTGCGATTTGGTCTCTCCCTTTTTCTTTTACTACTACATGTACAATATATGATCACGGAGTTTACTTTCTGTTCTAAGGGTCTTCAGACGGCGAAGCTAGAAGTCCGGTATGGGGTCACCGTCGGCACAGGTCACTGGAGCCTCGGTGACATAGATACTGGTCTAGGAAGGGCAAAAGGAATTGGAGGTTTTTGAATTTACGATGAGTACTAGAGAAACGAAGAACTGCATGTTCATAGGCCTACCAGCAATGCTTACATGTCCGCCAGGCTGGCCCCTGTTCATGGTACGCTGCCCGCCCAACGTCATTGGGACTCAAGAGACACGGATGAGCGGCTTGGCAATGGTAGAGTTACCTCGAGGGCTGTCGATCTAGGGTACTGGGTACCAGGGCCTTGTTTTCCACAGCCCTGTCCTGTCGTGGACAAAGGTGAACAGCTTTCCTGCTTCAAAATCTTCGCTTTCGCGTTGGGGAAAGCATATCCCATGGTTTCCCTCAATGGTTTCCAAGCTTTCGAACATTGCTGATGCCTGGAATCACAACTTAGGTCTTTCGTACCCTTCCTTGCTTGTAAGTGGTGATATATTTCGCCCTTCAACAGAGCCAGCACCACCCACGCTCCGCATAGCTCTATGAGGCACCTTCAAGACGATACGACACGTGGAGTAACATCGCGGTTAGGATGCGTAAAGTCAGGCTATTACCTGCATCCTGGGGTTGCCAAGATACTATCTTGCTTCGTGGTAGCAGAGAATGAGACGTCCGCTGGCCCCTCCCTAAACCCCCCTCCCCCCCACCAAAGAACTATGTGCCGCAAGCCAGAACGATTCATGTGCCCTTGTATTTTTCATGCCTACATCATCTTAATGTCTGCTGCGGACGTTTTGTAAGATATACTTCTTTTAATCAGCGTGAGTTATTCTCCCTTGGGTAGGGTAATCGCCCAACCGCCCAATCTGCAAGATTCGGTTCGCAGACGGACCGCCCATCCCCTTTTCATCTCGTGCCCGCATAACCAAAACAAGACCAGAGGGGCCAATTAATCTCTCTGAGGCGGATTTCCGAGATGGATGCGTAATGGGGGGTCGTCATTGGAACTCGATTCTCATTCTTCCTCGCGCCAGGGCGCTTCATCAAGGGAAAAGCGATCCGCCTCATCGATTTCTTGGACAGGGTATCCCTGGCTGAAAAGTGGACTTACACAACCACCACCCACGCTGGGTGGTGGCCTTGAGAAAGTCATGTCAGTTTCGTAATGGGCACTTTTTCTTGCTATTATTGGACTTTCGCTGCCCGGCACAATACTGTCCTTTTTTTTTTTCGGGTGATGGCTCGACATGGAAGATGAAACCCAATACCTACTATTACCCCCGTGACACGCAGGGAAGTGGATATGAAGGGGCAAAGGGAAGAAAACATAAGCAGGTGGCATGGGTAATCAACAGAATCATTATTTGAATCCGGAGTTCCGATTTGTGGCTTGCCCTGGAATAAAAGAGCAATGTGCGGTGTGCACGAGCAGATGAGTAAGATGAAGGGCCCTCTCACTTGAAGCTCAAGCGGTGTAGAGCAGATGGCGGGGACATTGTCCGAATCCCAAGATGAATTGACGTGCGTGATAGAGGTGGTCCTTGACGAGGGCTCGCGGGCCGAGGCCGGGACAGGACGCGAGTTCGCCACACCGCCACGCGGAAGGGGGCGTGAAGCTGAGGTTCCTGGTATACGAGGCCAGAGGGGGGTAATGCCTCGTTGCGTAGGGCTTTCATCTTCGTATTTGGGCGGTGTCAAGCTTGGGGAAAGGCGATCTGAAGATAACATCGCCTTGTGATTCGTTGGAGTGTGGTTTTCAAGGGGAGATCGAATCTCGGGGCTAATAGTCTCCCTAGGTCCTGGCCGATGTAAAGAAGTCCCGGAACACAGAAAGCTAAGCTCATCTTCAGCTCCGGCCCGATCGTAGGCAGCACTCCCAGCCACTCCTCCCAGACCTGTGGGGAGTACAAGGTCCATCGCGTCCAGAGCTGAATCAAGTCCTTGTTTCGTCCCTCTCTGCTTCTCAAGGGTGCCTGTACCTGACCCTGTAGAGACCACATTATTGATCCGGCTCCAGTTCAATCTCAATGGCTGCTTCCGCATCACGACATCCATACATCATCGAGTCCTTCTCCCGCATATTGCCTCGTCTTCCCCTTACTCCTCTTTGCTTCCGTTGTTCTCCACTCTGCTTTCTTGCACAAATTCCACCGCGGGTTGCCACGGTTATCGAGGCTTCCCAGACTTTTTACTTATCCCTTCCCTCACCTTTTTCTTTTGGGGTAATTTTTTTTCTTGTCCTTTTTGCTAGCGAAGAGCTGAGGTGGGAGTTGGGAAAGCAAATATGAAAAGGAATAGTCATCCAAGGGACACCTTAGACAGAAGTTAGGAAGCAGCATGCATATCCTTTAGACTTATACCTCGTCAGGACAGAACACAACATAGTGACAGCTGGGTGTGGTTTCTTTACTTTTTCCTTCCCCTTGCCGGTTCTATGAGTAAACGCCGCCTGAGGCTAGATTCGATGCATTGACTCGCCTTGTGATGATGTGACGACTTCAATTGCACGGCAAAACGAAGGTTGTTTTTATTCCACTTACACCGGCGACTGAGTCAGACCTAGTAGATGTATTCTGCTTGTATATCCGTGGTGTTCGGCCACATATCCTATCCTTTTGTAAATTGGATGTGGTCGTAGAGCCAAAGCAGTCCAAAACCCTTCATCCAAACGCATAAATCTGGGAAAAGAAAGGTGATATCGAAGACGAAGGTAGAATTGACCTGATCAGGAAAAAGGCTTATCATTTCCGTAGGGATAGGTTTGCCATGTGTGTACGATGCCGGTCACTCTTCCCGCGACCCACCTCCTCCGTAGGTGGAATATCAGTCGACTGAGTCCGTCGTGAAGGTTTGGCTTCTGACAGTTCCCCTGTAGCCACAAGGCTTCCATTCCATCTTTTCCTCATCCAACAAGTTAGACATCCAGTTTAGGTCTGCACCCGAGGGCTTCGGAACCAAGTTACGGGTTACAAGCGTGATACAGCGCTCCAAGGCGACGTGTGTCATGCACCTCGCCAATATATAATAGTTTGATAGTCCCACCGTTAGATAATCACTGCTCGTCAACAGCCTTCTAAAGCTCAGTCTCGAGATAGTTTGACCCGGTGTGCAGGGCCTCAAGGAGAACAAGCTGTGCCTACAGTGTTGGAATCATGTGATACCCGGGCCTTCGCGGCCAAGGAATAAAGAGGCAGGACTTACAGAGGCCCCTTACCCGTCCGTGTGTATTCTCCCAATGCAGTGCGTAATCATCCTAATAATCGCTTTTACCGATGGGTCCAAGCAATTGTGAATCATCTCGCCCGTAAACCGGAAAAGTCCTTGTGAAACCGGGCGACCCGTTGGACATGGCAACAAAGCGAGGCGCTCCTGGGTCACCCAGACGATCAAGGCCAAACATGGCGCTGTTCAGGTAAAGTGGTGTAATTGCCACATAGTGAGGGATGATCTTAACACACCGCAGCAGTTCATTCCTGGTGAGAATATCCGTCAGCCAGATCCACTCCCTTCGATCCTTGAAAGCCAGGGACAGGGTCGTATACCGTGTCAAAGCTCTGAGCAAGTGAGGATGTAAGAATCTGGGAATCTTCATATTCTTGCCTCAACAGCTGCGTGACATACAGATTCGCTGACAGCCGGGTCGCTGGAATGTTCCCAGTTGCATCCAGTAAATCCATTCCCGCCAATCTCATCTCGCCAAAAGAGAGGGTTGGGATCATCGATATGGAAGTACGACGCGTCAGTCAGCGAGGATTCATTCTTTCGAGGAAGCGGAGACATCTTCCTGAGCAGCCTCTTCGTTCCTGGCATTGACGATGGCGTTTCTGCCATCTCTCCTTGTTTTTGGCTGATTGGTAAAAGATTAGTGGCCGAAAGCAGTCTGAGAGATACCAGGAAAATAGCATATATTGCACAGGACCGCTGTCTGCCTGACACATTCCGTTACGGCCATAGTATCCGACACATCAACGCGGTCCGCAATAGCTACGGACGGGGGTTGCTGCGCCTCTAGGTGCGAATGACTAGCCAGAAATTGTAGTCCAGCCGCGAGTTGACCCTTCAGGAGGACGTCGAACTTCGGGCTCATCCCTTGGGGTAAGGCACCCGCGTCCGGGGCCTCGTTGCGCGGACTCAAATTCATGTCATCATCACCGTTGTTTAGAATTGTCTGTAAACTCTTCGGCTCGGAACATATTGAGAGAGTTAGTGGACTTAGGCGAGGTTGGTCGACGAGATCTATGAAGTGGCACCGGTTGACTTGGCTCAACGCTGCTCAGCTTAGGACTTCGGGTATCATTGAAGGAGGCTGAGGGTGGGGTGGAGGTATTTCGTTCTGAATGGACCAGCTCAAAAACTCTCGACGCTGATGTCTTGATTTCTAGCAGTGGGAGGCCGGAAGACGTGACTAACTCTTTTCTCGTGTCAGACTGTTCCACGCTGACCCCTCTCTTCTCATCCTGCTCCGTGGTCTAGGCGCCGCTCCTTGGCTCTGGGGGAATTAGTGAGGATTCAATGGCCGGATGCGCAACCGGGCCGCGCTCTCTTGTAGTAATCCTTGTAAAGTGGCGATTCTTCGGGAGCAGTCGCCTCGGAGATGATCATATTGAGGTTTTTCTGAGATATCTCATCGACTGGTCTTTGACAATTGAGAATATAGTTCACGGGAATGATGAACGAGTTACTTTCTGCCTGGGCATGATCACGGGTCCAACTAAGTAATAGAGTGACGCACAGCTTTGGCTTCGAGCGAGGCACCCTTCTTTTCGCAGATGATTGCGAAGTAAGCCAAAGAGTGGTAATATTCGGTAATTTCCGGCCCAAATCTTCCTCCCCGCCTGTAACACGATCTTACAGACGGAATAAGCCTCATCAAACCGCGATGCGTGAATATGAGTACGGAAAACGGCTTGAAGCTCGTAGATGAGATAGCGCTCAAGGGATTTAGACTTAAGAAGTGCATCTAACATGATGACTGCAATAGTCCTATCTCCATTCGCCGGTGGAACGCTCAACAGACCTCCGTAAACATTCTTCTGCTTTGGCATAGTTCTTGGCGACGAAGCTCTAGTCAGCGAGTTCTTCGAGATTTCTGAGGAAGTCGAACTCGACGTCCGACTCCATAGACGACGACTTAGCATTGTCGTTGAGGCGGTTGGCGGAACCATACGGTATCATACGAGGGTGTTGCACGGAGACAGGTGCGACGTCTTCTTCCGTATCTGAGACGGTAATGGTCGTCGAGGCATACGTTTGAGTGCTAAAGTCCTACCTCCATAAGTACTGCCTTCATCAGCCATGGTGTCTCCAGACACAGATTCAGGGATGGTAACCAGGTCACCCCAACGCCCGGTCTGCTCCCTTTTGTCGTCACTAAGCTCCATACCTAACCCGCTTCCTTGCCACGCGGACGATCTCACACTCGCCCCGTTGCTTGTTGCATAGTGGAATCTCGTGGTGGCTTTCGCGAGTCACTCAAGATTTCGACACTGTCGCGTTGTGAATGGGTTAACAGATTTGCACAGCTCCTCTTCCTGCTCGCCTCCGTTCTCTTGGTTGTCCTTCTAGAGCTTTCGACTAGTGGCCTCAACAGCCTTAGTAATAAGTCCCCTAAGATTCGCATTTCTTGGAAGAGGCTATCCTGGTTGGCATTGGCGCGGAAGGTTAAGAGGCTGGTGGAGGCCAACGACGAACAGTAAGTACTCCATGCTCTTCTCGGAGGGCTAAAGAGAATGCTCCGATCCCAGATCGCTCACACATTCACAACCGCGAGGGCTGTCTGCATCGTTCAATTACACTTGTATATTTTGTCAGCGAACTCCTTAATCTCGTCGCTGCGAAGCTGGTACCGAAAGTGAAGACTCGGTCTCTTCAACGACTCGACAATGCTCTTCGCCTCATTTTCATAGGTGCTCGTGAGTCGCATTACCACCTGACGTAGCTGATCAATAATAGCCTTACAGTCGACGAGGGCATTGGGGATCTGTTGCCATATGTGCTCGTCGAGATTGGCAGTGATTAACGCATTATAACTACATTGATGATAGTCTTTTCGATGGAAGCCAGGAGATTTGCTAAGGGAGTGAATTCTTCTGATAGATTTACGACTTTAGTATCAATGGCCTTGGTATTATTGACGAGGTTGGAAAGGCAGAGGGAGCGCTTCGACCCATTGTCAACAGCTCCGCATAAAGCATTGACTCAAGCTCATTGTAGCCCGCGCCTTTGCGATGTGAAGGGTTGATGTGTCCGTTGAGGCTGGCGCTGAAGGCGTGGGTTCGTGGCAGACTTCCGGTGGCTGCAGTTCCCACCAACGAGGCCGCACCGGCTGCGATCGATAGAGGGTCCATGGGGAGGACAACGACGGTGTCTTCAGCCTTTGAAACAAACGGCGTGCGGTGGCAGGCAAGGATTTCACGCGAGGAACAAGGCGAGCGACGTTAGGGAGCATGTAGGAAAGGTCGCTGCACACTCTCGCGCCTCCAAACGAGTGGAAGCTAGGGTGTTCTAGGAAGAGAGAGGTAAATGTCCCAAGCACGGTCACCCATGGCTAAGAGAACGCTCGAAGTCGAGCTGTGCGGTTATCAGTGTAGTGCTCGTCAGCTTCCCCACATGACTTCGCAGAAAGTGGCGGGTCTGAACTTGTTAGCGCAGGCGCACGGATCAACATCAATTTAAGCCTGGCCATGAGCTCGATCAATGCGCCAGGAGCTGCCCAGGCGGTCTCGAGACTATGGCCAGCGACCGCCTCCAGCGTCGCCCTTTACCGTTCGCCTTCAGCAATGAGGCTCTTGGCAGAAGGTAAGGCGAAGCGGATTCGCCCTAGCCGGCTGTATACGAATAGATCAGGTTTGGGGCTAACTGGGCAGCTGAAGCTGATTCGCCTTGCCGCGGAGGGTAGCGGGCCACGCAAGCACGTCAGTGAGAGTAACGGCCACCTGCGCAAGCAGAGCACCGAGTCGCCGCAGCTCGCGAATGCGATCAAGCCACTTCCATACTGTTGAGGCCTTTCCGCAGACAGCCAAACTAATGCCTTGTTCAAAAGGGCGGTAGTCGCAGGTTACTCTCACATCAGACCCGCCAGCAAGCTGAATGGTGGATTAAAGGTTTATGGATCCAAGTAAATTACATACCAATACCTTTTAGAGTCGTCCATATTATCTCGGCCATGTTTCTAACGTGGCGTGCAGGGGCCGCGTGGAGATCACGTGATGATCGGCCTCAACTAGCGATCAAAGCTGCAGCCTGGGTCGAATGAAACCAAGCTTCGCTTCGTCCACGATGCCATACGTCAGCTATTAATGGATTTGAGGGCGCATTGGCTGGTGGTTTAATAAATCCCCTATTCATATTGTCTGGATATTTTCCCCAACCTACGAAGCTGCTAATCGGCAGCTGCGAGAGTCAACATGTCCGTCACAACACATACAAAGTACGTTGGCTTTCTCCCCTGGATCACCCACCAAGCAATCAGTCCCTCTTGGTCCTCCCACTCCTCGTGTATCACTGGTGCCCAACATCTAACATGAGTTTGACCTTTTCTGCAGGACCGATCAGGATCTCAACATTAGCATCAAAAAGGCGACAAATCCGGAGGAAACGGCTCCCAAGCGCAAACATGTACGAAGCTGTATCGTGTATACCTGGGACCACAGGTCCTCGCATGCCTTCTGGTCCGGCATGAAGGTGTATGTTGTTGCCCTGTCTTCCGCATTCTCCGTGAGCTTCCATTCGGCTAGGATGGGCCGAAGCTAATCTATTTGATCTCCGTTGCAGTCAACCAATTCTCGCCGATGAAGTTCAGACGTTTAAGGCTCTTATCACTGTTCACAAGGTCCTTCAAGAAGGCCACCCAAACACCCTAAAAGAGGCAATGGCGAATCGCGGCTGGCTCGACAGCCTCAACAGAGGAGTCTCTGGAGACGGTGTTCGGGGATACGGCCAGCTCATCCGCGACTATGTGAACTACCTGCTCGCCAAGCTCTCCTTCCACCGTCAACATCCCGAGTTCAACGGCACGTTCGAGTACGAGGAGTACCTCAGTCTCAAGGCAATTAATGATCCCAATGAGGGCTATGAAACGATCACCGACCTCATGACGTTGCAGGATAGGATCGACCAATTCCAAAAACTCATTTTTTCGCACTTTCGCCATGTAGGGAACAATGAGTGCCGCATCTCAGCGTTGGTACCTTTGGTGCAGGAAAGCTATGGGATCTACAAGTTCATTACTAGCATGCTGAGGGCTATGCACTCTTGTAAGTGACCCAAAGCCTACAAGATTACCGCGCCTTACTGCACCACCCGTTTTTGGCTCCTATCTAACAAGTGACCGCAGCTACCGGCGACGAAGAAGCCCTAGAACCCCTGCGCGAGCGATATGGCGCGCAGCATTACCGCCTTGTCAAGTTTTACTACGAATGCTCGAATCTCCGATACCTGACCAGTCTCATCAGCATCCCTAAACTTCCACAAGATCCCCCCAACCTCCTCGCTGTTGACGACGAGGCCCCCGCCCTTCCCGCGCGACCGAAACAAGAGATTGAGCGAGCGCCTTCGCCGACCCCGGCACCAAAAGATGACGCCCCGGATGAGATTAATGAGTTTTGGAAGAATGAGCTGGATCGTCAGAACCGCGAATACGAGGAGCAACAACGTATTCTTCAGGAGAAGCAGCAACAGGCCCTTCTCGCTCAGCAACAAGCTCAGCTCCAGGCCCAGCGTGACTTCGAGGACCAACAACGAAAGTTGGCTGAGCAACAGCGTCTAGAGCAAGAGCGCCTTCTCGCGCAGCAGGCGCAATGGCAAACGCAGGGCCGGCTGGCTGAGCTCGAGCGGGAAAATCTCAATGCTAGGGCACAATATGAGCGCGATCAGCTCATGCTTCAACAATACGACCAGCGTGTAAAGGCTCTCGAAAGCGAGCTCCAGTCCTTACAGGCCAATTATGGTCAGCAAATCACTAGCAAGGACGAGCAGATCCGCGCTCTCCAGGAACAGGTCAATACTTGGAGATCTAAGTATGAGGCTCTCGCCAAGCTATACTCTCAGCTTCGCCACGAACATCTCGACCTTCTGCAAAAGTTCAAGGTGGTGCAACTCAAGGCTGCCAGTGCCCAAGAGGCCATTGACAAGCGTGAAAAGCTGGAGCGTGAAATCAAGACCAAAAACCTTGAGCTCGCGGACATGATCCGCGAGCGTGACCGTGCACTACACGAGAAGGACCGTCTCAGCGGTTCGAACAAGGACGAGGTGGAGAAACTCAAGCGTGAGTTACGCATGGCTCTCGATCGCGCCGACAACCTAGAGCGCGCCAAAGGCAACGAGCTCTCGGCCATGCTGTCCAAGTACAACCGTGAGGTCGCCGACCTTGAGGAGGCTCTCCGTAACAAGTCACGCGCCCTCGAGGACGCGCAAAACAAGATGCGCGACGGCAGCTCGGACCTCGAGCAACTACTACGCGAAAAGGAGGAAGAACTCGAGGTATACAAGGCTGGCATGGACCAGACTCTCATCGAGCTCAACGAGCTCAAGCAGAATCACGGCGAGACCGACCATGCTCTCGATGGTGAGATTGATGCGATCATCCTCGCCAACCTTGACAAGATCAATGACATCATCGACTCGGTGCTACAGTCCGCTGTTGTAAGAGTAGACGAGGCCCTCTACGAGCTGGACTCTACCATGCAGGCAGGTAACCAGAACGCCTCGCCGACCTTTGTACTGTCGCAGATCGAAAAAGCCTCGGCGAGCGCCATGGAGTTTGCCACGGCCTTTAACAACTTTATCGCTGACGGTCCGAATGCCACCCACGGAGAACTCATCAAGGGCATTAACATCTTTGCGGGCTCCATCGCCGACGTGTGCAGCAACACCAAGGGCATTCTCCGTCTTGCTTCTAGTGACAAGCAAGGTGACAATCTCATGGCTGGCGCGCGCCAGTCTGCGCAGGCGACGGTCCGATTCTTCCGCTCGGTGCAGAGCTTCCGCCTGGATGGCATGGACCCGATCCAAAAGACCGACGTCGTTATCAACAACAATAACGATGTTCAGATGAACCTACAGAAGTTGAACAAGCTCGTCGAGACTTTTGCGCCTACGTTTGGCAAGCTCGTTGGCAAGGGGGATCTCGGAGACCTCGTCGACTCGGAGCTTTCCAAGGCGGCCGACGCGATCGCTGCGGCGGCGGCGCGCCTCGCAAAACTCCGAAACAAACCGCGTGATGGCTTTTCCACTTACGAGCTTAAAGTACACGACTCGATCCTGGACGCAGCGACGGCCATCACTACTGCCATCGGTCGCCTGATTAAGGCGGCTACGGTGACGCAGCAAGAGATTGTGCAGGCTGGCCGTGGCTCGTCGTCGCGGACGGCCTTCTACAAGAAGAACAACCGCTGGACACAGGGCCTCATCTCGGCGGCCAAGGCGGTAGCTTCGTCTACCAACACTCTAATTGAGACGGCAGACGGGGTTCTGTCGGGACGCAACAGCCCCGAGCAGCTCATCGTGGCATCCAACGATGTGGCTGCTTCTACGGCACAACTTGTAGCGGCTAGCCGTGTCAAGGCTGGCTTCATGAGCAAGAGCCAAGAAGAGCTGGAACAGGCCAGCAAAGCTGTCGGGGCTGCATGCAGGGCGCTCGTCAGGCAGGTGCAGGCCATCATCAAGGAGAGGAGCCAGGAGGACGAGGAGAAGATAGACTACAGCAAGCTCGGTGTCCACGAGTTCAAGGTGCGCGAGATGGAGCAACAGGTTAGTACTATTCTACGAACCCTTCTTTTGTCCTCCAGGAATCTCGGCAAAGACTAACGATATGACACGTACAGGTCGAGATCCTACGACTCGAAAACGCCCTCTCGACAGCTCGAGTCCGGCTTGGCGAGATGCGCAAGATCTCATACCAGGAAGAGTAAACGGGGGAGTAGCAAGGATATGTAATATAGTTTGTTGATAATGTTGGTAGGCGAGAAGCAGCGGAAGAGAAAGAAGAGAAAGAAGAGAAGAAAAAGCAGGTGGAGGGGATGGGCATGGTTGGTTGGAATGGTGCCCAACTCGGACTACGTGTTGCGTGATGGCAGACGAAAAGCGCTGATGGTTTCTGGAGGAGCCAGACTCGGACTTCGGGCTTTTGTAGCTTGTAGCTGTATTAGCGAGTATTTGAACTACTTCGTAGGATAGTTCTTTTTCGTCGGCGAGTCTTCAGAATTCCCATTGCCCTCTGGCTGGCGTGATTTCGAGCGGAGACGGCTTCGGGTGTTTGCCCAGGGCTCCCAGGGATTGTCCAGTCCAGTCCAGCCTGGTCCGCATGTCCTGTAGAAAGAAGATTGTGCCTCCCTCCAGCCATCCCCTTCGGCCTCCCTTCTTCGCACCTCTCGTCGTTGGTTCGAACCAGCATCCTCCCTCCTTTCTGCCCTCTCCATATTCTTCTAATCACCACGTCCATATTTCTGTCGCTTTGAAATGCTTTCTCCCATCTGGCGTGATGAGGCTAGAACGTGTTCGGATCTCGTCCGCCCTTGGTCGTGTACACACACGCAGGGAGCAAACACGACGAGGCCCTCGCAAAAAAAAAAAAGAAAAAAACAATCCCAATCCCACAAAACGCGCGAAAGTGTTTTCCCGTCTTTCTGCAGGCCAGGTACATTGCGCATGGGTAATCAAGCAAGCCAAGGTTACCCATGCCATGGAACCCCCAAGGCTGTGGGAGATTTTTTGACGTTTGTCCTCAGCTAGTTAGCGTTGACGAGCGTAATAAATCTTATTAAAAGGAGAAAAAAATCACACCTGCCAGCGCACCGAGTTCTCCGTTCGGCGCGAGAGCTTTCTCATGCAAGAAACCAGGCAAACAATGCGGCACAGCGCGATGCAGAGGAGAGAACTAGCCCGCCTCTACGGTCCGGGTTTGGGGCGGGGCTTTCACAGAGGAGGCAACATAGAGCTGCTGGCGCTCATGGTGGTGGGCTGGTTGGTTGGGGATGCAGTTGCAGTTGGAGCAAACAAGTGGCTTTGGGGGGGGTGGGGAATGGGTGGATTGGACGCCACAAGGAAGGCGAGTGCCGAGGGAGGCGAGTGCCGGGGTAGGAGTGTTTGATGCTGGACTCTTTTTGGTGGAGGTTGCTGGCTTTGCTAGCTTTTGTGATATATCGATGGGTGGCAGGCATGGATGGGGCCGCTTTTGCTCTTACTTTGCGGAGTCGGTGGTGTTTGCGATCAAAGGAGTCGGTTCGATGCTGGGGCTGGAGTGGTGGGTTTGAAGCCGGCCACGCTTTTGGGACGGACGTTTTGTTTTCAATGCACTTAGGACGCTCGTGGACCGGCTACGTCAAGCCAAATCTGCCCGGACTATGTATAGCTAAAGTAATGGATGGCAGTAGAGTCTCGATTCGACGGGCTCATGAGAGAGAGAGAGAGCGCGAAAAGACATTATTACCATGTCCCAAAAGTCATTGGATTTCTCCAGTCCGCCAACATTGAAGTCTGTCCCCACCAAATCCCGAGTCCCCGGTACAACTCTTCACGCCTCCAAACACCACCCCACCCCCGCTACACAACCCACTACACCCCCCATAATTCCACACTCCCGCAAGCCTCCGCCAAGTACCAGTAACATCCCGGTCGGCCCGTCCTGTCATCAATCCCAAATAATCCAGCATTGATCCCCCTCGTCCGATTGGCCAGCAGATGCGAGCCTAACTTGACGCACGACGAGGAAAACACGAAAAAGAAAAGGAAAGGAAAGGAAAAGGATAAAAGCGAAGAAAGGTACCCTTGCGGAAAACGGGGAAACCCTCTTTTCCTAGACTTATATGGTGATGTGATAATAGGCGGGAGGAGAGGTTTGTATCCCTTATGTATGTATCCCTTGTTGCTTGTTGCGTAGAGACAGGCACAGCCAGCTGTTGGAGCAAATTGATATTATTACTCGGCTGGCTGGCGCTATTTAATAGGTACACTGGGCTTCCTCTCTCCTTTCTTCATGAGGGAGGCTGGTTGAGCAAGGGAGAGAAGGTAGAGTCACCCCTATTTTGGGGTTGGAAATCCCGTTTCTCTTCGTTCAGTAGAATGTATGGTTTAATTCTCGATTCATTTGGAGCAGATGCAATCCGAGATCTATGTACCGAGGTATGCCAGCACAAACCGCCTCCCCCATGCTGGTTAGCACCACTAACACAGGGCGCAATATGGGAGGAAGAGAATTACTTATTGCGTATGTATGCATCATGTCCATGCTCTCATACAATCATGCCTTCATAAACGCATCCATCTCGCAGAGACCTTATCGTGCATGTATAGAAGATAGAAGCAAAGAAATATTAAAGAAAAAACCCAGTCCCCTCCTGATCCGCTCATCATCTGTGCCTTGTATCATGACTCGTAAAACCGTCCACATCCGAGGTGAATGCTATAATGCGATAGAAAACGGATATAAAAGGAGTAAAAAAGAATGTCAACCTGACCCATACCTTTGTGATATCATGACTACTAGCCAAGGCCGTTTTATCTCTGACGGTCAGTGGGCTTACTTATACATCCAGGTAGAGCACGAGTTAGCCCACGCCTTTTCGTCCTTCTTGGCCCACGATTCGATGGTGGCCAAGTCCTCGGCGCTTAGCTTGATGTTGGACTGAGTCTGGTCGGTAATGAAAGTCAATGCGTCCATGGATGTCTGAGTCTCGTTAGACTTCTAGTCAACAAACTCGTCCATGTTCTGCATCTGGAGGCCAGAATCCGCATCCGAGGCCATGTGCTGAGGCACATTCCCCATCGCCATATCACCACTCATGACAGGCTGGTAAAACTGGGTGTTGGGAATGGCGCTGTCGCCAGTGTTGCTATTATTGTTGGCGGCCATCAAGTTGGGAGTCATTATGGTGTCCGACTTGCTAGCCAGCTTAGCAGTGAGATACTCGCTGTGGTCAGCCATGTAGCCCGCGGCCACGCACTGGAGGAGGAGCTCAAGTTCGGTATCAGGACTGGGCTGGCTCTCGAGGGCGGCGTTGATGTTCTGGGCCACCGCCTTGTCCTGAGTGACGAAGCAATTTCCTTCATCGTCGTGTGTTTGAATCCAGCCGATCGATCGAAGGTAGTTCTCAGGTGCCACAATCAGCATGATGGGGCAGGCCACGGCAAGGAAATCCTTGAGGTTGACGTCAGACGTGCCGACCTCGTCTCGAACAAACGAGTAAACTTTGGCTATGAGGGCCCATTTGTTGCGGAAATGTTCGCCGGCCCATAGGCCCGTGATGTAGGAGGAGACATCTTTTTGGGGATGCTTGAGGAAGATAACCTTGTAGTAACCTGGAAGAAAACGAGCGTTAGGGGGGAAAAGTCCATTTCTCGACGAAAATCGTGCAGTGTGGGAAAACTTACTTCGGAACGCAATAAAGGCGTTGAGTGGTCGCTTGGCCTTAATAACCTTGACATCTGTGTCGTCAGAGGCGACACTGGGGCTGTCCTGGCCGGCGTCCATGGCCAGAGGCGAGCCAAAGGCGTGCTCAGTTGGCTGGGGGGCATGCTCGTAATTAAGTCCATCCTGGCCAGCAGGATTGTCTGAGAGCATGGCAGTAAGTTGGTTGACGGTGGTCTTGGGCAGGATCTCGAGGATCTGCTGAGGGCTCAAGCCGGCAATGAAGGCGAGGAGACGCTGGTGAGTAGCCTGGTCCGCCATTATGTTGGTCTGCTCGGGTACTATTTTTGATCGTAGATGGCTGGATTTCTTGACTATGGGTGAAAAAGGGGTACTCAATAGAGAGTCAAAAACTGGGGGAAAATAAAATGCAGGGGACCTGCGGGTGGTGCGTGTGTGGTATGAAATGGTATGCGTGGTACTATGTGGCGTGTGGGTGTGTTTGTGGGAGAGAGAGAGCAAGTCTCGGTCTTGTGGTGAGAAAGGGATGGCAAGTTAAGGATTTTCAACTCACTCCTCAAGATTGTGTTTCTGGATGTGGAAGGAAGAGTTTAGGGCCAAGTATGCTGGGGATTATTTTCAAATAGCCCAGTAGGTTTCTTGGGCAAGGGAGCTGGCGAGGGAGGTAAGGGACCTCTACTGGGCACTCGTGATGCGAAATGAGGAAGGCTCGAGCCGCGGCTGTACCATGTGAGGGGCTCCTTCCACACAAAACAAAGTTATTATTCACGTCTAATTCAACACATTGGACAATATGATTGAAGGCGTGTCGGCAGAAACTCGAAACTTGAGGCGGATGGCATCTGGCATCAGCTCTAGTAGGCGTGAAACAACTGGGAACTGGATCAGGAGTAGCCACCCATCCTCGAGCAAGGCACGGACTCTGTATGCGCCTTACCTTCTCCAAGCAGAGAGTATGAATCAATAACTATAGTACTTTAGCCTCGATCAGTGGAAAATGTTTTGGCTGCATACCTTCTACCGTATTCCGAGCATGGGGTTCTATCACTTAGAACCCGAACCAGGACTCCCTTCGTTAAACCGAGGCACAAGGGTCAGAAGAGCGTATACAACGCAGCCTAATGATACTGTTCGCCTGAAATCCACACTCCCTTGCGCCAAATATGAATATATAGATAAACAGAACTAAGCGCGTTAAAGTGGGCAGAACGTTGAGAGCACTTAGGCGCTGTTCTGAAGGTGCAGAATGCCCTATCAGCTAAAATGATAGTACTCTCCCTGATGAAGAGCTAGACTATCCAAGGTTACATACCTTGACCCCTTATAACGCTCGAGAATGTATTAAGCAGCAATACTATGACATAGGAAAAAAGAAAAGGCAGGGCACAACATCCAACCATCGCGGTGCTCTGTGCTCTGGTTCAAGCTTTTGACATATGGACAAGATAATATCGCTTTGGAGTGGCCTTCTAGAGAATACTCCTCCACCTGTTGACATTTCTCATGCACGGCCTTGAGGCAGCAATCGTCCTCACTCCCCAAGGAAACGCAAGGGATGGCGGTGGATGCAGCAAGGAATGCTCTTTGCAACACTAGATTTTTCTTACCAGGTTGTAAATAGAGTTGCGTGCCTACTAGCACTCCTTTAACCGTGGAGGGTACTATCTTCGAGTTCAAGAAGTAACTCTCACCAAAGTTTCATATTAGTCTAAAATTCGAAACAGAGGCGCCAAAAAGCGTGGTGGAACCACTTAGCAGAGAGGCGCTTGATGTAAATTCAATCAAGGGTTTTCGTAAATTATGGGTCTCACATTCGAAGCCTGAGGTCCCGAATTTTCTGTACCTTCTCCCCCTCTGTTCTCCTACTACTCGTCTTTGCCCTTTTTTTGTTTGCAGTTACAATAATTACGAATCTTGGTTTATTTCGAGGGTTGTGGACTATATTATTCGTAATCACCGCAACAAGGCTTGGAACCATTGACAAAGGCTCTAATTACAAGTTGCACAAAGTCAATGCGCAACTTAAATTAAACTCGCTGATCCGAGAAAGTGCTATCTTAACCTGTCCCCGTGAGAGAACACCTAGCTACACCTTAACTAGTTGGAAGTTGATAACCTAGCCTCTTACTTTCGTCAAATTGCGATCCTACGCTCGCGACTCCTTCCAATCGCTACTCCATATAAATGTCCCACATCTCCACTCTGTACCCTTTTCCTTCTCACCGGACGGTCCTAGGGGCCGAGGGCATATAAAGAAAGAGCGACCTAGAAATCCATAGTCAGTACTGCTAAGCTAATCCAATATTAGTGAGAGCTTTGGGAAAACTTACCATAGTTGACTCCAGCTTTCTTCGTTACAAGGGTGATGCAATTCTCCCCATGTTCACACTTTGGCAGTGTCCTCTTCCCTAATAGGTTCGACCACGACTCCTTATTCTCAATAGGATCGAAAACCTTGTCTGAATCTCCCTTGCCATCTACGCCCCCCAGTTTTGTTTTCGAGGGAGAGGCTACTACAAAATTGTGCGGTTGTGGGGTAGGATCGGGGCTACAGTTACTCGTATCATCGACATCACAACCTGCGGCATCTGGCGTTGTGGATGGTAGTTTCGAGTTCCCCGGTGTCGATTTTGGCTGGAAAAAAGCCTTGAGTGTTCTCTGCCTAGATGTGGCCTTCGGCAACGTTGGCATCTGCGTTTGAGTTGGTTTGGATCTCTTGGCCTCCCGTGTTGCGGATTTTGTAGGCGACGCTGCGGACCGCTTTGCAGGAGAGTCAACGAAAGCAATACTGGCCTGAGAGCTCGGCTTTTGAGAGCTCTGGTACTCCAGCGGTTTCGGCGGCGGAGGGATTTCCGCAGCAGAGTCATCTGTGCCATTGACAACCTCCTTCAATGTGTCCGATGCACTGCCATCTGACTCAGGAACTGGGGAGACGGCTGGAATGGCCTGAATAGGCTGTGGCTTCTTCATAAACATGTCCTTGATACTCTGTCGCCTGTCAAATTCGGGTATAAGCCGCGCAGAAAGGGGCAAGAGATCCTTTGTCGTCCACTCTCTCAACCTCTTCCCACCGTGATACATACCGGCTGGATTCATCAGATCCAAAATATGAGTCTGTGTCCCATTCTGCGCCACAGTATCTGAAGCGACAGCAAATACGGGGCAGTGATCAGACCCCATGAGGCCTTCTTGAATATTCGCATCCGTAAACCAATCCTTGATACCGTTACTACATAGGACGTAATCGATACGACTCCCGAAATTGGCTGGCCTCGTATTCTTTTTCGTGTCCCAGCACGTAAACATGCCATCACGGTCCTTGTGGAACAACCGGCACAAGTCCCAGAGTACGGGCTCCTTGTCCTCGTCACGAGGTCCGAAAATACGCCCTTCGTACAGCAGATGATTGAATAACCTCCTCGAAGGCGAGGAGAAAAAGTCTTCTGTGGTGAGCCCCTCTTTCCTCAGACGCTCGGCAAGGTTAGAAGTGTCCTTTTCGGCACTGATAACGTTCATATCGCCGGTAAGAATCACTTGCTTCCCTGCGGCAATCAGATTCCGCACCCGTGCGTCGAGCGCCTCGAGGAATCCTATTCGAAAATCGTCACGGCTCTCATCCCGGTTGGCAGGGCTGTAGACACCAATAAGGACAAACGCGGGAAATTCGAGAAGCACGCAACGTCCTTCGGAGTCCAACGTTACGTCGTCTATGACAGTAGATAGTTGGCTTGGTTGCGGATATCCCCCAATCTGTTCAGAAGAGGGAAGATCCCTATATCTGGTTGTCGAGTTTGGACGTGTTAAAACCCCCATGACGCCCTCTTCCGCGCGTATAGGGCAACATTTCGAAGTACGGGTATATATGGCCACTCCGGAATAGCCTGTGCCACATTAATGTCAAGACAGCCCCAGGGCCAAGGGAAAATGACGAACCCTTCTTGTGCTTTGGAAGGCTAAAATGAACATCCCATCCTGGAACTAGGACCATATCGTCTCGGAGATCCTTGCGTTGAATTTTGGTCTCTTGCAGGACAACAATATCGGCTTCGAGTATATCAAACATGGCCTATGACACTGTCAGTCTAGCCCATTCAGAGCAACATTCCAAATCCCGCACGCCCTACCTGAAAAGACCGCGTCTGGTTCCATGGTTGATAAGAAAACGGATTCCTGCCCCGCATCAGTGGTTATGTCCCTCCCTCGTCTGGCTTGCTTGAACTCACCGTATTCCGTTCACTAACCAATGTCAGCGTCTGGGACCATATGCCAAACAGAAATAGGTAAAGAAACAGGTAACAGGAAACACTAACCATTCCACGATGTTATACGAAGAGGCATGGTGGCACTATTATCCCTTCTACTTCTCTGTACCAACCTCAAGCCTCACAACTTTGGGGATCATCAACAGTGGGGCAATTGGAGGGAGGGGTGACGTCCGGAGGCCCTCCTTTCAAATCACCTGTCGGCCACTGAAACGTCCTCCTACAGGAGCAGTAAAAATAAACGATAGCACTCTCTTGGCAAGACTAACGGCAAGACCGGCACGACCAAGGCCAGCTCAACCCCTGCATTGGCCTTGTGTGGGGTTTCGGGTGGAAGCCGAGAAATATCAAGAAATAAAATATGCCGGAGAAGGCACTAACGACAGGAAATAGACTGGGCTTCAAAGCGTAAAGGCTTTATGTTTCGCCTTTCGCTCTCGAAACCGAGTGTACGGTAGGCCTCGAATCGTGACGTCGCCACACGCGGTCTCACGCGAGGAAACTTGGAAGCTCTGAAAGACCCGCGAAGTCACGTGTGCAAATTCTAACGTGGGCTCCAGGCGACCAAGGACGAAATGTACAGCCCTCAAATATCATTGGCACTGTGATGTCTAGCAAAGCCCTGAAGCTGGCTCTCGGAAGCTTTCAAAGTTAAAGTGCTCAGCAGCCCCGACCATGTGCGGCGCACCTCATGCTAATACCTATTGTCCGTATTCGTGCGCTGACGCCAATCCCTCAGCCATTTCTAAGGTCTCTCTGGACACGCGTAGAGAGTATGTTCCCCAAATGATGCCTGGGCCCTCCGAACGCGATAATAAGATGAGCTCGAGGCACGGTGTACAGAGAAATGATAAATCAAACTGAGTGCCCTGGCATATCGTTTTCAGCGTCGTTGTAGCCACCATTACTTGCCCTAGGCAAACTCGTAGCTTCGGGTTCGAGCCGTGCAATTTGATCGGCCATTCATTGTTAGCTCTCGCTCTGCGGCTCCGGGCTCATGCACTGTCGCGCTCCTCCCACCCGATGGCCCCTGCCGAGCTAGCCAGCTCCCCACCCTACCCCAGAAGAGAGAGAAATGGGAGGAATTCGGAGAACTCAATCGTGACTAAGCCTACCGGGCAAGCGCACGACTGCTGCCACGTTCGCATCGTCCAAGACTCACGGGTGTCCCAAGCTTCCGTGACGGAGGTTCCGAGCATCATGGCCACCTCACATCCCCTGTTCAAAAATAAGTGCATGATTCAATTCCTGGTAAAAGACAAATCTCCTCTCCTCAATCGCTCCGTTTCATCGCGACTCCCGACTTTCTCTGATCTTGACTAGGAGTCCTCCACCAAAGGGCAAGTATCACTGGGTGAGGACGACATGCCTCGAACCCTCTGCGCCCTACGAGAGCGTGGATCTCGGCTCTAGAAAATGCCAATCAAATCTCGGCTGTGTTCCGCTGCACGGAATATCCACCGAGTCCTCGCCCTGCAAGTAAGTTTTGGGTGGACGAGTGCTCGACTGTGGTATCCAGATTGCTTCGCTTGTAGAAAATGGGGTCGATGTCTGGCCCCAAACCGGGGAAAGAAGCAATGGTTAAGCCACAAGGCGCGCCTGCTCTACCTTGTAGTCTAACTGGCGGTGATCATTACCCTGCCAGTCTTGGTCCGCAGACCTGGTTAGGCCCACCTCTTTATACAGATGTCTATCAGGTTGACCACGAAAGATCAAATGTAGCGTCGCCTCCGGCATCGCAACTGCATGAGAGAGGCGTCATCTGTTGCAGGGCGTTAGCAATCCACGTCCATCATTTTGTCATACCCTTGATTAGATCGTCCTAATGCTTCGAATATACCCCTCGTCTGTGGGCGGCGGAATCCAGCCAGGGTGTACAGGAACGCTGAAGGAAAGAGGGGAAGACAAGGGTTGTAGAAATACAAAACAAATATAAGCAGCTTCGAAGACACCTTAGGACATAGTCGGCCCTCGTGGAACCGGATATAGAAAAAGAAGAGAACACCACTCACTGGTGCGCGACTTAAAGAAGCTCGACCCGTATTGTTCCCCTACATTGCATTCGTCATAGAGAGGGCAGCTACTGAGACCATCCCGTGGAGTAAGATGCAGCGCTCGAATACCAGGCTGGCCAGCCAGCTATTCCCGTCATGGCATGCGGCAGAGACCACTAATCAAACACCACAAGCTGGCTTCTCATGGCAAAACGAGCCACCAGAGAACAGGAATTGACAGCACGCCCCTTCCCAGCACGCTGGCCTCTTACCAGGGTATAGTCCTCTTCTCTCAAGCGAACCTCTCTAATCAAACGGGCTGTCCCCACTGAAGGAATCGCTAGTTTGCGTGCTCGATCTTCTACCAGCATGCGCCTGCGCTGGAGTGGAAATTTGCATAGTTATATTCGCCCGATTCCCCGGTTATGAGGAGCAATATTTCGGTGGAAGACTCGTTCCCGCATCTTGCGCCGGTTCCATGACCCCCGACCGGCCAAGCGGCATTCCGGTCGGCTTAGCTCCAAGCCCCAATTCATCGGGCGGTCGCTCACGACAATCTGTTCGAGGAGAGCAGACATTAGACCTGTTGGCGTAAGCCTACTACTGTTACTGTGAACCCAGCGAGGGAGTTAGTCAATCGCATCAGGAAAGCACCCTCCGATTGAAATTCTCCTCGATAGCTCCCCTATACATGATAGCCTCCTGAGGCAAAGGTCTACGATTCAAAGAAGCAACAAAAAGAATATTAACTACATTAGTATGCTTGACAGCGAGTAAACAAACGGACCAGGGCAGGCTAGCACCATAAGCGTTTCCGCCATTCATCCATGGAAAAGCGCTAGCTTAGAGATGGGAGCATGGTGAACCGAGTATCGTGAGTGATGAGAATCGCACATGGCGTGATACCTTCAACCGATCTTAATACGCCAGCAGCAACATTAGATATCGATCAACACTTGGCCCACAAAGCGAGTTCTAGTTCAAAACAGGCCCTAGCCACCAATAACTTTAGAATTATATAGGGCATGCAATCTGCGAGGGCCGCAGAGCTGGAAGCGAACAGGCTCATGTAGCCAACTGTTAAAGGATTTGCTGGACGTACGAGAGCGGAGATTTTCTGCAGTTCCACTATAGAACCCCACAATAGGGTCGAGGACCATGTAGCTCTTCTACTTTCTAGACGACTTTGGCGCGTCTGGGGAGATTCGCTTGGCATCAATGGTCGTATGAAGCCTTGCAGGCCATTATCAACGAGTGCCGGTCGGTTACAGACCCGAGGCTCCTACCGGGAGGCGGATGCATGTGTAAGATAAGGGCTACCTGTCCGCCCGAGATATGTGATGTTTGTTTTTGTGGGGGGGGGGGGGGCGCTTGCTTGTTTTAGCTCCTCAGCATTTTGTGTGTTGGAACCCCAGCGTTTACTTTCCAGTGTTTTCAGTTCTTGACTTCGAGGTTAAGTCAGCCAGGATCGCGCCGCCTGGACAACGAATGTTACTCCAAACCAGGTAAACCCGAAGGGGTGAGTGGAAAGAAATCAGGCATGTCGATGAGGACGACGAAGGTTTCTCAGAAGAACATGATGATGAGGATGACGAGGATGAGGACGAAGATGACGAAGATGATGATGATGAGGGCGAAGAAGGTACGCCTCGAATTCACCAACCGACTCGTGTATAGGAATCAGACTAATGTTTTCTCCGCTGGCACGCAACAACTCCCCCGAATTCTTCTGCAGGATCACCTGCGGAGGACGCCAAAGACTGAACAAGAGCAAGCAATAGTGCCAGAGTTCCGATGACGCAAGTTGAATTTTCACAAAGCCTTTGGACACAGGAACTACGCCCAAAAGTCCCAGGACTCGGCGATGCGGAGCTCTCTAGTAATTCCGCAATTACCAAGCGGAAAGCTTGTGGGAAGGGAGGACGTGGGTGCATAACAGGCAGACGCCCATCCGCTTCAAGAGAGGTACCTGCTCTCTTGACAGGTTCCCTTGAGTAGCCTGGACTGTCATCTGCTTGGATTTCGTGCTCTTGGGAGGCTTTTAATTAGATAGGTTTGTTTGGGAGCGTCCCCTCCTTTTAATGCGCGTATGAGAGATCTAAGAGGCTTGTTGAAACTTCCAAAAATGGAATCGAACTCTTTTTACTCCCCTAAAAGGACCGCGGTAGCGGGTGTTAAAGCTTGATAAACTTGAAGTGAAGCAATATCAAGATATTAACTACCGGATACCCAGAGTAACATCTTGCCTAGAGTAATCTACGGAAGTGGCATAGGTGCGAAGAGTTCACCCACTCTACCGGTACCCTGAGGGACGAGCATGTTTGTGACACGGTTCAGTGATGTACACTTACTCCTAAGCTACGTCCAAATGAGAAAACTGGTTAAGAAAGCGAAAGCAGCCAGAGCCGCGGTTGCGTACGTCAATCACAAGTCCCAGGCGCTTCCTTCTCCTCGAAATTCATATCAGCACGGTAGGTAATTGAGAAAACAGTTTCTAGTTTCTAATGTATCTTAGTCTAGGAAACGCGTGTGTAAAGTGTGATTCGACTCTCCAAACCCCTCATCCTTGCGCTCATGTGGCTCTCTGTTCGAACAAAGGAAATCCCATCAAGTTCAGTCCCCAGCTCGAGAGAGGTTGTGTCAGGGTGATGCGTTTATTTGACCTTGTCGTGGTTGTGGTAGTTAACGTTGTCGTTCCAGCTACAGCCAAGTCAGTGATTTAGGTCTACATGAACACCCCTTTTGGATCATTGGGATGCCAGGTAAGGGATGTATTGGATTGTGCGTGCTTACAAGAGGGTCTAGAGAAAGTAGGTTAGCAATGAGCCATTTCGACAGCATCAATAGCTGGTAGGACAGGAAGATCAGCATACCTTATCACCATTGCCCCAGCTGAAGTTCCTGGAGCGGATGTTCTGGTAGGGGTACTCGGTGCGCTCCTCAAGAGGAGGGAGGTGAGACCAGTGCTCCCAGTGATCGTTCCAGAGCTTGTAGGCATTGGCGCTTGCGAGGGCGAGGGCGGGAATGCAGACGCTACAACCCAATAGTTAGCTTCTTAATCAATTCGTACGATCCTCCGACGAGCGTGGCCCATCGTCATAGCTCAATGGCTGGGCGTCCGTCGAGAGCGAAAAATAATCTCGCGTATCGGGCAGGTGGAATGGAGGGTGCGTACAAGAGAGAGATTTTTCGCCAGAGGTCTAGAAAATCAATTAGTATCCCCTTCCATCAATGTACTTCTCCCTTGAAAGGCCCGGGAAAGCATAAGAGAGTCCTCACCAGTGGTGCCCTTGGCGTGCTCCTTGGTGTGTTGGCGCTCCTTAACAAACTCGTTCTCGGCGGTTGAGTTGAATCGTCGCTGGACGGTGGAGCGGACGACGGGGGAACGCAGCTGGGCGTTCAATCGGGTTGCCCCGCGGGAGAATCGCTGGGAGAGCATGGTGATAGCGTGTTTGTTCCTGGTCTTTCCTGGCTATTCTTCGTGTTCGCTGGTTTGAAGGGATTGAACAGAGCTTTGTTTCCATTTTGAAAGTGGTCCTGTAGTCAGACCACCTCGGTCCCGGCATTACTAATTTCTGCCTCAGGAATAAACACAAACGAACGACAGGATGAGATTTTGACATGAATGCGCAGAGTGCCAACGGCTGTGAACAACCGACAAAGCTACCCCTGTCGCGAGCTCTCCCGAAGTATCGTACGGTTTTTGGGCCAGAGCGATAATGTTGCCATTGGGAAGCTGAAATCGTCACTTCTGCTCTGACAAACAGACCTAACCTCCTTCGAAAATGAATCTAGTGCGAGCTTCCGTTCGGGCTTCGCAGGCGTTGCAACCCGTGAAAGCCGTCACTTACGCTCAGCATGCTCAGGCGTTTTCGGTGCTCAATCGCCCCCCGCCGAACTATCCTGGCCATGTTCCTCTCACACGCATCGAGAGGGCGGCGCTGGCCGTTGGCTCCGGCCTTACCTCGTTCTTTGATCCGTATCGCGGAGGTGAGTTGATGAAGTGGAAGATTTCTATTTCCATGCCATTTTAGAGCTCCGATTTCTCCCTTTTTTGGCTCTCTAAGTTGGCAAATCACCAATGACCGTTCTCCAGACATGATCTCCGCATTCGGAGAGACCACCGCAACCCCATACTTCATCTACCGGCTCCGCGACGCCATGCTCGCCGACCCTACTGGCCGCCGCATCCTCCGTGACCGCCCCAGAATGACATCTACCTCCCTGGACCTTGACCGCCTCCGAAGCCTTCCCGAGAACACCGTGGGCCGCTCCTACGTCGGGTGGCTCGACCGCGAAGGCGTCTCGCCCGACACACGCCCGCACGTGCGCTTCATCGACGACGCGGAGTGCGCCTACGTGATGCAGCGGTACCGCGAGTGCCACGATTTCTACCACGCGCTCACGGGCCTGCCCATCGTGCGAGAGGGCGAGGTGGCGCTCAAGGCCTTTGAGTTTGCCAACCTGCTCATCCCCATGACTGGGTTGAGCATTTTGTCGGTGCTAACGCTGAAACCGGGGGAGAGGAGGAGGTTCTTCGAGACGTATTTGCCTTGGGCTTTAAGAAACGGAATGAAGGCCAAGGATGTGATTAATATATACTGGGAAGAGCAGATGGAGAGGGATGTGGATGATTTGAGGGCGGAGCTGGGGATCGAGAAGCCTCCAGACATGCGCAGTATCCGGAGGAAGGAGAGAGAGGAGAGGAAAAGATTCAAGGCGGCACAGTCGGCAGAGGCTTGATGAGCTTGGGCCAAACTTGTATTACTATCACAAATTTCTCATAGCTGAGGAGGGGCGTGCCCTGATGTCCTTGCCAGGCCAATACCCACCCAACACGTCTCCAGCATTTGTCGGAGAGGACCATGTACCACCACCATCATAGATCAAATAGATCGTCATCATCGTCCCACGCCTTCCGCCTGCTCACCACAATCTTCTCTTCCTCCTTGTTATCCGCGACGGCGTTCAGTAGCTCTTTTAGCTGCTCCTCGGTAACTTTTTGCCTCAGTTGCCCTGACTGCGCTAGCATGATGAGGCGGTTCTCAATTTCGGTCGCCCGCGACTCCTTGACCATGCGGATGCGGCCCAGCCGATCCGCTGCCTCGGGGTGTAGAATCTGATCAAGCATCGACTTACGCGCCTCGGCTGCTCGGAGACAAAGACTAGTCAGTGTCGTGTCCTCGAATATCCCGTGCTTTTAGGGAGGTTCACCTTGCTGTTGTCGCTGCCTGTGTCGCAAACACCCGTTAGCAACCATACACAAGCGGCAGAAAAGAAAATCCTAGAAAAAGAAGGGAAAAGGAAACGCACTGCTCTTGATCTGCTTGTTGACCCGGGCCCTTACCACCGCCGCTGCCGCCACCGCTGGCCTTGAGCTGCTCGAGGCGAGCCTTGCGAATCTAGAATTTTTGGTTAGTCGCACCACGGGCGGTTCCTGCAGGGTGGTGTCGTGCGATCTACCCCGCGCTGGAGAGGGGTGACTCAACGGACCTTTTCCAGCTCATCGTCCATGTTTAGAGGGAGGGTACGGGTGCACTTGGGATTCGGGTAAAAAGAGGGGAAAATTAAGCTTGAATTAAGCTTCTGGGGGATCTTTTGCGATAATAAGTCGAGTTGCAAAGTTTACAAATCGAGCCTAGAGATGTTGCGAAGTGGGATCCAGATGTTCCGCATTTACAGCGCTTCCAGTGCTCTTGCAACTTCTGCGAAAGCACAAGTCTCGGCAAAAGATTCAAGGTGTGGCGAGAGACTGCCACAGTGGCTTATTTGATCCACCTCGCCAGTGCTGGCGATAACCATGTTGTCAGCGGGCATTCTCCACGCTGTTGGAGTAGTGTGAGTGGAGTGTGAGCTAACTGCCAGCACAACTAGGTTCCCCGTCAATTTATACGTCAATGGAAGCTCTATGCTTAATTCGTTGCGAAGAGTAAGGTCAAACAATCGCCTGGGAAATGAAACGGAAGGCAACCTACCAATATCGTCAAAGTAAGTGACAAATTCATGCGATCGCCAATGGCACCGCAACAAAATACCGACACCACCATCGTATGTGCAACCCTTAGTATCCCATTATCCGTTCTTCGCTTACTAGCATCATGCTCTTCAAGCATTGCTCGTTCCCATCTGCAATTCCTTCCAAGCTTGCCTTGCAGCCTCTACTAACAAATTCTTATCCTGGAACTGAACATCCCTGATTGCCATCGCCGGACCCTTCCATGCCTTCCCCATAAGGTTCGTATCGGGGCTACCTGGGCAGTTGAAGAAGTACCGTAGATTATGCCTCTGCTTCGACGTCTTCACAATATTTTAGCCGGATGAACCATGTACCGGTCCCCATGCCCAGTGCCTCCGTCCTCGTGTAGGATGAAGTTTGCAACTTGTTGGTCAAGCCATAGCTTGACAACTAGCTCCGAGATTGTATCCCAGTAGATTTCTGTGGTTGATTCGAAGATAGGTTTTGGTGAAATACCGTATTGAACCAGCTCGATCCTGAAATTGTATGAGGCCTCTTGCGCGCCGGAAATGCGCGGTGAATCCATCATCGTTTTACTACCCGAGACTTTGAATTCCTGGAGTTGGTCAGGACAATAACTCTCTCCTTGTCTACGCGCAACCTGCTTGGCTGCCCGTACATAGCATACCATTCATCAGAAAATCGGATACCGCCTCAGGCTTCCTGGTTAGGCCGCTCTTCAAGGCCCATTACAGCAGCTTCGACTCTCCGTTCCGCGTGCTCTCTCGAGACCCGACGGCAAGCGACACACCTGCGCCAGTCCTTTTGCTCAACAGGACGGCGGACCGTTTGACCCCAGCCGAAGACAAGAGCTCACCCTAGCCTAGGGTACAACCTGCGCATCCCCACCTGTACTCCAGATGAGCTTTTCGACCTGGTAGATCTTAACTTCTCTAAACTTCCTTCGATGTCCTCGCGTTCCCTCTAGAGGAATCGTCGCGTCCATAGCTACAAAGAATTTCTTTCGAATCTAGAAACTTAGAAGGCGCGGCATATCTCTTTCCTGAGAACTAGGACGCCATAGCGCCGTGGCTGGAGTTTGGAGGAGTCGTAGGCCCCTTGAACCATAAAGGTCTTGATCCCATCCTCGTGTTCGCCGTGTAAAGCCATTTGGGAATAACCAATAAATACCGTAGGAAATATTGAAGGTGCTCGGGCGGTAAGTATTCTTTTTTAATGCAGCACGTAATAGGAAGTGACATCATTCGAGAGGACAGCCGGTAACATTGGAACCCGGTTTCGGAGTCTCCGTCGTTCCAACGTAGCGATCGATTGACACTGGTCGGAGCAGGAGGGCTCCATTGATCGGCCTTATGGAAAACAAGGGCACAAGGCCTGGCCAGCCCAGGATTCAAAGGACCCTTAACACATTCTGAAATGTTACGTTTCTCTCGGTGGCGCCATTTTTTCTCCCCATCCCATCCCCGTCAGCTCGATGAATAGTAATCCGCGAACCGTATGCGAATCGCGGCACAGACAGACCGAGTGGGCATCATCAAGCTCTATTAGTCGACGCCGAAAAGAATCGAAATGCCAAAAGTTGCCTGGCGCTCGTCAATCAACACACGTGAGTGGTTTCCAGGGTCAGACACGAAATGCCAAGACCATGTCTCACGCCATGCTTCTCCAAATAGAAACTCCCATCACCGTTCATGGAATCCCCTCAATAATTCACCCGGGGGGGTTATAGAGCTCAAGACCAGTTGGCCTGGCCCGGGTTTTATTTCTAGTACTGGTACCAGACGTGCACTAGGCTAGGATATAGCTTTGAGATGACCAACTGCAAATAACTCCAAATCATGCATGGAGCCTGTCCATAGCGCGGAGCAAGCGCGGAGCAGAGTCCTCGATTCTCTCGAGTAGATGTACTGGATTACTAGAAGAACGTCGTCAGAGCTCTTGGAAAAGTGGATAGATAAAGGTTCATCCCTCCTGAAATCGAGCCATGCCACCATAATCAGCACGACCTCGACGGAAGAGTACCCCCAAAAAAGGAAAAAAAGCGTTTCCTGCCCAGGTCCCTGGGTCTGGGTGGTCCATTACCTGCACGACACCTCATAACCCTTCTCCAGGGTTTAATATTATTAGCATCATTACGTACGAGGCTATTCTAGAAAGTATATATTACATATATATCATTGATATACGAAGTATTCACAATCCGCCATACATTCTACTACCAAAATCAGGTATCTATATCATATTCTTCAGTGGTAATTATTTCGCTAGCTAGTGCACTCCATCAGCGAACGTACGGGGTCCTCTGAAAGATTTTAAGGAAAAGGTAGAAGAGAATTAATAGTATATGCAGCTAGCATACTTGAGTTTAAGGCGAGTTCTATTGGAAAAACAACCTCGTGGAAAAGTAATTAGCGAAGGTACTTACCTAGTGAATGGTTAGTAAACTGTGGGGGGTGGCGTTGACTTGACTGAGCGAACATATCAATCCGGGAGGAGGTCTATCGGAATCATCCCGATCTCAGGTGTAGGTGAGGACCTTCTAATCTAATCAATCAGCCGGGCATTTGCAACGGGTAAAGGAGAGTTCGAAAGGAACAAAGATTGGCCTGTTCATGGCGAGATGAGAGGCTGGCATCATCATAAATCGAGTGTCGATGGTGCGTCCTGGTAAGTACATGGCCTGGCCAAGAGGCGACAGTGACCGCCGAAGTGATGGCCAAGCGAGCTCAAGGCCTTCTATTGACGGGGCGAGTGCCGGAAAGTGGGTAAAAAAGAGACAATTACATCCAGCGAAAACATTCATTGAATGGTCGATCAGGAGCCCTCACTGCGCCCAGAGTTGGCATAAAGGGAACCCCTGGTAAAGTCCGAATCCCGGAAAGCTTGCCAAGGGAAAAAGGCCCCATCTCGGCGAAACTTGACGAGAAGAGTGGAGAGGGTTCAATAATCAGTAACGGGAAGAGAAAATTCCGGTTGGTGGTCAGGGTGCGAACTCGTGCCAGCAAGCAGTATACTAAAATACAGGAAACCCCTTGCTCACCACTTGTTGCTCGCATGCAAGTGTCGTACCTTAAACGAATCGGGTTGCAGCCAGGCTTCAGCCTTATGTCGTTACTGATGACCATCATGCATCCTGTGCACTAATTTTCCCTGATGAAAGTGGGCAAGCCAGCAAATCAACTCCACTTCCCGTGGCCATTTAGACCTTCCTCCAGGCGGAAAGCTGCCAGGTGAACCCTGTAAATCATGTGCCAATATGCCTATCAATCAATTGATATCAATCAGTTCCCTGGCAGCCCCCACCTTGTGAGCACTCACGAGCGACGACACACAAGCGTCTTTCCACGAAAGTATAGTCTACAATAGCGAAAACAGGGCGGAAAACTCGGTTCAATATTCCTCTAAGGCTAGCCATTTCACTAGACGTGAGCCAAGAAATGCACCGGAGTCAAAGGACGTCTTGGAGGTCCTCGTGGTGCTTGGTAGACAGCTAAACCGCTAGAGAATGGCAAAGCAGATATGAAAAGAGGAAGAATAGAAAAACTGGCCGCCCCACACCACTGTTAAGAGCAGTGGATCGTGAGCGTGAAGCATGAAAAGCAGCCCATTGTGAACTAAACTAAGTCTTAAACTAGAAACCTCGAAAGACTTTCGTGGAGGCCTCGACCCCACAAAGTAACGAAGAGAACGGTGGTGAAGGGGTTAAAAAAAGAAAATAATATAAAAAAAATGAAAATAAAAAATGAAAAAAGAAGGGAAACAGCCCCCACTTGGAAAGAATGGAAATTTCTTGCCAAGGTTGCCGGCTAGTTGAGGGTCTTGCGGAGAAAGTGCCGAAACGGGAGCGACGAGCGTTTACCTGTGGACCCAGCAAATTTCTGCCCGAAAGAGCGCGAGAAAACTGGCGCCCCTGTATTATTCTCATGTGAAAGAGACGGAAGGATCAACACCAGCTGATACGGCAGTTCCTACTTGCCTGAGGTAGCTCGGCTCCGCTCAAAGTTTTTCTCACTCACACACACACACTCTCTCCCTCTCTTTTCTCTCCTATGTCTTCCTCGCCCGGATATTTGATGCTCGATAAAATCGCAATTTTGTGATGCGAGCCGGAATGCCAAGGGCCTCGACAGCTTCGAAGGAACATCAACGTTGCCCCTTCGCCTATCAGGGTTCGGTTCTGCCGATCTGATCCTTCTAATTCCGCCAGCGGGGAAGCACGGTCACACACACCGAAGGAGGTTGGCAATGCATGAGCCCACAAAGCCAGCCGACGGACCAGGTTCAAGCTTTGGAACGCGGACTCTCGATGCGACTGCTCGCGTACTCTGACTACCACTGGCTATCTCACGAGGGATTTGTATCCTCCTAGGTATTTCTACCAGCAATTCTCGGAGTTACGCGGCCTAAATATGACGCCGGGCGGTGGTCAGTCGCCAGCGACTTGAACCGCCACATCTGGAGGAGGCGCTCCATGGGTCCCTTGGGTGCATCGCAGACCACCCTGGGTGCTTACAGTAGAAAAATTATTGTACGAATTTGAGGAACCCCCACACTGGAACAAACACCGCGTGCGTATGCTGTTGTCGAAGCCGGCCGGATGTTCGCCCTCGGCGACAGCGACTGGTCGTCAAGGCCTTACTTCTCTCGATGCAGTCGCTGATGCACTCCATCCCATCACACCAATCGCAAAGACATACCCCGAGGATGTGTAAATGTGGACCTTTACAGCGGATGGAGTGGGCTCATCGTAGCACGTAGGACTTATCATGAGACTATCCAGCGTGACGTGCTCTGCAGCACTGGCCTGGCTGGCACCGACAAGAACCTATTAGCCAAAGTTCGACAATGCCACTTCGTGGGTATCGGAATGGATAATATCTCGAACGAGGCCAGCAATGCCGCTTGAGCTTGGCTCGGCTCCTTCAACTGCGACCTTTGCAGCTGTACCATTCAAGGTTAGGAAAAACTGATAATACATTCCTTCCTCAGAGCCATAACAGGAGCTCGGACAACACCGGAAAGGCGCTTGCCCCAAACCCAGTGGGATCCGAGGACCAGCGCTGGCTGTGGCGCCAAACGACCGGGAAGCAGCTGGCCAAGAAACATATCAATCTGTGACAAAAAAAAACAAATCCTTGCGTCCACTGATCATCCAATACCGGAGCCAGCTCGCCCACCATCAGGGCCTGCTCCGCTAGGTCCATCGCCCCGCCAGGACCTTGATCCTGGCAGGCAAATTCCGTATCGAGCGAAGAGGTATACCTGCGGGTCCCAGTTGAGAGCTGTCCGAAATGGAGCCAACTTGGGCCGAACTTCCTATTTTGATACACTAAACCAAATGCTGCTCACGTCCATCACCATGTCCTGTGCTGGTTGCTACCGGAGTCATCGGCCGACATGGCGATATCGGACAACAATTTCCTGGGAGCTGCCTTGATCAAACGCGCTTCGGATTGTAGTCCAGCCATGCTTGCTTACAAGTGAGCTTGCCGATATTCACTTTGGCGGCTGTGCACTGGGTTTACCAAATTAGAGGATGGATGTGGATCTGATAAAGAAAAGGATGACCCTTAGTGCGACTAGTAAAATCTTATCAATCTCCGCGTCCCCAAAACAGAAATAGGCGAGCGAAAATTTTCGTTCGCCTCTCCTCCAAAGTATAGAGTACGCACGTAGGCAAGGTCGGCTCCAGTTGCGACCTCGATCGGAATGGAAGCTCCACATATTGTGGGACGACGGACTCCTTGGGCTCGCGGGCAGTGTGCATTCACCTCCCGTGGCTTGTATGTACCGTAGTTGTAACGGATACGACACACATCGACCCAGGGCAGAGGTCCTGGTACCGCTAGCGAAGCTGGAAGAAGGAAAAAATGGGGTGGACAATGCATTACCGTCAAAGTTGGCTCCCCAAGCACTGACGGTGCTTTGGATATTCAAGAGACACCGCAGTTAAATGCGACACCAGCATTGCCAGGCTCGCGTGGTGATGGCTCTGCAATTTATCTCACCAGTCTTTCCTTCTCTTGTGTCTTGCTCCACTCAACCCACTCGAGAGTCCTCCACCCTTGCACGACATACCGACAAGGTTATTACGAAGGGGAACTTACCAGGGCATATTTAAGGATCAGCAGCTTCCCACCCCTCCCCCCACCTCCTCTCCTTTCCATTCATCCTCGTTCTTGAATGCCACCTCAAGTGACAGTGTTAAAGGCCCATTGAGCTTGTTGGCGCCGTCCTCAGATTCTCCTTTTAGGGCTTATACACCTCCAGAAGCCCATCATGTCTACAGACAAGGATGCGGCCGCTACCGCAGCCTTGGGCGAGAAGCCCGAGGTGGATGGTCATGCGGTTAACCACGTCTATACCAACGAGAAGACTGTCATTCCCATTCTCGGTCTCAAAGCCAAGCATGTCGAGGCGGCCAAGTCCCCTGGTGTGCTGCGGATGGAAGCCATCCACTCCGTCATCACCAAGTGGGACAGGGTGTTCATCTTCTTTGGAGTCTTCCTCATTGCATACGCATACGGTCTTGACGGAACCCTGCGCTACGCCTACCAGCCCACTGCCACCGCGTCTTTCGATCAACATTCTTTGAACGCCTCCATCAACGTCATTCGAGCAGTCATTGCTGCTGCTGCTCAGCCCACGTCAGCCAAGATTGCCGACGTCTTCGGACGTGTTGAACTCATTTGCGCGTCTGTTTTTTTTTATATTTTGGGAACTATCGTGGAGGCGGCTGCCAAGGATATCGCCACGTTTGCGGGAGGCTCCATCATCTATCAGATTGGCTACACCATGATTATCTTCCTCGTCGAAGTCATCATCGCCGATATCACCTCCACTCGTGCCCGACTTCTCTTCTCTTACATTCCCGCGTTGCCCTTCATCATCAACACGTGGGTAAGCGGAGACATCTCCCAGGCCGTGCTCGATAACACGACCTGGCGCTGGGGTATTGGCATGTGGTGCATCATCTACACCGTCTGCGCTCTGCCCCTGATTCTCAGCCTCATGCTCGTTGGTCACCGCGCGAAGAAGCGAGGACTTCTCCAAAACCAGAGGTCTTTGTACAGTCAGCTTGGCCTCAAGAACTTTTTGGTCGACTTGTTCTGGCGCCTCGACATCATCGGCATTATCCTTGTCATTGCCGTCTTCGCGCTCATCCTCGTGCCACTCACGCTTGCCGGCGGTTTCGTAACGCAGTCCAAGTGGAAGAGCGCCGAGATCATCGCTCCTCTTGTCGTTGGTGTCTGCACAATTCCCATCTTCGTCTTCTGGGAACTCTGGTGCCCTCACCCCCTCGTGCCCTTTAGGCTTATGGGTAACCGCGCTGTGTGGGGACCTTTGGGGATTGCTTGCTTCCTCAATTTCTCTTGGTACCTCCAGGGTGACTACCTGTACACCGTGTGCATTATCGCGTTCGACTTCAGCATCAAAGCGGCGACCCGTATCACCTCCTTCTACTCGTTCTTCAGCGTCATCACTGGCTTTATTCTCGGATTTATCGTCTTCTATGTGAGGCGCTTAAAGATATTTATCATTATCGGCACTTGTCTCTTCATGGTTGCCTTCGGTCTTCTTATCCGATACCGTGGAGACGCCAATAGCTCCAGCCGCGCCGGCATCATTGGTGCCCAGATCGTTCTTGGTATTGCTGGTGGTATGTTCCCGTATCCCGCGCAGGCTTCTCTCCAGGCCTACCTCAAACACGAGAACCTAGCGGTTATGACCGGTATCTACCTCGCCCTCTACAACGTCGGATCCGCCCTTGGAAATGCTGTTTCCGGTGCCATCTGGACCCAGGTTCTCCCGGAAGAGCTTAGCAAGAACCTGGCCAGCATCAACGCGACGCTAGCAGAATATACTTACAACAACCCCTTCCTGGTCGCGACCGAATACCCCGTCGGTACCCCTGAGCGTGACGCCATCATTCACTCGTACAAGCATGCTCAGCGTCTCCTCACCATCGTCGGCATCTGTCTTACCGTACCTCTTATCTTCTTCGCTTTCACACTCCGCAACCCCAAGCTCACTAACAGGCAAACTTTGGCTGAAAAATGGGAGTCCGATATGACATCTGATGACGACAACAACTCTGAGCGACGCGCGAGTAATGTTTAACGGACCTGTAACGGACCTATGCCTTTCTTTCGAAATTGATAGCTCTTTCATTTTCCGGGGTTTGTGCCCTCATGATGGCCATTATGAGATGCTCCGTAGTGAGCATTGTGATTGCGGGCTCGCTATCTAGCCACCTTGTTTTTGATTATAATAACAATGCTGTCCACGTCCTATTGGATTGATCCCAGTTCGCTTAGTAGTAGCAGTGTTTTTCGGCACGTCAGTGTGGGATAGTTACCAATACCCAGTCCCTCATGTCTAAAAACGTGGGCCACAACCCCTTCGGCATGTGTCGAGGCGTTTTGTCGTTGATCATGCATGTTTGTTTCGTTTTGCCACGTGATCTCAACTACGAAGCCATGCCAAGGCGCGGAAGGCGCCGTCGACGACGATAGAGTTGAATCACGGAGCCATCTGCTTGTCGCCTTACATCTTCGTGGGTCGAATCAGTAGATGGGTGTAGTTACAGGTATGTACTGCATCCACTGCCATGACCGAATCTGCGATAGACCATCACTACAAAAGGTCACTTTCGACTTTTGAAGTTGGTCTTGATGAGCCCGTATGAGGATGGGATTAACATCTACCACTTAGAAAGTAGATAATCACTCAGATATAACTCGATAAGTATAGGACCAATGTCACTAACTCCCTGATGGTGGTGCCCTTTGACAATGGGAAAATTCCTGAGGCACGCCACGGGAAATGTATCCGCCATGCTTGGCACACAGCGTCGGACGAAGTCTTCAACGTATTTCCGCTCAGACGGTCCCAGATTGCTTTATGCCTGTATGTCTCAGCTTGCGGCTTGGGATCCACACCGATCCCTTAGGACAGAGGATGTCGCTTCGCATTCTCGAATCAATGTCGCCTGGGAACGAACTTCTAGTAAGCTTCCTCACTGAGCCATGACGTCATGTTTCTTGATATTACGCTGTACAGTTGGTGGAGAATTACTTCTCCCTTCCTCCACTTGAAACTCTACTACAAGAAATACCTACGGTTGGCTTCTAATACCGTCTCAATGTTGCTGACGCGTCGAGAGGTTCAAGAAACGAGTACGAAGCCTGCAAAGAGAGGGCCCTGAGTCAGGCTCGTAGTAAATAGGAAAGGCCTTCACTTAAAGTTCTCGATACGGCGGTATCTACCCACCTTGCCAACACTTTGCAGATCAAGCCTAGAACGACTATATGAACTCCCAGGCTCCTGATTATCGCAGCCAGCTGGTGGGTACCAGATTCGAAGGAAGAGAGTAAGAAGAACAAGGAAGCAAAAACGGGGTTTCAACAACCGTGACTCACATTGGACGAGAGTGGTCATTTACCATACCTCAAGATGGTAAGCCAAGTCCGGAGACAAAGTACAAGATAACAACGTGTGGAGGAGATGCCTAAATAGCGTCTTATCAGCTAGGATGCCAGACTGGTAAGCGTCAATCAACCCAAGCAGCAGACTGGTAAAAGCCCGGAGAAAGTCTTTTCTAACCACACCACTTAGAGAAAGGCACACCAGACCTATTTCCCCCCAACCCAGCGTCTACTCTCTGGTACCGATGCTTCGAGATAGCCAAGGGATTTTAGCATGCCGACGGAATTTCTTCTCGTTAAAATCCACATACGTGGGAAAAGCAAAGTTTCATTACTTTGTATCAACACCCCGCACCTCAACCGTGCTAGAGCAAACCTGAACTTGCAGCAGTGTATTAACGCCTCGTGACCTTCAATCTTAGGCTTCCGCCCGGGTAGCAAGAAGTGGTGATCCGGAAGGCGCTATCCGGGCCGTGGTACCCAGCTACCGGGCAACGCATCGCCCGGTGAAACTACACCCTGTTCTAACCAAGGGAGTTAGCCAGCCGTGCATCAAGCTGGAAGGTAGATGCAGAAGCAACCCGGTGACATATCCATCACTTCAGCGTTACCCATATATTCCAGGTAGATCAATGTGCGCTATGACCAGCAACTCGGTGCTCGATGAAGCCCAGCCGTTCGTGCCTAAAACAAGATCCATAAGGCTGCAACAATCAACCATCTAATACCGCAGTACGCCAGCAGTTCTCAATCCGGAATGGGAAGCCGGGAAATGAATAGGGCTGGTGGCGGCGCCAGAACACCAGACGACATATCAATCGCTCTCCCCAATTTTCAGTAGGTTCAAGAGCACAATACAACGGGACGCCGAGGATTTTCTTAGACACAATGGCGATCCGTTTCCAGGGGCTGATTAAGCGGGGATCCTGAGAGCTCAACAATTGAGAGTGCCGTGGCGGGTGTGGTCGGAGAAAGGCTCACATAGGAAGCAAGTAACGGTAGGTTCCCACTTTCTCGAGCGTTGGGAAGGGCTTGTAATAAAATAGCCAGCTACACGCGTTATGCTCGATCCGTCATATAAGATATGCTCAGCCCTATAGAATTTCAAGCCCCTGTACGGCCAAGAAGCTCCGGGCATTCCAGGATTGGGGACCCACCTCAAGAGCACGATGCCCGATCTTGGGAGAGGTTTCCCACAAAGGCGCCCTCCGGCGACCATAAAAGGCGATCATATACCAGAAGGATCGCTCGCCATATTACCTCCGGGGGCTTCCAGGTTTAATACTACCAACCGAGCGTAGCATGACACTTGCTAGGCTCTGCCTCTCAAATCAGTATTCGAGGCAGGACTGTCTCATTCAACACACGAACGAACAGCACGCGTGAAACTGGGGTGGGCGATCGCTCCAGGGAAGCTTCGACGATTGGCCACCTCGACTCGTGTCCAATTGAAGGAACAGCCCAATCTCAAGTCACCACGGGGATGACCGTCCACTATTTATGGTGTAACTCGGATCAAGCAGCCAAAATCACTTATTGGTTGCTGTTCTATTTACGCCGCGGGAAAACTGAAGAAAGAAAGAAAACGACCAATGTCTGCTTCTTGAGGCCCTCACTGCCGTCACACCCAGAGTAAAGGCTAGTACAAAGGTTTGGTTTGAAGCGAATATACAGGCTCCGACTGTACTGTGGTATGGTAGATCAAGCCATTCCATGAGCCGAATCAATTGGCCACAAGCGGAGACAATATTCCAAGAGTGGTCTCTGGGATCAGTACGCCAAACCAATGCAAAACTGAAGCGCGGTCAATCTTAAGCTGTGCGTGCATCTCAGAGATCCATGGATGCATCCATTCCCAGGAAGAGCGCCACTGATACGGCCAGGCCAGTGCCACGCCTCAGCATGGAGGGCGCTTCGGGCTCTAGTTTGTACTAAATACAGGGTATGAAACCACTATGGGTACTCAATTTCTCCTTCCAATTGCTGGCGAAATTACTTCTCGATGTCAGCTCACAATGCGCCCATTGTAGGCAGATTGTAGTTAACTTCTCGGCGTCAACTCACAATAATATTATAGGGAGACTGAGGCGAAAAGTCTATGCGAAGTCCAACTTGTTCAAGTTTGATAGGTGCGTGCCTTTACGCGAAAACCTTTCTTTCCCAGGTGATAACTAAGACGATTTCTTAAATTAATGGCAAGCAAACCGATATTTACTCCTAGTCTTGTCTGTCAAAGTGCTTGCAGAGGCCACACAGGGATGCTTACGAGAAGCTGCTGGCGGGGGAACGCTCCTCAGCGAGCAAGATACCGGTGACCCTGGCGCAAATACTTACTTTTTCTAATCAGCTTTTTACCGGTCTCCTCAGCACTTATGTTTGCAAAAATCAAATGTTGAGCAACGAACTCCCCGCAAAGACTTGCATGGACATGCTGTGAGCAAATGAATCCGTACGCACGCGTGTTGTGATATGTGCCTGACGTTGCTTTTCCCACCCATGAGTTTTGAATTATCCTTTAAGGTAAGGCCAGTGTACTCTACGAGTTCCCGGCCCCGGGTCCCTACACTCGTAGGGCACAAGCAACGCGGCAGCTTCTACCCGTCATCCGGACCACTTACAACAAGTCAGCCATCTCACTTGGGGTGACTGCTAGTCAACGGTTACGGAAGTCACTTCGGGCGTACTGACAACAGCAGGGCCGCCTGGTATTTTTCGGTTGATGATCATGCCAATTCGGGTGAGACGAATCTGGAGTTACTAGCGTGAGGATAAAGATAACGTATATTTGGAGTGTATGTCCCCGTCCCCAAGAGAAGCAGGCAGCACCCCGTTTCAGCCATCGTTTGCTTGATACCCCGCCACAGAGATTGTATGCGAATAGCTCTTCACAACAAAAGTGTCGAAACTCGTGTCAGTAGTTGGCTACCTACAGGAAAGAAGCTCATCGAGAGGCGAATTTCTTCTCTGTCCGTCGTCCACTGACTATGCATATCCTCGGCACTCCAAGCTAGACGAATCACCCACCTTGAATCCTTTCACGACAAATTGAGTCAATAAATCTGCGGCCAAGAACAACTTATATAAAATGGCACCTCACAGCAGGCACAAAACAATATTCGATAGGGGAAACAAGAGCGATGAGGTTTTGCTGCAACGGGCACAGTCACGACCGCATAATCCCGACTGGGATGACCATATGAACACCGGTGGAAGTGGGGCTTTCAGTCCGCACCACAGCTCCGGCGATGCCGTTAGTCGGCAACCCCATTTTGGCATTGGTCTATTTCCAGAAGGAGAACCAGGCGAAGAAGGAATGCCAACGATGCTCGAAGTATCCTATGCCCAGGGTGAAGCCAAGACAGCGTGTTCAGCCTCCCCCGACAGAAGGGGAGTGGTGACATCCCTATGTCCAACCATAACCCAACCAGCCATGGAACTGCCAACACAGAACAAGCCTCTACAGGAGCTGCAGTGCCGTTTATCAAAAACCATCTCTGAGGAATTCCAAGTGCCGAAACCACTACCTTTGCGTATTTCTGGGAGAGATGAAGTAGTGTTTACCCCGACCAATAGCATAGCGGGTTCTCCGGCGCCGCACTCAGGATCAAAGGCTTGTTTAGCAGTTACTGGGGGCTTTTCGAAACCGGAGACGAGTCACAATGATTTCAATCGAACTTCGAAGTTTCTGTCCACGATGGAAACGGGTCCAGTCAATATCCGGGTGTCTGATAACCATCGTCCTGATTCTTCTGCTGTTGCGACGCCCCTATCATACGACTCCTTTGATACAGAGTCCTTCTTAGAGCCGCTGGTGCCCGGTAGCCCCTTAGAGTCTTCGATGGAACGACGGGCCCGGCTATCCTGCCAGAGAGGCGATAATATGGAATCGGATGACGACGTCTTATACATGGCGCCAACACGGGTTCTAAAGCAGAAATTCGGCCACCAGAGGTCTAAGTCTAACCGACAGGGGCTCATTCGAACGCTTCTCTCTCAACGTCCTGTTGGCAACCGTCATCAACAAACTCCTGTTGAGGACAGACCAAGTGCACAACTGGTTGACCCTGCTGGCAATGATGCTGGGGCCGACTTACCACGGCCATCCGATTCACAAAGCGCCGGTTTTGCGTTCGAGACTGGGCCATTAGGATACTACAATGGCACAGCCATTACGATACCAATGGTTCGCGACCCAGGACTGCTCGCCAGTTTGATACATGAGGACATCGGATCCCAATGACGGAAGCTTCTAGACGGCAACTAGGGCATTAACTGATGTCATTGTAGAGGTAGGCAAGAAGAAGACGAACGACGATGCTGCGGTATACGGGATAAGATACCGACCAAATCTCTCCATTTGTTGGATTCTTTGCTGGGCGGTTTTGCTAGGTGTTTCGCTACTGTTGTCCAAAACGAGACAGAGTTGATCTTGGTTTTCGATATTTCCTTTTTTAGCCAATGACTGTCGGTGTGGAATTCCCTGCCGTCGTGCCAGTTGAGTATCTTTGTGTGATGTGATGCTGGATAGATTGTCAGCAGTTGGGAATTTCTGCATACGCATTTCTATGTATTTTTGTATTTGCTCTCTATGAGCATTAGCTGGACCAAATGGCTCGTGAATTGCGATCTTGAATGCTCTTACTCAAAGCAGGGTCGACAGTCCTTTATATAAAGATAATAATAGCATAAAAGGCTATTAATATTGTATATTTAGGGTAGCAACAATAGCTAGAATAGCTGGTTAGAGGCCGCGCTCTAGCCATGTGGGTAGTGCGTTGGTCTCTCTGATGATGCTCTTCCTAGAGAATAGCTATCTCGCGAGTCGAACCCGGGCTGTATATTATCCTGTAACCTAGCCTTCTCTATGTCTGTGACCATGCGGAATATTTGGTGTAGGTAAAATAAGCTACTCACCCATCTCTCACCGCTCGAACGCCTAGGTAGTCTAGGATGATTGGCAGGGAAACCGATTTTCTCATGCTTCCTCTACCTGCGTAATCTGGAGTCCCTTTATATCAAGCCGGGTTAGGAGAGTATCTGGGGCTAGTGAGGCGAACAGGTATATGCTTTGGTAGTGAATAGAGTGCAATTGAAGCCGGACTCTTGTTGTGGGGGGGGGGGTTTCCTCATCCCATTGCTGGTTAGAATTTTCATATGCGCCACTAGAACCTGAGCTTCTAGCTTCTACGAACGAATTTTACTATCAATCATCGTTGTTCGATCCGTATCGCAAGGCTCTGAGAGGGTATACACCTATAGCGCTTGCAAGTCTGGTATGCCCAGATCGGATCTGTGAACTGAGCGCCATAGCATGCCGATAGGTTCTGAGAATGAACGGGGGATAGCCTACGTTCTTTGAAGATTGTCCACTTACGCAGATGTAACTCTGGTCCTGGCTACAGCTCTACCGTCGCGGCTTGTATGTTATGACCATGTTGCCCTAACACTGATGCTGCTCCTGAGTTGGAGAAGAGGTGGGTGCTTTTGGGCGATGAAGCAGCGTCGGCAATTCGATCTTGCGCCACGGCCAGCGATGCTGTTCGATTTCCTGCTCCGGTTGGGCTCAACTTGAAGCGCGTAACTGATGGGTGGGACGCCAGCTCTGTATGGCGATGCGATTTCGTCGCTGAGCTGATGTCGTTCTCATTGAAGGCGGTACCTGATACACCTCGGAGAGAGTAGCCACTCTCTTAAGGACGCTTTTTGGCCCTTAGGAAAAGACAAGTAATAATTGCGACAGGGGAAGCTACGAGAAAGTCCAAATCTGAGAGTTCTTCTTCGAAAAACGGGAGATCGAGAGATACAGAAAAGGAACACAAGGTCTGATCTTCTCCTTACACGCATCTTGAGGAAGATATGGCTACATCATACGAAAAGGACTTGAGCAAGGCGAGCAGCGTTTAGGGCCAGGATCAGCGTTACGCGCGGAGCGGCTTATTTCGTATTCACACGTTCCGGAATACCTTGGCTCCGGACCCGGACGCGGCGCCCTGGCAACGACAATGCGCCGGTGCGATACCTGCTCCGGCCTGGAAGGGTTTGGATTGGCCTGCCGATGTGGGTATAGATCGATTCAGCCGACTATCACTGCGTGATGAGGCAGCAAAGAGCGGACATATAGGCGGACGATGATCACCCTTCACAAATAAGATGAAAAGGTTGCCGTTGAAAAAGGGACGTAGAATATTATGATTAATCACAAACGCGACCTGATCTCCGGATCGGCCTGGCATCTGCACAAGAAAAACACTTGTTTCAATATTAAATTATTCTCGGAGAAACAGGCGCGTGCGGCGCCCATGTCATTGTGGTTTGCTGGACCTGACTTGTTTGAAACCGGCATTTGCCTGCAAAATCTCGAAAAAGTAAAGATCCAATGCCAGCCTCTCCTACGTGTCCTGGCGAGGATCCAACCTTGGGAAATACAGAGTTGCATGGATAGTTTTGGATTGCCAACTGATGGGAGGGCTTGATTGGAGGGCTTCACGGAAATGAGAGGCGGGCTGCCTGGCCTAGCGATTTGGGCCGGCTTCCAGTCTTTCCAGTGATCGCCGGTAGGGGAAAGGGGAAAGCTTTGGTGGCGACGAAGGAGACCGTCCGTTGGTAATGGCCTCCAATGTGGAAAGTGTGATGAGAAAATGTGACAGGGACCAGGGGCAGGGGCCACATACTTGTAGCTGGGAGCCTGCTTGAATGGTTCGGATTGGGTTCTGTTCCCTGCTGCGTGTTGTCTTAATTGACATGGTTGATGGGTTCGACTCTTGTGTAAGCTGGCACAGCACAGTGTCGATGCTGTCGTGGTACTTCGGGCTCGTCAATCCCCTGGAGCTTATGGTGTCGAGAAGTTTCTACTCGGGCACTGGGATGATTTTTACATGGAAAGAGAAACAGACGAGCCAAATCAAACACTGAATCTTGATGAAGGTAGGTCTACGGATAGTGACAGCCAGGGACATCTCAAATTTCCATGTTTTTCATCCATTGATTTCGCTAGATTCGAAATTCTGATCTCTGCAGGTCTGGCTAATATATTGAACTGAGGGATCCACCTACTGCTCCCGCCTCTTCTGCTTTTTCCTACCGAACTACTCGTACTTTGTGCCGGGATGCCAGGCTACGCTGAAGCCTGTCGACTACAAGGCAAAAAAGAGTGGTTCTACTTTTGGTGTCTATCCATTGGATGGTAGTGACCCTCAACAGTATGGAGGCGAAACATCACACTAGAAAAACAAGTAGATGGCGATGACGCGGAAGGGGAGAAGGTGTGAATACGAGGATTCTATAAACGGGCCGCGAAGCGGCATCAATCTGCCTAAGTGGTTTAAAGAAGGGAAGCTGATGGAGTCTATCCGACGCAGTCCAACGAGGCCGGCGTGGGACGGCGTTTGGATGATGCACGCAGATTCAGAAGAATATATACGAAGAATAATGCAGGCCAGGGTCAATCCTAGGTAACCGACAAGACCTTGTTCAGTGAGTTGTACGACCAATGCAGGCATACGTCGCCTGGCGGGGCTAGATGTCCGTCTTTCTATGACGCCGGTTCCACAAATGGAGGGGAACGCTGCAGTGTGATTATTAGTCGTCAACCAATCTACCTCCTTCACGGGCCTGATGGACAAATGATATCCCAATACCCGGTTGGGCTTGCTCGGATTCACCGTAGTTGACCATATTAAATCCAAGGACCGAAACTGAGTCGAGGCCCGTCGGCCTTTTTCATGGATGGGCTGTGACGGGACCAGGATGTGCAAGCCACAAAGGGCCTTGCTTGTTTCCTGGGAGATTTGGAGGGTTACCGGAGCTGGGGAACCTGGAAGAGGCCTGGCCAGCCAGCCTGGCGATGGATATGGTTGTTGTCTGGCCAAATCTGCAGGCCAAAGAGGGCTGGACATGCATTGCGGCGGGTGCCTTAGTGATAGGCCAGGCTCACGGTGCTGAAGTACTTCGTACTTGTACCATTCAGCAGCAACTCAAGCCATTGCCAGCAGTGTGCCAGGAGTCTTTTGGGAAACAGAGAATGCAAGACTCGGCCCTCCAAGGACGGCAGAAGCTTGTGGAGCAGTGGCTGGAAAGCCTTTGGGTAGTTTACATCTCGCGGCAATTCGGAACCAATCTAGGATCAGGATTCTGCCTTCTCATAATACGACAGGGCTTGATTCGGTGCACAGTGGGAGTCGCAGCAGCATTTTAAACAATCGGGCTCCCCAAAATTGCCATTGACGAGCAGGCAGATTGCATGTTGGTCGGCGGGGCTTTTCGACTGGCGCATTTACCCTTGCGCCTCGCTTCTCTTTTCCTTGCCTGTCTCTTCCTATCTGAGCATCGGAAGATTGAAGAGCAAAAAAGAACAGAAACTTGGTCGATTGGCGATGACGGCACCAACTGAAGCATTTCGCATGAATACGAAGCATTGACTGGATGAAAGACAGCCCTTCGGACAAAGGTGAGGGAGGGGGGTGGCAAACAGGTCGGCGTCCGCCAGCCTCCACTGATTCAGCTGGAATAACTAAAGCACGAAGGTAGTGGCCATACTTTTCAGGGTTGTTTCGTGGCACAGGGTCTTTTAGCTCAGGTACCGGGCGGTGGACGAGTGAAGTTGAGCCACGCCTCAGTTTCTGTATGGGTGTCGTGGAGGGAGGTCCCTCGAGAACCGTCTGGCAGGCCAGCTAGCGAGACTAGCCGTTTGCGTCAGTACATAACTACCTAGCGAGTTCTTCGAAGTATGTACATCAGCGACTCACTGGCGAAGGCGTGGTAGAAACATTGAACCTTTAGAATGCTACAGGATTAAACACTGAAAGGAGTACTCTGGTCCAGCAGACGAGGGAGTGCATAAAGTTGGCGGCAGGTGCTGTCTGGTGCGAACAAGAACTTGGATCAATAGCCTGGCCCTGGTCTTCTTTGTTCTTTGTTCATCTTACAATGTACAGCACTGAAGACTCCTGTGGTCACACCCAAGGTATACCTATTATTACCTTCGTAGACTGAGCCAGTTTTCCAGGTCCTCTTGTCTTCTTCCCTTTCCAATTGCAGAGTCGAGAATCTACTTCGTATGTTTCCGGTTCGCCCATCCCTTCTTCGCTTTGATTTCGAGATGGGGCAGCTGTTGGAGGAAGAACCCTTAAAGGGAAATTGAAGGCTTTCCCAATTAGTGAATATCTCACTAATCAATTGATCCACACATCACCGTCTGGTGGCGTCGCTGCTCAGATCCATGGGGTCCAGACGACGGACCACCCAGAATACCTGTCGGTATCTACAGATGGGATGTATACTTGTACATGGCCGAATGCGTACTGTGTACATCCCCATGCCACATCCGCAAGCGTCGCTCGCTTTGGGCTGCACTGTTGGAAGAATCGGAGCAGCCAGTGACTGACCTGCAAGAACCAACGGCCTATCCATTACTTTCTTTCGCCGCCTTCCGCCGCGACTCTGGTCGTGTCGCCCCCCTTACCCAACCGAGCGGATGAGACCTAAAGGGGGAGAAACTAAAAGATGTCGATGGGAGGGAAAACCCTCCACGGAAAGTGACTTGATGAGAGGCGGGCAACGAAGAGGAGATGGCGGGAGATCACAAATCAATCTGGTAATTTGATGGGATCATCGAAGTGGAGAGCATAATTAATATTGAAGACACAGAAATGGCCGGAGCTGAGCTGGAGTGGCTGATCAGGGGGTGTGTGCATAACACAATCCCCTGTACTTCGTACGCCAGCATGTACCTTCCCGCTGGGAGTCCGTAATCGTGGGAGTGGTGGGATGGTACGTGTGCTATAGCAACCGCAAGCTTGATCTGGGGGCGGGAGTGCGGGTGTGGGACGAGAAGAGGATGAAGAAGAGCCTTGGCGACAGAAGTGGAGATGGGCAAACCAGTCCGTGGAACGAGGGTAGCAGATTAATATTAGATTGCCTCCCCGTGAGGAAGAGGGAAACGGAAGAGAAAAAGTACAAGAACCCACTCAACCCCCTTCTCTCATCTGCACTTCAGCTCTTTCCCTTCCTCCTCGTTAAGCTCTGTCTCGCTGCCAATTCCGGATCCCGTACGCGTCTCGTATTGATAACATCAACATCAACAGCATCCATTTTTACCTGGGACTTATATCCTTCCACACAAAAACTGCCAAGATGAAGTACACTGCTGCCACCCTCGCCGTCCTTGCTGGCCTCGTCGCCGCCCACGACAACCCCTTCGGCGACTCCATACCTCACTGCGCTGTACGTCTTCTGTCTTTTTTGAGACATGCTGTTTAGCGTGCTGTCGCGATGCGTCTTAACTCCGAAGTAGCTGAGCGCTAACCTAAATAAAACAGGTTGACTGTATCACTACCGCCGTCACTTCGCTCGGCTGCGAAGTCACCGACTCTGCCTGCGCCTGCGCCCCCGAAAACTTGGGAAAGCTTAGCTCCGATTCCACCCTTGTGAGTTGCCTGATGAGCTCCTGCAGTGACCCAGCCGACCTCGCAGCTGCCGCTTCGGCCGGCACTGCCCTCTGCGCTGGTGCTGGTGGCTCCACCGATTCACCCTCGGCCACCGACGGTGCTTCTGAGACCACCGGTACGGCCTCTGGCTCCGAGTCCTCAGCCACCGGCGCCTCTACCACTGGCGGCTCTGCCTCGAACTCCACCACCACCAGGACGTCTGCTCCCACCACTACTTCCTCGGGCTCCGACTCTGAGGAAACTGGCTCCGGTTCCGACTCTGGCTCTGGTTCCGACTCTGGATCCGGCTCCGAGGGATCCGATGGTGGCTCTGGTGCCTCTACCAACGCTGTATTTGGCGGTGTTGCCTTCCTTGCTGCCCTTCTTGCTCTTTAAGTGAGTGGTGAATAGGAAACAGGGGAGCGTCAGAGACCGCGTTTGTGGGTGATGTATTTGTTAATGACGTTTAGGCGAGCCATGAGAAGAAACCCCTGGTGGCCTGCCTAATGTCGGATATGAAATGATTCAATGTTATGGACCAAAAGAAGAAACGAACATAAGAAGACTATGTAGTAATTAATACCACGTTCCGCGCAACTCCAGGATGTTTCGCCAAAGGAGCATCCATTTAGGAATGGCAGGAACTTTGTTTTTCCACGCTCAAAGCCCTTTTCGCTCTTCAGGTTGAAATATTATTTCGTGCCTCGATTTCTCTCTTTACCCACTATGTAGAGCTTCTTGATATCTAAATCTCAATTCCTCCATGAGAGGATTCATTACGAGTGCTTTGCAAACCGAGAAAAACAAAATCTAGCAAAATTCTACGTGAGCAGTCAATGCCTTTCGCGTCGTCTCATGGGAGAAAACCATGCTTCCATGACAATTAATGATGTCTCAACACAAGCTCACCAGAGCAAATATCGTACCCTCCACATAATGCAGATTTCCCCCCCGCCCCCCTTCTGCGATCCTCCCCCAAGATTAAGCCCTTGGTAGGTCAATCTCCACCAACCAGGGGAAATGCGCAATTTTGTATCTCCGATCCAAGATCGCGGCGTTAAGGAACAGTGTCTGCTTGCCCCTCTCCACTGGGATTTGTCCTTCAGGAGACACGTCGACGTGACAGCACCCTTGGGACGAATATCTCGCATACTTTTCCCGTTTTCTCGAGGCCTCCTCCTCGGAATCCCCCCGAGACAGCCGTATAGAATTGACGTTTTCTATTACGTAGGAGCGTTCAGGGTCGAGGGCATCAAGAGTCTGCGGGGGTGGTGGGGTCATCGAGGCATCCGAGTCGGAATTATTCCCGTAGTACGAGCTCGTATCCGGCGCTGCGCTGGCGCCGGGGTCGCCGGTACCAACCGCTTGTTGCCAGGAGGTCCCTTCAGGAAAGGCCCAGTGGCCGTAGTAACCTCCCCAGGCCTCGTGTATGTGCCCGAAGCAGTGGATTCGGGGCCGCGCCTTTTGAATAGAGTTGAAGAGCATGGGGCAGCCGGCATAGTCGCCACTCGCGGCGTAATCCTGCATACCCAACGGCGGACCGTGGGTGACGGCTACGTCGATTCCTTGTGGAATGCTAAAATTGTGAGAACCTTCGTACTGGAACGCCCAGCCACCATACGACGGGGTCCAGGGACTCGTGTATAGACGAAGCTTGGCGCCGTTTGGAAGGACAATTTCTTGCGTTCCTTCTTCTAGGTACGTGATGTCCTTGTTCTCGGTGAGTACGTTCCTGGCCTCGGCGTGCATGGCGACCTGGCGGGCAAGCCAGACAAGGCTGGGCTGGCTTTTGTTTACGTCGTCGATATTCTCTTTTATGAACTGCTGATGGAGAGAGAGGTCATGGTTCCCTGCGATGGCGATCTTAACGGGAGCCTGAATCTGCCGAAGAACGGATATTGTAGACCTATACTCTTCCACCGAGGAGCGTTTTGTGAGGTCGCCGCAGTGGATGACTACATCAGCGGCCGGCAATGGCAGATGGAAGGGCGAGCGGGATGAGGTGTGACCGTATAACGTGCAAGGTGAAGAGAGGGTCTCGGGTTCAGGTGGCGCGGTCTCGGTGGGACGAACGCCGTGGGTGTCTGATATGATGAGGATACGGGTCTTGATGGTGACAGAGGCGGGGTCGGAGCTGGACGATGTACCTCGAGGAGGGGCGGTAGACGACGAGGCTATTGGATTCATGGCGAAGGTCGTCCTTTGGGTCTGGAGCGAGGTTGAGGTGGAGGAAGAAGAAGAGCCGCGGGACACAAAGGGGAGGCAGAGGCAGGCTCTTTTGAGCTTATGGCTTGTCCTCGTGAGACGCGGCGACGTCTGAGTGTTGCCGCCGGCAGTTGCTGTCGTTGAGTCGGACACGGGTAAGGCGTTGGGCACACCGGCCCGGACCCTCATGGAAAACCGTAAAAGCAGGGCGAAGCCTTACGTGATACTAAAGTATGAACGTGTTCAGATTTGCTGGTCCTGTCGCTCTGTTTCCACCTCCCGGCGTCCCCGGGAATCCCAAAGAAGGGAGAGGCGGGCGGGGACAAGAAAAGAAAACAAGGTCCTTCGGGCAGAAGAAAAGCGGCCAGGAGTGAAGTGGTCTAGGCAGCTGAAAAAAGTGATCGTCGTGCGTAAGGGTCGGACCGGGAATAGCGGTAAGGTGGGATGATTTTCGGGTCGCCGAATGCTTTTTCTCGTCTCTAGCAAATCGAAATTGGGTCTGCAACTCCAAAAGTAGCGTTCCACAGACAACACGAAATGGGAGTTGCTGGCAAAGGGATCTTTCGTGGCGGATTGAGCTAGGGAGGAGGTATGGGCCAGAGGTGTCTCCAATCCTTGGAAGAAAGCTTATGTGTCAGGGCGGCGCAGGACGGTTGGCACGGATTAAGTTTTCAAGATGGTGGTGGGTGGCATGCAAGCGATGACGATGATGGCGGCAGTGGGGCTCCTGCGTATGCCGGGTTGGGACAGAGAAACAGAAAAAAATGCAAAGAAAAAAAGCTGGGGGTCACTTAGTCAAGCGGCCCAAGCGAAGGAACGAAGCACTAAACCTAAAAGCTGGGGAAAGTACTACACCAGAAAGCTTGAGAGCTAGCCTGCAAAGCCAGCGTCCCGTTGTCTCGATGTAATTGACAGGAAGAGAGCTCCCCTTCAGCTGGCATGTGTCGGGCAATGAGAAGCCATCACGCAGCCCGGTGGGCACTCTTTCTCCCGCTTGGCTGGCGTGGTTCGTCTCTGGTGTCTCATAACTCATCGCCCGAAGTTAAGAAAGCCTTATAGGGTGAAATCTGAGTTTCTTTGGCACATACGACCATAGCTCGCAGACAATTGAGGGTCCCGTCCGCTCCCCTGTACACAAGCTGCGAAGCGCCGAACTAGTAGTTGGGTCGGTGACGACCAGCGAATCCTCGGTGTTGTATGTATTCTTTTTTCCTCCTCTTGAATATCCTTTTTGGGTAGTTCTTCCCTTCCTTCATAATTTTCATCACACCTGCTTCTTTTTGAGTATTTGGAGATGGGGATATCATAGGGTCTCTGAACGGAAGCGAGAAATACCTCGCAAAGTTCCCCCTGTTGCGCGAAGGATATGGTCGCTTAGCCCGCCAATACCCAGGCCAGGGCCAATTGGTGTTATTCCAGGTTCCAAATGTCAATCTGGCCGTGGTGGCAGATTAGGCTGAACTTGCCCCATCGACTGGGTGGAAGCTCACTTGAATCTACCTAGGGCAAATTGCGCATGAACATGGCCGATAAATCGGGTTGCCTCAAATCCATTGCTTAAAGGACTGTGGAGGGCGAAGAAAGTCGGCCAATAGCCTCAAGGTTGCACTGCGTCTCTTCGTGGTCTTTCCGCCCGTTGGGAAGCACGTGTCAGGCTGCGGGTTGCTGGCGGTTGAGAGTCCGAGTGTCGAGTGGCGCACGAACCAAGCATTGACTCTCTCTCGCCCCAAACGCCCAAACGCCGATGCTTTTTTGTCCTGACATCATTGCACTGGCAGCCTTACGCTTCTTTTCTTTTCCATCCCTTCTTTCGTTTTCTCCTCCCAACCCAACCGACACGCGCACGCGCATTTGACAAGACAGGGTATCCTCGTGTTCTCGCGTGACGATGAGCGAAGATGGCCTGGCCATGATGCCGCCGACTGTACCGGGCTCCGCGATGGATGTTGATGTGGGCGAGGAGCCCAAGTATGGCGGCTACTCCCGATTTGAGATCGAGCTCGAGGTACGGCAGCGACCTAGGGAATCTCACCGTGTGCGAGCGAATGAAGAATTAAAAATCCTAACCTAAGCGTCCCTTTTCTAGTTCGTCCAGTGTCTAGCGAACCCTTACTACCTTAACCACCTCGCTGCTCAGAAATACCTTTCACGTCCCGAGTTCGTAGCGTACCTCGATTATCTTCTTTATTGGTCACGGCCTCCTTACGTCAAGTACCTCACGTATCCCGGCCCGACTCTGCGCCATCTCGAGTTGTTACAACAGGAGAGGTTTCGGAGGGATATCTTGAGCCCGGATTTGGTGCAGAGACTTCTGGAGGATGGAATGAAGGCGGCCGTATTTTGGCATGCGCAGGGTTAAAGAGGGGTGTACGATAGGAATGTGGTAAAACCAAACCAAGATACCCATGAATACTACGATGCTATGATGATTGTTCGGAGCTGGTGCCCATCTTTCATGATTTGGAGGAAGAGGCTCAGTGCTGTGACTGTGTGGCTCCGGCAGTCGACTGCATGCACGCTGGATAATGGGCGCACGACATTAAATTCGCAGCACGACAGAACTAGACACTGCACTGGGCTACCTTGCACGTTCCGACTCTTGCCCTTGGAGGGTTGGTCGGGTTTAGTTGGCTTTGCGTGGCAGAAGACCCATACTCGTAGTTTTATGCTTTTGGCAAGAAGGCCGCCTGACTCTCTCATTTGTTAGCATCGTGGGATTGTGCCAAACACTGTCCTTACGGGGATTCATGTTGCCGTTCTCGACGCTGGTCTCATCCCAATCTAATCTCACGTTCTGTCAACAGCAACCCGGCCCGCTTGGAAAACTAAAAGCCACTGGGACTATGTGCGTCTGTCGCTATCGATTTGAGTTTGACCGGTCTGTGGCGCATTACAAACATCATCGTCTATTATTATCTCGCTGCAACCTAGTGCTCCAGCCTAGGTCGCATCGAAACCCGAAGGATCACCGACTTCAGTCTAGCCTCAGGACCTCTTCGCGGGGAACAGTGCTTGTTGTTCGCTGGCCGTTGGGGGAGCCGGGAAGATGCTTGGGACCCGGCGGTTGCCCTGACATAAGCACTAGCAACTCATCGGAAAGCGAGGTAGCCCTCAATTAATATTTGCACGCGTGGGTACATGTGGAGTCATCGTCCGTGTTAAAAGGTTGTTCCCTTCTGCATAGCCTCAAGAGATCACTGATGTACGTACAAGTAGCGCACAAAATTTCGCCAAGCTTGTTGCAGGCAGAGGGAGTCGCCAGCCAGGGACCAGGGTGGACTGGGAAATTATTTCCCTCGAAAAGGTACCTAGGAGTGAACTGGACTGTAGTCCCAAGTTCGTCCGCACCGCGCGCCGCATACGTGGTCCTCGATTGGATTCTATCCTCGTCAACCTCCATCAGGAGACGTGCAATTCACCTTCCTTCATCCCATCGCATCGGATTGAAGCTGCCATAATCAATTGTTAATCATCTTGTCCATCACGAGAATTTTTCCGTCCTAATTCTCGTCTTTAGTGCTTCTTGTTTCTCTTCGCTTGCACCCCCGTCTGCTTCTTCCGAGACAGCCCCCTTGGTTTCGCATACTGGAGACCGTAGACTGTCGTGACGCGCAGCCACCATTCCTGGGCTTATTTACCTCTTATCTCACTCGCTTCCACACAACGTTTGCGGCTGGAATTGCATTCTTGATAGCGTAACCCGGCAGAAAACCACATCGATTCGTTTCTCGAGAAAGTATGGTGAATTAGGCCATCGACTGTCGCCTTCACGATGAGCGCCCAGGATAAAGCAAACAAATGGGCCAAGTTCAAGGCGCCTAACTATGATGGCGAGGGTTGGGGGGAGGATATCCCCAACTCTCCACCTAGACCCGCCGTATCCGAGCAGCGAAACCCACCGCCGACGACGACGAGCCCTGTGTTCAACGTTGGCCCCGCAGCCTCCCAGCCTGCGCAGACATCTCCTACCTCTGTTCACTCCCAGCAGACACCCCTTTCTGGCCAATTTCCGCCTAGGAAGGCGAGTTTAAGCCGCAAGGAAGGCTGGGAACGACCCGCCAGCTCTTCTCAGGCTTCTGATCCTCGACCGGGATCGAGTCAGCAATCAAGGGCCGACCAGCGCCCGGAGTCGCCTCTGAGCACCAACTCTTCAACCTTGGCGGCAAAGCCTTTGCCCTTCATCCGACCTGCGGAAATATACCGTCGAATGGAGGAGGAGAAAGAAAAAGAGCGGCGATCCCTAGAGTCGCCGAGGCAGAGCTTGGATAGTAGTAACCCTTCGGCCGTCGGGCGGGGGAACGCCACTTCGCCCGTTACAGTTGCGTCCCCGATACCGCCTGTTCAGAAAGACCAAGGAGCTCTTCAAGGGCCTGGAGCACCGGCCCAAGATGAGGCGGTTGATACGATGCTTGCGATGCGGCCTCCTTTAGAACCCGTTGCTGAGAGAAAGAGCGAATACGGGTTTGACTCTTTCTTGAACCTGACTCAAGCTCCATCCCGATCTGAACAGCAGCTGCCTGATTCAGCAAATGCTCCAGCAGCTGCATCTAACTTGGTGGCGTCATCTACCACTGCCTCCGAGCCGCCTTCTAGGCGATTTTCGAGGAGTCCTCAATTGCCCGACGTTGCGCGCATGTCCATGTTTGGCGATGATTTCTTTGCTTCTGCTATGCGAAGCGATTCACCACCGCCCGTCCCCTTAATTTCCTCGGATTTTTCGTCTCCCGCTCCCGCGACTATTCAAGAAGAAAAGCCGGCGCCCTCGGCTGCTTCTTGGCCGCAATCCTCTGCAGTCAGTGATTCGCCACAACCCCTTACAGAAGAGTCGCCCAACCCGATATCTCAGCACAGTCCGGCCCTGTCAATCTCTAGCACCGCTGCGCAACCCAACCCGACCCCAACAAACGAAAATGTTGTGCAGGGCCCCGTTCCGGAATTATCACCCATGCCTGAAGAACAGTCGCTTCAGTCTCCAGCCGCGGCGTCTATGAACGGACACGCTGGGTTGAAACCTCCAGCTAAAGCCAAAGCTGTCGTTGAAAAGTCAGACAACGCTGGTCCCGCGGCCAACAACCCATCAGACCCTGCCGAATCTCTCGACTTGCCGCAATCTGTGGTTGCCACGCCCGTAACTGCTACGATGGACGAGGCCTCTCCGTCCCTGAATATCACCCCCACGGCTCCTCTTAATCCTAGGGCCGTAGCTAACGAAAGCTTCGAGCCTCTGCCGTTGCCCCACCGCCAGTCTACCTTTGATACTACGACCTCGTCCCCGGTCAAAGAGAGCGATGTCCTCCGAGAAGAGATTATCCAGAGTCTGAGCCCCGTCAACGGAGCACCCCCATCTGATGCGCTTCAAGTGCGACAACCTCAGGACAGCGGGATCCGAGAAAGCACTTATCTCCCAGCCGTTTACGATGACTACTGGGCGAGCACCTCGGACGATAAGGATCAGGGTCAACCCGAGGTGCCCCCCCTCCCGGAGCAAGTAGTCGCTCCTCTTCACACGCGCGCTCAATCTCCGGGAAAGTCTGGGGATGCCGCCACAGCGCAGAGCCAATCTGCTGATAGGAGGCGCCGTTTCTCCTGGGAAGCCGAAGCCGAATCGACCCCGCCTAAACCTGTCTCAGCCAACTCGCAACCCCCCCAATCACCTTCCGATGGACAGGTTGAGTCTGAGAAGGTATCCCCTATCCACTCAACTCGCGAGCTCTCTACCGATCAGACTACCAGTGTGGAGATTCCCAGAGCTTTGGAAGGGGATGTTGGATCTCGCCGGGGGTCCCAGGCGAGTAATACACTAAGCCCGACCGAGGCTGCCGCCCTTGCTGCGACCGCGGGTGTTGTGGGTGCCGATAGCACTAAAGATGATGCGGGTATTGAGGGCGATCCTCGGCGACTTTCTCTCGCCGCAGAGAAGCAGATTATGCAGCTTTCCACGGAGGCCGAGAACGATCTGTCCGAAGGCCATCCAGCCTTGAAGGACCCGCCTCGGTCTCCTCAACCTCAGCTTTTGCAGTCGCCTAAGGTCCAGCCCTCTCCAGAGGCCACAGCCGTTCATGCGCAAAAGCTTCCTGGCTTCCGAGAAATCATGACCTTGGCCAACCCCCAAGAACGCATTCAGAAGTTTGAAGAGACTCGCACCCAATTTGCGAACATGGATCAGGGTCTCAATAACTGGATCATGACCACTAGGCTACACCCTGACAATGCAAACGTCTCAGCAGTATTCCAGGCCACTGGCCCGCAGAACGTGGTAGCTCCCGGCGAATCCGGCGCAGGTCCTGCTGGTTCACCTACCACTGCCGGCCCCAACCAACCTGCACAGCAGCCCTACTTCCAGCAGTACCTGAATACTAGCTCGCCCCACAGCGGCACTCCAGGACGAACCACTATGGGAGCATCCGGATCTCATATTCATGCTAGTGACTTTAGGCACTCAAGCCAGCAGGTGGGCACTAAGAGCAAGGAACTGCTCATGGCGGCAGGGAAGGCAGGAAAGGGCCTCCTAAGTAAGGGCAAGAACAAGCTGCGCGGATCAACTGGCGATAAGGTATTTCTTTAATGTTTCTTCTTCCTAGAGAGTAGGATCGTCACGGGTCTATTCATGTCTTACCCCACCTTGATGATTTAACGGAAACCCGCGACGACGCCTCCCTCGACACTTCTTCGCGCACATACACTGCTTTCTTCACTTGCATTCATTTTCACCGTCTCACCTTCCCCTTCTTCCACTTCACTGCATTTTTCTTGGGACTAGCCATCCTCGCTAGTTGAGATGGATGGCTTACGATTTTTTCTACCACTTTTGTAATGGGGATACAAGGCTGGGGAGGGAGAGGGGGGCAACAAACCAGAAAGACAATAATGTATATGCTGGTCTAATGACGAGATGGCACCATGAATTGAGGCTATTTGTTTCTTATCAGAATGGATCTATGTCCCAAAACTTTGTATCCCCCGGACGTCTATTTTCCTTTTATCCACCCCTTTCTTCTCTCTCCCATACACGCACGCCTTTCCCGCCCTTGCAGCTTTCTTGAAACACAATCAGGGACCGATAAAAGCAAAAGAAAAACCATGCACAAACCAAAAAAACTTACCCGCTTTTTTTGTGAGAAGAAAAGAATGTTTTATTAATGGTTTCTTTTTTTTTTTGTAGCAGTCCGAGCCTCCGTCTCCGCCTCCGCCAGCCCAACCTTATCCTGCTAAGACCCAAGCCGACAGGCGCACGTCGTGGGGCATCAAGTTTGGCGCCGGCGCCAAAGCTAGTCCGCATCAGGACGTCTTAGACCAACCACCAACCCAGCACGCCGCCACCGACCCGACTTCACGGCAGCAACAGCTCCCTCCCATCGCGCCGCCGGGCGCCATTTTTACGAACCCGGAGGTGGTGTCGCCGGTTTCCGACATAAACTCAAAGCCCCCTTCGAGGGATGGTGACGACGTGTTCGCTCCTCAGACCCGGGATAATAACGGACTGCCTACGACGCCACCTCCCCAGAGGTCTAGGTGTGCGCCTGTGGGGAAGAGCCCGTTGGCGCAGAAGAACAGCCCCGGGGAGGAGAGGAGGAATGACCCGACTGCTACGCCTACCAGGTCTGTGGGTAATCGCGTCAGCGGAACTCCCTCCGAGGACTGGGTTGTCGTGTCGTCCGGCCAGCCCGTTGAGCAGAACGGTCAGGGCGCTGTCGCTTTGCAGGCAGGTGCCCCGAGTCAGTCTCCTCAGCGCCAGTCTTCGTTTATTGGATTGCCTCCTATTCGTCGTTCTTCTACTTTTGGTGTTGATCGACTTGCTGCCGAGCATTCCGGTTCGACTCCCGTCACGCCTACCGCTGATTCGCCTCCAGTTCCTCCGGTGCCAGAGGATGAAGCCCTCGCCCAAGCCCTCGACGGACAGACCCTTGGAAATGACTTTAACAGGTCTGATGAAGATATCCTCGGCAAGGGCAAGGGATTAGCACCACCATCTCCAGAGCCCCAGTCTGCTGCCGCCGCCGATAGCACTCCTCAGGTTCCGATCGTGACACCTCCCCCCGAGAACACGGCTGCTTTCCAGCAACAGGAGCATCAGCAGCCTGGCTCCGCGGTGCCCGGTCCTTCAATGTCGCGCAACCTACCGGCTAGCATCACTGCTAATCCAGTCCAGAGACTGCCTCCTGGCGGTGGGCATTGGAACTTACAGGAGTCGTATCTTTCGGAGCCTCTCATCTCTCCGTCGAGAAAGAGGCCTACTAGCTCTGCGTCGCAGACTCCTAGTTTCGTAGGGTACGACAAGGAGACTGGCGTTGATGGGCCTTCAGCGAGTGATTCAAGCGATGAGGACGGAGATGACGAAGGGACTGGGGTTGACTTGGAGAAGGAGCCTAAGCAAGAGCCAAGGGAGGAACAAAGAGAAGAGATCGCTCTCCAGAACGCTCCGGCTTCAGATGCAGCTCCTCCTGGACCTCTGTCTGCGGCGACTGCTCCCGTGGCCCCCGTCGTTTCCATTCCTAATTCCAGTGCTGTGGTCGCCGCATCCCCTTCGGGTGCTACCCCGACGAGTGGCATTCCTGCCTCTACTGTAGCGGCTGATATCCATTCCACCGATATTTCCGTACCTGCTGATACTACTGAGCCTCGGCCTCAACCACCTATCGCTACGAGGGAGCGCCCGGATAGATTTAGCTCTACTCCCCCGGTCGCCGCTCACCGGTATCCCAACTTATTCTTGCCTCCTCAACAGCGCCCGGGACAGCCTCAGCCGCACATCTACAACCAGCCTGGCCAGGCCCCCGGCCAATCCCCCCTTCCGGGCCAGCCCGATGTCTATGGACCTGGTGGTGCCCCCGGCGCACGACCTCCCTCGACAGACGGCGGATCGAGGCGCAACTCTGGCATCTTTAGCCAGTTCGGTGAGCGCATTATCAAGTCCACATCGCGCCCCCAGTCGCAGGTTGGGCCCAAGCCTCCCGGCGATGAGGACACAATCTCAGAGGCTAGCTTCGCAACCGGTGGCCAGAACAACCGTGAGCGCCGCCGCTCGAGCTTCTTCCTCAATCTTAAGGGCTCGTCCAATGCCGGCGGCGATGCGCCGCCACGCAGCGCTGACAGCAGCATGCTCGCGCACTCGCCGGGGACTTTGGACCAAAGGAGCCCCGCTACGGCATCGTCTGAGATGCCTCCTCCGAACAAGAAGAGGCTCTTTTTTGGCTCTAAGGGGAGCAACCTACCTTCTCAGGGCGGTGGAAAATCCGCGGCTGGTCCTGGAAAGTTTATTCCTTCGTTCTCCCGTTCGTCTACGTCGGGTCAAGAGGAAGGCGGTAGGGATCCCAAGAAGCCTCGCCCATCGACTCTTGGAGGTTTGTTTAGGAGGTCTACCGGTTTGCAAGAGAGCGTTGGGCAGGCTCACCCTCAGCAGCGGTTACCGCAACAACTCCAGCCGTCGCAGTTGCAGCAACAGGAGATGCAACATCAAATGCAGCAACATTTGAGGCAACACATGCAAGAGCAAATGCAGCAACCGAAGCCCGCGACGCCGAACTCGGCCGTGTCTTCTGTTCCGTCGCGTCCTAGTACTGGCCTAGCCCCTGGTCACTCGCCTAGCCAATCTACCCAGATACCTAGGCCCCCTCAGAGCGCCGATAGCGCAGGGCCTCCTCAATCCCGAGTCAGGAGCGGAACCACTGGTTCGTTGCCTGGTCCTAGCCCGCTTGGACAGCATCAAGTTGCTGCTGCCGCTGCCTTCGCTCCTGCTCCTGAGGAGCGTGGTAGGAGAGTCTCCGGCCCCGGAGCGTTCTTGAGCAACATCTTCCACGCGAGGTCGTCGTCTAAGTCGAAGGAGAACAAGCTGCCTGGCCCTGGCGCATTTGGTCAACAGTTTGGGCAACAGGTGCAGCCTGGGTACCACGGACCTATCCTCCAGCAAGGTCACCAGGGTGCTATGCTTATACAGGGCCCTCCTGGCGGTATGCCTGGCGGTGTTCCTCCTGAACCTTTCCCGGGTAGACCCGGACAGGCTGGTCCCCATGGTCAGACCCCACCCGGGCAATTCACTCCTGGGCAACATACTCAGATGCCGATGAACCAGCGGATTCAACCCGGTCAGGGAGCTCTTGGCGTTCATGGCCTACAGCAGACACAGGTACCCGGTCAATACAGCGGGATCGGTGCCCCTAAAGCTGCGCTTGCGCAGAAAGGCCCTCTTCCAGTTAATCAACAGGGACTGGGACAGGCAAGTCCTATTAGCCCCCAGGGAACTATTACTCAACAGAGTCCCGTCGGTCCTCGGCAGCCTAGTCCCCAGCAGAGTCCTGCTGCTCCTCAGGGACCCGTGAACCAGCAGAGCCCTGTCGACAAGCGACTTTCTCCTCAGCGGGTACAGCAGGAACCGTCCATGCAAAGCAGTCCCAGTGGCCCACCAGGGCAGCAGGTTCCTATCCAACGAACACCCATCAGCGCTCAAGGACAAGTCACCCCCCCTGTAGGTGCGCCTGGCCAGATGCAAGACTGGCGGCCCATCGCTGTGCAGCAGGTCCAAGACCAGGGCCAGACCGCACCTCAGATCAGGTCCATGGAGCCTGTCGCCGCAATCGACATGCCTGCTGCCAAGTCCCCTGTCTCTGTAGGTGATATCTCGGCCCCATCACCCGCCACTATGCCCGCGGAGACTCGCACTAAGAGTCCTGAGATTCCCACGGCCGAGCTTGAAGAGCCTCGTCAGGCTAGCCCACCTCCGCAGCTGCAGCAAAACGTCACTCCCGCCGACATCCTGGCGCCAGTTCCTCAGCCTGCCAAGCCTGAGCAGCAAGTCTCGACTGCCGCCATCCTGGCCGCTCGTGCCTCCCTGTCCTCCCCCACTCCTTCCATTCCCACGCCCGCCCAGCAGCACACCGCGTCGCCCGTCATTACCGCCGCGGAATCGGTCTGCAGCTCTCAAGCCCATAATCAACCGGCCTCGAGCGGCATCTCCATCGCCTCCGTCCCTAGCAAACCGCAGAGCCCACCGGCTGCTGCTGATAGGATTTCCGAGACCTTGGACGTTCAGAAGGTGGCAGGTGCGGCACCCGGGGCTGGGCAGTCCCCTGCTCCTGGGGCAGGGGCTACCGTCAGCCCTCCTACAGTTCAGGCCCACTCAGGCTCGCCATCGCAGCTTCAAACGCCCATTTCGCAGGTTTCATCCTTGGTTAGCCAGGGTGGGTTCACTAAGCAATCGCCGCAGCCTGTGCAGAGTGGAGCTACACCACAGGTACATCCCGCCTCTCAATCTCCTCAAATTGGCCCCCCTCAGGCCCCTCAGGGCCCCCCTCAGGTGGCTCATGTTCCAGCTCCAGCTGCCTCACACCCCCTGGGCCCTCAAGTGCAGGCAGGCCAGCAACCTGCACAGGGACAGACTGGTCCCCGGGAGTCGACGCCTCGGCCGATCCAGCCCATGCCTCATGGCCAACAGATTCCCCAGACTCAACCCCAATCTATGCCACAAGGTCAGCCTATCCAGCCAGGCCAGCCAATTCAACCTGGTCAGCAGTCCTACGTGCAGCCAATCGCGGGACAATGGAGGCCTGGTCCTGGTCAGGGCCCTATCCCCGGGCAGCCCATGCCTGGGCAGTTCCGGCCGGGTCATCCGATGCCTGGCGCTCTCTTCCAGCCCGCGCCTTGGGGCATGAGCCGCACGCCGACGCAGACTTCCACCGCTTCCACGCCCCAGCAGGGCATTGCTCCCCAGTTCAGACCTGGTCAGCTGCAACTCGCTCACCAGCAGACTGCACCAGCCGACGGAGGCTCCAAATGGTACAAGGTCAGCACGTCCGCGCAGCAGCTGCAGCAGCATCTTCCTGGAACACAGGCGCCCTCGACCTTGCCTGCGCAGGGCGCCAAGCAGGAGAAGTCGTCGATGAAGTCATTCCTGAGCGCGTTCAAGCGGTCGTCGAAACAGCCTGAGCCGAGGCAGCAAGTGCCTCAGGGCTATCCTCAGGGTAATCCTCATGCCGGGCAGCTTGCACCGTTCTTGTACGGAGCTGGTCAGGTTATACCCGGTCAACCCATGCCTGGACAGCTTACTCGCCAGTCTACCGCTTCCTCTGGTGGTCAAGTTCAGATGAGCCCCGGCCAGGTGTATCCTCCTGGATTTGTCCCTCAGCCTGGCATGTACGGCCCCGTTCCAGGAATGCAGCATGGTGTTCCTCAGGGCCAGCAGCAGTTCATAGTTCCTGGACAGCCACAGCTTGTTGCCTCCGGTGCTGCTGGTGTCGTGTCTTACCCTCAACAGCACCCCGGGATGTACGGACCTCAGCCCGGTCAGCAATTGGCACGACCACCCGCTGTAGGACAGTCGCCGCCGGCACAGACCGGCAGCCGGCCCCCTCCGCCCCAAGGCCAATACCAGCAACTGTATAGACAGAGCACAGGGTCGACGTCAGTTCAAGGATCCCCAGCAATGAGTGCTGCTTCCAGGCATAATTCCATTCAGTCGGGTCACCGAGTCCAATCCTCTGCTCAGTCGCTACAGCTGCAGCAAGTTAGTCCTCACCCAGGATCAGCCAACCAACAGAGCCATGCCCCTCCCGGTCCGAAGGATGGCGGAGCAATCATAGCGCCGCAACAGCAGGGTGTTGTTCAGGTTCCGGCCCCGGTCAACCGGAGCGTGGAGACTGGTGCATCGCAAATCACTCTCCCCGCCGTGCTCACTTCCGCTGGCAGCCGCTCGGCTGGCGCCGAGCCTCCTGCAGCGCAACACGATCTCAATAAAGCCTTGCCGGTCCCTAACCACCTTATTGCCCAACGTCCCATGAGCAACGTGAGCCAAGTTTCGACTGATAGCCCGCGGTCGCAGTCTCCTATGCAGACTGGCGCGGAACAAAGGGCTAGCCCCGCCATCAGCAGTGATGGTCCTCGCGGCCACAGCAGGAACATATCGCAGATGACGGCGGGCGAGGAGAGCACGGATTCGGCCGCCGGAAGCACCAAGGCCGGACCGGACAGGACAAAGCTTACCGTCGACACCGCGGCTGCTACGAAGCGATTCTCTCAGGAAGACTTGTACAATGCTACGCCTAGGAAGCTTCCTGCAACGGGTAGCCCGGCTGTCGAGGGCGAGAAAAGGGACGAACCCTCTGTCGCGCCTGAGGTGACCGCTAGAGTTGCAGCTGCTACAATCGCGACGGCGGGAACGGTGCTGATCTTAGCCAAAGAAGATACACAAGATACGGTGCAGACTACAGGCACTACGGAGGCCACCCAAGTTACACAGGCGGAGCCCGCTACGCAAGCCACGGACGTGGCGACGGAGGCGTCGGAGCAATCCGACGATGACCCCGCGCTCAAGGAGTGGAAGGCGGCACAAGAGGAGAGGCGACAGAAACTCCTTGTGGAAGCGCAGCAGGAGAAGATATTGGTCGAGGGCCAGGAGGGCCTGCCCGGCAACGAGGTAGACGAGGATACGCCGCAGATGAGCGCGACGAGCTATCCGGGCCAGGAGTGGAATCCGTATGCCTACGAATATTATTAAAGTTTGAAGTTTGCGGGGATGGGAGAAACTTAATATATGTGGGGTTTGAGAGACGGTGAGAGTGTTGTTGCACAAGAAGTGTACAAGAGAGAAGAGAAGGTAGTAATGCAAGATTGCGAGATTGGAAAGGAGAGAGAAGGGCGTAATATCACGGAGAAGCAAGCTGGCCAGCATTCAAGTCTGTTAAACTCTTTTTTTTTTATTTGTTTGCTTTCCTTCTTCATTCCTCTTGTCGTATCGAAAAGATACCCTTCTTTGTGTGGACCTTTTCCTTGAGATATACGCATTTGTCGTTGCAAGCATGAGGTAACATAACATCATAGCAAGATGAATCAGGTTTACAGCAATTGATACTGAGCTGAGTTGCATTAATTCTGCTTGAAGGCGCCTGCTAGAAGCGTGTTCTGATTCGAGGGACTAAGATGTTGGACTGAGCTGAGATGGAACCTTGGTCGCTTCTCTACCAATGCAGCTTGAAAAGGTCGAAGGGCAAGAGAAAGGGCTTTATGTGCACCTGCATTAGAAATTCCAGGGATGCTGGCTGTCAATCATCTTACCACCTGTGCATACTTGTAATTTACCTGCTTGTCATTTTGACCAATTCTTAACAAGGTTTGCGGGTGATGGGTTAGATGTTTCCAGGTCCCGTTTGTGTGCGTGCACAACAAGAGAGCAGAACTAACCTAACTTGGAAGGCTCCTGTGCGACAGACGATAAGAAGGTGTGGGGATAAACGAGGGGTTTCACCACGTTCGTATTGTTGTATTGTTATATTGATTCGCGGAGGGACAGGTACAGACAGAGAACCGAGGAGGAGATTAGTGAGGAGCGAGAGAGGGCTAGCACCGGCCGATTCCTGGGGCGCAGTTGTATTAATGGCCCGTACTACTTCGTACCGCCGGCTGGCGTCGTGTCGCAATATTGGAACAATGCGAGCAGCTCAAAGGGTGTTCCCCAGCACGACGGAGCCAGTGGGCAGTGTCGACAGCCAGCGGCCCAAAGAAGCTTGATGGAGCGGCCAAGCTTGGAAGTCTGTGCCGCTAGACAGGGGCCAGGGCCAGCCGGCCGTGAAGAAAGAGGCGAGGCCTTTGCGCCAAGTGGGTTGGGGTCTGGGGGAGGTTTACCACGAGGAGCGATGGGGTTTTGTCGTGATTGTTTTTGCCCTCCCGGATTCTTGGCCAGCATTGTCGCTGTATTGTGAGGTGTTTGATTTTTATCTTTTTTAGGGAGGGGAGGGGGGGATGAAGTTCCGGATCTCAGGATAACTTGGATTGGGCATGGACAATATTAATATTGGACGGGTAAGGCTGGGCATTGATAGATTGAATGCAAGATCTGGACGGGTCAATATAGTGTGTGTTCTGGCATGAATGATGGGTGCCTGTCGACTTCTGATTCAATCGCGGACGAACTTGACGCCGCTTTCAATTGGGGCTGCTAATTCGTCATCAGTTCCGGCATGTCCAACGCGCTCTCGTCAATCTCGCAGATGTTAATAGGCCAGCGCTAATTCGCCAAACAATCGCTGGCCAGCTGCACTGCAAAATCCATCGACAGGACAGGTGCAGCCTGTCCAGCAGTATCAATATCACCGGCTGTTGAGAAGGGTTGCCAACCAGCAGTGGGCCCAATTGCCTCACCGGCTGGGCCGCTTTTGCTTTTGGAGATGGACCTCTCCAGTGGGATGATCATTCATGATCCCGTGATTGACGTAACCGCCCGTGACGATTCCAGGATTTGTGCTGCTTCTGCTCCAATACAACCCTGGTACAATGCGAGCCTGGCTTAAGTCCGGCTAGGCCAAGTCCCATGTACCACAACTCCCAGCCACATCCCTATTACGACCTTGAGTACTCGCTACCCTTCGATCGACTAGCCAAGGCCCGCTGCCCCGTCTCTGCTTGCTCTCTCTTGCCAGACGTTCCCTGTTCTCCCCCCCCAAAAATACGCCCAACATGAACGTGCAAAAGTAATGGAAGGTCAGCCACCAACTGAACCAGACCCAGACCCAGAAACACCCACCTTCACCTTCCTTATCCTCTATCGCCTGCTCAGCCGCGTGCCCTCTTCCTCGTCACCTCTTTGCTTCCCCTCAAAACGCATATTCTGCATGCCAGTATTGCAGTAGATTTTAATCGCAACTGGTTGTGGGCGCCCGTTTCGCAGCTTTTGCATCACCCTTATATTTTTTTCCCTCCTTCGGAAACACCTCCCCCTTCGCAATTAACGCCTAGCTTAAATCGCTCCTCTTGCTATCGAACCCTTTCTGATACTGGATCCACGCCAGGCCAACCACAGCCAATCTTCCACTTGCCGTGTCTTCAAGGAGATTAGGACGGCTCGTAGTTCCCAACTCTTCCGCGCCGTTCGTGAGACAGCTTTCTTACTTGCCCAAGGGCAAACATTCGTCGGCAGAAGAGAACACCCATCGTTACGCTAGGCCTGCGAGGCCAGACAAGATGGAAGCGTAAGTCTGGGCAAGCTGCGGTCTTGACAAATCGACACCGAATATTAACGAGCCTACTAGCTTCATGCGCGTCACGCCTTGGACATTCACCTCCGAGGTGTCCGATGCCCAAAAGACGACATCGCCTAGGCCTTCAGGTCGCCCAGCCTTCAGTCACTTCCGCTCACTATCGTCGATAACAACCACAAAATCATCAAGCCCCACTCGTCCTTCGCCCCTGGGCCACGGACGCTCACCGTCGACGTCTCAGCTCCCAGACTTTACCTTTCCTCTCAAGACCTCGCCCTCTATCACGCCGACGTCACCGACTCCCGACGAGGATAACGACTTGAGCACTCTCCCCGATCCCCGCACCCGCGCGATGAGCCCCCTTGCAAATGGCGACAGCGCTGTTATGAGCGACGGCGAGAGCGAGCCCCAGGATGAAGTCACCGCCTTGAGCAACAAGCTCATCCGAGCCATCAATCACCAGACTATACTCGACAACAACCTAACCGAGGCAAGGCAAGAGCTTGAGCAGGCCCATGAGCGCATACGCCAGCTTGAGGCCCTGACCGAATCGCAACGTGAAATGCTCGCGGGTGATGTGTGGGTGCGCCGCAAGACGATCGAGACGGAAAGGAAAGCATGGGTCGCCAAGATTGCCGAAGAGAAGAAAGCCAAACAGGAGGTCGAGCAGGAGAAACGCAAGATTGAGCACGAGCTAGAAAATTTGACGACGGCGCTCTTTGAGGAGGCCAACAAGATGGTCATCACCGCCAAGGAGGAGGCGCAGAGGCAGCAGGAGGCCATGGAGAAGAAGAACGAGCAGCTGCGCGCTCAGGTTGCTGATACCGAAAGCCTTTTGCAATCTCAGCAGGAGCAGCTAGCGGAACTAAAGCTCGTCATGGAGCAGATGACGGCAGACCGCGATGACCAGACAAATCTCACCGCGCCTTCTTCCCCCGGCTGTAGCAGGTTCGACTCTAAGGACCAGGACAGACACCTAGGCGACGCCTCACTGTCTTCGCCGTTCGCCGAGCCGGTATCTCCCGCCTATCCCACGAGCTTCGTACACCTCATACAACCCGTGTTAAGAACCGACCTTGCCGCTTACGAAGACTTCAAGCTACTCAGCCGCGCAAGCAAGCACACTCGATCCGGCAGCCGCGCATCGTCATCTTCCCTCAGCGGAATCAACGTCATGAATTTAGGTCTCTCAGTCTCCGGCTCTAATACTTCTCCGAATGGCGGCAGATCTCATTCCTCTTCACCTGCGACTTCTTCTATCCCCAGCGGCGTCGGCTCGGTCGCCGCCTCCCCGAATGGTTCGCAGACGCCGACGCCCACTGCCACTCCCGTGTCCACCGGCTCGCTCAAGGACACAAAGTTTTACAAGCGCGCCCTCGTCGAAGACATCGATCCAACCCTTCGACTCGACACGGCTCCTGGCCTCTCGTGGCTCGCCCGCCGCAGTGTTCTCAGCGCTATGACTGAAGGCACGCTTGTCGTCGAACCCGCCCCTTCCTCCCCGCTATTCCCCTCAGGCCCGCATCCCCAGCACACACCATGCTCTCTCTGTGGTGAGTCCCGCAAGGATACCGAGTACCTCAGGACGCACCGCTTCCGTACCAGCGAGTCCGATTCGGCCCAGCGGTACCCCTTGTGCGCGTACTGTCTTGGCCGCGTACGCTCAACATGCGATTTCCTGGGGTTCCTCCGGATCCTCAAGGACGGGCTTTGGAGGACCGACGATGCGGATTCGGAGAAGGCGGCGTGGGAGGAGAGCGTGCGTCTGAGAGAGCAGATGTTTTGGGCGAGAGTCGGTGGCGGAGTCATACCCGCCGGCCACCCCCTAGCATCATCCTCTTCGTTGCCCGTTTCCGCGTCGGCTTCGGCTGCGGATGTCCCCGTCCATAACGAAGAACCTCTCGATATGAAGGTTGCGAGCGGAGAAGAAGAGGGCGACGCGGACGGGGAGCTCGCCACCCCCAGTCCCAGCCCCAGGAACTCGACCCAGGCCCCCAACGGCCTCGAGATCAATGTGACCAGCCCCGGGACGACCAACGTCGCCGAGGTTCTTGCGGCCATCAAGAGTTGATTTGCTTGGCCTCAGATTTGACCACACGGCCTTTTCCCACCTTTCTTATTTCCTTCTCTCTTTCTAGTCATTGTTTTTATTATAATCAGCATCACTCGTTGCATAACATGGACGGCGTCTGGAAACAAGGAAACATTCTCTAAAGGGTATACAACTCGGGAGGTAATTTTAATTGGTTTCTTGGTTATTTTTCTTGTTTGTTTCTTTGCCAAAGTTGATTTCTTTACAAGGCCTCAAAGCGGAACGGGAACATTCGATTCGGAAAGGGGTACATGTATAGGTTTTTTTTCTTTTTTTTTTTCCGGCTTCTTTGGGATTTCAAGCCTAGGTCTAGGAGTCAAGAAGGGAGGCACATAGATTCCTTTCGTTCTTTGGGTTTCCAGTTTCAATTGATCAATTGATTGGACTTTGCTATTTCGGAAACCCAACACGCCTCTAAGACGCAGGGGGAAAGCAACAGGGGAAATGATGGCAAGGACTGATTGATCCCATGTAGATGGGATATCTTATACATCGCATGACTTGTGACATCTCACCCCTCCCTTTCTTTCTTTCTTTCTTTCCTTGTCCACTTTTAGGTGTCCCTGCTTGTGTTGAGACCTGGGTCACGGACCGCATACTCACCGGGTTTGGTTTAGGCTTGACGTTGTTTATGACCTTGCGGGCTTCTCGCCAGGCTGACGCTGCTTGGACACAACACATCGAGCCATTATAAAGATAAAGCTGCAAAAGCCAGCATAAAAATACAAGATAATCATCATCTTACCTACAACTACATCTATGCCCATCTCCTTTTTCTTAACTCCCATCCCAAGACCATTTCCAACATACAAAATCGAGGGGAGACCAAAGAACAAGGAAAGACTATAAAACAAAAATAGACACAAGTACGCTGTCCACGTTTCTCGGGCCTAGGCGCAATGTGGGTTTTCAAGTGTAGAGCACATCTGTTTTTAGACAAGAGTAGTAAGAAAATATTAAGGACTGACAGGCCTCCGTCGCGATGGACAGGTTAACCCGGGGAAAAGACGTAATGTAATAGGCACCTCGCATAAAATTTCCGAGGCACTAACTCATAGATAGTAGGGTAGAAAGTCATGAAACGCCTACTAAATATAAAGTCACGAGGAACCAGACCTTCGCACCTAGGCGGCCTCCTCTGCAACGAGCTCCTCCTGGGCAGTCGCCTCGTTGCCCTCACTAGCGGGCTTCGCCGAGCTGGCCCTTGCTTCGGCCTCTCCCTCTTTACTGGGAACGTCCTCACGCTCCTCACGCGGGATCGGGTCATCGGGGCGGCCAAGCTTCTGGGTGTTGGGGTCGACACCATCAACGTCGGGGTGAGGGGGCGCGTACTCTTCGGGGATAGGTTGCCCGTCCTCGCCGACAATGACCTCATTCCCTTCTTGGTCGACAATGCGGGTCCTTGTCTCGTAACGTGTCTTGAACTCTACCTTGCCCTGAAGAGCGGCAACCTGCTCTTCGTTAAGGAGGTTGCCATCCTGATCGCGGTATTCTACACGCTCCTCTTGTTGAAGGACTTTCTGCCCAGCAATTACGGGAGGCGCACCGCTGATGCCAGCCTTCGCATCGGCATCCTGAGCTACTTCAGCGGCGGGGACCTCTGGGGGGGGCTGCTTGGCCTCGACGGCTTTAGCCGAAGTCGACTGGGCAGCACTCGAACTGGCTGAAGGTAAGTTGTTGTACGCATCATACTATATCAGTTAGCTCAAGATACTCGACAGTCAAAGAGGGGACCGGCAACTCACGCTCTCGAGGAAGGTGTTGCAGTCAAAGTCCCAGGTGGTGAAGAGCTTGACGCGCTTGCATTGGGCCTTGGTCCAAGTATTGCCGTAGGCAAGGGGCGAGAACAGACCAAATACGACAATGGTGAGGGCGAGAAGAACAACGGCACCAGTCTTGTTGAAGATGCTACCACCCCCACGAGCAGCACCGGGCGCAGTGCGAGCCGTGATGAAATCGAAGAGCTGGCAGAAGGCGGTGATAGCGAAGAACAATGCAGGGAAGTAGTGGTGAAGGAAGAGCTGCCGCTTCATGAGGAAGAAGGGAAAGTAGTGGAAAGCCCAGCCGAGAACAGAGGTACCGATTTCATAATCAAAGCGCTTGAACAAGACGTGGTTGTAGTCACCGCAGCTGCGCTGCCATCGGAGGATCGCAATACCCTTGAAGAGGACGTAGATGACGACGGCGAGAGTCGAGGTCCACCAAACGACGGGGTTACCGATAAGGTAGACCTGGCGGTGGTTGCGGCCCCAGAAGTTGATGCCACGACGGAGAATGGGCCAAGAATCGGGACGCGAGTCCCAAGCGTGCGAATCGGTCAGACCAGCGTTAGTCCTCCACATGACCTTGTGAAGCTCAATGAACTTGCCGAGGAATCCGGGGTTGGCGTAGTTAACCTTCTCAGCATCGTCACCGAGCTGAGGATGCTCGTTGTACTCAACGTACCAGAGCGAGTTGGGAAGAGTACCACCACGTGCGCAAGTTACTTCCTGTTGCTCGGAGGCCCAGTCCGGAAGCTTGACCTTGTGCGAGAAAAGAACACACCCAGTCATGACATGGACGAGCTTGAACTTGGTTTGGATCGTTCGGACGCGCTCCTTGGCAATGGCGCCGGTGGACTTAGACTTGACAATCTCGACGCGGAAGTAATCGTTGGCATCACCTTCGAAGCCCTCGTAACCGTAGGCGGAAACCTCGTTCTGCCAGTCGGCCTCGGTGACCGGGGGGCGAACATCGTGCGAGTGGAGACGGCGGTGAGTGCTGGTGTGGTAGAGACGAATGACAGCGCCGTTCTGGATGTGCTGGGGTTCGGGGAGGTTGTCCCAAGCGTGGGTACCATTAATGGGTTCACCATGGGCATCGAGGGGCTGGGTCTGGTTCTCCATCAGCCAGTAGTTGTTGTCGTCCTTGTGAGGGTACAAGGTAATCTGCTGCTGCTTGCTGCCGGTGGGGTACATCAAGGGATGAGAGTGGAGGTAACCACCCTGCGTGTTGACGTGTCGGATAGTAACCTTGCTGCCAAACATGACATCGGCGGGCACATCACGCATTCCCTTGGAGTTTAGGGTGGACTGGAACTCGGAGCTCATGAAGCCATCACCATCACCGGGGTTGCGGAGGCACTGGAAGTGAATCGCAAACATGGCCATGTAGAAAGTTAGGGGGATGACAATGAGGCAGAAGGCACGCGCGAGGAAGTGCTTGAACCAGAGACGGACAGAGACAGTCTTAGTATCGCCGAGGAGCAGCCAGAGCTGGAGAAGAGTCAAGCTACCGACCCAGGCGATGGTGAAGAGACCGACCCACTTGATGCTGACAGTGATACCAAGGCCAAGTCCAGTCATGGCAAGCCAGAACCACCAGCTGAGCTGGAACGCTTTCTCGGGACCCTGCTCGTGCTGGTTGACGAAGGACGAGAACGACATGGCGGTAAAGGCAGTCGCGATCATGAGGGGCGAGTCGAGAAGAATGAGGCGGGCCTGAGTCAAAAGACCGTTCTCTGCAGCAGGTTAGCAGTTAACAATCGTCGTCATGAGGGGTCACATACCAAAAACGATAAAGAGGGCACCCATCACCGCAGTCACAGTTCGGCATCCGGTAGCCTTGAGAGTCAAGAACATGGTAGGAGCCAAGAGAATACCGCATATCGCGGGAAACATGCGCATGGCAACATACGGCACGCCAGGCTCGATATAATCCTTGCCAATCTCCTTGAAGTCAAAGTCACCCTTGAAGCCAGCGAGCCAGCCGGTAAGGGCGATCAGCATCTTGGCCAGGGGAGGATGTACATCCATGAAGAATTTGCCCTTGATGTATTTTGTCGCGAAGCCACCGAAGCTAAAAGAATCATCAATCCGTCAATGCCGTGTCACCTACAGTTACAGAAGCCTCTGACGAGGGGCGAGGGAGAAAGTTACGTACTGCACCTCGTCGAAGACGACACTAGTGGGCTGGTAGATGCGGAACAACCTAACAAGGGCAGAGATGATGGTAATACCAAGCATCACCTGGTAATCGGACGTGGGAAGGAGGAAGACATCGTGGTCCTCGACGCCCTCGGAGGCGTACGACTGCGAGGCCTTGCTCTTCTTGGACTTCGATTTGGAGGCTCCAGGAGCTTGGGCTTGAGTCGGATACGAGGGCGGGGTGACGACTGCGGCGCCCTCGGCGGGCTTTGGTGTCCGTGACCTAGCCATCACGGGCTAGTACTCAAAAGTCGCGGGCGTAGCGGTTTCGATTCGATTCCTCGTTTCGAGCTCGTGCTGGTCGATTGTTGGCTATCAAATGAGACACCAAGCAATTCGGAGCAGAATCCCAAGAGTGAGATATCGTTGCCAATGGCAGGTTCTCGAGGGGTAGTTAATTGAGGGTTAATGAGAGTCAGAAGTAGAAGAAAGGATATTATGTTGCAATGAAAAAGATCATAGGAAGAGGATGAATCACTCCAGAAAGGTAAGTTGGATGGAGAGGTATCACAAAAGGAGACTCGGAATTCCAACGTCGAAAAAAGGGCGAAGAATCCAGACCTGTGATTCCATCAAAATTCCCAAGTCTTTCCCGGTAGCCCAGATGCTAGACTCCCGCGAAGAAACTCCAGAAGAACGATCGGCGAATGGGATATTTGGGGGGAGGAGGAGGATTGCGGATGAGAAAAAACATAAAAGGGGTCGCCAGCAAGGTTAGACAAGAGAAAAAGGACAACGATGCGATGCCGAATGCGTGGAGCTGCGGCTGGGCTGGTGGAAGGCGCGGACATTGGCGTGTAGCAGCGCGAAGCAAAACCGCTAGCGAGTTACTTCAGAGGGACTTGCATCCGTATTCACTGCTACATTGTACTTGGTGTGTACCTGGGTAGTAGGCCGAGCTGTAGAGGAGACTGAGACTAGACATGCACTGTAGGACTTGATGACTTCCCAAATTAACACTGTATATGTACACATACTCTCCCATATAATTACAGTGCACACGCACTTGGCAGTCCTCCACGCTATCCTTATCCTGAGCCAAGTCTAATTGCTGGCTCGAAGCTCTCAAAGTACCCACCCAGCCCTGAGCCGTTAACAAGGTACTTGGGCCAGTGCTACCCCTGACCTCTGGAGAGACTGAGAGCCCGGGATACGAAGCCATGGCCAGCTGGCTGGCAATAACCGGAAAGTACGAAGGTAAAGCCTCTGCAACCGTCCTTGGCCAGCCCTCCCTCGTGTTCCCACACCCATTTTCTGACTTAATATTTCTCTCCTGTCCCTGCGGTGCCTGGATATTACGCTAGACTCGAGCCGGCCATTTTGTTCTATTCTTGTCCGCTTGCCCAGAGCCAGCAATCTCAGCCCGGCACAGGGGCTCAAACTGCCTCCAATGTACATACCTCTACGAAGGTACCTTCGTACAGAGCCCCATCACAAATCTGGGGCTCTTCAAGGTTCACATTGACAACTGAGAACAGAAACATAGTTTCCTTGCTCACGATCCATCTGAATTTCAATCAGAATCAGAAGCCAATTACCTCCCAGCTTACCAGCGAAATAGGGTTGGCCGTCCCATCCAGCCCACGCGACATCTGTCTCACGATTATTTGGCAGCCACCCCTGTTGACGCGTTAGGTGCCACAAGGGGCCCATCAGACCACCTGTTTGAGAATAGCTTTCAATCGTCACCTCCTCTTGCGCGTGCTCCTTTACACATACTAGGCTAGATCGAAAGTTAACCCGCTGGCCCATAGTCGGTCGTATCCTCCGCCAAAAGCCAATATTTTGTTCCTTGAGGCCGTATGAAAGAGCCCTGCACATCACGTGCCATCAACCTCAAACCCGAGTTACCAATGCCATTTGTAGTCCTGCAGAATCATCCAGAGACAAGATACAGCTACACCATACTGCGAGTGGAGGTAGGGATAAGAGAAGTGCGAGCCATTCTGCTTGGCGCCTCAAACACACAATCATGAGAATTCTAGCAACAATGCCGTCGTAGAACTCCTACAGACGTAGGAGTACAGACCTCGAAATGTACAAAGGTCGTGTATCTGAGGGTCGTCTTGAGCTAACTGGTGGGTGACTCCGAGGAGCAATGGGATTGTGGAGAGGAGCAATCTGTAGGACGGCCTCAGTTACTAGCTGTACATGTGGTGACGTCTACAACTTCTCCGGCTGGGACTCGGAGGCTCATTTTGCCCTACTTGACGACACTTCGACGAGGGATCACATACGAACCTTGCTTCCACTTGCTTCGCACTTCGTTGGTGGAGAGCAACGCGTAGTACCTCAAGCGATACAGCATCGTGATCAGCATGTCGTATGTCATATCAAAGGTAAAAGAAGAGAATTGACCAGTATACGACCCAAGATTCGGCGCAACCCGTTCCAGTTATGAACAGACCTATCAGGATACTATATACATAGAGAGAGATAGAGATAGCTAGATAGATAGATTTAGATATGGATAGATATATAATCGCGATCGAAGAGCAAAATGAATCACGTCATCCTGATATGGATCGCCGTTCTGCTCCGGAGCCGTCAACCTTCCGGAAGTCTTTCTCCCTCTCCCACAACGCATCATCCTTTGAAACACTCTGTGAAATCCAGAGCAAACTGTGCACTTGCTCTGTTCTGTTCTGTTCTGTCCGTTCTTCAATGGCTGGAGAAAGAAACGAAATGTCGTAAGGCTTCGTAAGCTGCTCCGAATAATAAGTATACTCCCGGTTATGATAGAAACCCGTGTCCCTCGTTTTGTTTGGCGCTCCCGACTCACTCCCCCCTTCTCCCTTTCTTGTCTCGCTTCCTGGAATGATGAACCCTAGGAAATACCATGTAGAGCGGCCATGCCCGTGACAGTGACGGATAAGAAACTCCGCCGAACGCCCCAAATATAACAAATTGTAGTGGTAGTATACACCCCAGGAGAGCCAATTTCCCTTGCTAGAGACCATGAAAATACAATACTCTGCGCTCTCACCGAACACGTTTTAGAGATAAGGACCAACGATTGGGCAGTGACCTGCTACTAAGCCGTGCCTCTCATCGTCTCATCGTCTCATCGTCTCATCGTCTCATCCCATCACTCCAATATCACCGTCGACATCGCTAGCTGCATCGCTTGCTGTGTCACAACTGTCCGTGCTACCAGGACTTTCCAGGTTCATCACTCCAGCCAGCCTCTTTCGCTGCGCTCCCGTCCCGGCCTGCTGTTGCTGCTGTTGCTGTCGTCGCTGCTTGACCATTTCTGTGATACCAAGATAGAATTTTTCGGCGGCTGGATCGAAGTCAGTCCTCGCCCGGCAGTTGTTTCGGTCGCGGAAGTGTCGGAGGATGTGCTCCTTGAAGTTGTCTAGCCTGTTGAAACTCGGTCTCATTGCATTGTCCTTGCAGAAGGGGCATCGATTTTGCATCGGCGAGTGCCACCTATGAGAAGGCCGTCGTGTTAGTCTGACCTACGGGGAAGAGTCTAGAAAGTTAGAGGTATACTTACGTAGTCATATGTCGAGTAAGGTTCTCCTTCCAGCTATAAGACTTTTCACAGCCCTCGTAAGGACACTTGAATCGCTTGCTGCCTCCGCTCTCCTCGTCCCCAGATACTTCCTTAGTAGTCGGACCCTTCATAGTGCTCATGGCGCTAGCTTTTCTCTTTCCACGGGCCGAGAAGGCTCTCTCTTGGCTAGAGGCAGAATCGGCGCTACCCCGTCGGTTGGTACCACCCATTCCTGAAGGCAAATGAGTTGCGTCGGCGAGAGCTGCGAAGGCGATCTTGACAGCCTCCGGTATTTGTTGAGGAGTGAGTCCGGGGGAAGAAGATCGGAACTGAAAGACAGGATTAACTTGTTGGCGAGTGTGAGAGCCTGGAGCGACCCTGGTGCAATCATCACGGCCCGAGTTCGTACCGACGAAGCTCGGAGTGCCATAGACTACAGGGACGCCTTTAGTAGGGATAGCAATATCAGAGAGATCGACATTAGAGTTTCGTCTACCCTCATTTGACGGCGGTGCCGTAAGAGTCGAGATTGAAGGAAGACTGATCCTGCGTGGGTGGTCCGAAGGAAGAGGCACGGACGCCGAGGAATACTTGCAATCAGCAACGAACGGCTCGGCTCGGGATGTCCTGTAAGCTCGGGGATCGCTGGGAGTGGTCCCGGCAACGCGCCCCACTCCAGAAAACCAGTCGCCGAATCGGTCTGCGGCACTGCCTAGAGGAGGCATGCCAGCACAGGGGTTTGGGTTCGCACAGACAGGGCTGCCACAGCTAACATCTTGGGAGGCCGGACCCCTACTGCCCGGATGAGAGAGATTGGGATGGCGATTGGAAGAGGAGGACGACGATGATGACGATGATGATCGCGTCAAAGGAAGGCTCATCGAAGGACCAGCCGGGATCGAGGTACCAGAGTTAGTGGCTGGGAATGGTGCGCCCATACAGCCAGTAGAAACGCTCAAGAACGTGGCAAAACTTGGCAGTTGCTGGCTTTGAGGGCTCTGGGACTCGCCGATGTCTGTTCTAATATGGCTCTCCATACCGTCTACTACAGGCTCTTTCGTCGAAGAGAGTCGGTTTTGGCTTGCCTCTAGTATGTATCGAGTAAGAATCGAATGTATATATAGCGCAGAAGACACAGAAGGCAAGATCCGGACAACGAATGTGTAGGTAAGACTTATGGGTACATGTGCCTTGATGACCAGAGAGTTAAAGCGGAGAATGGGTGAGTATTAGAAATTTGAATAGGCCTCTTTCTGGGGTGTGAAGAGAGAGCAGTCTATAAGAGGAAGAGAGGATGCTCGTATATATGCCATTATAGTTGACGAGGATGTGAGAGAGAGGGGAGCCAAACATCTGCTGGCTAGGTCCTGACTTATAAAGCTGGCGCAGAAGTCAACACGCCTTGGAAGACGTAGTGTAGTATAGAAGCTGGCCACGGCCTCGATTCTGGTGGAATTGATCGCCCCTACCTTCAAAGAAAAAACAAGTACGCTCAATAGTATCATATTCTAGCAGCCACTGTGTGTACCTCTCATGGACCGACTCGGCAGCCAGCAGGCCACAGGGTGTAGATTCGACTCGATGCGTGCAAGTGGGCGGAGAGGTACACTAGCCCCCATGCGCCAGCATGCCTACCCACCGGCTTCACCATCCATCCACCTTCCCACTCCCCTGCCCCCCCTGCCTGCCTTCTTTCACGGGCTCCTTCACTGCCTGGCTGGCTTACCTACAAGTCTACACCCCGCTGTCTAGCGACCACCCCCCTCTTCCCACCCGCTGGCCTCGGAGGAGGACTGACGAGGTACAATACGAGTAGCCTGGCATTCCCGCCCCCGGGCCTGGTTGCTGGCTCTTGCGTGCATAACATGTCTGCGAGAGAGAGAAGCTAGTTTGAGGCTAACGAAACGTACGCTGGTTGACATCTACTGGCAAGTGCCGTATTCAAGCGCCGTATTCAAGCGGTTCATAGCCCTGAGAGGGTTTCCATGCATGCGTCTTTGGGTCCCTGGGAATCGAAGCCTCCTTAAACGAGATACGGTGGCGACAATCATCAGCCAGCTAGAGATGTTAGCAATCCCTCCCTCATCCACATTTGGGCTCTCTTGGTGCAGCGGTAATCTCGACTTCTCTACACCAACACCCAGAGCAAGACACTGTCAAGTACACACCTCATTGCTTGTTATCTTTACATAGGCTGTGGCAATTGAACAACACACCATGCACATCTGCACATGGGTTGGACGCACGAAATCGTGGGCCGGAAGAATCGATCTACAGTTCAGTCAGGGGAAGGGCAAGGAAGCAATTGACGAGGGGATTTGCCGGACGAAGAGTTAAGGGTGTCCGAGAAGTGAGCTAGCCAGCAAGCAACTGCTACCCAGTCACCGCTCGGCACGGCCTACAACCGACAGGAATTCCGGTCCCGTTTTCTCGGTCCGTTGGCCATGGCCACGCAGGGTCGTTCAAAGCCGTGGCGAAAACCTCGCTTTCGTTCAAGAATGAATCTGTGGACATTCCGCCGGCGTCACAAGGAGGGTGACATGGTGTATAATTGTTTTCTGGAGATTTCTCTCGTCCGTCCGAGATACCGTGCAGTCTCGCGCGCAGCCCTATGTCTTCGTCGGAAAGGCTTCGTTCGTTTCTCCTCGGCCTTCCTGTCTCAGCAGACAGAATCATCGCGGGCTTGGCTTTTTGGCAAAATTATACTATTGGTGTTGATTTTAAGAGGAGCGCCGCGCCCCATTTATTCACGCTGGCTGGAGCCCATCGGCTAGCACAGAGAATTGACGCGGAATTTTTATTTTTTATTTTTCACAAGCCATCTCCTTCAGTGGGATTATGAGCTGCGTGTCCATCATATCAGATCTGGACGGGTGCAGCACGGGTGAGGGGAAACGGGAAGCAACAAGTGGCCTTGACTGGCCCGAGCCTGAGAACAAGATGCCGGGGTCAAAGGTGGGAGACACGATCCGCTGGCAATAAGGTACAACCATTGACCAAACTGAGCAGCTTGGGCGGCAGTGTGAGCTTGAAGTCTGCAATTCTCGACCCGTCCAAAGCCAGCCTTCTCGTTACTCTGCATCAAAGTTAAGCAGCTATCAAACTAGCAAAACCTATCTAGCGCGAGAGAAAAGACGGACGCTGGCTATATTCGAGAAGAAACCTAGTCCGAAATCTGGGTAGACTGGCGGACGTGCCGAAGCTTGACAAGAATGGCACCTGTCCTGCAGCATGGCCGAGACCCCAGTGAGTCCGCTCATCCCAGCCTTGCGCAGCGAAGCATGAAATTGCTCCGAAGCCGACGAAGGGAGGATACCCAAAACACGAAGCGCCTAGTATGCATATCTATCAAGTCTGAGGAAGCGCCGTAAATTTTAGTTTGAACAATCGGCAGGGCGACGGGTCCGTGGCTGGTATTCGTATGGGAGCTCAATGAACCTCTCTGATCAACAGGCTTAGGCAAACCATTCCAGGGTGCCATGCTTCCGGAGCATTCTGGCATTCCTTGATCATAGTGTAAACCTTTAGAAAAAGAAGGCTACCGAGCAAGGGGAAGACATGAAAAATCCGGGTTTGTGCTCAAGAGCCAGCGATGTCCTGCACCCTGACAAGGGGGGCGGCGCCTGTGGAAGATCGAAACGCCAGCAACAAGGGGCAGGAGCCAATGCGGGGTCACGACCCTGGCTACCTGCTCCCTCCCAGCTCGAGCTGGGTACTGCAGGCTGGGGACAGCTCCTGACGTGAGGCGTTCATCACCGGAAGAATACGTTGCAATTACAGCTGGCAATAGTCTATCATAGCACCGTTGGACATTTTCTGCACTTTGGTGGTAAAACCATGGCGTTCTGGAAACGCTACAGTAGGGAAACATGGAAGTTGCGCCCAGAGGGCCAGCGGATCAAGGAGGAGGAATGAAAGTAGCAAGGTGCCTTGGAAGGTGGGAGGGGATGATGTGAATGATCCATGGATGTGATTGACGAGAAGCAGGTCCATCCCTTGGGACAGACAACCTCTTGGATGTGAGTTTGGGCCCGGCAGGAACAGCTTAGCAGGGATTATCACTAGCCAGCCTGGCCAACGGGAGCTCTTGTCCAGGGAGAACCCAGAGATTTCCGTAAGAGTAATGATCGACAATTGCTCAGCTATTAAACCCTGTTTCTTTTTTCGATCTGAAGCGGCCAACCACGCCGTCGGTGCTTCATGACCCCAGCGCCAGCATGGAGGGGCAGTCGCCAAACGCCACCCATGGATCTTGGTCCCAAAAGTCGGTCCAGCGATTAATCCGGCAGGAATTCGAGGAATTCTATTGTTGAAAGAACGCACTTATCCTAAGCAAGTCCAGCTTGCGGCAGCAGTGTGCCGCGGTAAGGACTACCGCCGGGTTTCGCGAACTGTTAGGCTAATGCACCCTCTTGGCTGGCTGTCAGGATTATTCGGGTCCTAAGCCCCCTCGGTCTGTCCCTTTGGCTTTCGTTCCTGGGTGTGAATGGGGTGGGTGGGGGAGAACGGGCTTGCGTCTTATTGACCTACAGGCGCAGTGATTTCTGGCCGGTGTCTCAACTACTGTACTCAGCTTTTCTCCTCCATCCTTGGTCATTTATGGGGAATAGGCCGTTAGGATCCATGGATCGGTTGTTGAACGGATTCCTCTCAGTAGCAAAACCCTGCCTTGCTTGGGGCTCCGAATGCACTTGGACTGATTTAGATATTTCTGCGCCATTTAGCATGGGCTTGCAGAGTATGGGGTGGCGCCGGGGAAGCAGACTGCCCACGACGACCCAGTCACTTTTGCTTCTTCTGATACGGCTGGCCTGGCGTTCTTTGCTTTTTATTATAAATGGAGGTTGCGGACACCCTCTAAAGATCCGCTGCTGGCTGTTTTGGATTGCTGGCGAGCTGTTAGCTGACCTCCCCTCCAGCACCAGACTAATACTGCCAGGCATGTACTGCGGTACGCCACAGGCACCTCTCACTCTTGGTCGAACGGAGGTGTATTGCGTGTAATCCTTGGGTGCCTCGAAATCTGCCCAAGGTGTCCAAGTATTTCTGGTTGAGTTGTGAATGGAAGACTAGAACATGTCCACGATGTTATTACCTCTAGCCTCCACTTTTACATGCTTCTTACCAGGAGCGTGTGTAGCACGAGGATAAAAAAGAAGCTACGAGTCTATCTTGTCCAGGCGACCCTCTTTCAACTTGCGGCTGTCGGGAAAACTCCCACCCTAGTAGGAAGCCTAAAATGCATCCCAGTGTACAGACCGTCTGCATTTCCACGAAAGGCAACAGCCAGTCGTGATAGGGTGGCAGCAATCTTGGAGCGTAGTTTTCGAGGCTCCCTTGTATCTTGTCACAATTCTGTCACCGCCAGATGTCCGTGACAAAAGTATGCACAATCCCATGCAACCACCCCGGACGATGCAAACATTCTTGTCCAACGAAACAAAAAAGAATTTTTATGCCCCATTGATACGATAATACGAGAGCCATCTTTTACTTTTGTAGGGTCTTATTTTTTGCCGATTATCCAGTTGCTGAGGTGGATAGATGTGTCGTTTGGCATGATTGACGAATTGATCTTCACGAGCCGCGGCCGCGGCGTGGGCGGGTTGAAGCGATCAAAAGCGGGCCGTATCCGCGGGACCTGCCACCTATGGACCAATATGTTTTAGGTAACATCAGTATTTCGTAGCTGGCGAGCAGCCTGGCACGAGCTGGCAATTTCACACATTTAAACGAGACCCCAATTGATCAGGGCGCAAATTGTGATGAATCCACATGCCAATCTCTCCGGGCTTCCCCGGAATCTCCTATCGCCAGCCGACTTCCTAGATTACCAACTGCATGCGGATGGGTCTCCGTTGTCTAGTTTAGCATCCGAAATGGGCTTTGGGGATTCTTTTCTTTTTCCTCGCCTATAGATGCCAGGTTCCGATGGTAAACTGTCACCATGATATCTTGGCTTCTAGGGTCTTACCAATGGTCACATAGATGTTACGACGAGTTTGTTCTCGATGGAATGAAGGAGGTGGGACTTGGTGAAAAAGTGGCCAATGGTCGGCATCAACAGCGCAGACGTATACGATGTAGCCACAGCCAGAGACTGGTCTAGTGGGGTATTATACCTTGGTACCATGAATGGGGAATCAAACTTCGAATGTTACTATACATCGACGACCTTACCTGTCAATCCAAAGGTTTTCCGCCAGAAAAGGAATTTACTCCATTACGAACATTATCAAGCTACCGCGGGCCTTCCGTGTCTCTGCTATCGTACCCTGCGAGCGGGAGCCCGGATTATCTAGGGTCCCTCGTTGATAGCAAGACAACACACAGTTTTTGACCACCTGGAAGAGCAACAGGCTGTGCTGACTACAGACGATGTAAGGGGCTGCTTGAAGAGGCCGCACGCGGTTGGATTAGAGCGCATCGGTTACCGGAAAGATCGCCACGCATGCACTGCAAACGGAGTCGATGCGACTCGCTCTCATTTGGTCCAAACTTGGCGCTTGGAACTTGACAGATCCCCGAATGCCCTGGCAGAGTGCAGAAAGAGTGATCGATTGGATTCGATATCCTCTGGATGTGTACTGAAGTGCGCCTCCGGACGGTGTGTACACCAGCGGCACTGATCGAAAGATCTGTTTTCTATGACGCAGCAAGACTTTTGAACACGATGTTCAGCCTGCCTCCTTCTGTCCCACCTCCAAAGCTGTTGACGGCATGCTGTGGGCTGGGCACTGGGTTCAGCTCATTAACCAGGGAACTTGACCATACTGATAGCACAACTTGTTCTGATAAGCATCAGTATAATGAGAGTCCACTCTGAAATGTCTTGGCGTAGTACGGCCTAGCCAGTTAAACCTCACCAGGCACTTCCACAACCCCCTCCAGTATCACTGAGTATAACTGACAGGATAACCGACCCAATATATTACTTTCGTCCAAATGAAAGCGCATCGGAACTTTTTACGACAGCGAGACATCCCTCGTCATTCAGAACTGTTGCATTCCCAATCTATCCCTTAGCTTCCCACTTATGGCCGGGTCTAAAGGATGGCGGAGAGTGGGGCAGCGATGGCGAGACTCTGGTGGACGCTGGCTTTGCGGTTGTGTTGGACATTATTTGCTACAGTACTCGATCCTGTAGATCTTCACGCACTCTCCGTCGATTGAGAGACTTGAATATGGTCCGTCCAGCAAAATACGGACTGACGAAGTATTGGCCTGGCATCCTGGCGTTGAAACCGGCCTTTTAATAGGATCTGATAAAGCCATTACATCGGCGGGCACCTGGTTCAACGTCCTGTTTGATAGGTTCGATCGCGGTTGAAGGCTACGGCGCTCAGACGCCTCAGGGCTGCTACACATAAAATCTCGTGACCGTTACCCTGTAACTTAAGGGGAATAGCACGACCTTGGTTGTGGTTGCCATAATTCCGGCCTCTCCCTACGATATCGAAAGGTAATTCCGGCGGTATATGGGGACCGTGGATTTGTCCTGGTTGTACCTTGAGCTAGTATCACTGCAATCGCCTAGCGCAAATTCCTTCATTGAGGTCTGCTCCGTCTACGGATTCGTTACGGACAATCGTTGAGATGCTGGCATTCGCATGGTTGTAGGGTAGTTACGAAGTCTCTCCGTTGATATCTGTTATCTACTAGTTCTACTACCGCCATGTGGACAAGGCCAGCTTGGCAGCTATGTGCGGCGGCCACCGCCGATGATTGAGAGGAGGATCGGAGCAGACACGGGCACGTATGACCCCTCCTCACGCTGACGCTTACAATAAGACCACGGACCATCTGGGTCCTTGGCCCCATTCGATCTTCTTAATCGTTACGAAACCAAAGACTTCCTGAATTGACTTCAAATCCCCCCCATGGCCGCCCCAGGTACGTTCATCCATGAGGTACCGGGGGGGCAGTGGGGACAATGCTGCCGGTTATCACCTCCGAGGCTAGCAGAGGTGGCTCAAGCTTACTCCGGATATCAGCTGTCACTTTTTTTCTCTTCATCAAACACAGCTCCAGATGCATCTGGTGCACGGAATACTTACAATACTGGGAAGGCATGACTAACTCTTACTACTTAATTTGAAGAAGCAACCACGACCTACACCATGTGAGCGCACAATTCCCTCGCTCAATCATGACGTGAAGCTCGTCACTGGTCCAGTCCATCACAGGGCAGTACAGGGGCGGGCATGTGCTTGTCTATGTAGAGGTCTCCGAGCCTAGAGCTCATCATACAGTCGATTCTTTATGTGGTGTCTAAGTGGGGATCGCATGACAGTAGGTCATCGGAAATCTCTCTCTACGAAGGTACTGTAGCACTCCAATCTCCATTCAGTTGGTGATATCTTCCTGTTCTTTTTTTTCTTTTTTTATGCAAGGCCAGGGCAACCTTCACCCTCTATTACATTATAGATATTACTCTGTTCTGGGGAGCTGCACTTCAAATGGATGGATTTAACACTACTTGGAGTTTATTACACTGCAACATCCCTCCTTCCCCTTCTTCCCCTTTCCATCTCGCCTCTTCTCTCTCTATAACTGCCCTTGTCCTGACACAGCATCAGTAACTGTTTCAGTGGTGTTCATGGCAAGAACGATCCTGTCAAAGGGCACCTTTCACCCCTGCTATTACAAGCATGGGCTGCCCCTCCCCTGCTTCCACTGAGGCCAGCTGTTGTTATTAGTCCTGGTCTGTCCAATATGTACCTTGCAATGATTACGAAGTATATGGCCAGCCTGGCGGGGCGAGCGGCAGGAGGCGCTGGCTCTTGTTGATCTCCTTTTAGTGCATCCTTATTATAACTAGGAATGGAAGTAGCTGGTTGATCATCAACGTGGCTCTACTTGCACAGAGTCATGTACCTCTAGGAAAGGGTAAGTCTCTTTCCAACCCTAGCAGACAATTTTAGTACGATCACGGTAATTCGAGGCTGGCCAATCCTTGTCGGCGTGCACGCCATTGCAGGAGGGGGGGTGCATAGGCATGACTCTGAGCAACAACCCAAGTTTCCGCCAACCTGGATTTCGGCATCACGACTCAATTTTCCGGTCAACTGCCCATAACACAACTCTGCTCAGTATTAGCTCCAGGCAAGAAATGTACCAAGCAATGAGTGCAACCAAATAGGACCAGGGTTCCCATAGTCCCCGCATTCTATCGGCTTCGCGTTCGCCTTCCATAGCAAACCAACTACTTCGGAGATATTAACGCCTCGACCGCACATGGCAAAGCCGCGCCGTAATGTGCAGCAAGATCCGCTTCTCGTAGGGATCGCCATTGTCGCCGTGCCCTCGACCACCCTCTGTGGCTTCCGACTTGAGCACAAGGTGCTATCCCTAGTCAGCCATTTCTGTGGCCAATTGAGACCTCTTCTTACTCGTTTCCTTCTCACATGACCCTGCGGCTTCAGCATGAATCATCAGTCCTCATAACCAGATCATTGGGGTGTCCAAGCCTCGCTACCATGTCAGTGGCGGCTTCGCGTTCACCACCGTCCAGGAGCTGAAGTCCGTGCCTGTGTCCTCGTCAAGGTGGGGGCCACAGCACAGTTGCGACGGAGGCCGGCACTCGGACATCCTCCATTCCTCTTTCCGAGGTCCCGTCCACGGCGTGCTGATTTGACTTAGCCGGATGCAAGAGAGGCTTCAGGCATGTTGCGCTGTTCTACTCCCACCAACAGCTCTGTGCGAGCCATCCAATATAGGGATTCCCTTTCACCCCTGTTCAGCTGATATGGGTGCACTAGGCATGCCCTTCGCTGTGGATGAGATGTGATAGCCTCAAGTCCTGTCGTCTATGCTACACCTTCAGGGCTCACATGACCTTGGCTAAAGAAAGGAAAGCCAGCTAGTTTGAGTTCACTTCTTCATGCTCAAGACAGAAGATGAATCAAAGTCGAGAGACGACGTATCATTTTCCACAGGCGTCGCATCAGCCCCTGTGCTTGCCCTTGGCGCACCCTTAATTTGGCTTGCCGACCTACCTCGATCGGCGCACCGTTGCATAGACTCCCGAATCGGCAAAAGAAAAGGAAATCTCGAGAATTAGCAAAATCCTCCGGGAATCATGGCCCCGGCCAACCGTCCTGGGTTAAAGAAGCCCCCCGCCAGACAGCTTTTTATCATGCCGGCGAATGCCCCTGCAGCCTGCATATACATATCTCCGGACCGTCCACCGCCAACGATGCTCCATCAATGGGCAGCTTTTCTAAGAGGAAGACCGTCGATCATAGAAAGCGATGCGTGCCCCACATGCCTTCCCCATTTCGTGGTGTAGAAGCAACGGTTCTGTGTTTGTATGCGGTGCCACGAATGAAGTTGGAGGCCGCGGGGTTGATGGAAGTAGAGAGCGGAAAGAGGCGGAAAGATGGCGGAAGCGAAGGACGAGGTGGAGTACGTGTCTTGGTACCCGTCGCCGTGCGAAAGCACAAAGTCTTTTGTCAATCGAGGAACACTCCTCAAGATGTTTATGATGGCAGATTTGCTGGCTTCCCAGCTGCTTCCCAGCTGGCCCTTAATTATTCGTCGATCCTTTGGTTCGATGTACTGTATGTATCGCGTAGAACATCCTTGGCCGACCGAAAGCAGCTGCCGAGGTATCTTGGATAGTTCACCTCAGCATGGGAATATTCAGCTCGGACAGCCCTACTACCCGAAACTCGGCGAGGGTCAACTCGACATGACGCAGTTGGAGATCGATTACCCATTCCATCTCTGTGAATCCATGATGTCATGTTGCCGCTGCCATCTGACAACACTCATATATTAGACTATATTATGAGGATGCGTCGGACGCTCTCCCATGCCATGTCCTTTTTAAGGGTATTTTGACCCCATTTTTATTCATTTGCTCTATTATTCCGAAGCTCGCCTGCAAAGGCTTGCGATTGCAGCTGTAGCTTCCTGGAATACCAAATGATATTTCGGTATTGCTGGCACAGATAAACGCTGGCTCTGAGAGTAGGCACTATGACCTACAATAGATGTATATCAGCGATAATCTATAAAGAGCACATTTCTTCCTTGCCTCTTTGACATGAGAGGGGATTTATTTTTTCTTTTTTTAATATTAATTTATTTAAATATTTATTATTTATTGTATGAATAAATAAAATCTGAATGGTCTTAGATTTTTTAGCGATTATTTTTAATGATTTATTTTATATAATACATGGAAAGGAGCTGTCCGTTATTATAGACGTAGCAGTCACTCGCAGAGCTACACACGCGTTGGAAGTCAGAGGGATGGATGGGGCTCAGCCCTTTCCCGAACGATAGTAACCCTTAGACTCCTTCCAGATAACTCCTTAAGTCCTTGTCGCCAGCAGCGGATGCTGGCGTCCTCCACAAAACGATTGATATACATGACAGGCCCGCTCACTGAGGCCCGTGAGGAGGATGGCAGGTATGGCGCGTCAATTCTCTAGACCGGGCTCCCCATTTTGGCTTCAAGAGAATGATCGCTATCCCAGAGCTAAGAGTGGCCCATATCATCAGTCCACAATCCTGCGTGATATTCGGCGGTTAAATGATCGCCCACCAACTTCGCGAGGCCGGAGGACCGCTGGTGAACGATCTGTCTCTCGCGTCAGATACTCTCGTGTTACTTGCTGGATAGCCTTGCGCCATTCGGTAAGGAACTCCGATCGTGGAGAGTTCTGCCTGGAGAGAAGCTTACGAAAAGCGCTGCGGCAAGGGGGGCAGGTCCATGGTGCGGCACTCACAGCGTCGCACCGAGTAACACGACCATACAATCTCTTCCTTGCAGTAGTGGACTTTACGAGTGGGAAGGTCAGTCTCTTGTAGAGCCTGAATCCGAGTCGGTAGCCTACTGGGGAATGACTTATCATGAGTGAGGAGTACTATTAACGTTCGCGGGGTTCCTGGATCGCAGCCGCGCATAAATCCGGATGGTCGTCAAGTCATCGATTTCAGCAGTAATGAGTTGAGTTTGATGGGCTATGTATGACACGATCGTCAGGCGCTCCGAAAAGACCCTCTATGGAGTTCTCTGCTACATCGGCAGCGGAGTCAAGGTCGCATTTCGATGAATATCCTTCATTCTGGAAGCGTCGTAGCCACAATCACATCCAATTCGTCCTGAGCAATGCAGATAGAGCCGATGCTGAAAAAGGCTGGTCAGTCGAACCGGCATCTGAGGAGTGCTGAGCAAAGAAGAGACAGTAAGTAATCTCTTCGGAGAAACTTGATTCCTAGTGACGGAGTTACGCTTATCACACGTTTGCTCTCATTCTTAATGCGCAAGCTCGCTACATGGTTAGTTATATTGGATTCCAGCATCACGGCCGTTAGATCCCCCCTTCCTCCACGGCGCCAGGAACTAAGAACAACATACCCGCCCTCTTCCCGCTCTTTAGCAAGGTGCAGACTCATTGTTTGGTTTGAGATGCCCACGTCAATCTCCCGGATCGGTAGTAATCGACCGTGATTGCATCGTATTCTTGGTGCCACTCCCGGCAATCGTCCATCCACCGACGTATCAAAGCGAGTTCTCTTGTTTTGTTCTGGATATCGACCAATCTTCCACCCTTCTTCGATCTTCCATTTCGTGGAATGACCCAAGTTCGCCGAACTGGATCAGTCGAATGGATCGAAGGATTTGTAGCCGGCTCGGAGCGACGGACACTTGCGTTCCTCCGTACAGAGCTCAATAACCTTGAGAGGCGTATCCTCGCTCCTCATTTATAGCGTCAGGTAGAGTGGACCATTGACAAACCCCCGAATATAGTCGACTTCCTTGATCGGCGCGAAGCTGACGATACTGTCATGAGTGAGTTTGCCCGGCTTGCGGTCACCAGCATTGCTCTTGACAAGACTGGAAGCTGAAATGAAAAAAGGCACTTTTCAAAATTACGACAAGCGCTGCATCTCTTATGAGATATAGCCACTGCGGTGGGACATTGAGGCTCTGACATCCTTGGGAATTCCCTATTTCCTAGACTTCAGTTCCTTGGCTGGTGATATCGGAACGAAGCGATCTTTAGTGTGTCCGTTGTTGGAGAAGAATGCCTTCTTTACATCTAGCCCAAACCTAGTCGGCCTCTCAAGCTAGACTGGACGACGGGAGAGAAGACGAAAGCGTTTGGTTCTCCTTGGAGCAAGCAATAAGATATGAAGGCCAAAAGTTCCTCGACCGGAGCAGAGATCCTAGCTAGCCATCCAGCCATCATTCGGGCCGCTATGCTCGACGACAAAGCTAGGAAGGATGGCCGGAAACCCTCGGTACGTCGAGTTTGAGAGTCATACAGTGGGAGAGAACAATTAGGGCAAGAGGACCTCAAAACTCTTTCCTCTCGGCTGCTCAGTATCGTGTCGCAAACTTACACATGCTTCCACATGTGCTTCGTCTTGGAGAATCACTTATAAACCCACGTACTCCCACAACTCTGGCCGTCTAATTCCCTTCTCCAACTCAGCATTAGTTTCCCGCATTCGTAATCCCCCTGATTAGTGTCCTAATTACAGCCATCTATCCGCATAGCCCTATGAGAACCTCACCCATGAATTCGGGACTCGGAAATCGGGGAGACGGCCATCCCTCTGGCCAATACACCGTCCCCAATCTCAACAACCCACTCAACCCCCAGCCCGGCCTTCAACAGCAGCCGCCAATGCAGAGCATACGTGCAGGCGAAGACATCCGCTTCCCCTTCGCAACCTTCGGACATCGCGGCCAAACCCCTTCCCGCCGCGTCTTGCCTGGCGATTGGGGCCACAGAGCCTTCCACAACCCGCTGTACACAGAGTTCGACATGCCCATTCCGCCAAACGACATCCCCATCCTACGGCTTGGCTTCCGGCCCCGGAATCCCGAAGTCCTTTTCCCCGACGGCAATATACCCCTGACTGAAGCCGCCGCAACCGGTCAGTACAGCCCGCACATCCAAGTCCAAATGGCCATGGCCACGGAGGATAAGTGGTTCATCTACTCCACCGGGCCAGACATGGAAGGCATCATGAATTTGCACATCCACCGAAGCTGGACCGGGTACAAGATCTTCGAGCTCGTCATCGACGTGGGTTTGAAGGGCGGCCACTATGAACCCTGGCGCCGGGCCAGGGGTTCGAGCATGAATCCGAGGACCACGTACCTGTTTTGGGAGGGCCATCCGCAATATGGCTACCATGGTGACAACTCTCCGGAGAATGTCAAGGAGATGGTCCGGATGCTTGTGTACTGGGTCTTGGGTGTCAACTTACCGGCCGAGTCTGAGGGGACGGTCACTCCATGGGCTCCGTAGGTCGGGCCGGGCCCCGAACGGCCGCGGGCGACCAGCATCTCTGGCTGTTTAGGTTTGTAATTGCTGGGCTTTGACATAGTGTTTGTCTTAATCCTGGCGATCGGACGGCTCACAGATCTAAGCTGACCCCTACTATTGTCGTCTTAGCCGTCAGATATCGAGCTGATCGCTTGGAGAGCCCGAGAAGCGTCCCATAACCCCCACTCCTAGACTGACAAGAGGGCATCCATTTGTTCAATGTTGCTTGAGTAGTTTTTAGCTGTGGTAAACTTGACTATTCCCCACGGGAAATACGAGCGCGTACGGTTCACGACACACAGGTTTACAGAGAAGCGTCCTAGGGTAGTAGTATAACTAGTAATTGAAAGAGTAAAAGACAAAATAGAAGCGGCCGCATGCTGTTACCCCCGGAGTCTCCAAACCCGTTCCCTTCCCTTGGTTGCTGGAAACTTGTATCCCGTTGCAATCCGCGTCGTTCGTCCCATTGTTTCCTATACTTCCACTGTGAAAACATAGCCCAAAGACACTCCCCTTCCTTTGCTTTTCCTTCACTTTTCCTTTAGTCCATCTTCGTTATAAGAGAACAAAAATAAAACCTCATTCTCCACCCCTCTTCGAAATACTTCCAGCGCTATAGTGGTTTGCTTCGTAGTCTGTGCTCGATTCTAGCCAGAACGCCGATTTGGGCCCCCTTGTCTGGGTCAAAACACCATATAACTTGATCCTTCTTCATCCCATGAGGCTTCGTTTTATCTGTTGACCATCATCATTTGTCCTGCCCTATCCGGACAACATTCGTCCCCCCCTTTTGGCATTGCCGAACCTTGAGAAAACCATAGGGTTAGATCGGAAAGTTCAAACATGATTGTGTCCCTCGCTTTGTCCCCAACTGATACTCCAGGTCCCTTGGAAAGAAAAACACCGCTGGAAGGGGAAATAGATATTTCGGACAAGCCTTCTTTCCAAATTGTCACTTGAAATAACTCATAGTCCGCCCACCTCGCATAGCCATCAAAAAATTCCACGCTTTCTTTCCATCGCTTCCAAGGAAAAATGGATACAGGGATATACTATATAGGAAAGAAACGATATTCAGGAGAAACCCCGATAACCCTGAGGAGGGTACGACGCTATCCTTGCCATTCGGCGCGGCTTCGTAAACTCGACTGGGCACATTGGAACAACCCGCGTCGTGGCCCGCGGCCACCAGCGGGGTGGATGGTTCATCTACAAACCCCCGCGACCACCTTTGGCCGGCCTCGTGAGCTCCGTGAACACGGCTCTAACCTGATCGCGGAGGCTCTTGTAGGTCACGATAAAAACGGTTTGGTCGTCGCGGCTCGTCAGACAGATACGCTCATCCACACCCGCGTCGAGCTTGTTGAGGCACGTGATCATGTGTCCGACATCAACGACAGGGTGGCCGTTGGCATCAACCTGATGGAAGACGTAGTCGCGGAAAAGCTTGAGTGTGTAGCGCTCGCCGTTCTCGGCCCACTCAGGATCTCCATTGAACTCTGGCCGCTCGCTGATTGTGGCAAGCTTCATGAGGAGCCGTGCGATACGACCGTTCTCGAGGCTTGTGGCCAGTTCAGATCGGAGAGTATCGGCCTGCTGGAGGGATTGATCGAACGAGGTGACAAAGTGGGTGGCAATGCCACGGACAAACTCGTCAATATTCTTGACTTGCTGCTGCTGAGGGGTGAGGAGCCATAGAACCGTGTCTCGAAGCTCAACGGAGTAGTGCCTGCTGAGATGCTCCATAGCCGCATTGGGATTTGTGAGGAGAGACGGGGGTGTAAGCGAGGCTAGGGAGAGGATGGCTCGTCCGAACTGGAGCAGGTCTTCCTGTTGCAAATCTTGAGTAGGACGTCTGGCCTCGAACTGGACCACATCGAGTATGGCACAGGCGTTAAGTCGGATCCGGTTCTTGTCCGTTGAGATGATCTTTCCTAGATCTACACAACGAGCGGCCAGGTTAGCGGCGTGGATCGCCTTGAGCGCGTTGGCGATTTGTGTTATATATCCCCAGAGTACATTCTCCGCTATCATGGATTGCTGCTTATATCGTGTTCCATGAGCGTTCGACTGGTTAGGGAAATGGAGTTCTAGAAGAGTTTTGGAGAGCGGGAAATATTCCTGAACAAAAACGATGGAGCTGTCGCAGAAGGCCCGCGTGGTGAACGCGTCAAAGATTGGCACTACGCTCCCGCAGTCGACCCGTCGCCACTCCTTTACTGTCCGAATAGCGTGCTCGTTGGATAGGCGAAACCCTTGCTCATCGTTAGGTCTCAGAACTTAAAGATGTACACGCTAAGACATACCTTCAAGCCTCCTTAGGCACCGGATATGACCAGTCTTGCCATCAACTGCTTTGTAAACCCAGCTTGGATAGCCAAAAGTATTGGCATTCTTACGATTAGTCGTATCTAGTGCAACGAGGCTGTGGAAATTATCAAGCTGGGGGAGGCCGGTATCTATCAGGAGGTGTTAGCCTGGAGCACAAACGGTGAAATAGGCAGGTAGTACTCACTGATGACTTGGCGGGCAGCTTCTGCTTTCTTCTGGAGATCCTGCCTTAGTTTCTCTGACATGAAAAAGTCATGGGATGTTCTTTGATAGGGTAGTAAGTCCTCCTTGTGAGGGCCGGCAGGGAAGTAAAGATGGTGGAGTAACGGCTGAGTATGGGTTGCGAATGCGTTCTGCTGGAAGAAGGCGGGATTGGCCGCGCCAAGAGCGGCGGCGGCGGCAGCAGCAGCTGCCGCGTTATGATCATCCACATAGGGGTTGAAGGGAGCTGCGGGCATAGCCTGACCGACCCCACCCATGGAAAACGCGTCGTAGTTGAGAGTGGCATCTTGCGCCGCAGTAGTTGTCTGAAGAACCATTAGTTACGACTGATACCCGCCTCCGCGGGCTGTAGCAACTCACTGCATTAGTACTAAGGCCATAATTCTGTGGAGTAAATTCTGGAATTGCAGCGGGATTTGGATTAAAGACGCCCTGCTCGCCGTTGTGTTGTAGTGTGGTCGTGCTAGTAGAAGCTCCGCCCAACGCTGCGATGTAGGTTAGTACGAGGACGAAGCGACATCGGCGCCGGTTCAGGCTTACCGGAATTGGCCCTAGGGGTGAACGGAGCCGCGCTGAGGGCCGTGGAGGTGAAGGTAGATTTCTTGGCTAAGCTAGACGGAGTAAAGGAGGGCGATTCGACGCTCAAGGCCTTTTTAGGTCTGTATAATGCAGGAGAGGGTTAGCCATGTCAGCTGCTGGAACGTTTCTACGCGATCTCAGCACCATGACAACCATGTTGCGCTTGGAGGGCCGAGGCAGGTGTGGGGAGGGATGGATGAACTGTGTAGGAGAGAAAGGTGGGCTGTTCTTAGAGCATAGTTCGCAAAGTCCTCGCGATACAGAACCTAGTAACATGCCATATGTTCCAAACTTGAATGCGCAATGTGACATCGGTGCATGACGAGAGGAGAGGACGAAAGGGGGGCTCGGGAGAGACATACGTTTCGGAGGCGGCATTGCTATTCGAGGCGTTGGTGGTATTGTTATTGTTGGCATTCGGCGTCGACGAGTTTTTACCCTGGTCATGGTTGAAGGTGCAACCCGAGTTTTCGTACCGACAATGGCCATATATCAAAATGTTGCGACACAGCGTATCTTTGTGATCTAAGACGGAGCCGAGAGAGAGAGAGATGTGAGCAGGCTTGATAGTGAATCGACCGCACGTTCCCGGGAAGCAAGCGACGCAAACACGTCGCACCGCCGCGGGGAAATGTGGAGAGAAAGAAGGCAGCGAGGAAAGAGGGAGGGGAGAACGAACCTCGCCCCTTAGGCTTGGGAGATCCAACCTGCCGCCGCAGATCGTTATTCTGGTATCCCCGCGTAGCCATTCTAGAATATGAAATGGGAGTGAATGGTGCGCTTCTCGGTTCGATCTAGGCTACCTGTAGTTGACGCGAGGAGAAAAAAGCACAGAGCGTAGGTCAGCATAGATTTCTCCCGATTGCCGAAGGTATCCAAAGGTGCGACTTGAAGGTGCGAGGAGCCGAAGAGGTCAGACGGCACGACGAAAGCACGGCCACCCAATTGGCTGTACAGGCAAGAGCTCTGATACGGGCGCCGGCGGCGAGGGTAGCGGGATCATGGCCCACAGGACCGGGGCGAGGAAGCGCGGGGTTATGAAGCGGTTTGGAGGTATCGTCGGTGTCGGTATGCCTTGGAACAGGGGGGAGGGAGGGGAGGGTAGAAAGAAATGGAGGCAGGGGATCCGCAAAAGGGATGATCTCTTACCTGACTTGACCAAGAGTCTCCCATGATTTAATCCGTACGGGTGACTGGTTACACATGGACGATGACAAGCTGTGCAAGCAAGCCGACAAGGCTGGTCCGGGGCCTGGAGCAGGTATCAGGGGACGGCGGGTCGGTGATGCAGGTTGACAGGAATTATGGACATATACGCGAGGAACAGCCCGGGTCGCGCGGGTATCGTGCGCGGCGGCCAGGCGTAGGACAGGCGCAGGAGCGGAGGCGCACACACAAAGCGAGGTTTCGGAGATAGTACACGTTAGTTGGCGGAGGTTCAGTGGATTTGTTGTCCCCATAGTGAATTGGTGGTCGACAACCAGTTGCGGCGGGGACAATTTTTGATTGATGGGGCGGATTGATGCAGGTTATGTCCCTAACCAGACCGCGTCTTGCAGGCAGTTTGCTTGCGAGCCGTTCTTCCCTGCCATGACAGATTCGACATGTCTCGGGCTATGTATGCATTATCGGGGTTATTGCGTTGGCAAGATGTCTTCATGTTGTGCTCCGCCACAAAACAGCTGTCAACACCTGTAAGCATTAGCGTAGTTCCAGACTATCACATTCATATTATTACAATGTGTTCTGACATTGTAAAGGTAATGCCAGGCCATGGTGCTCCATGTCGGTGACAGGTGTCGTCACCCCAAATCCGTGACTCTCTAAGAAACTCCACGCTGGAACTTAGAGCGGGATTCAAAGCTTCCCTGACATATTCCTTGTTCCTCTGTTCCTCTTCCTGCCCCAATTTGTCGAGATACCCACCCTTCTGGTCGTCATCTTCTTTTTAGAACCTCGAGGAATCCGGCGCGACGCTTCCGGTTCGATTGTTTCTTCCCAAATCAACCCACTGCTGCACTTTTGGCTCTGCGGCTGCCTGCCTCCCGTTTGCCGGGTCCCACCTATTCTTTAAATCCCATGAAGACAGAGACAGTCCTGTGGGAAGCTGCAGTACAGCGCGCATTATAAACTCCAGTTCTCCCAGACGAACTCTTCCGAGCCCTTTAGAGCCAGCTCTTCCGAAGGTCCCAGACCCACCAAGTTCTCCCAAGAGTAGCTTAACGCGGGGCGAAGAGCTTGAAGCTATAAACCACGAAGCTCCTCTCGAGTGCTCACCATACCTACATCAATAATTTTGAGATAGTAGGATATAGCCTATCTCTCACTACACCATGGCAAGCGATTTCACTGAACGGGCTGGCTTGACCCCTCACCAGCAGGAAGCTCTAGACCAGTATATCGGAGTGACGGCTCAGGCGGAGAGGGATGCCATCGCCCTACTGCAGAGGTCGGAATGGAATGTACAGGTATGATTTCCTGTGTGACGCCTTGGACTCCCACCGGTCTATTTCGCCTGCTAATCGACCGTCATATCACTAGATTGCGATAGCGAAGTACTTTGATGGTGAAGGACCCGACCCTCTTGCCGAAGCGATAGCGGCCCAGCAAGCGCCGGCTCCGGCAGCTAGATTCGAGAATTTACAGGAATCACTCCATGCATCACCTCAAGCAAGCTCGGCTCAGCCGAGGGAAGCGCCGCCACACCCCGCCCCTCGCATCGTCCCACAGCGGGAAAGGATTCAGCGGCCTCATTTCCTCCTGACTCTCCTCTTTACACCCTTTACTCTTGGATACCGAGTAGCATCCGTGGGTATCCGCCTAGCGCTATACATCCTCTCGTTCCTACCTCGTCCAATACGGCCTACGCTACTCACAAACGCGATGGCCACTGGCTTTCGCAGCACGACAGGCCGAAGGATGTTGCTGCCTGCCGACACAGCAGCAAGGTTCAAGCGCGAGTTCGAGGAGGAATACGGCCCTAACGAACTGCCGTGGTTCGACGGTGGCTTCGCCCAGGCTCAAGACCTCGCTAAAAAAGAGTTGAAGTTCCTTCTCTTCGTGCTCGTATCGCCAGAGCATGACGAGACGGAATCTTTCACGAAAGAGACTCTTCTGTCACCAGAGGTCGTTGAATTTCTCAAAGATCCCGCGAATGACATCATTCTTTGGGGCGGAAATGTCCTAGATTCTGAGGCGTATCAGGTCTCGACAGAGTATAACTGCACAAAGTTCCCTTTCTCGGGCCTCGTTTGCCTTACTCCTAAGCACGGAAGCACTCGAATGGGCACGGTAAAAAGGCTTGTGGGGCCGATGCCGCCTTCGAGATATCTTGGCGATATCCGATCCGCGATCGAGAAGTACGCCCCTGAGCTAGCTTCCGTCCGCGCCGAGCGGGCAGCTCGGGATGCCGTGAGGAACATTCGCACAGAACAGGATTCGGCATACGAGCGGTCGCTTGCCGTTGATAGGGAGAGAGCTCGCGAGCGACGCGAAGCGGCAGCTCGCGCTGCCGAAGAAGAGCGGCGGCTTGCCCAAGAAGCGGAGGAGGCAGCGCGCAAGGCTGAGAAGAGGGAGCAGTGGAGGCGTTGGAGGGTGGGCCGGATCGCACCTGAGCCCACTGCGGGTACCAAGGACTCTGTGCGCGTCGCGCTAAAGTTCTCCGATAGTGCGGGTGGCAAACGGGTTATCAGGCGATTCGAAGGGGACGCTACAATGGAGGAGCTTTACGCTTTTGCCGAATGCCATGATCTTCTGACCGGCGGAGAGGCTTACGATGACGCCGAGGAACCGGAGGACTATCAGCACGAGTACCAATTTGCGCTTGCATCTCTTATGCCGAGGCAGGTGTATGGGCCGAGTAAGACCGATAAGATGCGGGAGGTGATTGGCACGTCCGGAAACCTAATTATGGAGGATCTTTGAGGGCCATGATTTTGCCATACTTGGCTTAGTTTAAATCCTCGATGTGTATGTTTGAAACACTATAGCGGCACGTCTCAAGGTGGTAGACAAGCACAGCTTGGTTTCGGGCTATCACACTTGGGAGAGTTGGAGTGTTGGGAACGGTGACGAAGGGACTTTGGGTCGTTCGTTTTTGTAGACTAGCAATAGAGATGTTCCAACTAGGAAGAAGCCATTAATTGACATGATGGAAACGTATATAACTCGTGGGGCTGCCGCATTATCTCTACACTTCTTACTTCGGATATACGATTCACGGGCTGCTCCTTCCCTCTCCCACGACTAGCCTCAGCTGATTGAACCTTATGAGAATCCCTTGAGGACTCCGAACCGAGCAGTTTAAGCACCAACGCTGTGGCCAGTGGCCTAATGGCCATCAGAGTGTTCAGAAAGCCAGAAAAAAAAAGAAGTTATTTTCGAGCAACTAGCGCGAGGACGCGGGTGGTTCGAGGGCCCCTGAGGAGCGAGATCCTTTTTTTGTCCTACATTTCCGCGCCTTGACTTCCTTTTCTTGGACTTTTTACTACTTTGAAGACAAACTGATTTTTTTTTTGTTTTTAATTTTCTTCTTCCCCTGGCCTTCTGCCCACCTCGTCGTTGGCCCTGCTAGCTGCTGGGCATCATGGCCCACTGTCACCTCCACTGCGTCATGGCCGGGTTGCTCTCGCGGAATGGTTGACTGCGCGAGTACCGGTTTTGACACCAGTTACCAAAGCTCTTTGCGCGTATACTACGATATTTATGGGCACAGGTACCACAATCTGGGCCGTTGGCCATACACTTTCCCAGCTTCACCAAATCTAAACCGTTCAAGCACGGTCTCTGGGGAATAGATGGCAACAGCTCAAGCTATAGGCGCGCGGCTGTTGAACGGTTCCCGGAAACGGGCGCTTATCAAACCCGGCCTCTGTTCGGTTGAGCTCTCACTGAAAAAGAGTTAGCGCCCGCGCATTTCCCGAACACTGGTTCTCTCGTCTACATACGATTCCAGGATCGAAACGACGACTCTAAACCGCGGCGCTACCAAGGTTCTCGCTGTTGCTTTTTTTTTTTTCTTCTCCTTGCGCCTGGTGTCGCTGGACAGTGTATAAGGTTCTCCCCCCCGCCTCGTCGCCTGCCCGAACGGAAGACCGCCGTTCGAGGAATTGACCCACTCTCCAAGAGCCGCCATGCGACCCTGGGCCAATACGTAGCCCTACGGAAACTCGCAAACTGCTATATTCACAGCCTCATGATATCCAACTGCGATGCTTCGGCCTGGGCCTCCAGAGAACCAATCGAATAAGCTTGGAGGTGCCGTCGGCCTCCCACTTGCGCCGGGGCTGCGCGACGTCTAACGCGCACCGGTGGGCTAGCTATTTCTGTCTTACAGGCAGCAGCTCGCGCACTTTGCGTACTATTGCGAAGCCCGAGGAGTTGTAGTGTGATTGATTGCGATGGCGAGGTGACTCAAGTAGGGGCGTCGTCCTCAGGGCATTGTACATTCTATGCAAGCCCGCAACTCGATACTAGTCTACAATATGCGCAAGCCTTAGACAATCAAACCTCTCTCGCCACGAAAAGAAAATTGAATCGATACACTGTAAGATCACTAGGTCTCCCCCGGCATCATCGCTCACCAGGATAGTGTCCGGTGGTCGGTCATCCTCTTCTCAGAATGGCATCTGAAGTTGATCTTGGTGCTGCGGATAATACCGTTCACCTTGCTAAGGGATCAGATCGCCCTTCCAACTGTGCCGATCTAAGGAAGATTCTAAACCAACCACGAGGATCTGTCTCCCCCGCCGAGCCGCAATACGGTCGATTGTGGGGAGGCTCGACCGGACCGTATGAGGAATGAGCTGGACGCGGTATTTGAGACTAGCATTGATTCTCTCAAAAAGAACATTTTATACTCGAGTGCCACCGATACTACAACCCCGCCTTTGCTATTTAGCCCAAGGATTGTGGTTTCGACAATGGCCCCTCGGCACCTCAGGCAGACTGCGTTGAGAGTCCTGTTCCAGACGTATATCAGCCGTTCTCTATCAATACGGGGGTCGGAGGCTCCGCTGTTCTTATTCAGGGCGATAGAGAGCCCGTGACTTTTCTCCATTCATTGGCGAATGGAAGTCCCCTCCTAGTAGTACGCCGCAGGCTAAGCCCAAGGTTGCTTATGATCGTACGACCTGCGTACATGAACGACCAAGGCCCTAGCAGACACGGGCAAACCGGACCCCGCCTGGTACGCTGCCGTCACCAGCTTCGCCTGCAATGGCGAGGAGCTGAGTATCTAAGCTCACCACACGGCCTCGTGGAAGACCGATCCGTGTAGGATGGACTATCACCAGGCTATGCTCTCGTCCTCTCTATGAGCAACTTCTACGACATAAATAGAAGAGCGAAAGCGTACCAGGAACTCCCAAGACCACGGCGTAGTCCGATTCAATGACTTGAAAGACTAACTTACAGTCCACGAGGCACCCCCCCCTCTCTCCAAGAAGTCGCCGATGAGTGTCAGGCAGCCACCCAAGTTCGGCGCAAGCTGCCCTGCATCGGGTGTGGGCAGTGTATCTAGACGCAACGATGGTTCTTCAATCGGAGGAAGAACCGTCGGAGCAAATCGACCCCAAGGCTCCGATATCCACCCTGACCATCAAAATGGCAGCTGGGAGAAGCGATAGGTTGGTCTCCTCTAGGAGTAGAATGCCTACAGCACAGGATAGATAGAGCAAGATGGCTCTGGGCGGGATTACGATGACAAGGGATACGCACTACTGGCAGCATCTCCTGATCCGAAGGACCCCTATTCGAGCCCCGCTGGCAGAGGGGGCGACGATGCCTCCCAAACCCCACCGAGAATGATCAGGGCATGACTCGGACTAGAGCGGCGCTAAGAAGCGGCACTACTACTCGGGGTTTGTATTTGAATGATGTGCACACATATATGCCCCAGTTTCATATAGCTCGATTGCTTGCTTGGTCGTGTTATGGCGCGGTTCATTGGGTAAGCAGTACGGTCTACACGGCTCGCTTCGACGTAGGTCCAGTCTCCTTCTGAATGTGTCTGGATATCCCTTCCTCTCTAACGGAGCGCGCGCGCATTTCTTGGTTACGCATATGCGCAAGAGCACACGAATCAGACCTGCTTTTTTTGCCTCCGGGTTTGTTTCCAACCCGGCTCTTTCTCCTAAAAGGGCGATAGTGATTCATTGAAAAAAGTGGTGTAAGTGCGAAAAGCGATCGTAAGCCACTTTGCCATCGCGACCACGTCACCGGGCTTGGCATGGTGGCTGAGGCGATTGACGATCGGATTTCTCCAACATCCACTGAAGCAGCGCAGGCTTTTGGGGGGCAACATTAGGCAGGCATTTGTGGGTGACGGTGCCATGCCACTCCTACACATTACCTACGACGCCAGTTTACTTTCGGGCCGCCGTGGGCAGTCAGAGCTCGGCACGCGTCTCTCCTCAACCGTCTGCGAAAGATAGAAGTCTGCGAAAGATAGAAGTCTGCGAAAGATAGAAGTCTGCGAAAGATAGGAAGACTGTGGGTAGGGAAATTGCTACTTTTTCAACTATTCGGCCCCGTCTATCCGCAGGCAGACGCAGACAGGAAAGGGGGGGGGAAGTCCCATTCACATACCATATCCTCGGTGGAAGACTTGAGGTAGGACGAGCGGACGCTGGAGCTTCTTTCTTGTTTGTTCGTCCCGTTTACCAACGGGAGTGGCTATAGGCTTGTTGGGTTGACTTGCCTTAGCGAAGAAAAAAATTAGCTGGCAAAGTTGGTCCTAACCAAGTGAGCGAGGTTCCAACTTCACCCCGCGCTAGAGGGTAAAGACTTGGATGGCCGTCGATCAGGCGATTGCATCGATAAGGCACTGTTTGCGCAATTACTGAGTTTCACGCCTAAGTTTGTCCTCTAGATCGTGTAAGTCGTCAGGATTTCTTTCATTCATGGCTGGAAGTTTGATGCAGAGAGGGAGAACTCGCGGAGAAGCGGCAGATAGGGTATAATGATAGAAGGCACGTAGAATCTCCATGGTGATACCCCCGTTTGAAAGGTACCGAAGAAGCCAGCGGGCAGATCTCCCCTGTTCGGCGCAGGCACGTTGCACGGCGGGCATATAATCTCGGATAAGTTGGGTCGTCGAACTCATGTAAGCCATCACCATCGCCGCTACCATTCACTTCCCACTGGGGGGTTTTGGTTCTTTCCATTCTCCCCTATGATTAGGGGCTTTTTGGAAAAAGTAAGAACTGGAGATGCACATGCACATGATCCGAATTACACGTATGGCTTCGGGACCTGCTCTTACCTAGCTGGCGACTTGGCGTCGACGCAATACTCGATCGCGGGCCGCGCGTCGAGCACCACGAGACGACGAGTCGAAGAGGGTTTTTTTTTTTTTTCCCTCTCCCCCCCTCCCTCCCTCCCCAGCGTTTTAGCTTCGATATATCGAGTATAGTAGGAGAAGAGAAGGACAAGAGATTCATTGTGGGAGCTGATGAATCCTGTTAGTTCATGGACAAAGGTCAAAGTCAGCTCGGCGCTCGCCCTCATGTCGCGGTGGATCTCATCGGCAATTTGTGAGCGTTTCGGACCGCGATTACAATTTGCATCAGATATTACGCCGCAGGTAGCTTGGACCGGGAGACAAGCCTGCTCTCTCGGCCCATGTGGTCACGATGGTCTAGATTCAAAGTAGAGTATCTGGGCTATTCGGGAACAATAGGGTGGCTTGGCCGTGGGAAACCAAAGTTTGGAACCAATTAGTACTGCCCGCCAAAATAGAAGAAGCGTTCATCGTCGATGGTAGCCGACCAGCTGGCCTGGCAGCCACGCTGTGCGGGTTCCAGAGGGCGCTATTATGCCAGGTTCATGTTGCCTCCACTGCCCACCGAAGTGAACTGTTGCGACGGCGGGATCAAATCCTCGGTGCTCTCAAGCCCAATGCTCAGTGGCAAGACCACAACACACCGAAACAGGCAGCACAGGGCCCCAAGAACCCCTCAATATATTATTACGTGCTCTCTCGTTCCACCTTAAAACTCGTGAATCAATCCTACCAATGGATCAATCTCACTGATGGGGTATTAATCCTTCCCACAATTGCAGGCGCTGCCATCAGCACCAACTTGATCGAGGATTTGTTCCCGCTGGCGGTTGATGCGACTGCCAAAAATATACTACAACCCTGCTGCTCAAATCCTTCCCAAACTTCCGACCACTTCCCCGTTATTTTTTTTGCCTGTTGTTTGCCTCAACCCCCCGTTTCCCGATCCTGGTTCCTGTGCTTGACTACATTCCGTCCTCATCTTTCTCCAGGGTCCGTCTTGCTCCTCTTATCCACCTTTCCACTTCTCCGCGTCCGTTGTCCCCTTCTTCGACCTTGTTGGTATCCCGCCCCAGGCAGCCGTCAGACCTACTTGTTCCAGACCAACCAGCAATTCCCTAGACGCGACCCCTCCCGTCCTCCCTCCCTCCCGATAATCGATACCTACGAAACACTGCGAAACACTGCGGATACTGCGAACATCATACAACCTCCGCCCAGATACTTGGCGAGGCTCGTTCTCGCCGGCACGTTATGAAAGCCATGAAGAGCATGGGGATGAACAAGATGCTTGGCACCATCAAGCGGAGAGCCACTTCCAGTACGTCAACCTCCATCGCTTCCGCTGAAACAATGTCGCTAACTATGGCTTGTGTCCCTCTATCGCAGCTATCTCCGGACTTGATGGTATCTCAGGACCACAAGGCGACAGCCCGGAGGCCATGGCCTTCCAAGGTGTGGTATGTGAACTCTGTTCTTGAGACATCGCCGCCTTTTCGCGGCACATCTCGAGTCTGCGCTGATACCATGGTCTTTATCAACCCCCTAGAAACAATTCTGCTCCGGCGGCAGCTCCTCCAATGGCCAAGTACGAGGCCCCCCCCTCCCCCTATTTCCGAGATACGGCATGAACTCACAGACTAACTCGATGCTCCATCGCAGGCTGGCGACGAGGTACTCTATCTCCCTACTATTGTCGATGCCGCCGAATCCTCTCCCGCGGCTGCAGCCGAGTGCGCCAGGTTGATCCGCAAGTTCCTCTCCCGCGAGAACATAGCCCGCCCCTCGCTACAGTACAACGCCATCATGTTGATGCGCATCCTTACCGATAACCCCAACGTCACCACCTTTACCCGCAACTTTGACAAGAAGTTTGTCGACACCGTCAAGGACCTCCTCAAATACGCCAAGGATCCCAGCGTTCGCACTATCCTCGTCGAGACTCTTGACTCCTTCGAGTACACAAAGTCCTATGATGAAGGGCTGGCGCTGATAATTGACATGTGGAAGAAGGATAAGGCCAAGACGTACAAGAACTACGGCGTACGTTATACCCTGTCCCCTCTTAGGACATTCTCGAGCGGTCACGTCGCATAGATCCAGGACGCCACTTGTGAATTTGCAGCTAATGAGACACCCAGTTACCGTCGACCCCGCAACAGCTTACGCCCCGAACTCTCAATGCTCCCGCTTTCCAACCTGTCCCTCAAGACAGCCACTTCAACAACTCCCACTCTGGCCACCGCTCCTCCCGTCTGCCCGATGCTGTACAACTCGCCGCGCGTCTCGAAGAGGCGCGCACCTCTGCCAAGCTTCTCACCCAGGTAGTCTCCAACGCCGAACCCCGCGAACTTCTCGAGAACGATCTTGTCAAAGAGTTTTCCGGTCGCTGTCAGCGCGCGTCTCGTTCGATACAGGGTTACATGACGGCCGAGAACCCTGCGCCAGACAATGATACGATGGAGTCTCTGATTGACACCAACGAGCAGCTCCAGAGCGCGCTCAATATACACCAGCGCGCCGTGCTCAGCGCGAAGAAGCAGCTGGGCATAACCGCGACAAACTCACCGCCGCAACCAGCGACACCGAGCCCGGACACGCCCCTTGTGTCAGAGGCGAACAAGGCGTGGCCAAACAGTAGTGGTACCGCCAGCGGTGGTGGCAGTGGCAGTGGCAGTGGTGGTCAGTCGACACAAGGCTTCTCACTGTCAGATGGCGCGCCTCTGCCACCACCCAAAGATACCAAAGGGAAGGGCTCTGTGACGCCGTACGCCGAAGAAACTCAGGATCCCTTTGCAGACCCTCAAGAAGATGCCCAGGTCGGAGCGCCTAGCTTAAGCCACAAGGCGTCTCTCGCGGGTGATGACCTCATGAAACTCAATACTTTCCACGTCGACTTTGACAAGTACGCGCCCTCCGGGTCCGCTGGCGGGTCCGGGTCCGGCTCTGGTGGCCAAGCGACAGGCAAAGGGCGCGAGACAGATGCGACAGACGACGATGACATTTACGACTCGGCGCCGAGACAAAAGGCCGGCGAGGGAAGCAGAAGTTCGGCGAGGTATTAAGGAAGCATCGTCGGGTGGACGTGGAACTTTGGCCAGGATAGTAGACAAGGAGTTGGGAAATAGTCACCAATGTGTTGCAGGAGAGAGCAGAGAGGGGTTTCTTGGGTTTTCTTTATCTCATATCCCATCACGTCCTTTGTTTCATTTCATTTTTTTCTCCCTCTTAATGGAACCCTAGAGTTTATACTCCATAATGGAAGCGAAGTTGCTTTTCTTACTTAGCCTGGCGGTGCACATGGCCGGTTGGATTCCCGACACTGAGGATCGGCAGTCTTGACGCGTGGCGTACGTGCGTAAGTGTGGTGTATTTGCATGATGAAAATGGGAGCTGTGACAAGTAGAGGTCGGGTATCGTCTATTAGTCAACCAAAGCTCCGAGCTTTGAAGCTCTCGCCAGCTCTTAAAAGCGTATATAAAAGACAGAATATTACGCTGCTCTCTGCACCAAGCGTCAACCATTTCCTCTAAGCTGATCCCAATAGTCGATCCTTGAACAAGTCTCGCAGCTCGCCTCGCCCATGCTCCCAGCCCCCATCCTGTAGCCCGGTTGCGTCCTTGCACCCACCCCATATATCACAGCATGACATGCCCATACATAAATACTTACCCCAGCTGGCCAAGCTCTCTTGCGAGCCGTTTCTTTCTTTAATTTTTTTTTTCTTTTTTTCTTTTAATTTTAAATTTTTATTTTTTTTATTTTTACTTGCAATTTTTTTTTCTTGTCTCTGTTCCTTGCTTTGTGCTTGGCTTTGCTCAATTTTCCGGCCCCCACTCTCCCACCCCCTGCCTTTTTCTTCCCCCTTGATGCAGGTGAAATCGTTGTGGGGTTGGATCCTTGGCCCCCAAAAGTCACGATGCTCGGGGCACCTGTCCCCATTTTCTTTTTTCCCTCTTTATCCCCTTGGTTCTTTAGATTCGGCTAGGGGTTTGCAAGGGTTTGTTCGATCCCGGCTTCCTGGGTCGTCAGCCACGGAGCAGGATGTTTTTTCTCTTTCCCCTCCTGGTAAGGACTTGCTATAGTGGTTCCCAAGGACCCTGTCTCCGTTCCCTCGAGACCACTCAGAGACGAGGCAGAGGGCGAGGGCCAACCCCTGGAACTCCTAGCCAGCAGAAGAAACTACAACCCCCTAACTCTCTCCACAGGCTCTTCTTCCAACCTGTGGGGGCGCATCTTTGCCACCAATCAGGGCGACCAGAGCAACCCTAGGAATGGGGGTTCTCGCATTTGTATAATATGACAAGTCGAGAACCAAGGCCTTTAGCGGGCTGAGATAGTCGCCCGGGGTTTCCAGCAACTTTGCGCCCGGTTGTCCGCCTGTTGGAACTAGGCAGTTTCTCTCTTAGCAAGGCGAAACCGGAACGTGGTTGCGGAGAGGGGAAGTTGTGTAACCCCATAATAACCAGCCTTTATTTTCTCCCCCTTTGGCCTTGTGCGTGTGATGAGTTGTGGAGTTGAACAAGGTCGCCGTGGCTGGCTGGGTCTTGGTTTCGGGGCGGTGGTAACCTGGACGCGAACCTAATAGCAACCCTTGAGCTTTTGAGAACACTATTACCTCTGTCATAGTTATGGCTTCAGGAATGCATCTTTCACATATAGGGGATATATCGGCCACCCTTCTTGCTAGGTTTCCGTAGGCTGCCCTAGTGATGAGAGGATTCTTAAGACCGGTCGCTGGCCCCCGGGGTCCTTGGGCTCTAGGGTTAATAGATGGCAACGGAGTGGAGACTATCTTCGCAAATTCCAACTCGACGATGCAAGTTCCACAGAGCCTTTGGCAACCCTAGTAGCATGCCTGTTTGTTTTCCTCATATGTACGTTAGTTTGTATGATTCGCTTGCGTAAATAGGTTGAAGAATAGCCCGTATAAAATTAAGCTTGCAGTGGGCTTCGATCCCCAAATGCAAAGCCCAAGGGGCCCACGTCGCAAAAAGGGAGACCGAGTTGTATCAACAGCTGTTGATTCCAACAACTCCCATTCGCAAGGTATAGTCGCGCAGATGCCAAAGGTAGCGCAGCCCGAAGGGAACCAGACCAGCACGGGGGCGGCTAACGGGCGGCTGGCCCAGAGTGAGCAAACAATAGGCCACTAGGGATGATTACACCGAATCCGGCCTAAGAATAGTGACAAATTCAAGATGACATGTTTCCACGCGGCCAGGTCACCAAAACAACCAGCACGCAACCGTGAGAGAACAATGAACTAGGCTGGTGTTCATCGACGGTATCAGCCAGCCACGGCCACGCGGCAAAGACTTCTAGCCCGACGTCTGCCAAAGCACAGGTTGGAACAAGCAAATAACTCTCCACGGAGGGTCCAGCAAGCGAGGAAGGTACGGCAGCGAGCTGTTGTTACCGGTGTAGGTTTTCCGTCGCTGGACTCGACAACCTCGGCGCGCTACCGCTAGGTAGGTATTAATATCAGAGGCGACGGGAATATCAGTTCCAGGTATTGTATGTCCCGGAGATGTCTTGGGCCTGTTATGGGACCACTTGTGTGCCCCTGATGACCCTCAAGTTAGGCTTGCCCTGAGGATGACTTATCAGCATGACAATGAATAATATTTTGATAGCAAAAGAAGCAAGTTGGTACTTCCAGTCACTCGGTCTCACACGCGCCAGGGCGCCAGATTATTACAAGACACGTCTCAACAACGAAGCGACAACTTCTGATGAAGTGAAATGGAAGCCCACGGCGTAGAAAACGCGTCCAGTTTTCACTCCGTTCAGGGTCCAAATGAAAAGTGCCATTCCACAGCGCACCTCCCAACTTAGGAGCAGATACGCAAGCTTGCGTGGTACCTTGAACCGACGGTGCCGCACCAGCACCGCAGTCCCAAGAGTGTTCCTAGGGACTTCACGGCCGGCAACGCCAACGACGGGCGCGGCCTTGGCGACGTGATGGCCTTATCCCGGGTTTCCTGCCTCTCTACTGCCTAGGGACGTGCCTGGAGCGTCAGTGTCAATGCAAAACAAACCAGAGTCTGAGGTACCAAACGATGCCATCTATCCTACCAAGGGCCCTCCCTCGTCCACCGTCTGGGAACTCAATGAGGGGCCTTCAGGGAGTTATCACCCGCAACTCACGAGTTCGCATTCCCCGAAGGGTCTCTCTCCCCACGAGCCAGCCTTACGCCGATCTACCAACGTTAAGACCCGAGAGCCTGGGAACCTCTCCACTTGGTGCAAGGCCTAATGCACACGCTCAAAGACCTCCTCCCTTCGGAGACCCCATGCATGCTATTTTCGATGCCGATGCTTAGGGGCCACGATCCCGGAAGCGTCGCTAGCCTATGCGGCCCATTCGGCGGCCACCCTCCACCACGACATCCCTGGAGATATTATGGGTATAAGGATTCTGGAGAAGATATCCTGGGACAACCCGAACTCGGTCTGGCTTGCCCTCACCGTCAAAATCGCTTTGTTCTCGGGAAGTATAGAATGGCTAGTCGGGTAGTGTCTAATGCAGATGAAGCGATAGTGAAAAGGGTCAAGGGCACCAAGCCGGTCTCTTGGAAAGGGAATCGATCGATCAGAGAAATCTCGTGCGGTAGCGGTAAACAACGAACAGTGGCCTCCTGGCGACACCCTTTTCGACGATAACTTCGCTCGCGGCTTTCTGTCTTAGTCTCGTGCATCAACTACTGCAAAGATCCATCCGCATACGGATTCTCTGCATCGAGTCGACATTTAGTGATGTTTGAGGGATGAATCAATGCAGGATACGATAATACAACGACATAGGAAAAAAAAAAAGAGGGAGGTTAATTCGAAAAATCAGAGCACCAAAAACGGGCTCTTTTCACGCGACAAGAAGTCATAAATAACAACCAAAACATGCCAGTGTTTGCGCCTCGCTGGAAACACTAATTTACCTTTCTGCTTTACCTTTCCTCATAGGTAGGATGAAATCCGAGTCAAAACTAATCTAGTTTTGGCGCTTTTTGGTCGGACAAAACGCAAGATGGTCTTAATAAAGTCTAAGACACAACTCTCGGACATCCATAGAATCTCCGTTCCCACGGCTAGAGCGTGCCATATCTGACGAACGAAAGGGACCCATCTTCCTCCGTCCAAGTCTGTATGCTCTATCTTGGAAGAATCGGACTCCGGCTTGGGAACTCCCAAAGAAGTAGGGGAAAAACGGCCACATGACGCTTGTCACGAATGTTACAGGCAATTCCGAGAGCCGGGGCTTATTTCACCGGATCAAGTGCGAATAGTTCCAAAAAAGCGCGGCAACAAGGTTCAACTAACCTGTCAGCGGACTTGACTGGGCAGTGAAGCCATTGCTTCTCTCGTTCCCGCTCCATCCCGTCTTCTTGATGTACCCCCTTTTCCCATTCTTCTTGCTCTGCCACCGAAAGAAGGGGGATCCAGATCGAAGCTCTGCTAAATTAGCACACACGCACACACGTTCCCCCCCAAGGCGCCCAAGGAGGCACGCGAGTTATGGAGAGCGGAGATCAGGGCAACCCCGATACTGTTTCCCTCCATGGTAATTGTGGCGCCGGACTTTTTGTCGCCCTCCCTTCTAGGGCATCCTTTCGAATAACGAAAACGAAGGCGTCAGTGCCCGCTCTCCGACCGGCGTAGTTTCACCTTGGCACGATAGTGTGGAAAAGAATAGAAACCGTCGAGTCTCATTGCCTCTTCCCCTTTCTCCGATTCCAAGGACATCAGACGCGTCTCCCTGAGCCCGTCTCGAAGCCCTGAGCCTTGGTGGAGAAGGAGATCCGCAATCCTCTTTGTTAACGCAATCTGCGGTCTCTCTCGGCTCACACTTTAGGAAATAGAAAGGGAGGGCGGGGGGGCGAAGGAAAGACGAAGGAGGAATGGACCGTCGCCAAACCGTGTACCCTACCTAGCGTCTTTGAAGCCGCCTTTCCCCTTGCAAGTCAAAACCACGGACTCGCCCAGCACTTCCTTATTTCTCTCTATTTGTCGGTGAGCCGGGAGAGACCTAGAAGAACCAGATTAGCGAATCAAGACTTGCGAGGTCACTGTATTCTGTGCCGTGAGAGCTCCAGTGTCGTTTGGCGCCATGGCAAGCGCAGGAAACGCAAGTGCCGCTCAATTTCCCCCAAAGTATGACCGACCTTTCCTTGGCTGTTGGGCTTTCACTTCCCTCTCACGTAGAAATCCATTGCCCATTTCCCATTGGTATACACCTCCCATTCCTCTTTCTCCTCAGACTTCCTTCCTGCGGACCAGTCAGCAAGCATTATGCCCTTTCCCCCCTTCGACGGGTACAGGCCATGTCACCTTGCGATTTCCCTTGACCCGTCGGCTTCAGGCCGTTGGTGAGGTAAAAGAGAAGTATAGCCCGGTGTACCGCCAGCTTCCCACAGGGTCGCGACCAAACCAAAAGAACCGGATAGCATGGATATCCCTCCTTTGCCAACCCTCCTAATCCATCTCCGCCTGACTCTCTTCCACCCCCAATCTCGCTACTTGCCAACGCAAGAACATTAATAACAATTTGATGGGCTGAAAACCCAATTCAAGCTGGGCTCTTTCTCTCAGCCCAATCGGAATCCAAGCACCTGACTATGAACAGATGCGGTTCCTTTCGTGAATGTCTTGCATAGGTGCCTCTCGTCTCTTACTCCCTCCCCCTTAGACGCCCCTCCTTCACACCCATCACCGCCATCTGTTTACCTGCACGCCGGCCTGCGTCAGTCACATTTTAACTCTCTCTCTTACCTCCTTCTCAGGGTTTTCTGGCAGTACCGACCTTGGGACCAAAGAATAAACCGGGCCTCCGAGGGCCCTCACGGCAAAAGAGCGCAGATCCCATTTCCGCCCATCACACGTCTAGTAGGCGTTGATCCACTTCAGATCACCGGTGCCCAGAGGGGCTTCCTTCACCACTCGTTGGCTCGCTGATCGAATTTAGTGCAGGTTCTTCCATATCAAATACATGAGCGTGTTTCTAAGAAGCTGGGCCGTGCCTTTTTCGTTGGGGCACTATTTTCGTTATCCCACACGCCCCTCGCTCTCGTTCTCCTCTTTTCCCAGGGCTCTAACCGTATTGAACTCCCCAAAACCCGATCTAATGCTCGACGGTCTTGTATAGTGTACCTGGCGCTCGGGGCTTTAGGGGGGGCTTCCTATCATAGTCCCGGTCGCAATAACCGCAATCACTAGTCGACTACTCGCAGGTAGAGGTGAAGACGGATGCGCTACACTAACCGAACTCTTTCCTTGTTTCGAGTTCCCGAGTCACTTCGTTCTGTCGTTCGGAGTGCCTTCTGATTGGGACTTTCAGGACCTAGTCAGCTCTCCCCATCTCGCTATCTCTCGGGCCCGATCTCTCATTATCCAATTCCCCCACCCCGGGGGGTTATAAGCTGTCAATGGAAGCGAGCGTTGCAAATAGGCCCTTCCTCCTTGGGGGTCAAGCGCAGTGTGCTAAGCCCAAGCCCAAGCCGATGCCGCGTTTCCACTGCTTGTTTCACTATGTACTCGCTTAGTTCCTGTCCTCGCTCGTCGAAATCTCATCCTACATATGGCATCCTTTCGAAGTAAAAGTCGTCTTAACTCATTCTTGTTGAATTCTCTTCATCCTAAACGAGTAATTTAGTAACCCACACTACATCTCGGCTCGAACGCTTTTCCAAGCCTTGCGCCGGTTTGCGGAGCTCTGGAGGACGCGGGTTCTACTTCACTCGTGTATGTCGACTCGGCACACTCGTTTCCTTTAGGGCCAGTAATTTGACAAGGGACAGACTTGGAAACAGGGTGACGGGTTGATCCTCCGCGCCACTGAACTGAATTCCCACGCCCCCAAACGGAGAGGGGAAAACACTAATATTCTTTGGCCCCCCATTCTATATGTTACTCTCCCTCGAATGGTATTCCCTCGCTCCCGAGCATCAGTTTCTCTTGAGTAGTACTACTACTAAAGGGAATGGTTTAATTACTTAGTATGCACGTACCTTGGGCATGGGATCTGGATCCATCCTCTCTTAACAATAATCCATCTCCCCTTTCCCCTTCATGCATTTTTTGACTGCCTTCTCCCCTCTCCAGCTCAGTATCGCCAATAGCAAGTCTAAGTTACCTGGGTACCCCCTAACTCGGGTCATCTTACTTGCTCACCCTCGCTCCCTGGAACCGCCCAACATCCCTCTCAACACCCCGTTCGTTGCGACTCTCCCTCCACTCTGTTTACCAGCACCTCACCCCTTCCTTCTCTCGTTCCCCCGTAGCTCATTGGAGTATATCTTCTTACAAGCTGCCCAGAAAGAGTAGGCTTTTGATCACCGTCTCCTCATCAAAGACAAAAAGACTCACCATTGACATCCGCTCCTCACTCCTCTAAACTTTACCTTGGGCGTCTCCACCACCAGCACGGCCATCCTCATCCGTAGATGCCAGCAGTTCAATGCTTAATTCAGGGCCGCCTTTTAAGTAGAATACAGAGCAAACCGACCTAAGAGACTTGGGTCCCCTCATTCCCTTCACCGTTGCTTGTACCCCCCTCTTCCCCTCTTCGAAAACCGGTCGCCGGAAGGCGAGTGTGACACTGTTTACAACGACTGCACTAGTGGCATTGTCCCTCCCTGGTCTTTCCTAGCCTCCAAGGGTCCAGCCGCCTTCGTTAGCCTACATACTAGAGCTACCTGCCACTACTGCATATTACGAACTACCCGCCAGCCAAACCACCAACTACACGCCCCCCAAGGGAACGAGGTACACTCTCCTATATCGCCCCCCCCCCCAACCCCATGGGATCCATCCACGTTCTCTGCCAGCATATACGTCTCAGTCAACGCTAGAAGGGGGTCACCGACTCCAACGTCCCCACCACACCCAAGGAGCCTGGCCTTTCCCCCTAGTCACCGCCCACAACGGACCGCACCCTGCTGAAAAGAAACCTTTTCCCACACCTCGGATTTTTAGCAGCAGTTAGTTGGGGAACTGTTCGTCTCTGTCTATCCCGGCTTTCCATCCCTAATGGGCCGTAGCGTTGTCTCCGCTCATGCATGGCTTTTCACTTTCTCTCCTACATAAAATGGGCGGGGCACATGACATGGCCGCTATTGTAGCATGAAAGCGGGTGTGATAAAACGCTGACCGTGTGGAGGGGCAGAGTCGGCTGCGTACCATGAACCTTTTGACGCCGATGCCGTTCCCACGATCTCTTGCCGGCTGTTCCAGCCACCTACCTAGCTGCCCACCGCCGATTTTGCCCAGCTCAGCCCAAGGCCGGGCCAAACCCTCACAATGTCCAATCCACTGAGAGAAACGACCCCATACGTCCATCAATATGCATCCCCCGCCCGAACTAGCCAGGCTATCCCGTCCCGCTTTCATGCCCGGGGCTGTTCCTCTCTTCACTTCATCTTCACAATCTCTTCCCCTCAAATCTCAGTCTTACTATTGAAGGTAGGCAAAAAAGAGAGAAAGGCAAGGAGGGGGTAGGCGCGGAGGTCTTACCTGGGAATAGGTAAGACCAAAGTACAGAAACTAACGCGACAAGTTCAAGCTAGAATAGCGTCCTCTAGCGTATCGCAGTGCTGGAACTCGGCCCAGCAAATTCTTCCCTCTTACCCATTCCGTCCTGTCAAGCATATGACATGCTTTTTTCTGATCTCTTGGGTCTCCCGTGATGGGCTGGGTTTGATGAGCGTTTGCTAAACCTCTCCATAGCGCCTTGTCAAATTACCTATGATCTAGGATAGGGAGGGAACTGTTAAATAAGGAGGGTAAGGGTAAGAATTGTGGGGTCATCAAAGGGATTCGATAGCAAAATATCCACACCAGGGTATTATTCTCGGTCTCTCTCCGCTAGAGAAGTGAAGAGAGCCAGTGATTGACGTACATCTCTATCACTTTAACCCACCTCCCTTGTCTCCCATTTCACGCGATCTGGGGGCCAAATCTCGAAGGAAAATGGGGCTGAGGAGAAGGAAGTGCAGTCCTAAAGGGAAAGGCCGGGAAACCAGGGAGAGCTTTCATAAGATGGAAAGTTAAAACGAAAGGGAGATACTAGTTGAACCCAAGTGTAGATCGAACTCGACGTACCTAGGACCGGGAACGGATCATGTATGTGGAAATGTTGACGTGCACTTGTGTGTTGTACAATACGACCCTGACTCTCCAGGCTGCTATTGCCAAGCTATACAAATATAAGTGGAACAAGTACGCGGTCCTCGGCCACTTCCAGCGCATGCTAGCTAAGTGACGGTCTACTCCGCAGTAGCGGCGTCGAGGAAGGAGAAAAAAGCAACATCATAAGGATTCTAAGTTGAGAGCACAGTCAGAGATGTCAGAGATAAAAACCTAGGTATCTTGTCATCAACACTCATCTAGGCCCTCCGAAGAAAGTTGCATTAAACTTGACACTGGTGGAAGTGCTGAGAGAAGTGGAACTACACCTGCCCTTTGGCTGTAAAAATAGGCAGAGGTGTGATGCAAGGGTCCCGCACTTCCATACATACACAGTGACAAAGAAGGGGAGGCAGGAGAAGGGGGTTCAAGAGAGCTAGAGGAGGTACAGCAAGAGGTCAAGTTCTGTTCTTCCTTCAGGAATTGTTGGGTTTACTTGACTGCTTGCTTCTTCGTCTCTGCGACTGGCATCTTCGTCCGCAGACACCTCAGACCACCATGGCTAAGTGCCAGCGCGCCAATCTCCGCCAATCCCCTCCCAGACACAGGATGATGACTTGAGAAAAATAAAGTCCGCCCCCTTTCACCCCGCCCACCGTTGTGCGCGCGCTGTCCGTCCCGACCAATGAGCCACAATGAAGAAACGGCAAACAAGTTTTAGTGCCCAACCGTCATGAGACGAGTAGATTCATTTCAAAAGTATCTCGGGTAGCCAAAATAAGAGAGGTAAAAAAGATAATATAAACAATGAAAAACGATCGTAACCAACCGTGCGTACAAACTCGGTGCCGTGAGGCAGACAGATCTTCCCGTTTTAATGTTGGCCTGGGGGTGACATAAGAGACTAGAACGACTTTCAATCATGAGAAAGGTTGGAAAGCATGAACCCAGACTGAACATCAGAAAAATATCAGCCAAAGACAAGAAACAGTTGTTCAACAACGAAAAAGCCCGAAAGGGCCGTAGGGCAACAAGTAAGGAACCCCCAAATCACTTGGCCCCCCCGTCCGTAGTCGTCGTAGCAGTAAAAGTCAAACATGACAAGTCTTCCCCTACAAAGTATTTGCGGCACCCTCCATTCTCCACTCACCTCTTTTGGGGCGTTGTCGATGAATATTCCGTCTCGTCATTGTTGTTTGTTGCCAAACTTCGCGTCTTTCTACCCCGGATAGGGGAAAACTCATTTTAACTCCGAAGAAACAATAAACTGGACCCAGAGCGCAAGCGTCCTGGACAGACTCGCCAAGCCCGAGAAAATAAAGGCATCTCGCCGAAAAACACAGTCCGACACAAGGCGGCTAGAAGGAGTAAAATGCAGTCAAGCACGGGAAAGAAAGAAAAAATAATGGGTATCGTTCCATTATACCACTCCTTTCGTACAGGGCCTTCACCTTATTAAATGTTACGTTCCGCTTCGATCCCAGACCGAAATCGGTTCCTCCATTTAACGACCACTTCGGTTCAGTCGCCCGAGCATGTTTCGATCCATGTCGTGCGCTGGCGAATCTCCAAGGATGCTCTTTACGCTCATCACTGAACTGGCCCCCGCTGATAGCGGCGAGAGCGCCTTCGCCTGAGGGGTGGGAGTGGCGCCATTGGTCGAACTGCCGTGGCCGTTTGGTGTGCTCGAGTGGGAGGTCGCAGGAGATCGCTGAGGCGGTGTAGGGCCGGTGGAAGATATTGGCGGCGTGTGTGTACCGGCGGAGCTTCCAGGAGGGGCCGGAAGAGGGCCTTGAGATGGGTAATATTGGCTTCTAGGGCTGCCGCTTCCAGACACAGGCGAACGGCGCCAAAGTTCCTCTTCGTGGCCACTAGGCGGCGGTAGTCGTCGTTCGTGCCCCTCTTCGGACTCTCGCCTTCGTCGCCTTCCGCTTGCAGAAGCAGCATCCGACTCGGCGTAAGGAGAGTGGACATCGGTAGGCGAGCGGACAGGTTGGGGGTAGTAAGGCTGTTGGCTTTGAACAGCTTGCGCCGGTGCATAGGAGGCACCCTGAGGTGCTCCGGCCGGCGGCGGCCCGGGAGGTGGCTGTTGAGGGGGGCCTCCAGGGCCTTGAGGCAAAGGCTGGCCATAAGCGCCGTATAGGGGTGTTCCCGGGGCGATGCCGCCAGGAACAGCAGATACATGCACGAAGGCCGCCGAGCTGCTTGAGGAGACAGGCTGGAAGATGCACTCTTGGTTCATCCTCGTGCAGTTTACGCACCTGCCACCCGGGGCGTTTTGGTAACCACTACATCGGATCTGGAAGACGAAATTAGTATCTGTTCATGATCCATACGCATCCCCGCATTTTCGTGAGAGACGGGTGGAGACACACCTTTCGCTTACGACAGTACCGGCACGCAATTGAAGTTCGCTGTCTCGGGGCAGCTTGCTGAAGTGGCGCAGCCTGAGGAGGTGGAGGGGCCTGTTGATAAGGAGGATAACCGTTCCTGGCGTGACCGCCGTTGGCGTAATCCGCTTCATAAGGACCTCGAGGAGGGTAGTTGGGATCATGTCTTGGGGGCCCGTGGTCCCGACGATAGTCGTCATGAGGGGGTGGCTGGCCTCGTCCGTAATCCCTGGGATAGTCGGGAGGGGGTGGATGTCCACGGTAGCCCGAATAGTACGGATCGCGGTCGTAGGGCGGTCGCTGTTGGTAGTATTCGTCTCTGCGGTCACCCTGAGCAGAGTAGCCTGGAGATCGAGGATCTACGCCCTGGCGAGGAGGCTGAAAAGGTGGCAGGGAAGAAGGGCCATTCTGTGGGCCTGTGTAGCCATTGGCGCCTTGAGGAGGAGGAGGACCTTGGGCGTAGCCGTTCGCCGGCGCCGGCAGAGGGGAGCCAGTGTAGCTCTGTTGCGATGAATAGCCGCTTCCAGGGTCGCGAATAGGGGGTAACGTTACGGGAGCCTGTGAAGACTGAGGGTGCCTCGAGCGATCGTCCCCTCCAGTGGGAGGCGGGTACTGATTGCGAGGAGAATTGCCTTCCATGCCGTGATGAGGTGGGTATTGACTCCGAGGTGATTCCCTACCTTGGTCGCGCTGAGCCATATTCGTGGAGGTAAAGTGTGGCATTGAATCTCTTAGGAGCCGGCCTAGGTAAGGGTGTGAGGTCGGCCCTCTCCGCGGCTCGTGGTTGTAGGCTCCTGCACAGGCGTGGAAAGCAGGTTTATAAGTTGATCTGATACTCTGAGACGCCTAGCTATTGATGAGAAGGCGCAAGATATCGAGGTGGCTGTGGGCTGAAATTGCAGCAAATCAAGAAAGCCCTCTTGGGTATAAAAAGGAGAACAAGGTACAACGGTGGGGAGAAGTGGTGACGTCGTGGGTTCACGGCTGGAGAAGCGGGTCGATTGTCACCGGGAGGGAAGGCGACGATAAAAGAGGCGAGGGCTAAGAGGATAAAGAGGAAAAGCCTACCAGTTGCAAAGAGGACAGGAAAGGAAAAAAAAAAAGGAGTACGACGATAACTTGAGGGAGAGAAGAACCGACAACCAGGCCACCCGATGATGAGACTGAAGACTCCAAAAAAGGGTAAAAGAGAGTATTAGGTGAAATGGCAGCAGGAGGGTGGGAAGGTTATTTATTAAGACGACAAGAACCCCCCTTGGTCTTGGGCGGGATGGGGAAGAGCGAGGGATGGTTTGGGCCCAGAAGCGGTGGCGGAGAAAATACCACGGCTGTGGTATTTCGGCTTGATGGGGTGGACAAGGTCTCGTGTATTGACAGGGGTGTGGAAGGGGGTGTATAGTACAGGGGACTCGTACAGAGACACCCAGACACCCAGACACCCTGGATATGGCATGGTAAGGAAGGGTGGAAGGGTGGAAGTGTGGAATGGTGTAGCATTGGGACAGGACCAGGGGTGTGAGCTTCAAATGGATGTTAGCGAGGATGGGAGGTACGGGGTACTTCACAACGGGAACACCCCTCTTTGGGTTGGCCACTGGAAAGTGACCAGTGGCTGGCTCCAAGTAAACGAACTACCCTACGGGACCACTATGGAAAGGCACCCTACCGCTGCTGCTACTCTCCGTGCACTCCATCTCGTACTCAGCTGCTAGCACTGGCCTGGCACTGGGCAGTGGGGTAATTGGCAGGGGGGACAGAGGGGAGAAAGGAAAATCTTATGTACACTACCGCCAGCTACCGCACAACGCAATGTCCCCCCATATACGTCAGACCAACCACCCGATACCCGTCCTTCAGAGTAGAATGTACACTGGGCCTGTCTGGCCGGGCAGGAACGGCAGATGCAAGCGGACCAGAAAGCTGGATTCTGGTGATCGGGGTCTAACGCACGCTACTGTCGCTGAGGTTGTCCCCATCGGCGCACCCGTACTTCCCTCTTTTGCTTATCCGTCAACCCACTCCCCCCTTCTCGAACTGTCATACTTTCCGACTTACCGCTTCATTCTAATCACATGAGTACGTTCGTTGACCCTGCCAGAATAGAGGGGTAAAAGGACTGGGAAGCCCACTTCGCTCGTATCCTGCGCTCACCCGCCCGGTTTGCACTTTCTGTACGAAGTTGGCGCGCTAGGCCCTGGTGTAAAGGCGCGAGGGTCAAATGTTGTGACGCTTTGCGGTCTTTTTTTTCCCTTCCTTTCCTTTTTAGGTGCGGGGCCACAATCTTAGCTTTAGAACACGGATTTTGGCCCAGATGCAAGGTAGAGGAAAAGAAGCCGCCTCAAAGCTGGAGGAATTTACGGCCAGCCGAGGCCCTACTTAATAACTTTGGTGATTTACTTTGCAGTGTAGCCACCCGCGCTGATACCGTCATCAATCCAAATGGGAAATTTGAATTATAGCTGGCTGGCCTGGTCGTTCATGCTCTAGTTTTATTGATTACAGGGCTGGAAAAGAATACTTAAGGAATCAGCACATGGACGGCTGGAGGCTGAAGGGAGGCAGTGAAGGGGAGGAACGGAAATGAAGACACACACGAGAGCAAACCAAGAGTCGGTGCCGAGAATACAGACACTTGTTCAGAAAAGGAAAAGAAAACAAAAAAAGAAGAAGAAGAGCGGAGAGAAGAGAAACAGAAGAACACGCAAATAGCCAGTGAAGCTTCGTGATGCGAAGGAAACCGGCGAGCCACTTTTGCCAACACAGGAGGCAAGGAGATGCCGGGCGCATGGACTTAGTGAAGTAGGAAATAGCTAGGCCTTGAAAGCTAAGCTACGGATTTCGATGTGAGTTGAGTGCCGACTGCAGCCGGTTACGCGTGGCCTCACGCCTCACAAGGAGGCAAGGGTGATGAATATATATATAATGAGGGATCGATATAAAGACAACCCTCGTACTCTGTCTTGAATGATTGTCGGTCTACGAAAGAAGGAAAGCCACGATGGCTGACGGTCGTTCGCAGGGGAATGTGAGACGAGGGGAAGGAGAGACAGCGGGGGGAAACATGAGAAGTGATACAATGTGACAGGCGGCGTCTTGCTGGCGCCCATTTGCTGGAACACTGGCTAGATCAATCGGTGGCAGGGATTCGGAACAGATTTGGCTTTACTACTTCGTACTTCTTCACCATTTATTTGCCCGTCTCTTCGTCCATGTTTCTCAAAGCCCCTCCGACCCCTTTTTTCTCCAATTCCTCTATCCATTTGGGTTTAATTTTCCCCGGCCTTCCGTCACAGCTACCAGTAAGCCTACGTTCCAACCGGCCATTAGACCGCAGACAGCCTAGGCTTCCTGCTCCCATCTAGCCTCATGCCTAATGGCCCAAATCAACAAAAGCAGCGATCAGCGGCCTTGGCTCGCTCCGTGGGTGGACAACGCTCTGATTGGATGTATCTGTCAATGGTGGAAGGTGCTGCCCGGCTGGAATGCGTAGTTTTTAGTATACAGTAGCGTGAGAGCCCTGGTAGCCAACCAACAAGGGTTAAGGCTTGTGGAGTTCCCAAACAAGAACTTGAACAGCCAGCGCAACCAGGGTTACAGTGGGATTGCGTCTAGTCCCGCACCCCTAGACAGGGGCCGCACAGTTGGCTTTGGTCACAGGATGGGCTGCATGCAATTGATAACAGAGTGGACGCTGGAAACAGTCTGGTGATTGGTCCTGCTCCAGGCTGGGGAATCTGGCCGGCCGATTTCCTTTGCGTTCCTCATGGCGCATTTGAGTGCCAGGCGCCGCCGGCGCCTCAAATAAGAACAGAGAGGGTGGCTTTGTGCGGATGGACCAATAAAGCGCAAAGTGAAATGGGAGGGCTACAAAGGTAAAAGGCTTACAGTGAGAAAGGGAGAAGCCGCGCTGTTCAACATCAATGAGACGCGCTCTCGCCCGTAGGCAAAAAGGTCGGACGAATCGACCGAGTCTTGGGGAAAGCAGTCCTCGAACGCATGGAAATATGGATACTGCTGTCTCAGACAAGGCATGGCGCACATACCCGAAGGGTGTGGCATACGATGACGCATGTTCCACGTTGTCTTGTTTGTCCTCATTCCTTCAACTTAGCATCAGCAATCCTCGATCCCGGACCCTGACCAGATGCATCTCGAGCTTGGGCCAGCATACGTCTCGGTGGAGAACGATGAGATCCAAACAGACCGAAACTCTTGAACGTAAGTTGAGTCAGCCAGGTGTTGTCCTCGCCCTGTTGACATAGACCTGATGCCCCGATCCTTCAATCCCAGTGCATTCGTACCCGATCTCACCTACGAAAACTGCGCCCCTCACCTCATCATTGGCCAGAAATTCAGCGGGTCTTCCCCTCCTTCCCCCCTTGTCTCTTACCACTTATTCCTCTGAGCGAGATGTGACGACTTTCGGGTTATTGCTCGCCGGGAAGTTGGCAACCTCATCCTTCTGCCCCTCAAGGGGAGGGGCAAAAGCGAACGACACCAAAACGCTTTATTTGAGGGTCCGAGAATACGGTTAGACAACTAAGGGACAGGACATGCAAGACGGTTGGCTGGCTGGCTAATTTCCGCAAGCAAACGGTCAAGTGAGATGGATGCGGGTACCAGATTTTCTCGACCATGTCCATGATTGGATAGGCGTTGAGTTTGGCGTGGTACCGGTCGGTTGGAATCCCATCGATTGGTCTCCAGCCCGGAGGCTCTCTCTCACGGGCACGCTCCCATTCTTACCCGTTTCCGTCTTAGTAGGATGGGACGTCATAGAGGGACAAAAGTTTCTGGACTGCTCTCGCTATTACCGCTTCTGGAAGGGCTCTTTGGGCGGAGCCTATGTGATAGGTCTCGTCACAATCACCAGTGTGGTGGCATTGGTACTGTCTGAAAAAACGGCCGCTCGACAAAACAGATGGAATTGATCAACCAACCAGATGCAGGAGGGTTCCTCTGGTTCTGTGACACAGTCTTATTTTAGGACATGGGATGCGAATAATCCACATGTACATCTGCCCGCCCTCCACCAATATGCATGGCCCGTCAGAAGGGGGAAAAATGTTTTCCTTCGATGCGCGGGACGGCACGGTGTCAAGATGCAAAGTGAGCACCTATCCCCCAACAGATCTTTGACAAGCGCATACGCGGTAGAAGGAGAAGAAAGAGTGCAAGGAGAAGGGATGTCCTAGTACGTAATAGACACAAAGAAACGAAGCGTAAGGCACCCAACAGTAGGCAGGCCGGACTCAGCTGGAAGCAAGCCTTGAGTGCCCGCTTATGCTGATTTGCCAAAACATGAAATGGGTCCTTCCTCTCAGACGACTTAGTTTTGACCAAGAATATAACGCATGCAGGCATCTACAACGGGCTGGAATTTCAACGTAGGCTGGCCAAGATGAACCAAGCCCCGAACAGTCTCATCAAAAGCAAGCCAAATCAATGATGGGTTTAGAGTTAGTGTTAGTTGGCCAGTTCACTTCCAGCAACATTACTAGGGCTGATGGATGCGTGTACGGCTCGGTAAGAGCGCGTTCCTCGAGATGACGTGGGGGGGGACCCTGGGGTGTCATGTCATTGATACTTTGGATTTGGGGACTTGTGTAAGACAATTCAAACGGGGCATGTCAGTGGAAAAAACAGAAAAAGCAAATCCGAGGCCCCAACCCAGGGCTGGCCATGTTCCCCGGAGTGGCCCAGGTTGAACCCGGCATGGGCAGCAAGCATATTTGAAGCTGAGGCGGGCGCAACCCTGCTGGCGGCGCTTCTTTTTAGGCAAGCCCTGGAACGAAATAACGCCTGATTCCTGCATGCTGGGCGAAGCGGCGGATGGACGGGGCGAGCCGGCGTCGACAACGAATTAGGGACTGCTCCTTCATTGGTTTCGGTCACGTTCATTAATTCCCTTGGCTGGAAGAGACGCACGTGTAGGAATGGATACCTGCCGGATCTTTCGAGACGAGGCTTGAACTTGATCTTGGAATGAGTTAAAACACCACGAGTCTTGAATTGTGATACGAGGGCAAACGCCCGCGGCTGCTATCGAAGTTCAATATTTGCAAGCCATCCATCCACCATACAAGCGGGTTCATCAGGCAAGTTCCCCCCCCCTGCGTTTTCCTCCCACGATTCATCGCCCAACATGCAGGGGGGTTTGTAAATCCCGCCCGCCGCCTGACACATTAATGTGTTGATGATAGTCCCTGCCCCAGCTCGAGCACATTGATCGTCCTGTAATCCGAGGAATTCCTAGGTCACTGATTACCTTTTTTTTGGGGGGTTTTTGGGGGGGCCCGGGGGAGGGGGGGCGTGGGTTCGTTAAATTTTGAAAATTTTACTCGGCTAGGGTTCGAAGCCAATCCCCGCCGCCTGGGATGGAAATTGGGGACAAATGCCGTGCAAGCCCTCATGTCCACGGGTATTCGTCGGGTCGGGTCGTTCGTGCGGTGGTTTGCGGGCGACGCACCTATCTGGGACTCTACAAAAAAGGAGCCTAATACTTAATGGAGGGTGCGGGTTCTAACTGGCTGGCTGGCTAGCTGGCCAGGTCAACTTACATTGCGCATGCCGGGGGTGCCTGGCAGTGATCATGCCAGCTCGAGCAACCACACAAATTTTGGAGATTGATCAAGCACTGTCATCATTCCATAGTAAAGACTTGGTTAGTCAGGTGGGAAAACGAAGAAAAGAACAAATCTAGTGCCTCCCAAACGACAGGTCTGATTCTTGGCGGGCGGGGAGACAAAGGTGGGTGGAGCGAAGAGCTAGCCCTGGGGCGTTTCGGGACCCTGTAGCCGAGAGTCGTAGTGCTGGAGGGAAATCTGCCACAACATGACGGGACGACCCAGTGCGCTAAAATCTGCAAGTATACATGAGTCAATTGATCAATCCATTCCGCTCAATGCCTTGCTGGCGCTGGCCTTGTTCCCACCCCTAGCACACGCATCAACCAGCATTAAGAGGAACGATATATTTTGCCTACCGAAACCCGTCCAGGCCCAACCGCTAAAGGTCGGCGAACAGGACCGTAGTAGGTTCTTCCAAAACGGGCGTACCAATACCAAGCCGGATTCCTGTTAGGCTATATGCAGATTGAAGGTCACAGAGATACATAAAAGGAAACCAAGGTGTGAAGGAGGGAGGGAAACAGACGGCTGGGTCTGAGCCAGGGTCGGCGGCACGGTGACAGGGCGTTTACAAAAGCGGGAGGCGGTGTGTGATCTCACATTCCGCTCCCCGGGCCTCGGCTCGAGCATCCTTCTGGCGATTGAGAGGGGAGAGAATGGGTGTTGAGGTTACGTGTATCGACAGGGCACAACAAGCCAAGGGAGAGGAGGGCATCATGAATTTTAGCAGGACGAGCGGAAGGGGGTGGGCTAGGGAACATCGCTCCTGTGCCGTGCACACCCAGCTGAGGGCTTCCTAGCGGGAAGAAGGGCAGATGTTGCCGTCTGACCCTAGGTATGAGCCCTCTAGGAGCGCAAGCATGTTCGTGGCGTATGAGCACGTCTTTTTCTAATCGCTTTATTGATGGTGTTTTCTGCGCGGAGTAATAGGAAGCGCCTGGCGCTAGCTAAAAACAGGGAGCAATGGAAGTAGCTGGAGATCCGGGCTTGTTAGAGTGTCTGGGGTCGATTAGAGCCTTACCGAGGTTGGTCAATTATTCCCTTTCTCAAAGTTCTATTCCTGCTCTTAACAATCGTAGTCTCGGGGTTGACCTGGGCTGAAGCTTCTTGAAAGAAAGGCCCTTTTATCCCTTTCCCTTCCTTCCACGCATCTTATTCTTCTCCATCACCTTAACGTATAGAGCCTCACAGTTTTATTGAGATGAAGGTATATCCACGTAATTTGGCGAAATCTTTTATGGGCGAGGAGGGGTTGTATTCTCTAGGTCCAACCTAAATACGGATGGAGCAGAAGGAACACTGGAAGAAGGCAAGAAGCCAGCCAGCAGTAAAGGCCTAGCCTCAGATGATCAACCCCAGCGGGAAGGCCAGAAGTTCGTTGAGGGATCGGCTCCTACCCTGACGCACATATCAGCTCTTTTCCCCTACCTTGTGACCTATTTCAATACTTGAGGGTCATGCCTAGGGGAATCTCGGATAAGCTGCACAGGAGGGCAATGCAACAAGGGATGGGCGATCTCCACTACCCTTTCTCTCGCCGCTCATGCCTTTTTTCTGCCGCTTTGATCGGCTTACATGAAAATGTTGTAGTTAGGGGTGGGGATGGAAACAGAACAAGCGAGGCAATCAATTCACTTCTTGTCGACGGGATCTTCGGGAAACCGCGGCGTCCAAGTCAGGGGGGTGTAGGATTTATGTTTGGATCGGTGGGGGGAAGAGAGGGGGGGATCATTCATTGACCCAAGAAATAAAATTTCGAGTCGAGGAGCGGGAAGGGAGAGGCTGTGGAAGGGGAGCAGAAGTTATTGATGGTGCGGCGGCAGATCTAGCATGGCCTGGTGTGCCTGAACTGGGCCTGGGAAAGGGCCGAGCGGCTTCTTTCCATCTGGTCTTTTTCTGGGGCGGCCTTCTGTGGGGTAAAGTAGCGGAAAGAGACACGCGTAATCAAATGAGAACGAGTCCTTTCCTTTACGAGCGGACGCTATTTGTTTCCGTCGATTTTTCTTTTGGGTCATGTGTCCTAGGCCTGGCTCACTACACACACAGCCTGGCAATCCGACTGTGTGGGGAAAGCAGAAGCACTCACTGCCAGTTGGCTGGCCTTACGCTTCTTCCCCTAACTCTGTCGTGGTCGTGTTGGAGCGCATGGCAAGGCTCGGAGATATGTAGAGTTTCGACCGCAATGCCGCCCTGAATCCGGCGGGATCCTCTACCTTTTTGATCACACGCCTAGAATACTGGTTTGCCAGATCCTATCTCCCCTCTTTTGAATCTTGCAACCCTGCCCTGGCCCGAGCACCATCACCAAGCCAGCCAGGTGCACACACACATGCACACCGTAGCACCCGACAGTCCGACAGTGCTCAACAGAATGTTTACCGAGAAAAGCCCGCGTAACATTGCGCGCGTCCAGGAGGTGCGGTGGCTATATCTTCAGTTCGTACTCTTCATTCCGTAAATTGGGGAGGCCAAGACCCGGGGTTGACGTCCGCTTCGCGTTCCATAGTGGAGGTTGGAGCTAGCCCGCAAGCAGTGCCGTAGGCTAAAATCGCCCGGTTGCTTGGAAGCTGGACGGCCGCGATGGGGATGGCCAGCCAGGCCATGGGACCAATGCCTTGCCAGACAATCAGGAAATCTAAGCGAAGGGGAAGTGGAACGGACAAAGTGGGTAGAATCAGTCTGTCTCCCGAGTGCGACGCGGGAATGCGAAACGTAACACTGACACCTGTTTGTTTGTTCTTACAAACCCCCGCGCGCGGACGACGCGGGTACGAAATAGTCGCTAGTGGCTAAGGAGAGGCAAGCTTGAAAGCGGCTTCGTCTATCTCTTACACTCTGCGACGCTCGAACCGCTGACGGGATAAAAGGCCTCGCTGGCTTTGGTCGAAGCAACGCGAAAGACGAGACAAAAGAAAATGGAGGCCACATCGTGGTCGAGTATTGGTTACCAACAAGGAGTACGTCAACCGAGTGCAAAGTAGTCCGGGTCTCAGGTCGGCGAAATTCCCACGTCGACGCTGGCCGTCCGTACCGTCCTTCCCCAGGTGTCGAGGAATTTACTCCAGTACCACGCTGGGCTGGCGAACGGAGCCACACTTGGTATTTCAGCCTGGCGATGGAATCATTTGTGTAACTTAGTACAGCATACAGACCCGTTCCCCGTGGTTCCTTCCATCCAATTCCTTTCCCCCGTTTTTTGTTCCCTCGACCCCCTCTCCGAGTACCGAACCCTGCTTGACTTGTTCCTTAATCCTTGATTTTTGGCCCCCGTCCCGCTATCCTTCTAGCCCCTCTCCCACCTTCCCGAAACCACAAAGAGCCAACTTATATCGGGGCCAGACCACAAATGGCATCGCAAACAACCTAAGCGTGGCTAGGAGGCTTTAACTCGCTTTACGAGTGCCTGTTGTGCCAGACGCAGCCACGGCAACAATAAAATCTAATATCGTTAACCGCTTTTGCCTGACCAAAATTCTTCGTGTCTTTTTTTTTTTTTTTCTCATCTTTCTTTTTATCTTTTTTTTTTTTTTTTTTTTTTTTTTTTTTTTTTTGGCTCTCGTCTCGTCGACGGACAAAAACCTCTCGGGGTGGGACACCCTACAAAAAAAGGGAAGGGTAATTCACCACCGCCTTTTGCCTTCTCTTGCGCGCCGACAACATGGTTCGCAGAGTCTAGTTCCGATTCGCTCGGCCACGCCCGTGTCAGCGGTCATGGGTCAAGATACAAACCGCAAGCCACACTTTTGTGCATTCCACTTCCGCACTTTTGGCTTCCAGGGTCGGAAAAGTGGGTATCAGCTGGCGTGGAGCCGGAAAAACGCTTGGAAGAGGAAAAGAGGGAGCATGACGTACCCACACAAACGCGTGGATCTGACAGGAGGGATGGAAAAAAGCACCGAATAACCTAAATCCTCATCCTCAGTCTCTTCTCAGAGTGATAGTTCCTAGTTCCAGTGACTAGTCTAAACCCCAGCTGGTTGGCGCAGCCGCAGCACTTTGTAACCTTGGGATCTCTCTTCCGACCGATACGCTCGCAAACAGAAGGGGAGCTGGGGATGCTGGCTCATGTGATGCTGGCGTTTGTAGGAACTTGTACAGCTAGCATGAATCGAGTCGACCAAGGGTTTTATTTTTCGTTCCACTCCATCGTAACCTTTACCAAGGATTGCAGGAATGATGTCCAGGGATGTGATGAAGCCAAGAGTCAACTCGGTACAGGGGAGCCTCAGAAATGCACAACATCCTTCCTCAGAGCAAATCTGCAAAGCGCAGGGAAATAGTGAATGGATAAACCAAGACATTCATCTGTTTCTCCATTAATCGTCTCCATACGTGCGCTAGCGTGTATGCTTGTATGGAAAAGAGAAGAAAAAAGGAAAAACGGGAAAAAGGTGAAAAGGGAAAAAAAGCAAAGGAATAATAGACAAATAAAATATAATAAAAGAAAGAAAAGAGAAGAAAAGAAAAGGAAAGAAAAGGAAAAAGATTTCCCAATCAAAGGAGGGGGGCGACTCTTCTTTTCCTTGCATAGGATAAATAGCTCGAAAGCGCAAGAAAGCGACACACATCGCATATAATATTCAGTTTTGGTGTGGGGGGAGAATAGTTCGCACGCCCGTCGCCCGCACAAAGGACACGCCCACCTTGGTTTTGAAAGTGTGGTATTTGCCTCTTTGTCTGGCTCATTCTTTTCGCCTCTTCTGTACGTATATTCGCGTTGTGACTTTCTTGGGTACACGCTGGAGGTGTCTCGCCTGTCCAGACGAACCCAAACTCCAAACTCGGTTGCGGGCCGGACCAGAAAGTTGAAGCAGCTCATGCACGATTCACCCTTTTAGGCCTGGCAGGACCCGTCGCGGAAGGGGCGGGGCGGGAGGATCCACCTTATCTACCCGAAGTCTTACTGGTATTATTCTGGCATGTAAAAGTACAAGGGCGAGCAGCATTTCAACATTTCTTGGCGGCGTCATTAGCTTTCGCCGTCGGAGCGGCTGCCTGCGAGTCCTAAGGAAGCATGGGAGAAATTCTCAGTCGGGAATGAGGGTTTTTTTTTTTTTTTTCCTTCTTTTTTTCCGGTGGGAGAGATTGTTTGCATGGGGCTGGACACGCCATACCATGCATGGACCATGAGTCTTGAATCAGCGATTAATACCTTGACTTTCTTTTCGGTCCATACGAGGCACACAAAGTATCGTCGGGGTTTAAGACCCATGAGTCCGTGACGCTGGTATCACAGACGCACTAAGAAACGGAAGGACAAACCTTCGGGGTTAGCCCCAGACCCCGAAGAGTACGTTAGCGTCACTGATGCTTAAATGTTGGCCACGTTCCTGTTCCATCCCTTACTTAGTAGTACCGTGGCCGCTTTCGCCACAAGTAGTCCTCCCGTTCTCCTTCGGAACATGACGAGCTAATGGCATGCATCGTCATTAGTAGTCCCTCCCGTTATGGCAAGATGAACCAAAATTAAATAAATAAATGATGGGATAAAAACTAACACAGAAACGTGGAAGAAACCCCTAGATATGACTGAATAACTGCCGTTAGCGCAATAATCCTAGAAAAGCTTCAAGAATATCCAAGGTGATTCATGCAATCCATATTATAACCCAGGTCACCATCTCATCACGTTCCACCCATACTTCTCTTTCGAGGGGGTTCTCGTTTCCCTTCCCTGCTTCCAAAGCACGCACACTCTTGTCATAGTGAGTGGATAAGGTCGCAACAATCGGCCCGCTGATAGCAGTCAGACCTAGGCTGGTTCGTCAAAATTCTTCAATCCACGCCCCCCTCGGGGTTAATGATTAGAGAACGTGCTGTGCCCCTATCACACTTTACATTGTGATCTTATAAGGAGTTTCAGGGGGGTGGCAGAGGAAAGAGCCGATGATATCCCAGGGAAACCAGACGGGAGGACGGGGAGAAACGAATCTGTTCATAACCGGAACCGGGACAAGGACTAGGGCAGCCCTCGTACCTCGCTAACAATTTTATTTTTCCCTTTCAAACTGTGGCTTGATCCTTCATATGTAATATTGTGACTCTGCCTGCATTTAGAAACGGAAGCAGGAGACTCACGGCTCTTTGTCTCTCCTTGGGAGGTGTTGTCGGTGGTGGCCGCTGCTGTGGTTGGATCCATGTAAAAAAAAAAAAAAAAAAAATGAACAAGGAAAAAGAGCGATGAAATACCGTGCCAATAAACATCGGATCCCCACGGGAGCAGGCGCCTGTCATCCACCCCGTCCCATCCCCGTCCGCAGTTCTTGGAGGTTGAAAAGGGAAAGGGAAACAAAGGTAATGACGTGGCTAGGGTTTATTCGGGCTAACTTGAGCTCGGCTTCGCGAACCCATGAGAAAAGGTGAAGCATTTGTGTGATGGTCGGAATCCATGTCTTCAAAAAGGCGCCCTTCGCATCTGGTCATGTTGTGTAATGCACCCTACTGCAATCCGGCCTCCTCATTCTGTTCTGGAACCGTCACAAGTTCATTTAAGGCAAAGATAGAAAAAAAAAAAAAAAAAAAAAAAAAAACTGCTTGCAAGAAAGGGGTAGCAAACGTACGCAGCCCGATGGGCAGTCGGCCGACGAGTTGTCGGCGACGGACGGGAATGGCGTTACCGTTGGGCCCATCCCCTTCTCCATCCCTATTTCTTTGGGCCTGCAGTCGCCTCTCGAACTTACATGCAGCCTTAGGACGGACGAATGCGGCGCGGGGCGCCCTGCCAACTGTGACCCTGTGCTACATTGTTTCAAGCATGGCCGAGGCGAGGGAAAGTCCAGTAGATCATCACATATAGTACCCACAATACACAACTGCAGGTTTCTCGTAGTAAATGACAGAAAATTGATACGAACCAAACCTATGGCAAAGGATTGACGCTTATTCTGTCTCTCGTATCAGCGCGGAGGGAAAAAAGGAATCCGGTTCCGTAACTCCGTCAGGATTTCGAATTCCATCAGCAGACCGGGGTCTGGCCAGTTATTTTTATTCCCTTCCACCATCTCTTTGTTAGCACAAATGGATGAAACAAGAATCGGGCTAAATAGAACGTCATAGGGTTGAGCCTCGCCAGGTGAAGAAGAAGAAAACAAGCCCAATGACCTTCTCTCCCGGAGAAGACGATTTACGGGTGTGTTGCCATGCTCGGTTCATCAGTCCCAGTCCCAGTCCCAGTCTGAATCCATCCAGCGAAGCGGGCGGATGGGCCCGCACAGTTTGGGGAATCACTAATGGCACTTGAGAAAGCCCAGGATCGCTGTAACACGTACCCCTGCCGGGCTGTGCTGTGCGAATGCATGAGACAGACCAAATACACAAGGAGGAACGGGAGAAATCCGCCCACTATTAGAAAAAAGGACTATTTGCTGTATGAGGGTGGTGACCGGGTGCGCGCTCTCGGCTTTTCTTTTATCTTTCTTTTTTTCTTTTCGCTTGTGGGTTGGTTATCTTCTTTTCCCTCTGCGACATGCTTGGCGTGCCTCGTCCGTCCTTCACACAAGGAAAGAGTCACTGAAAACGAGGTGCCTATTCATCTCCTGGTGCTTAGCATCCATGGATAGTTAACGCCGTCCTAGACAAAGCAACCGTCGCACCTATATAAACGGTCGCCGCTGGGTTACAGGCTGATACCTCGGAGTTTTCCACCAAATGAGCTCAAGACGTTCAATCAAAATGGATGTCGGTGTTGGCCAGCGCATTGGAAGGATTGTCAGGGAGACTCGACCGCTTTTCCCGCCTTTCTGCAGCCACCCCGGCGGCAAAACGCGGAGGGGAGGGAATGCGAAGAGAAAATAGGGGGCGGAACGTGAAGTCCAAGGTGTCCAAGCGGGAGGCGTGAGACCAGTGGAGCACGGAGTGAATGAAAGAGCGGCCGAAGAGAGACATTTTAACACTGAGATTTCACAACGGAGTGTTCTGTCCGCTGTCCGCCCAGAGTGGTTTGATGACTCACCCAAGACACTCGACAGGAACAAGAGACCGACGACGAACAACCGGGAGTGGGGCCCGAGTCGAAAGCGGTCGACAGGAGCCTTAAGAGTATACTCGGGAAGAAAAAAGAAAAGAAAGAATAACAGTACCTCCGGAGGAGGACTCCCGGCCGAGGAAAGCGGAACAAAGCGAAGGTGAGAGGGTCGGGGGTGAGGGCGGAAGCTGGGCAATAATTACTAGAAAGAGCAGGAGCGCAATATCATCATGACCTATTATGGCTATTCTCTTCAAGGATCTGCCCCCAATCTGCAGGTGAGACAGGTTAGTGATTCACCACGCGTATTTTCTTTTTCTCACCGCCTGAATCCAACAAAATTACGAGATCCTCACTTCTTCTCTGTCAACAGTTTTTGTAAATATAATTGTCCCTGATCTCATCGCGGCAAGCAGTAATGGGCCTATTGAAAACAAACCTAGAGCAGAGAAGCCAAGAAGCCGAACCAAGAACTGACAAATTAGATCCATCCACGATCAGATCGGCTGTCCACGTCCTTTTGCTGGGAAACGAAACGGCCGAAAAAAATTTTTCCTTTCACTTTTCCGTATACTTTCCCCTCTGAAGAAGTCGATCCCAAGCACAGGCCATGGTACTAAGGCGTCTATTCTTTCGTAAGTTGCAGCCCGGCTTGCGTACGTTGTAAAATGCATCCTGATTGAGCTGACCTACCAACGGCACAAAGCTTACAGTTGCTTGCGCCTCAAAATCTGCCCCGGTCGTTCTTTCTCTCTCTATTTTTTTTTCCCAATCTACTGAAGCACAACAGTCTCGGATCCACGCTGAAGTTGGCGCCGTTAACGGGTTGCTCGCTGATCCTCCCGCCCTTCCCCCTCCTCCAAAATAATAAATAATAGAAATAAAATAAAAACCTCACTTGTGTGCATGTACCTCTCTTTCTTCCGTCTTCGCTCCAAGCAAGATCAACGGAGAATGTGTGGGACCGTTTCTCGTCCAGCTACCGGCTCTCAGCGCGCGTTTGACGCATGCTCCAAAGAGTGGCCGGTGGTCATATGACCCTGCTTCAATGCCAGTTTATCGGCCCCATCTGCCAGGATCGGGCGAGGAACGAAGGGCAAGGGTCAGTGGGGTCTAGGGGTGTGGTTAATCTGGAGAGGTATCCGTAGCTCGACGGGTGCGGTACGGTGTGCCCTATGGTTGGTGTAGCCTGTGTCTGGCCGGCGTTCCTTGTCGCTGGGATTGGGTATTACTCCGTGCTGGGGGACTGCAGGGTACCTCTCTGCTAACGTCCAACAGTCACAGGTACAGCATGCCAAGTATCCGCGTTCTGGGATATGAATAATAAACAAGCAGCCCCTGCTTTTTTCTGTTCGTCCCAACGCCATGAGATCCAATCCAGCTTTTGAGGCACATGGGAGCAAGCAGAAAACGCCGGATCGCCTTCCATGCTCCTCCATCCAAATGACCTTTGTTAGTGCAACTTCGGGCATCGCCTTTGCATTATCGCTCGGTCACAGTGCAATCCCAATGGGCCTGTTCCCCTCATATCCTCTGCATCAATACCACTCGGCCTCAAGACATAACGCAGCTAGACCCTACTAGCACACCGCCGGTGCCCCATCGACGTCATGCCACCGAGCAGTGCTCCTGTGAGAAGCAGCATTAAAGGTTGTCATGGAACGCTGACAGGTGACAGTCGCCAGGTATAGTACATCCGTTGGGGAGAAAAGACAAGACCCAGGTACACTCATGGTACCCTTGTAGTGTAGCACTCCAGGGAGTGACTCCGTAAAAATCCCACACACGTTGACAAGGGTTCCTCACGGAAGTATAGTACGTGCCGCCCTTCCGATAAGGCAACTCCCGTCCTTGCCGCCTGGACTCGGGGCAGGGGAAGGGTAAAATACCGGAAGGGGAAAGGGGGAAAGGCAAGCGCCTTCAGTCCATATTAAACAAGGAGCGAAAAGGGGCACTGAGGAGTGGCTGGCGGCAGTCCGAGCTGGCCATAACCACCCATTGAGGGGACCTGCCCAAACAACGCAAGGAAGTTATAGAACACTCGACACGGAGAGGGGGAAAGACGAAGAAGAAGGAACACGAGAGAACGAAACAGAAGCACCTACACTGCAGACGAGTCCAAATACAATTGAGGCTATCCCCGGTCAAGCTCCTGATCAATTCATTTTAATTGATGCGAAGAGACCGCGAAGGACAGAGTGGTGGTGGGGGGCCAGCTCCTCACGCACACTGTTGTTCCCAGACGCGCTTCGCGTTACTCCATAGAGATTTGTGCATGTGCGCAGGCTGTACGGCGACCCGATCATTGGCCTTGCTTCTGGCCAACCAGAGAACCTGGTTCAGCTACAAACCACAAAGAAAGGCGCTGAACCTTCAAGCCCAGGATCGTCTAATCAGTATTCCCAGGCCGCTTGGTCACCACAGTGCACTCGGGCAACTCGGGGCATCTCGCTGCGATGTCAGGCGCACGTTCCTGACCGCCAAAACCTTTTGAGGCGGCCAGCTCGGGCCAACCGAATGTATCCAGCTACAGAATTGCATTTAGCTCGTTTGGAATTTTGTTATATGCCGCCTGCCTTCTTGCACTGCGTCCGCCTAGGGTTGGGCGCGCGATGCACTTGCGCTTCGTAACGGTCCAAGGTGAGCAAGGGATCGGAGTAGAGCCCATGACCAACATGCGTGGTGCAGTTGATGGCCTCTGGACCAATCGGTCCTGCCGCCTGCCGTCTTTCTGCCACTGTGACCTGGAACAACTGGCGCTGCCGTTGTCGGGCACATTTGAACAAGCAATCGGGTAACAGGCTTTCCATCCCATGTCCCTGCCTCTTGCAACCCGTCCGGATCGGGGAAACCTACACCAATGGGGAATGACTCGACATAGTACCCACTGTCATCGACGGTTGCCTTGGCATATTGGTACTTGAGGTGCACATGCTCTCTCGTGATGCAAGATGCCAACTCCACGCCCGAGAAGAGCCCGACCAAGAATTAGAGTGTTTGTGCCTTTGCGGGATGCATGCGACCCATAATTTGCCCTCTTAGCCACCTCCTCTCAAACGCTTAACTCCGGACATGACCTGATGGAGTGAGTTCCAGACCCAATGGGTATTCTGCAACTAAAAAAGGCGCCTTGGCCCTAGTCACGATATGCGAAGGTGAACGAGTTGGCTGCCTGTCTGGGCTAGCCCAATCGCATCATATACACATCGCCAGCTCCGCATCTGCTTGAGATATGCGGGACATTGCAAGACAAACCTAGTGAGGGCCGCACAGGAAGCAAGATGGAGGCAGGATGGACCCGCCACTCTGCGAGGGAACAGGAAGAGAGGAACAGAAGAGGTGGGCTAATTTTTAAGCGGCCGCCCGGGGACTCGCCCGGTGGGCCCTGAACCGCAATCTACAATCTACCACGTGGCCACCGAAGAGGTCATGTCGTCGACCGAGAGGCGTGCGGTGCAATTTCTTTCCAAGAACAGATGCGGAAGGGCGGAAAGGGAGGCACTCACGGTTTGTGGCTTGCATGCTTTCTATTTTGCCCCCTTCCTCCATCGTTCCTTCCTAAGCGCCGTCTATCTACTTTGTCGCAATACCATTAGGCGGTGATGGAGCGGGGTGGATGTGGGTGATACGCAGAAGGTGGTCGCAGGCTCGGTCTCCCTCCCTTGTTAAGAAGGGAAAGACGTGCTTTAGTGGCACACGCTCCTGAAAGGGCGCACGAAACGGAGCAATGGGAAATGAGTGTTTCCGCAATCCGGCGTTGTAGTTACGGGGGATGGGCAAAATCAAGAGGCGGGCTTTTTTATGTCGGCTTCGCATTATGCGTAATTTTTGACCTGTTGCTTTTTTGGCGAGCGAATCTGCAAATAGCCTCACTTTTTTCTTCGCTTTGATGCGGGACGCCCTTTTTTTTGCCCGCCAGGATTGCGACGTCGAGCCGCAGACCACAAACCGGAAACGGTTTACCACCGTGGCCACCCGTCAGCACCGATTAGCGCAGCCAGTCCAAACGCTCATAGCTCGACTATGCTACATCTCACAGGAGGAAAGCCTGAATAAGGTCTTACCTGCCCCGGGTTTGCCTGCCCATGAGTCACTCGTGGCCACTAATATGGAATGTTGATGCCCCGAGGTTCGCATCAATAGCCCAATGTTCTCCTACAGATTTAAACTCTAATCCACTAGTCCCAGATTGACCGCAAAACCAGCTCCGATTAGCTTAGTAGATTGCCCCTGGGACGCAGTTAGGGACCCATACCTGCGCACGTCTGATATCAAGGAGACGAAGGATGAGCGATCAAGCCGACCTCCTGAAGCGACGATGTCGCAGACCCGGCCAAAGTCAACTAGACTTTACGGCCATCAAAGCTTCCATGGGACCAACGGGGCCGTACGAACCGCGGCCATTGGGTTCGCGAACCACAATCGAACGTCTTACGAGAAGTTTGGATATGGTGGGTTCGCCAGTTTTGCGCTGATATCTGTTAGCACCCGCCCGCCTCGCTGTCAGGCGACAGCTAAAAGGCTACGGGTGTGTAATGCCCGACCGAGAGGGATGGTGGCTTAGGCACCCGCCCGTCGTTCTCACGGATCCTGGGCCTCTTCCGACGCTGCTGATTGCCTACACCGCCTGGGCCGGTCCGAGCGATCGATGGACTAGTTAGAGGCCTGTGGCCATCATACAAATCGCGTACCCCTTAACTTCGCGTGCTTCTTTGGACAACGGCAAGGACTTTACACCATGACCCATGATTAAGCTTGCGTCAGGATAGGCCGCTACAAAAGGTTGAATAAAGTGGCATGTATAGCCCCGATCACATATGTCTCGGAGCTTTGCGAGGTGGCAAGTAGGTTCAATGGGGCGTGGGAGGCGTGAATTGGAGAGGGTACTATAAAGTTACCCGTAGCTATTTTTACGTCCTGGAAATCTTAAAATTGCTCTTCAGCCCGTCCTGCGGGCGGGGAGAGATGGTATAGTAGTATTAAGGAACTTAAATGCCACCAGATTAAGGAGGGCTGAGGTTATCGCCTCTACCGACCAAGCAGGAATCCCAACCATCCTTTTCTTGAACGACGGAGTACTTATTGCCCGAAGCCTCAAGCTAGGGGCTATTCGTCTAACGATTGACGTAACTAGTTGGATCACATTTATCAGGGACTAGCAATAACGTGAACACCCTCGCCAGTCCGAGAGTACGGCGTTACATATCAGGATGCTCTCGGCACCCGGAAGCCCTAGCTTAGTCGAGAAACAAACTAGGTAACCGCATGATCATATGATTAATGAGAATAGTGGTCAGAGGAAAGTAAAGAAATGGCTAGGAAGGAATCTGGATGAGTGGGAATACAAACGACTAAGACTTAGTATGAGTGGAATTTGGGGAATGGGGATCATCCTGGCAACCTCTGTTCCGAGTCCTGAACTAAAAAAAAAAACCGCCGGATTCGTGAAGACCAATATAACAAATTCGTAGCCCCTTCGCTCCAAGGTAAAGGGACTCCCTCCATCTCCTTCCCGGAAAACTGGAGCCTAGTTCTGCAAGATGTCGCGAGAATAGGCCTGGGATCCTGAAATCCAATGTGCACTTCACGTCACACGTTATGATTATTTGTCCGTTCGAATGTCCCTAGGACTTCTCTTTAACGCGCCATGTCCCGTGGCAAATTGCGGAGACGACCCGACCCATTTTAGACTCGAGACTGCTCTAGTCTAGCGTCTTAGTTGACGACAAGGCGCTGTGTGGTGGGATTACAGTGAAATACCGTCCCGGCGGTAGAAGCTAGCCGGGAGAGGAAGTCCCAGTTTCGGAGACTCCGGCTACTAGTGCTTGAGTAGGCGAGGGAGAATGTAAAGGAAAAGCCAAAACAGCGTATTTCACTCGATGGTGTCAAGGTTATCCGGCACGAGGGTAACTCTCGCGCCAGCTGATTTTCCGTTCCTTTCGCTCAACCCCCTCGGTGATTTTGTATTAGTACGTTGGGTTTGTAGGCTAGCTCCATCGGGCAACCCAAGCTTCTATTGGTTCATGACTAAAGCTTTCTCAGCTCGCCCCTCCCCCCTTTTTCATATGTCGGATGGGAGGCAGTAGTATGTCTGTACCAGTAGAAGGATCGGTAGATTCCTTGTTCCTTTCAGGCGAGCTCAGGTCCACGGCTGGCAATAGGGCCCTGGCCCAATGTATCCTCTACCGGGTAGTTGAGCGGCTAGGCTCCTATCGAGAGCGCAAGTGCACACTTAAAACATGTATAATAGCCGGAGAATGAAGAAGGATTGACTGACCACCAAGGGAGATGCTAAGACGAATACAAAAGCTAGGTCTGGCCCATTGAGTTGACGACATGAGATGGAAAGGATATAAGGAGAGCCAAGATTTGGCATGGTTACTGAGATGGGCGAGATGCTTTTGAGTTCGCCGACGACATGGGCACGCTTCTGCCATCAAACACGAAAAAGAGCAGCGGGTTGGGTGAGCGAGGTTCAAGGGCGGGGGTCAGAGGGGGATTGGCGGTCAGGGGGGTGGGACAGCGATGTCGTCTTAGGGCGTTGATTGGTTAGGATGTCGACTATAGCGGTCACGTCTGGGTTCACGTGAGTGATTTTTCATGCGAGGAAGCAAAAACGGGGACGCACCAAGCCTGTGCATTCCCGTGCTTCCCGCCCAACAGCCCCAATTTTTATTTTTATTTTTTTTTTTCCCCTCTGTTTTCATTTCTTTTTCCTCTTGACGAGAAGTACTGTTTTTGGCCCCCTTTTCCTTCTCCATTTTATTTGTGGACAGCCGGTCTCGGATTTCTTGAGTCCAAACCTAATCGAGGAAGATATTCGAGTGACACCTTAGGAAGGACAACTTACCCTAGAATATTAGTATTGGGGCTCCATGTTTATGTTTGCCCTGTTATTTTGCCAGGTCCTTTTATTTTGCCCTTCACTCTTGTTCCCTTTTGGGTGTGTCAGCATTCGCGTTCCCTCCTATCTTTGAATAAATCTTTAAAGTTGATCTTGTATAGCTGCGTAGAAAGGATTAGGATGGTCCGCCATAACCTGCCTCGTCATCGGGCTTTTCGCACCATTGAGGTGGTCTTCCGGGGAGCCATTGTCCAGCCACCACTGACGCATCCGTCCCTGAACCTCACTGGACATCCAACAATGTGATACGAGAAAAAAAAGATTTTTTTTTCTCCGCCGATTACATCCTTCTTGCCTACCAGCTTCAGGATTGCCTTTTACTCTTATCAATTATTCATTTCCTTCGGAGCGACATGCTGTTGGGGGTGTGTGAACGGAGAAGCGGTGAGCCTAAGGACATGGATGGGGGTTGGCAAAATTCGCTGGTCGGGAGAGCGAGGGGTGGGGTGCGCTTCCCCAACAATGCCCACTTTGGTCGCTCTTTTCCTTTTACTTTGGATCTTTCTTTTTCCTTGTCCCTTTGCTCTGGGTCGGTACCCTTGTCTGTCTATTCAGGACGCGCAATGAGTTCCTTTGTTTTCCCTTTCGCTCCTAGGAACCAAGGTGGCTGCCAGGAAACTCGTCGATCCTGATCCTCACCTGTCTGCAATGCGGGGGGACGCACAACCTATATTCCACTCCTACCCTCTGTCACGCAGGACACGCTCTAGGCGTTTTTTATCAAGGGTCGCGAGCATGCAAAAGCAAAATTCTGAAGCGAAACTAGAAGCGCGACTGGACATCAAAGTATGCGGGAAAAAAAAATGAAGAGGACGAAAGCTGGCCTCCTCGGAAATGCATTGCCGCATCTCGTCAAAGGTCGATTGGCAGCAGGCACGAGGCGCACCCGCAACAAAAGCAAGAAGTCATCCTGTCAGATGGCCGCCACGTCGCAAGGAGGAAGAGGAAAAGTAGCACTATGCCCAGTCATTATGCACCGAGTCTGGGGTCACTTTTTGCTGGATGCGGGCTTGTGGGAGCACGCCCTCCTCGTTTCCCCCCTTTCTGCTCCTTCTACCCAACAGCCTTTCTACTTTCTTGGGCTTTTGACAATAGTGCCACCTGCCTAGTGATCCGCGCACTGTTTTCCCCGGCGGGGGGTAGAAAGGGTAGGCGGCTTGTGGGAAGATTGAGAAGGGGAGCCCAGGACCCAAAGTTCGACGATGTAGCGGCCTCTTCCGCGTCATCCCTGAGCCTGCATGTAATCGGGACCCACATGGCGCGGCGGAAATACGGGAGAGTGTGAGTGTAGTTAGTGCAACAACCAAAGTACAGGATACAGACCGCTGTACAGTACAAGATGCCAGTGAAGCGCTGGATAACAGGTACATGGGGGCACAGTATGAATATCTCCGAGAAGGGTGCCCCTGGTCCAGCACCAACTTGGTCACTCCTCTCGAGGCGTGGCTTTTAACTTTGGAAGTAGCGCCTGCTGGAACCTCGCATCACTGGACCGGCGGCTCATTAGTCCGACCGTGATTCTAGGCGAACCTCAACAAAAAAAAAAAAAAAAAAAAAAAAAAAAAAAAAAAAGAGGACGACGGCCGTCGTTTGATTATTTTTCTTTCCCTGAGGAGTGCAAGAGGAAATAACATTCGACAAATTTACCAGTGCAAGATGGCTAGTTTCTGCTCTTGAGGGAGCAGCTGCCCCCACCGTCATGCTGAAAAATGTGCAGTATTGGCTTGCCGCTCCTGCTTCCCACACATCCTCTTGGGCCCAATCAAACGGGGCGATCTAAGGGTTACTTGTGCTCTGATGTAGTATCCATGCGAAGCGAGGACGGCTCAAATCGTCCACTTGCGCCTCGCTACTTAAGCATTACTTACTCTCAGGCAGGATGAAAAGCAGAGTGAAATGCACAGGTAGTGTCCACTCCGCGGAAGGGTCAATGCGTCAGAAGCCAGTCGAGGCAGAGAGGGGGCCGCGGGGATGCATCCTCTCTCTTGCAAGGGCCTGGAGCATTCTCGAGGTGAAAGCACACCCCTGAAGAGGAAGTATGAAAAGCAAGATACTACTTTATGGTGGATGGGACGGACCATTGAGGGGGATGTGTGCGAGTTACGATGTGGGAATTAAAATCTCTCCTAAAGATACCAACTTGTAAAGTAATAGGGGCCTGTAACCTTCGGGCCCGTGATGGGCGCGACTGATATTAATGTTAGTATAGAAAAGGTTGCGTGTGTACCTTGGTATTCTTACCTCCTAATATTAGCCAGCTAGGTGAGCGGGATGACTACAGAATATAGCCAGCTATCGGGTCTAACCTCTAGTGAAGCGCGGTTTTAGCTTAGTTTTCTACCTTGGAAGCGGTCTACAGATAAGAAGCTGCGAAAAAAGCCAGCCTTAAAATTCGCCGAGAATTAATAGAATGAAGCAGAAATAGCCAGCGGCGATTGGGCTCTCCAGGCGGGTAGGCGAGCCACCCGACGGGTTCGCTCCAGTCCACGGGGCCAGCCCGACACCAGACGGGATTCATGTACACTAGTCAGAGCCTCTCGAGCGAAGCACGGTGCTACCAGGCTTGCTTGTCGCCCTTTGCGATGCCACAGTTACCTCAGTGCTCCCTACTACAAAGCCGGCCTTCATGGTTCGCCCCGAGTCTATGCGCCGAGCCGACGGGTACCAATCTATCAGTGGGGCCGTCATGCGGCCTGCTGGCCCGATCGCTGGGACGATCAACCTCGGACCAAACTGCTCGGAGAAGTTATAATTGTTAAATTCTGGTGTCTCGTGGAGCTTAATAAAATACCCACTGCCTAGAAATTACTACAGAGGCCGAGCAAGTTCTTCTCACGGAGGCAAAACGATTTTCGAGACTCTTGGTCCTTGTCAAGTGAGCTGAATTTCACACTAAAGGAAGGGTTATTTTACTTCCTCGGAAAACAGAGCCGATCGTCGGGATTTCGCTTCTAATAATAGCTAGGAGTTAGCTGAAATGAGTGTTTTATTGGGTTAACTACCAAGGAAATAATTTAAGGGGAAAACCATTTAGTATTAGCTGGCTTACGAATGCATATACAGCACGCCTAAGGTACCACCTACCTACCTCCCGATCTTCCCGCGCCAGCTAGACACAGTTTCTACTTGTAGGAACGAACACTACTCGCCGCCTATGACGCTGGCCTTGCCATCGGAACAAACCTGATCGAGCCCCAAATAAGCCAGCAGTGGGGTTACATATTCTGCTTAAGCCGAACCGTGTGCTTCTCTTTACCGTCATTGTCAAGATGTAGCAGTCTTATCTCGTCAGGCAATTGATAAAACCTGGTATCTGGCTTCGAATCGGACAGCCCCAAGTCTGCATGAAGCCTAGCTACTTAGTCACCCGTCGCAGCTCGGTTTATATTCCACTTATTGGGCGCATCAGCGTAGCTGGCGCGTGGGGACGTCCTGTCACACCGAGGGGCGATGTACAGGCTCACAAAGGCGCTAGAATAGGCTACGAGCTTTATGCGACAAGTGCACAACCCTCTCCCCCGCAGTGGCGATGTTGGATGAGAGACGACGAGGAAGTAATGGATCGATACGACAGCACCCGAGTTATACACAAGCCTATAGAGGATGACCGGAGATTGGAGATCGGTAAAGAATGTTCCGAGATTACCAGAAGGATACAAGTCGAGAGGTGCAAGATGGCTTGGCTACAGTCTACCATCGCTTCAGACATCTAGGTCTAGTTCTGCGGTGGTCGGCTAGTGGGACTGCTTTGGATTCTTCAACGCCCCAGGCAAAGGGCTGAAGAATAGCCATTTGCAGGCTTGGGTCTCAGGCTCTCGGCCTATTCTCCACGGCAAGGAGTGACCCCTTGGGGTTTTTTACAGACTTAAAAAAGGCGCGCCTGTTTCGAGCGGGTGGGGTGTTGGTGGGATGGTGATTTCCGCCAGGATGCACCGCTGGCGAGGTGACAGCTTGACAAGCTGCCCGCACCCAGGTGAGGAGTCAAGAGATGGATTAGGGTCTGCGGATTGCCAGCCAGCCGGGGGCGGTAGAAAATAGGGAGCGGCTCTTGATATCCAGGGGCTGGGGGCCAGCTATGTTTTCGTACCGCCGACGCTAGTGTTTTACTGGAGCCGCCAGCGGCAGACAATCGTGTGGGAGCATCAACCCCCGAGGGTCAAATTCCAATCATATTGAAATTGATTTATGAGTTCGAATAGTGCGGTTGCAGGCTGGAGTGAGGACTGTTGGGCCTTTGGGCACCGAAAGTCATGTCGCTGGGTTGTGGCTCGTTTGAAAACCGAGAACTCTTCGCTTCAGATACCCTTGGACCTATTGAGAATACCTAGGATCCTTCTCAGGTTAACTCCACAATCCTGCTCAGAACAAGAACTATCAGTAGAGAATATTAGTGGATTGAGTCGCTAAATTCCAAGCCAATTTAGGAGTGTGAGTCAGGGTTGCCCTTCTACAGTGACAACCTGCGAGCGGAGCCTCCTACCAGTAATATCATGAGGTGGGATCAATCTATTAAAACACCACAGCATGTACCTCGGGCGGTTGAACTTAACTCTGAGTCCCAAGTTCTACGTAGTCCGCCCGGCCACCTTCTACTTTGATCAATACTGATTCTACATACCATCAATAACTACCAGTGGCAGTTAGTGCTACCTGCCACACCACGTTCGTATCCGGAAACTTGCTTCCAGGATTCAATCATTGGCCTGGTTGCTGGCCTCAATGGTAGCCAAGATCCCCCAGATCGCCCAGTCCTTCCCGTCCACACCATCTCAATGGCGCCTTCCGTGACCTGGCGTCCGGGGGACAACCCGGTGCAGCGGCTTTACACAAAGAAACGAATTTTGGCTTTGGAGGGCCTCCTCTGAAGCGCTGGAAAGCGGGTGTGGCGGGATGGGTCAATACACTCAGGTTCGACTCGAACTCAACGAATTTCAAAGATACTTTTCCTTCTCCTCTTCGGTGGGAGGACCTTTGTATACACATCGCACATCTATCGTTGAACACTGCTTTTGATGGCGGCCCCCTATTGCCAACCCAGTTCCCAAGTCCATTCTTTCCCAAGACTTGGTGCAGCATGTTCACATGCAAAGAGATCCTGGAAATTCTTTTCCTTGTGTTCACTCTCATGGATCTCCCTTCATTTCCCCCCCACCCTAGCATGCCAAATGAAGCACCGAAATTGCTCCCAGTACCACTTCCATCCACTTCCATCTACCCATTTCCCGCCCTTCTCGTTCTTCCCCTCTTCGTTTTTCTTCGTCCGTCGGATGTTCTGTGACAAAGCCTCAGAAGCTGACGAAAGGCAACACGACGACGTGGCCGATTTCGACCTTGTGCATGACCTGCCTCTATCAAGACGCATTTTGACAATCGATTGGAGGGCCAGTTAAGATAGCCGCTTTCGAAAAGCTCCGCTTACATGCAGCGCATATCGTGTCGTATGCCTGACGGGGCTTCCGGCAGCAGCGGCAGCCGATTCGGGCTACCCGCAGGATCGCCCGTTCTTCATGTACAACCCAAGGGACGGCCATTAAGCGACGGAGTCAGTTATCCTTGCCCCGTGCCGTGATGCACTCGGACACGATGGTCCAGGTGAGGGTCGCAGCTTAGAGTAGCATCGCGGCCAAAATAGTGTCGTTGGACAACGTACCGTGCAACTCCAACTTCCCAGCTCACTTACTGTTTCCAGCTATTAGCACGAAGTTTTGCTCGGCTCATGTTGCCCCATCTGGGCCTTTCTTCGGGCGGGAGAGCCATCAATAGTTAGGCTTCGAAGATCCTTTATTTGTTTTTGCGCATCCACGCCTCTTTGATATGGCTAGCAGAGGTCGTGTCAGTGTACGAGACTATCCGAAGCAGCCGTCTTGAGACCTCGCCAGGCTGGCCCCATCTCGAGTGGTTGATTGATGAGGGGTAATACGCAACAGCCAGCTAGCTTGTCAGGGTCGCAGCCGAACGGGGAGGAGGGGACTAAGGTTTCAAGAACGGATGGTGTTGATCGCCGGCATGCTTCCCAGCATGCGGAAGGGTTGCCAAGCACCCTCTTCATCCAGCATACACCCTCCTCCCCCATCTTATTCGGAAAAGTGCTGGCCCCTCGTCCTGGTAAAAGATTTGCCTTACAAGGTTGAACACCATCCTGGCACCCACTTAGAGCCTGGCGAGCGTCGCTAACCCTGGGGCTAGGAGCCGTAAGTGAAAATGAATTCTCCTACTTGAGGCAAACGATAGCCCCTGCTGACCCATGATAAGGAGCCAATTAATCCCTAGGCGAGGTTCAATGTGCAATCCGAAACTCTCTATTGACGGTACATACGCCATCAAACGCCCTCGGGGAAATGACGCCGAGAGAGCTCGTCATTTCCCCATCGCCACCGAATGAGGTTGGTCATAGGAGTTGCGCTCTGCACCACGCCAGAACAGCGCATACTTCTGACCGCTCGTTAATGAACAAGGTACTTGAGGGATCTATTGCACGCATAATACTCTTGTTTGGAAACGCATGCAAGCAATCAGGTTGAGCATAGCCGACGGTGAGGATGTAGGGCAGCAGCAAGTTGTAGTGTACTGTGGCACACAATATCTAGCACAACGTCAGGTAATTTTTCTCGCTCTCGCTTACCATGGATCCGGACGGAAATTACCACCCGAGGCATGGATATTAGTGTTAAGATACTTCCACCTATCGTCTAACCGGCGGCGGTGGTGACGGCGAGTCTTGCGCCTAAGAACACATCGAGTAGGAATATGATTTAGTTCATCCGCGTGGAACTGACTCCTAGCAAACCACCGGTACTTTACACGATAAGTATCGCATGCGAGCCCCGGGCTAGAAGCTCAGTATAGAAGGGGGCGTGTATGCTACTACTTGGTAGAGGTGGCGGTCGCTACCCAGAGATTTTGGGGACGGGCCGGGGCGGTAAGCGCAGAAAAGAGGGTTCACAGTTTCTCTCTCCCTCCAAATAACCGGATCATCCTCCCGGGGACAACGGGTCCCTTCTTTGCCGCACCCTGCCTCAAAAAAACGTCTTGCTTAGGTTGTTGGTTTGGGTGCTGGCGGCGGATGAAGGGGGGGTGTATGGCCCTGCTCTCAGCACTAGTGGTGTGAGGCAGCCACCCGCACGAAATGGCGAGTTTTTTTAACCGTTTCCGGTTTTGAGCACAGAATAATGAGATAGGATCTGAGCACTATATAATAGTGAACAACGGTTAGTATGACCAAGTTGCTCTAGTGCGTTGCCTGTGATCACCAGGGGAGGGACTGAGCAGGAGATTTTGCTCGCTGTCCTGTCGTACGTGTGCTGCCCTAACCAAACAGCCCAGACCCTATACGGCTCAAATTGATGCAAAGATAGCAAATTTGAATGCATGTTTGTTTGCTAGAAGCGGCTGTCAACATGAATGCACGCTCCTCGTTTCAAGACCTTCATTTGTGTGTATTCCCTGATTCTGAGAGTTTCCTTTTGTTAATATCATCATGTGTTATGGGATTATTATGCTATACCCAAATCCTCAGCGACTCGGCGTTATGTCGTTGGTCGTTGGTTGGACTCTGAGTCGGGTTAGAAGTTGTGAACAGGGGGGCCGCCTTGATAGACTCAACCAACGTATTGCAGTACTGTTCACTACCTACCCTAACCTGAATCCGTTGAAAGAGCGAGGTCGAAGTTAAGAAAGCCGGAACGACGTTATGGATGACTGCACGGGGAGACCTCAGTATGCTTGACTGGTACTTACATGCTGGCTAGTTCCGCCGCGATGCAGGATTCCGGTGATTGGGCGGAAGCTGCAGTTCTGCGGTGTCCCGTCCCTTGTAAAACCAAGGTGAAGAGGGGTGTACCCTGGGGAGGGAGCGACGTCTGTTCGTTTCTTCTTTTCCGCGCTACTGCCCAGTTGGAGCGATCCCTACGTGCTAACGGCTACTGATGGCCATGTGGGATTAGATTGTGTGAAGTTATTAGAGTGAGAGACCATATTTGCAGTTTCAAGGTCTGGTAGAGTGGGTGTAGCGCAAGCCGGTAAGAAGTCAACGAGGGTTATTTTGGCTCGTATCTTACTGTGAATAGGTGTCTTTTCTTGCTGTATCGGAAAGGAGAGGTGTATGTATATCCGGGAGTCCACGAGCGCCATCCCATCTTCAATATGGGTGATCCCCGTGCCCCATGGGCGTAGATCCTCGGGCCCGGAGGTTGTGAAGCAGCGCTGTTCAGCTGGCGCAAGGCATCGGCGTTTTATTGATAGCTTCATACGGCAATTCGGGACCAACGAGGTGACTCGTGCAGGCTTTCCAACTAGATCAAGGACAAGATAAGCAAGTGCAGCCTCCTCGTGGCCGGTCAGATTTATTAACGCCCGTCAACTCGATCAGGGCTTGAACTACGACTTGCTGGCAGTGCCACTATTAATACTCCAGAAGCCTAGCTAGCCGAGCATTGGGAGCCAGGAAAGCCGAGCAAGCTTATGTTTTCGCGGCAAAACTAACTGTCTGCATGGCTAGCGAAGAAAGTAAAAAGCATGGAATCTATATGGCAAGTGCTAAGCATGCAGGACTCATGGCTAATAGGGTTTTCAATTGTTGATACTCTCTGGGCCAGCGCCAGATGTGGAGGTGCCTGGCGGCCGTGTTAGTGGGACTTCCCGCTGTCTTGGCCCCTGTGCTAGCTCGAACCCTGGTCTGGTGCTCCGGTGAGCAGCATTAATTGGGGGTCACATGATGCTCCCATGTCCAGTAATGCGGAGAGAAATAAAAGAAAAAAAAAAGCCCTGGCGACCACTGGCCAGCAGTATGACGAGTGACTGACAGGGCCTGATTGGAATTGAATTGTGTGGCTGGCGTACGTTTCCAGTTGCACTGGAGCTGCGCTCTGGAGACTTGCTAGGGAAAATGTCTCCGAGAAAGTCTCCGCCTCCAACAAGGTCAGTCATCGAGCGAATGTCACCGACTGAAGTCTCCGAGTTGGAAATCAATGAAGACAATTTTGAGGGCATAAAAGGAGATGAATTCCCTGGAGATTGATAGAACAGATGGAATAAATTTGTCGTCAGAATAACCTTGGTTCCGCCGATTTTTACTTACAGCTTATACGTCAAATTTGACGCAGCTGGCCACATCACGTCAGTGTCGCTGCGACCGACGACGCATTTACACCAAGACCACCAGCCAGCTGGCATTTGCCTCACCGCCTGTACATGTGGTGAAGTTCCAAGCCTCGAAAGCTTCCCCCGCCAGGCAAGACTAATCGATCAATCCATTGATCCAATTTGATATCACCCCCGGAATCGCCCACCACCCACCATGGCTGAATCTACTGCTTCCAAGAACCAGAACTACTTCAAGTACGTCGGTCAGTTCCTTTTTCGCTTTTGCATCCCTGCGGCCCTGGTTATACATATACGATCTGCTTCCCCTGCTTTTTCTTGCATATATCACCATTGGCGCGCCAGACCTGTGGCCCCCCCGGTGCGGTCTTTCTTTTTCCGCTGGTCTTGAGAATCAACCCCCCTCCCCCTACCCCCGGGGCCCCCGGGGCGGGGCGCCGGAGCGGGAGGTTCTGTGTTCAGGGCCCTTGCTCCTCGCTCCATCGCCCCATGTCATATCTGGAAAAAGGTGTTGGTCAATGTCAAGTCTGCGCATCCTCCTTTTGCGCTGCCCAGGACATGATTCAGGGGGGTGAAATCTCGCTCGACAGGAACCCTGGTTGCTACACTTGCTTCTCACTGGGCGTCGCCTGTTGTTCCCCCACGCCAATCTTGCCACGAGAGCCTTGCTCTGGTGTGTAATAATATGGGGGTCGATTTACTTTTCCTCATTCTTCCCGAAACCCCTGAAGAGCCTGGCTTTTCCCCGACCCCTGCGCGCTTGTCTTCTGAGCCAGCTGTTTGCTGGTTCCGGGGGTGAGAGTGGGCTCTGCTTGTGACGATCCAAGTGCAGCTCCCAAGGTACCGGGGATCTTCCTTGCTCATAACTCTTACGTGACGCGGAGGGAAAAGGAAATATAGGATTGTTTTTCTTTTTTCTTTTTCATTATTTTTCTTTTTGGCCCCGGGGGGGTACCCGCTTACACGATGCCGTTACCCAACTTTTTTTTCTCCTTGTCCTTCGATGAAATTCTTTGTAAGGATAATTGGAATCGAGACAGGAATGCTAACTTGATACCTGTCCCCTAATAGTGAACAAGCATCTTCTTACGATACTAAGCATGCCAAGACGATTGACCAGTTGATCGCCCATATCCAAAAACGCAAGGACTTTCTCGGTGCCAACTGGGTCACGGATGACACGGAGGATGAGACTGAAGCCGATGGCTCCCGAAAGCCCGGCGTCGACAAGGACTCCGTGAGGTTCCTTGACTATGCCTGTGGAACCGGTCTGGTCACGAGGGTAAGTTTGCATGCAAGCACCACACCGGAGCTGAACACTCTCAGCTTCTCCACATTTAGTTGCCCTAATGTATTCCGGCGGCATGGATCATGGATCCGGGAAGGAGGACGTGACAAGACTGACTGGGGCCTCCGTTAGGCTCTTGCCCCGTACACCACCCAGTGTGTGGGTATCGACATCTCTGAGAACATGGTAGCGTCCTACAATGCGCGTGCCGAGAACCAGGTAAGGAGCCGATCCTGACTTTAAAATCCCACGCCCACGAGCCAGCGCTATTTGGTCATCCCGCGCCCTTGGGCCCATGTTTTACTTTTACACCCGGACATCAACCCCTTCTCTTCTCGATGAGACCCGAGGAAAAGGGAAAAGCGGACTAGAGGACTGCTGTTGTTGGCTGCATGAGACTAGTGCCTTGAACAACCCTTCGGGTCCTCAAGGTCCTCCCTTGATCAGGCGCGAGACCAACTACCTAATTCTCTTCTAATCACCCGACGTTTTCTAATACGCGCACTCCCTGTTGATTGCCCAATTGCTAACCAGCCGCGTGATTAGGGCCTAAGCAAGGATGAGATGTACGCTTACCAGGGCAACCTCCTCGACAAAGAGCACCCCAACCCGGCCCCCCTCTCCGATGCCAACTTTTTCAACTTTGACGTCGCGGGCGTCGGCCTTGGCGCTCACCACTTTGAGGACCCGGACTTTGCCGCGCGCCAGATCGCTGCCCGATTGAGGCCCGGCGGCGTCTTCTTCATCATTGACTTCTTGCCCCACGCCGCCGCCGACGGACACCAGCACAAGTCTGTACACACTGTGACGCACCACGGCTTCTCGGAGGAGAGGGTGCGCGAAATGTTCACCAAGGCAGGCGTGGGTAAGGGCTTCGCTCTGGAGGAGCTGGGCAACGGGGTCGTGTTTACGAGCATGGGGAAAAATGGGCAGGATATGAAGAGGAAGGTGTTTATTGCAAGGGGGGAGAAGGCGTGAGATTCGAGGCTATGAATGAGTTTGTCAGATGATTAATGAATCCTGCTGTTTGGTAAATTTATATTCTATTGATATAGATGAATATTATCTAGTCCAATATTCAGTCGAACCTCTGCATTGGTGTATTCTTGTGTGGCCATGTAAACCAACCTATTTCTTTGCAACTTCCCTGTACACCTCATCCTCTTCGTCCGCGAGGTCGACCACGAAGGCGCCTCCGAGAAGAATAGCGGGCTCCTCGATATTATGATGCTCGTAGCTACTCAGGCCGTTAGCCTTGCATTCATTCTCCTTTGGGCATTGCACCTAGTAATCTCTTACCTCAGAGTTCCTACACCACCGGCCTCCAAAAGGAACGCGAGCCCTTCGTCCAGCCTCTTGCCGGCCCATCGCATGGCAAATGCCCGCAGGATATGGCCGTGGGCAACGACCAGGACGTCTCCGTTCCTTGAAGGATCCTCAAAGGCAGGGCGGTGCCACTTTTCGCGAATTTCCTCAATGAAACGGTCGAGCCTGTTTGTGATGTCGTCGGCGCTCCTATTTCGAAGGGATAAAGTCTCTGCTTAGCCAGGCGACATCCCCCATTTTTACAACTACTTTCTTTCTTCTTTACTCCCTACTTGTGGGGATAAAAGGTTTTTGTATATTATGCTTCGAAGGGAGGCGGGGAAGAGAAATTCAACTTACTCTCCGCCAGGACACCCATCCTTCCAGATATCCCACCAGCCCTCGATCCCGGCCGCGGCCCTCCCCTTACGGATGGCAGCGCTCGTCATGCCCTCGTAGTCGCCATAGTCCCACTCTCGGATGTCCTCTGTGACTTGAACTTTGGCGGGGCAGGCGAGGCTGTTGGGATCCTGGGCCGGGCAGGGTTTGCCACGCGGGGGCCAGGGAAGCTCGTTGGTGGGATGGAGGTTGAGGAGTTCAAAGGTGCGCTGGGCTCGTTGGCGGGGGGAGACGAAGCTACGTTTCCTTGGCTTAGTTTCGCTGCGCGCAATTGTGGGGAAAAAAAGAAAAAAAAAGAAAAAGGGGAAAAAAAAAAGATGGCAAAAAGTGACGGGATTGAGAGAGAGGAGTGTGTGTGTGTAAGTTTCAAGATGGAGGAGTGACTTACATGTGCGCGAGTTTCCGGGGGACAATGAGGCGATCGTGTCCGATGAGGGCTTTACCGGTTGCGCGGACACGGCGCTCGCCGTTGGCAGTGAGGGGGATGTCGGAGGTGGACGTGTGCCGGCCGTCGAGAGACCATTCGGTCTCGCCGTGGCGGATGATGAAGACGCGGGGTGTGGAGGGCATTTCGTCCTCGGGGGTAGGGTTTCTGAGGGTTGTTGGAGGGGAGGGAGTGAGTGGAAGTTCCGCGTTGTGATGATTGCTGTCAGACGGCGGTTTATTGGGGAGCTCTACTCATAGAGCTTGTGGACGATTGATGTTCCTGATTTCGAGTCATTCTGCTATTAGTGGAGCTGATCTTCTGGCCTAAACCGGCACTCTTGAGCCATTTATGCGATTTCTCGGACATTATCGAAACCAGAGACGCTAATACAACTTCAGTGGAAATATTACACTGAACCACGGCGAGTCGAATTGGCGTCGAGCTCGCCCCCATGGAGCGATTTCGAATCAAAGATATCCCGTAGCGGCCGCCGCAATGCTTGCTTCCACGCTGGCGGGGGGGTCTTCCGCGAGCTTCGGCATGCTCTCCTGGCTTTAGTTTTCAATATATTCCCGGACCTTGATCGAAAAAATAGCCCATCTATTGCATTATGCTAGCTCAAGAATTGATTGTAATTTGACTCGAATATTTCCCAATGACCCTTCCTGCGCAAACGCCAGACTCACTTCTTCGAAAGCTCCCCTCGTTGAAAGCTCCCCTCGAGCACCCGATGAACCCCGCCGCCAAGAAAAAAGAAAATACCTCCCCAGCTCCCCACTTTTCCGCAGCTGGCGATCTATCGCGATGACTAAGCCAACCACTTCTAAATTGACGATGGAAAAGAACCGCTTTGCTTCGCGACTCCAAGAACAATCCGCCGCGAGGGAGCGAACATCCCGAGCAGAAGCGAACCCGCGAGATTGAGTAAACGCAACACTACCGTCCCTCCAAACTAGCGCGTCATTTCCTTTACGACTGGCATCACAAACATAGCCGAAAGCGGAGCCAGCTTGCTCGAATTGGATCCCGGAAGGGAACGAATCACCAAACGAACCAACCCGAATTTTTTGGTCTTGTCTCGCGCACTCGGCCGAGGCTACCTATTCCTCGTTTGCGACTCTGCCTGGGACGTACAGGCGCAAAAATGTCGAAACCTGTAGTCACGAGACAACAAAAAGTCCGCAGCGCCGTCTGGGCAACCGGCATGGCCATCATCATCATAGCCGGAACCTGGTGGGGCGCCGGTCTCCGGACGAACCAAGACTACGAAAAGGTTCCTTCTTTCCCCGTTGCCTCCAAAATTTCTCCCCCCCCCGGCCCGGCCCCCTTTAGGTTGTCCGATAAACAGCTAACGAGAAATGCAAAACCTTTCCCGTAAAAACAGGAAAAGAAACGAATTCTAGAAGCCCCTGTCGAAGAAAAGATCGCCGTCCTTGAGGCCCAGAAGAAGCACCTCTACTCCCAACAGAGCCTCCTGCAACAAAAACTGGATACTTTCCACGCGCACGTCAAGGAGAGGGAGGAGGCAGCCAAGAGGAAAGCTGCTAGGGACGCTGACGAGTCTAGGAGGTGGCCTTTCTGAGCAGGCTAAGATTTTCATAAGGCTGGGCGTGAGGTAATGCTTGTACGATTGGGAAAACAGGACATTTGTATAATACTAGAGAGAGATATGTTGGACATCAATGGGCTATGTGCGCATCCATCAGACACAGTTAGAGTATCATCACATCACGAGATCTAGACTTGCATCACGGCCTGCCTTCTCTCCCATTCGCGATGAATTGTTTAAAAGAAAAATACTTTGGTGCATTTCATTCATGAATCGTCTCTCCGTTATAACGGAAACACATCGCTCTATCACCCAAGTCGCCGGATACATGCCACAAGGTTTGTATGAATAGCATAACGAAACGCGAGACGCCGTCAAACCTGTCCCTAGTTGCTCCATCCACCCTGTTTTTATGGAAGAAGCAGCTTGGCCTTGTATCTATAAATGCCTGACATCACGTATGATTGCCCCTTACTCCTCGACAACACCGCTGGCACTAGGTAGGGGAATGGCCTTGTACAAGAGGATGAGTGCTGAGTGTGACTCACCGCCACCGGCAAGGGTCTCGATCTTGTCGCTGGCGACTTCGCTAATCTTGTCATCGTTGAACCACCACCAGTTGCCGTCCTCCTCGCCTTTTTTCCCGGTCTTAGGGTCGATGGGTGCCGTCTTCTTCACGTACGCCGTGTAGTGACCACTGTCGGCGCTCGAGCCTTGGTGAGTGATGACGGCGCGCAGATCGTAGATACCGGATTGGTTCGCGCCCTCATCCTCAATGAGTTCCTTGCTGATGAGCGAGTGGAGCTCCTTCTTAGCCGCAAGGAGCGCAGCATCGCGCTCTGCATCGATTTCGGCGTCCGTCTTGTAGGTCTCCGTCATCTCAGTGTCGCCGTCGCTCGATTTCTTCTCGTCCTTCTTGGTTGGCTTTTCCTTTTCCTTATCTTTGTCATCGGGCGCCTCGCCAGAGGCACCCGCATCATCGGCACCCGCGTCACGGATCTTGCGTCGCTTTCGGGCACGCTCAATGTCCTCCTCGTCCTTGCGAATCTCCCTGACCTTGTCACGGACAGGCACGAGAAGCTTCTTCAGGTCATCCGTGCAGAACTCGACGAGGTCGAGCTCCTTGGGGAAGGAGACCTTGCGCATAATCTTGGCCTTCTTCTGGCTGTCGCGTCTCCAGAAGAAACGGACAAAGTGGACCGTCAGATACTGGGGTAACCTCGCAATCTTGGACGTCTTGGTGAATGTAGTCTCCTTGCCGAGGGCTTCAGAGTTCTTCTCAATCTTCTCCGTCAGGGCGTTGGCGATACCGTCCCGAAGATGGTTCGTTGAGGCGGTAATGTGGCAGTTCAGCTTTAGGAATTGATCGGTGGACTCGACGGGCGCTTCACCGCCCTCCTCATCGCACTTGAGTTCGGAAACGAAGTTGCCAGTCATGTATCTATCGACGAACGAGGCTGACGCCGCTTGTCCCGGGATTTGAAGCTTGGTCCGAATCTGCGCAAGGATCTGGGACCACGCCTCCTCAGCATCCTGCTGGGCGTATACGTTGCTTGACCTTGATCGTTCAGCGAACTGGGGGAACACAGTGCGGAGGGTGTTCAAGAACATAATGGGCTCCAGGCTTCCCTGAGTCTCGCCCATGCGCTTGTACAAGTCACGAAGGTCGGCGACGATATCCGCTCCAAAGCCACGGCCACCTGGTGCGTCATACTTTACAAGAGCATTCTGGAGCTCAGGGATCGCGCGGAAAGCCTGCAGGGTCGAATTGAGGTAGCACGTGTTTCCTAAGTTGATGAGACCCGCCGGCGTGGCACCTTGTTGCTGCGCGGCCTCGGCTTCGGTCATATCCTCGACGAACTTGACAGGCTCCTTGGGTCGGACGAGATCACCGCCGGATCCGGAAGGGGTGCCGAGCATCATAATAGTCTGACCAGCCTTGAGACCGAGCTTGCTCATATCGGTGTCATCCTTGAGCTGGCCGCCCTTGACTAGAATCTTTTGCCTTTCGGGTTCGACTCCGGTCAAGCTGTAGAGCTGAAACTTGAAGACTTCGCCGGGGTTGGAGGTGTCTACCTCGACATCGTATTTCTTGCCTTGATGCTTCACGATCACTGGCACCAAGAGTTTCTGGTTAGTTTTGTATCACTAGTGGAAGGTCGACGCGAAAACGGGGCCGACAACTTACCTTGAATCGTAGCCATTTTTGCGGTGGGCGTCAATGGCAGTAGTGGACTAAGGGAAGTGTTGAGGGGGGCGGGGCGATGGGTGTGACAAGTTTGGAATGTGAACGCAAATCTCTCGGAAGACGAAAAGTAATAAGGCGAGAAATGCGGTGCAGACGGGAGGTTCGAGTGGTTCGAGAGATGAGATGAAGGGAGACACCAGCTATGGGGGGAAGAAGATTCTGGTCACCGACGGGAGGCGAAAATGGCACCGAGCTCTCGTTGTTCGTTGACTTAGCGTGGCTTTCGTCGTTTCGGGCAACATTGGAAGATGGTGGGGTTAGCCTGGCACAAGAACCTCGTAGGCCCCAGGCAAGTCAAGGTCGACTTGATCACGTGAGTTCACCTGCTGACAGATGGCGGCCGATACTCCGATATTATGCTGTGGCATCAATCGTTGACGTTGCGGACCGTGACCATGACATGGCCAGGCAATATGATAGATAAAGCAAGTCAACTTGAATTGAGTGTCCATACTTCAACAATACCGGGATATACACGTTCAATGTGATTATGGAATTGTACTTTTTTTCAATTTACTATGGTCGGGGACCGTAAAGGTCAAAGGATGTTTTGAGCTTTCAAGTCTCTTTCCAGGGGAGCATTAGACAGAGGACTGCTTCGATTTCTGGGCGAACAGATTCGAAGCAGTCCTAACTTGTTTGCTGGTTTCATCACAACCATCGCTCTCAATTAAGCTTTCATGGCAAATTCATTCCAAACACTACGACGAATGTGGTTTTCTTGGACACACATGTACGGCGGCGGCGGCGTGCACTTTAGAGAGTATCACGAAAGGAAAAGACGCAAGGTTACCAAAGACAGGTCAAGCTTGTCCCGAGGGAATTGAAGCGCAGGTTTGGCCAAGAGAGCCGATAGAGAATTCAATATAGCACCATTCGCGGTACCCGTATTTAGATTTTATTGTGGGATATGCGCCGCGTCGAGCTCAAAACTCACTTACGCCGCACTTTGCTTAAGCGCATCAGGGTCCCTAAGCCCCCATCAACATTATGTTAAGCCAGCCCAGCTATTGTACGGAACATACAGCGGGGGGGCGAGAATGGTCATCATGATCGTAGAGCTAGCTTGTTGCCCTTCCACCGTTCGGTCGAGGGAAGTGTGGTGGCGACAAGATTGGGGGGTGGGTTACGTTCGCAGAATACATCCGGCTGGGGTATATCTCCGACTTGCGTCTCGAGTGCTTGGAGTATGACAGCTCCGTAGGTATCCTCCCTTAGTCTGAATCATCATTAACGAAAGGATTCGCAATGACTTCGCTGCCATCCACCGGGCTGATGAGGACAAGGAGAGTTCCTCGGGCAACGACTAGGCCCAGTGACCTCGTAGACTCGTTTCCTTCCTCATCTAGAGCTAGTTAGCGTTTGCGTCGGGGTCGACAGGGGGCCAAGCCATCTGGCCGGGAGGGCTCCGCCAATTACCTCGAACCACCTCCTCAACCTCGTCCAATACCAAGTTCATGAGCGCATCAAAGCCTTTGAGGGCACCAGTGACTATGATGAGTGAGCAAAAGCCGAAAAAAAAGCTTCTAAAATTGACGCTGGGGTGCAATGTACCTTCACGACCACCATTGAACTTGACCGTTATCCTCTTGTCCATGTACTTGTTGAGGTCAAGAATGTTCTCCTTCTTCGGCTTCTCCTTGTCCCTGTGATCTCCTCCAGGGCCTCCCGAATGCGCCCCTCCGCCCCGACCGCCACCACGGCCGCCGCGATGCTGGTGGCCGCCACGTCCACCCCGATGGGAACCTCGATCGGCCATTTCCCAAGCTCAATTCGTAATCTTGACGATCCTCACTTTTAATACGCCAGTAATCTGGCGCCGCTTTCGGACACTTAGCTTCCCTGGGTAGTAAAGCCCTCCTCCGTTTCAGCCAAGCTTGCTGAGCCCGGTCGCAGGGGATTATTTACGGTCTTTGTCGATCGCGCAGATTCAAAGTGCGGGCATGAAAATCGGTGACGGAAGTACTGTCTGCTTGTTCTGTATGGAAAAAGGCTACCCGCGTAGAGTTTGTGTGCCGGCAAACAAGAAAGGTGAGCTGTGCTGTACAATTTGACGGAGGTTTGAGGTCGCAGATTGCTCCTGCCCGTTGTTGTCGTGGGCGTGTGGGGGAGACGGGCTCTCAAAGGCGGTGAAAAAGTTCTGCCATTCTTGTCTCACGCTAGTTCTTGGTGGGGTTGTGAGAGGTACAAGGGTACTTCGGAGAGCTTCAAAGCTAAGCTCCCTGGCTACTCCGTACAGCTCTCATCCATCGGAGACTTTTCTATGTATTCCCTTTTGGGAACGACGGTGTCCTCGCTGCTACATTGTGGTGGCAACTCAAGAGGCCTTTGTACGCTGGGTGACCAAAATTACGAACTATAACACGTTTCACGGGCTAGCCCATCCTACTCTTGTTTGGGCATTGTCGCTCGAGCAGCTTTCTCGGAAGCACCTGACACGTACACCGAGAAGGCGTGGTCATCCTCACCGTGACGCCCACATCTGCAAGAATGATTCGAAAATATGTGAGAAATGAAAGAATAAGGGCAGGGAAGCGTCCACAGAGCCACCCATCGAAGCAATAAGCTGCATTTTCCCATTTCTTCTCATATCCGGATGGCCGCTGCGTGCCATGCGTCCGAGTAACTCTCGCACTGCCCCTACCGGCAGCTTGCTGAAATTCTACTGCCGGCATGCCGGATGAAAAGAAGTAGATATGCAAGGTTGTTAACGCCAGTAGCCGCAGAGATGTAACTGGAAGCGGAAGCCCGGTCGTTTCCTTTTCCTCGGCCCACGAAGGCAATGAAAATATGTGGACATTTGTGAGCGGGCCGACTCTTCAGGCATGTCTGAACCTTGATAGCTCACCATGCCCTTCGAATTGCTATATTCTCAAACCTTCGTATGCAGTACGCCGTTGGAAGAAGTTCCATATTCAGAAGGAGACAGAAATAGGCGGTGGGAGAGGATGGAAGGAGAGTGGTTGGCTCTTTGCTACATCAGCCTCCTTGAAGTGGGGTGCGCGTAAGGTCCTGTGCGGGAGTGCTGTGCGCCAGCACAAGGTGTGTGGGCTCCAGAGGTAGCAATAGAGGAGGGGGTGGCGGGAGAGGTGGGTAGGAGAAGTAGGCGTCTGCCTATCGGGACGATGGGTTGCCCTCTCATCAACTGGCCCAATCTCCGACCATGAATGAGCGGGATAGCGAGCGGCGGGAAAGCCCAAGGTTCTCCATTCCCATACCCACTTGTTCCACGGCTTAGCAGGCAAAGGGCAAAGGGTGGCCCATCCTCCGACCTCCTACTCAGCGGTAGCTTTCATGCTTAGGGACGGGTTCTTGCGGGACTGACCAACGTGAACGAGGGAAGTTCCTAATCAACGCTTAGCAAGCCCCGCTGCGCTCCTACTGACGTTCTCAGCGCACTACTTGACTCTCAACTCAAGCAATTATGAGCACAGCATGCACCAGTACCATTGAGGTGACGTTTGGAAGTCAACAGGAAGTGTGACGTGTGCCACAGGACAGCATTGACTACGTCCGACTTTCGGTCAGATATAAGCGGTCAAGGTTTTGAGAACCATTTGTCTCCCCCCCTACTCAGCTCGATTTTGAGACATATTCTCCCCGACACAAATCGCCTGGCTGTCCAGAGGGGTTCGCCACCTGGGCCAAAGACTTGGCGGCCTCACCGATGCCGACACTGACATAAGACCGCAAGACAAAGGCGCACCCCGTTAACAGCCACTTGTTGATACGCGACTACTTATGGAAGTAAGGGAGGAGGTATGCACAGTGCGAGAGCCCCCTTGGTCTCTAGCCCATCCTTGCTGTCGTCAAGGAGATTAATAACGAGGCGGATGAGCGTCAGGCTGGCGGTGGGACTCATATGTTTGTTCGATGGTGTGAGCTTGTCCAACTGGAGCTCTCAAGACGCAAGAAGCCTGGGCCACCACTCGCTGAAAACCCATTGCGGTGCGTGAGCGCGCGACGCAGCAGTTCTCACAGATATTACGCCCCCCTTGCCCCGAGGTGTGTCCTCGGCGTGACAAGGTCTAAGCTCGCCACTAGCTCGATTCAAGGCAGATGGCGCTAACTCTATACTTCCATCTATCTCGTCGGGTCTGTCATCTATGTCGGGAGTACTATTAGTCCCGCCGCCAGTCAGGGGATCCTCTGTCCCTTGGTTTGACTCAGTCACGCGCGCTCTGCAGACCCTTTTCTGTCGTCGTGATCCTATGGATAGGGGGTGAGGAGGGTGGTTGGATCAAAACGGGCCGGTGGGTAAGAAAGGGAGTTCTCCTAGTGGAGGTTTGCCTATACGAAACTAGAAACGCTACCCGGATGAAATGTACAGACGGGAGGATGGAAGAGTGTATGCACCAGAGGGAGAGAAGAAGGAGAGGATATGATGGAGGGTGTAGTTGAAGACAAAGGGAGAGGACGACGAGGGGAGGTTTGGACCCCCTACACTGGTGTCATGTTTGACAATGCGATCACCCGAAGGCGCCCGCCGCCAGCTACGTAGCGATGGTGTTCTACCACTTAGAATAGCATGCCACACGAGATGAGTGGGATGAATCGGTTCGGAATGTGCGTAGACAGCTGGCTGGGTGTAGGAGACGAGGGAAAATGGGTGGTCGAAGCTTAGTTGCTACCCTGCTTATGGAAATCAGAAGGAGCTACGCTACAGCTTGAGGCGAAGGCATGCACGGATATCGATCGATCTTTGCGCTATCGACATCGGAATATGTTCGCGATATTTGGAGAGTACCCGCTTCGACGCATGCTAGGCTGCTTCGCGTGTCTGTGAGCGACTCATCTACCATCCCTCACTTGTCCTCATTTCCCGCGGATTTGATCGAATTGCCATGTCAGATCTGTACCTCCTTTCTTTTCTTTTCTCGCCTCCTGGAACAAGGAACCCTCAGAGATTCAGCTTATCGCCCTCCTCCCGGAGACCTCACCTGTGGAAGTAACAGGGCCCATGTCGATGAAAATTGGGACATATCCGCGCCGCCTCCCACTCCACTACCCGAAAAATTGGACTAATGCAAACAAGAGCAAGACAAGGCTTCAAAGAAGTCAAACACACACGGAAAAAGAGAAACATGGTACGGGATCGAGCCGAAACCGAGACGGGAAACATTGAGGTGACCGACACGAGTGAGAGGATGAGAGAGCGCGGGGATTGAGGAAAGAGAGCCGACGAAGTGAAAACGCTAGAGCCAGAACCAGAAAGAGGGAGGTTAGATCCGGGAGATTAATGGTTGACTCGACCTGTCCATCCCCGGTCTAAGACCGGAGGAGAACCAAACAATAGCCAGCGCCCTCTTTTTCTACCTCTCTCCAATCACAGGAACGCTCAGCCCCTAAGCGGCCATACAAACGCCGTTCATTCAGCGAAAACGGTTGTACATAATTGTAGCATGTATTCATCCAATCTGGGGAGAGGAATGGGAGTGGCGCTTCAAGAGGTTCGCTTTAGGAACTTGTGGCGATGGTGGCTTTTCGGGAGTGGGAGGAAGGTAATGCATGTCCTCTCACCTGCGGTTGGTGAGCTCACGGCGGAGTCATCTCGAATAGGTGTTTCCTGGTTCTAGCCATGGAAAACAGATATTGAAGGCAATCGCCACGATGTACAGAGAGGCTCCGTCAAAGCCTCCAAGAACCTTGACCGGGAGAAGAATCAGAATAGCACGGGAGCCGGACTCGAACCAAATCTTCGATCTGGTAGCGACACCGATCGAGTCAAAGAACCCTGTTTTGAGAGTGGAAATGGACAATCATCATAATCAGGGCGGGAAGAACAAAGGCGACGGCGAACAAATGACGGACATTACCCCATCACGTTACGCCCGAGATTAGCATTAGTAGTTGGGGAACAGAAAATGAGGCGCATGTCGACGTTCATGATCCTGCTGTCACGTTTGCCAGTCCTGGGTTCCTCGACGCTTGTTCTTCCTCTTCCTCCTCTCTAGCTGTCATTTGTTTGATTTCTTTTCTTTAAGACATTTTTTTTCTTTTTTTTTTTTGGAGATTAGTTAATGCACATCATATTGTCATTTTTATCTTATCTTTTATATTTCTTTTGTTTGCCTTTGCTCTACTTGTTCCCCTACAGCTTTTGCGTCCATGTTACTTCCAAGCTAGCATTACTTTTTCTTCTCTATTCTCCTGTCTGGCTCAGCTTTGTGCATCTACTGCCATGGAGATATCCCAATCTGGAGTGACAACGCAGGCTTTTTTTAGAGGGCACTCTATGCGATCACCTATCCCAGTCAGCTAGAGTAGACTATGAGATGAGGTATATCACAGGATAAAGGGCAAGGAAAGTCGAATGCATTGTGTGAGAAGACAGGAATGATATAGCGAAGAGATACAGAGGTATAGACAAGAGCCACGACCAAGGGGGCGTATCTCTTGCAAGCCGTCATTCAGAATAGAGTCAGATGGGTGTACAACTAGTTTGGCCTATATCGAAAGCCTCTCAATCCCTGTATCTGTATGGCAAGCGTCCACCCTCTCACCTCATCAGTTATCTTCACCCCCATACCCTCTGTACTTCCCTGCTCAAACCAGTCTTCTTCGCTCCCCTGTCCTCCATTTCCTTCCTTTTCCAATTCTCCTCCTCTCGCCATTCTCCCTTCTTCATTCTTCTCGAATCCCTGTTTTCTCCGGAGCCTGGCCTGCAAAACCAACTTGGACCTAGTCTCTTTCACCCCCGGCATCGCCTTTTTCTTCCTTGTGACCCCGGGATAGGATACCTCCTTTTGTCATGTATGCATCGGCCTTCTTTCAAAACCCACCTCCCACTTCCTATCTCTTACTTTGAACGACTGGCTGGTGGTTATTCCTCCCATGGAACGATTCATCCCAACATAGGGTCGGTTCCCATTTCCCCCCTTCTCCCGCATTTTTAAGAGTCAAAAAGATACAGCATTCCCAAGGGTCGGAGAGGGAAGGGGTCCCTACCCTCCTTTTTAAACTACTATCAGCCTTACCTTCAGCCTTCTGGTGAAGACACGCACGACGTTCCTTTGCTTCCTCTCATTTCCATTCCCTCGGACCCTCAGGTCCTTTTTCTTACTTTGTTCTCCCTCGTCTTTCTTATTGTTTTCCACCCTACACGCGCATTCATATTCGGGGGAGGCTAAGAAGAGTGCAGAAAGTGCCTCGTCAGGTTGCCTTAACTTCACATCTCCATGTTCCTTCCCTTCTAAAGTCTCGCTCATCCGTCCAACCAGGCTCAGTTGACCTTTCGATCCACCCCTTCCATCCCGCGCTCTCGAGAACCTTTGATCCCGTGTGTTTCTCTTGGGAGGTCTTTTTCTTTTTCAACCACACGGATCCACGGAAACCGTTTTAGAACGCCTTCCGCCTGCGATCCTTATATCTAGTCCGATGGCGCACATAACCACAGAGCAGGAACTGCACAAGCGAAAGAAGATCGACACTGGTGTCACTGGGGGAGGCAGTGGAGGACGAGGAGGAGGAGGACGAGGAGGAGGAGGAGGAGGAGGAGGAGAAGGAGGAGGTAGCGGCAATGCTGGCGCTAGTGCCAGCGGTATTGGTGGTCCCTGTGGGGGAAAGCCGATACATCCCAACGGTCTGTCGCAAATGGCGTCGTCACATCTTTCGCACTCAGGTATGTCGTGCTATTGTCCCTTTCCATCTGTCTCTCCCTCTCCCTCCGTTCCTCGGCTTTGGGTATCTTGTTCCTCTGCCTCCTCTCTCCAGTTCTTCTTTTCTTTTTTTGTTCTTCTCTGCAAACCCTACCTTTCACCCCCCTTGGGCGAATTTGGGCACATTGGCATTCTCCTTTTTGGGAGATTACCAGTATCCGAACATATGTCGCTTTCTTTTTTTTTTTTTTTTCAGTATTGCCTGTTCTTCTCCCCCCGGCCCCTCGATTTGTACAAAGGACTCATGGCCCCTTCTCTTGGCGGTTATGAGCCTCTTCACTTTCGTTTTATCATACCCTCTTACCTTGACGTTTCTCCCCGACCACCACAACAAGTGAGTAAAGCCTTCCTAAAAGGATTGTCTCTCTCTATGTGGAACGTGGGCGACGGGTGTAAGACTTCTACCCCTTTTCCATGTCTTTGAATCCCGTGCGGGAGATCCATGGCAGGAAACTGGGCAAACTAAGGGTCAGCTCGTCGTTCCTGGCGGAAAGCAGCAGCAGTCTCGCGTTTAATATCCATCCAATCGAAAAAATGACTGGCCTGATGGTCACTGGTAACCCCAACTTTCTCTCTCTTTTCGGTCGTCTAATCGTGGTTTACATGATCTTTGTATCTTCTTCAATACCTTGCTCCTGTTCACTCTATACTTATCTCGGATAAGCTAAACCACCTGTTTTGTATAAGCCCGAGCTAGATCTAACACCCGGTGTACAAACAGGCGCGCTGGCATCTACGCCGATCAACTACTTCTCGCGGGCGAGCTACGAAAAGCTTGGGTTAATACAAGGGGAGGGTGACGTATTTAGATACCTCTTGAAGCTCTTGTCAGACTACGAGGGTAAGTATACCCCTTGAAAGACGAACTCCGCTGCTCTCCCTCTTCGATGTAGAGTGCCTTTTGACTTACAATGCTTTTCGTCATTCAGGAGTCCTCGCCCGACAAGAAAGCCTGGCCGTAAACCTCGGGGCGAAACTCACTGGCCCCCGTCTCATAAAAGCCCTCGAGAGCACCTTCGAGGGCCCCATCATCACATCCCCACCTCAAACAGCGCAAACGCCGCATCCAGTTAGATGGACTGACATTATCCACTATGCGCGCTCGAATCCGTCTGGTTTCACAACGGTCAAGTTGCCGGGCGGCGTGCCGGTGTGCCAGTTTCACCTCCACGGTATGCAGGTGGAGGTCATGGAGGAAGACTGGCGGCTCATTGCCACTGGGGCCTTGGACGGGATGATACCCACCGGGCCGATGGAAGAGGATGAGGCGGCGGAGTTGGCGACCGTGGATATACTGGAGGCCCGGCTCGAGGTGCTCATCCAAACGGCGGAGGAGGTGGCGAGGCGTGCGAAGAAACTTGTGTACGCCCTCAACGGGAGACGGTCTGCGGTCGTGGCGCAGAGGGGAAAAGAACAGCATCAGCAGCACCAGCAGCAACATCCACCGTCTGTTCTGGCGACTGGGTTCCAGGCCGTGAATAGGCGGAAACGCAAAAATAGCGTGAGGGAGGGGATTGGCGGGGATATGTACGATCTCCACGCGGATCTGCTTCAGCAGTTTAGTTCGCCGTTGCCATCGCCGAACATGTATGCCCGGTCAATATACACTATCCAGACGGGACAGACACCGGGGCACATTTCTGTTTCCGCGGCGACGGGGCCAAGCCCTTCACCCGTCGGATCTGCTTATCCGATCTCATTGAGCCCTGTAGCGCGGTACCCCCCCATTGCGCCGAGCGGCCGTCTCCCTACCCAGCCTCCGGCGACGCCGCGACGAGATTCGGCCGCGGAGGACGCGGAGGCTCTGCATCGGCCGCTGATTACAGGCATGATCGAGACGCTTGGGAAGGGAGACGAGATCATACCTCCTTGCGATAGGTGCAGGAGACTCAGGGTCGAGTGCGTAAAGCATTTGACGGCTTGCCAAGGGTGCACCAAGAAGCACGCCAAGTGTACGTGGAAAACGGCAACCGAAGAGGAGATTACCGAACTTAGACACAGGAAAGAGATGCGAAAGCGGGCGGCGAAGAAGGCGGCGGAGGGTTCGCATCAAGGCGTTTGTGGAATAACCACTGGAGTCGGCCCCGGAGGGGCGGCGGGCGGCGGAGACGGAGGCGTGAGACGGAATGAGAGAAGTGAGACTAAGCTTCCCGGCATCCAGCATCCGCCGCCACCTCCTCCCCCTAATCAATCCGTCCCTCGACAGGATCTGGTGACCCGAGAGATTGATGAGCCGGCGCCTCCCCACTCGCACAGGCCGGTTGAAAGCGAGGAGTCTGGGCAGACGTCGACATATGTCAGCCATCACCACATCCCAAAGGCCTCAGGAGCTGGAAACGCCGAGGAGACGGCCCCATCCAGGATGGATATCGACTCGATCACAACGCAAATGTCGAGTCCACCTCGCGGACTACTTCCAACGGGGTTGCCTCGAGACCCAAACTTCCTGAGTACGCCAGTCAAGGAAGTAGGGATGAAGGAGGTGCGGGCGATGCCAGCCACGACGGGCATCTGTAACGGGGAGGGCTGAGGTCCACGTCTCTGATCTGGTAGTGGCGAATACCAAGTCACTCCGAGAGCGAAAGTGACCAAATATTGGCGTCAGTTTGACCGAAGCAAATACTGGCTATGTATAGAGAATATCTATATAACACTCGGAGGGGCTGAAGGGGAGCGGAACAATTTGAGAACAGAGAGTCGGGGTCGTGGAACCAAGTCTTGGGGGCGTCGGGTAGATCATTCTCCTTTGTTTACAGGGTGATAATAACAGATAGATTCCCCAATAGGCATAACGAAAAACTCTGGGAAAATAGATTGGACGTCATGATCGGGATCCTCCACTGTGAAAGACCCAAGCTCTAAGTAAACGAATGGACGGAGTCAAAGACGGAAGGAGACGTCGACCAGCGCGAAAGCGAAGTAAGTGTGAATTACAGTGCGTATAGATATAAACACCTGGTACATTATGGCCTGCTTTTCTGACTTTGACCTGGGTCTGTGTATTGTACCTTCCTCTGCTGTGCATCGCGGCTGATCCCGCTCGACGCGCCGGGTCCAGCCATAAGTTGCGCGTCTTTTAATGTTCTAAGCTAACAACCTACAGTCTGGCAATTTAGCAAATTGGGACGAATGGGTGGACAAGGATTATTACTAACCTTGCCGAAAAACTTCCCCCGAGGCAAAGGGGCGAATCCCAGTAGAAGCACAAGAGCCAAGATTAAACAAAAATGCGTCGCCTCTTCTTGCCCATGATTCGATTAAATCTAGCACAATCCTTAAAATTTTCCCTTTCCTTTTCCTCAGGTGTTCTCTTCTGAGAATTTCTCACGGATGGACGGGTTTTTTCTCATTTACCTTATATTCATTCTTTCTAACGATTAATAATTATTTCGGGATTCTCTCTTCGTTTTTGTTTCGCGGTGACGATTTTTCATCTGGCACCTGGGATCGAGAGGTCTCTTGATGATACTATAGCGACCCCGATTACGACGCCCAACTTTTTTTCTTTCTTCGACACCACTAGTACGACGACGATCGAATCCCCCCCCGAAAGCGAATCGCGATAGACGCCAGCTTCTCCAAGGCACCCTGAGTCGCACTTCAACGCAAAGCCAGATGCATTCGCAAGAAAAACTCTTCCGGGGCGCCGGAGGGCCCCGGGATGCCCTCATCGCCGAACGAGCGGCCATGGTACAATCGCGTGAGACGGGCGAGATCATGCCCAGTTCCGTACCCGAGACGTCGCCCTTTGCCAAGTCGTGGGCTCACTTTATCGCCGGAGGGTAAGCCTTCTCTCATATACCCCCTTCACTGCACTCACACTCCCCCCCCCCCCCCCCCAAACTTCTACAACACGACAGGTCCCTACCCTTCCTGTAGGAAGCCAACAGCAAAAGAGAGAGAGAGACGAAAAAAAAAGGTTTAACACAGCTCTGTAGCGTCGGTGGCATGACGGCAGCCGCTCTCACCGCGCCCCTCGACGTCCTTAAAACCCGTCTCCAATCCGACTTCTACCAATCCCAGATCCGCGCCTCCCGCGCCGCGCACACGCAAATCAGCTCCCTCAACTTCTTCCGTTCCGCGACGCTTCACCTCCGCGAGACGATCCAGATCCTCGCATCTGTATACCGCATCGAGGGTCCGCGCGCCCTCTTCAAGGGCCTTGGCCCTAACCTGGTTGGCGTCGTGCCCGCCCGCAGCATCAGCTTTTACACCTACGGCAACGGCAAGCGGTTAATAGCCCAGTATGCCAATGGCGGCCAGGAGGCCGCCTGGGTCCACCTGTCCGCCGGCGTGCTGGCGGGTATCGTGACGTCGACGGCCACGAACCCCATCTGGATGATCAAGACGCGGTTGCAGCTCGACAAGAACGTGTCCGAGCAGAGCGGCGGCGTGACGAAGCGGCAATACAGGAATAGCTGGGACTGCACCAGGCAGATCCTCAGGAACGAGGGTTTCAGGAGCTTGTACAAGGGCATGAGCGCGAGTTACCTCGGTGTCGCAGAGTCGACCATGCACTGGGTCTTATATGAGCAGATGAAGACGTACCTCGCCAAGAGGAATGAACTAATTGAGCTGAGCGGACGTGAGAAGACGACGTGGGATAAAGCTGTGGATTGGACAGGCAAAGTGTTTGCGGCGGGTGGTGCCAAGTTGATTGCAGCCGTTATTGCGTATCCCCACGAGGTGCGTTCTTCGGGACTTTTTTGACGTCCCTCCTCCATCTGTTTTGATCCCAGCTAACTCTTAACGACACACAGGTCGCCCGCACACGACTTCGACAAGCTCCTACGGCCAATGGCCAACCGAAATACACCGGCCTCATCCAGTGCTTCCGCCGAGTCTGGATCGAAGAAGGCCTCGCCGGCCTATACGGCGGCATGACGCCACATCTCATGAGGACTGTGCCCAGCGCCGCCATCATGTTTGGCATGTACGAGGGCATCCTCCGCGTCTTCGATACCAAATCATAGACGAATCGAACCTGTATACCAAATCTCCACACTACTACAGCTCCCCCGTCTTTCCTGCGGGAGTCGAGCCCTTTTTTGTACCAACACCACCCTATCATAACAAGCAACACCTGTACTATCAGTGTCTGGGTTTTATTAACATCCTCATACCCCTACTCCTCTTACTCTGGTTTCTGGCGGGCCTAGATGGAAAAGCTGGACCACATCAACTAGAAACAAACTGGGGGAAAAAAAAGCATGCCGTTGATTTCGGAGTTATTTTGCGGGGCGTTAGAAGCCGGGCGCCAGATGATAACAAAACAACATTATACACGTAGCTCGCAGGAGAAAAAAACATGAAACGGCTGAAGGATGGGAGAGACTTCCTGTACGATATGTTGAATGTATATCTTATCTCGAGGAAGTGTGCGATGCCATGATACATAGACATAACCCTCCAGCTCTAAGCTTTCTCATCGAGGAGCTGATCAATCTAATAATCCTTCAAACGCCTTGGTTGCACCATTCGGCATGAGGACTGTTTGTTACGGAATCACTATTGCTGCCTATCAAACATGACCTGAACAATCTCGACTCCCGTTCCTACCCCATGAACATGATGATTCACGTTGCATACTAATGGCTTGAAAATGGAGGTTAAGAATAAAACAGACAGTAAAGGATCGAAGAGAATGGCAGGTCGAAAAACATGAAGAAGAAAAAAAGAGTTTAAGAAACCTTGTCCTGTTATCACCATCAAGGTCCTGTTTTCTTTTGGGCGGGGATCTCCCATGGCTCCCTTGTACAAAACGCTCTGGAACTATCTCACAGCTGTTCGCAGATCATGATCCGCAGGGACCATATCCGCAGGGATTCTTTTCTTCAACCTGCGAGCTCACCAGGCATTGCGGTCCCAGTTTGGATCTACCCACGCATGGATTAGCACATTCGCCCAGCAGCTCCCACAGTGGAGAGAGAGAGAGAGTGAGAGAGAGGGTAGGAGGAAATGATGAAAATGATGATGACAATTAAAAAGAGCAACTCACCCTGGACAAAGGCAGCCAGTACCTTGCTCCCCGTCTGCAAAAGCGGATGGCCGACCACAATCTTCAAAAACTTCTCCAACCCCGCCCTCCTCCCCTCAATCACATCGTCGCTGAAGCGATTCGTAAAGACCTTGCCGGGCAGCGGGGGGATAGTAACCCTGGCGCTCTCACGCTCGAGGATGTCTCGAAAGTACTCGAAATCGGAGTAGCGCCGGCGCACGCTGGACTGGCGGAGCTTGAAGGCGGGAATATTGGTGCGGCAGACGATTTCGTAGTCTGTGTACATGTGGCGGCCGACGCCGTGAGTCCTGGGGTTGCGCACTTCGATCTCGAGAAAGTTCTCGGGTGGCCCGTAGATCTCATCAAAGGACTGCTGGCGGTTGTCGGGCATAGACTGGAGGATGGGGCGGTGGAAGCGCGGGGAGGTGGGCGAGGAAACGGTCGCGGCCCCTTCCCGGGGGGCGGCGCCGGAAGAGTCTTGTGACGACGTCTTGACGGTCTTGAAGGGGTCCTTGGAAGGGTGGTGTCGGGGAAGCAATTTTTGTTCGAGCGCGTGCGTGGGAGGGTTCGCTAGGGGTGTACGTCAGATGCAGGCGGGTTGTGCTCGTGGGGGGGGCGCAAGTGCCTTTAGGTGTTTCGGTCTCGCTTTGGCGGGGATGGGGTATCGTGGATGCAGCGGATAGTATCGTGATGCAGTTTGCGTAGGGGAAAAGAGAGAGTTGAGGTTCTGGTCAACTTGGAAGTGCCAAGGGGAGATTTAGTGGGGTGGATCGAACCAAGGCCAAGGGCGGCAGCGAAGGCGAAGGCGGGGAATAATAGAAGTATATGGCTAAAAATGGTACAAGTTGCTGCAGATTACGAGAGGAAGGGGTGAGGAAGGAACGCCGAATGATGTAAGTACCTTTATCCCGATCCGGAAAGCGGCGCCTGCTTTTTGGCGTCGACTTCGGACCCGTCTTATAGCGGGCGGTTGATTCTCTGTACTCCGTATTATGTTGTTTGTGCTCTTTCCGTCAACATCGACAAGTCTTGTGTTCCATCAAATTGATTACTTCAAGGATAATACCTCAATTGATACAAAGGCTTGCCATTCTAGCCTCCTTGCTGGTTTCACTGCACCCTCCCATTCATCATTAATGGGTCAGCACCCCGATTCTCCTGGCTCCCATCCACACATCTGGTTCTCATATATAACCTCGAAATCAATCGTACATGACACTGTTCCAGCCGCTCTTCTGAGTGCACGCCCAACCTTCTCCCAATTCTCGCTTGAAGCCCCAAATTCCATGTCTCATATGCGCTGGCCAGTAGCTGCTCAGCCCTGTCTTTATCTCTGGGGAATACTACCGCGTCAACCAGCAACACGTTCCAAAGTCGGCTATCGCGGTTTTTAATGAGCTGCTCGGCTTCTGAGACCCTGGCATGCCCCTCCTTCGCGAGTTGGTCATCGCAACCCTCTTCATCCCAGTGCCAATTAGGTTCAGCAGGTCTCGTGTGCACCACTCCAGGTGCTACTGGTAGGTTCCAAGGCTCACCATTCGTACGGTCTAGCCTTGTGGGTAGCTGTAGGCATCGTGCTTTTGGCACGACCTCCGGATGACTTTCTTTTCTCGGCCTACATGACCAGTCATGGTTCCTGAAATGAATGCCTGTTTGGACGCCGCAAAGCACGATTACCTAGTCTTAATAACGCGACTATGCGTTTGGCGTCCCGAACCTCCATACATCGGAGCGTTGTCCCAAAAATCAGGGTTGATAACCCGGATGCCTTCACCTTCGATACCCCTCATGTTAGAGAAGTCAAGGGCTCTTACCTAGTGGATGCGAGGCTTCATATGGACCGATTCCAGTCTGGCATCAGCTGGGCTTGCCTGCAGAGGTACATGTACACTCCTGGGGGGGGGGGGGGGGCAACAATCTCAATGCATGAACCATATTCATCACCTCCCCGTGGCCATTTTTATGATGCCCGGGGGGTGATAGACGGCTATGAAGCCGCGCTGGGCGTCGTCGAGGTCGTACCTACCGTCTAGGGGCCTTGAAAACAATACTTCACCTGAAGGCAAGCTCGTTAAATTATAGAACGCATGACGAGGCACAAAATCAGTGAAGTGAATATGCGAGCTTCGCACACATTATAGCGATGAGCTCTTTCTTCAGGTCGACCGCCGCTCATATCTAACGTCCAGCCGCCGTCACAGGCGATGATCTGCGCCAGTCGTCCAATTTCAAGATCTACCACCCGAAAACCATCCCCATTGAGCTTAAATAGATCGGGATTGACCATAGTAGTGTCGCACTATCCTCCGCCCCCGCCGCTCGAACTTATGTGCGAAGGCGGGACGAACTTGACATGCGATACCAGTTGGTCAGCCCGATGATGTGACCTGCTCAGACTAAGCCTTGCAAAAAAGAGTTGGCTCAAGATGAAGTCACCAGAGAGGGGATTGAAGTGGAGAGGGAAAAGTTCCTGATATATCAACTAGAGATGACTCCCATTTAATATATTATCGTCTTAATTGAGCTTTCTTCAACAGTCGCATCTTTCAATCTGCCCAACTTCGAGAGAGGTGACCCAGCTAACCTACCAGAAAACACGAATTCCAACTCATTCTAACAAAGAGACTCCGCATAGCAAAGAGACTCCGCATAGCAAAGAGACTCCTCAATATGGTTACCATACCACAGCTCGTCTCAATCTTTAGTCGCGCCGCAGCTCTAATTAGCTCGGGGGTCGTCTGCGCCATCACCGGTGACTTCATCCACCACCTCGACGAGTTAAAGATGGATCACGGAAGCAGGATCGACTATGTTCTCGCGCTGTCCTGCATCTCTATCTTCATGTCTCTTGTCCTCATGCCACCGAAGCGGTACTCCTATTTGGCATTCCCCTTTGACGGGGTCATGTTCCTTATGTGGATGGTTGCGTTTGGATTACTCGTCCACGTACGTATCTACACTTCTTCACGTCGATATATTCGGCTGCTAATCGCATGCTACACCAGTTGAGCCCGGCGTGTAGCGGTATTTGGTATCGGTGGTTCTGGACGTGGGCCTGGAGGACCAGACACCGCTGCGGGACGTGGCAGACCCTCCTCGCGTTCTGCTTTATCAGTAGCATCATGTGGCTCGTCAGTTCTGTTGCTGGGTGGTACAATCTTCGCTTGGCTCGTTTGAAGAGGCGACGAGATGCGGCGCTCCCAATGTATAATGACCCTATGAGGTGAGTCGGTGCCTTTTTGTTTCAGGGATCCCGGCTCCCAAGCCGCCAGCTTTCCAAATGCTAACGGTAGTGTCTTCAGGGCTAGAAGAAGGGCTAGCCAGAACTCATGGCCTAAGCCGATGGCGGAGCCCGCGGACTACGCGACTAACGTGGCAACATAAATGAGGGTTTCCACGAGGCCTTGGAAGCAAAAAGGATACCCGATTCCTATCGGAGCAAAATAGTATGACGAATGAGAACAAGGATCTCCTCGTCATCAAAATAGCATCGTAAGCAACTGATGAATGACGGAGTACAAATGCAAACGCCAGGTTGATCGCTAGCTTGAGCAAATCACGGCATGTGCGGGGCGATGCATAGTCGGTCGCTAAACTTTAATCTTTCGATCGTTGCCCACGGGGTCCCTAACCTTGGACCCCGGGACCCTGTTTTGGGGCGGAAATTTTCGAAGAATGGAAGGGGGAGTTGGCTAGCCTAGTCCCTCATTTATGACGATCATGAACCTCTCGCCAGCAGTGTGCGAAAGGGCTTCTTTGGGCTGGTTAAGATACAAGGACGTGGCGCTCATTCTCTTAGGAACCAATTTTAGCCTCTATAAGAGAGAATCATCTGATTACTTCCCGATGAATGCGAAATTTATTGGGGTTGGTAACCTTGCGTCGACCCGCCGAACGTCCCGGTTCATCCGGTCGCCGCCCCCGCCGCTCAGGTCCGAATAGCCAGCAGTGTAAAGTGAAGCGACCGACGGGAAAGAGGGGCGCGGAATCGGCGGTCTCGCACCATGACGAAACCAAATTGCAACGCCATGATACTTCTCGGGCTACCTCGGCCTCTCGCTCGCATTCCAGCCTTTTGTTATTTTGGGGGACTTCTCGACTGGGCAAATTGCAGTTCCCTTGTCCCTGTAAGGCACTTATAAGAAGCACCCCACGCCGCCACTCACGTCTTGACCGCGATTTTCTCGTGCAACCCCAGCAAACGCATCTGTCACGCCAGCGGGATAAGCTACACTGTCGGGGTAGCGGAAGAACACCCACCAACGGGGTCATAAACCGCTTGGGTAGGTTGGGAATTGAGCTGTATCCGACTCAAGACGAAGTAGGGCAGGTCTGGGGGAAGGCATCAGAGCACAAGTTATCGTGCGGTGAACGTGATGAGCTGTGAAACCAAGGCGAATAGTATGCGAGGATACCCATGCGCCGCTGGCGGTATGGACTGCAGGGCCACACAACCCTTCATGTCGCCAAGGCTCAAAGCGCCTATAGGAATCAGCATGTTTCACGTCACTAAGCAAGCCATCTAACGGCCTTCTACAAAGTGAAGCACGGGATCATGACACCTGGCTGATCATAAGGGGTTCTGGGATAGGGATCTTCTCCCCATATGCCAGGAAGCTTGCATATTCACTTTACAACAACGATCGCTGTCGACACTTTTTTGGGGCGCCATAACTCTAAAGGGCGGACAAGCTAGACCGCTGGCTGAGGCTGAATCAAGCCTCTTATGTTGTCAATATAACCCCAAACGAGGATGATACATGGGACCGAGCCAGCACGATCTGTTACCAGAATGATTCGGCCGCAATGCCCTCGAATCCGTGGGCCTGCCACGACCTCCCAGGGGTTGGTTTTTTTCTGGGCAAGTCGGCGGACCAATGGTACTCTCTGTTGCTTGATAGATTCGCTGAAGAAGCTTTCATATCGTCGTCAAGTAAAAAGGAAAAGGTCACCTCCCCGAGTTAACTGCCGATTAAAAGGTGCAATAGCGACATAAGATGTTCATTTCTGGACATTCCAAGTATTTCAGAGTGTAATGTCCCCCGAAAATGAAAAGTTGGGTCGCATCATGCTTAAACTGCGTGTTATGGATGGATGATACTGCTCTTCGTCCGGGCTCCCACGCAAACTGAATCTCCGTTCAGTCGCCCGGTCCGTCCAACCAAGGGTCAGACAAGAAGACTGTTCGGTCAAGATAATCTACCACCGCCTCTAGCCGCTTTCAATCAAGGAGCATTCGAATATCTCGTACATGGAGGCTCAATCATTAAAAGGTGATTTTGGCAGCAATCCCTGGATCAAGCCCCAGGCATAAACATGCTTGCAACGGCCAGCTATAAATAAGGTTGAACCGAAGCACCTCTGCTCGACTTGAGACAAGGGCACGTCGAGAACGAACCACCAACAATCCCAATAGGTATAGTATCAGCAAAACAAGCATGCGGATTGTCATTTCCTGGTTCGTCGAGCCCGACAACTATGGCGAGAAAATTCTCCTTCTGGCAGCTAAGAATGGGCGAGTTGACGCCGTTATCTACATCCTAGAGGAACTTGGAAAGACATCTAACACCGCTGGCCGAGATAAACGCCAAGAACCAGATCGGGCAGACTCCACTGCATCTCGCTGCTGAGGGCAACAGGGTTGAAGTGGTACGAGTTCTCTTGAGGAAGAATCCGACCGCCAACCCACAAGACAAGAACGGGAAAACTCCGTTACATATTGCCGCCGAGAGTAATAGCGTTGATGTGGTGCAAACTTCTGCTACGGGAGAATGCGGCCGTTGAGCCACGAGACAATAGCAACCGCACTCCACTTCACCTGGTTGCTACTAATGGGCATGATGTCGTCGTGGCCCTCTTAATCGATGCGGGGGTCTCCCCAGGAGCCTTAGATATCGACAAGAAAACCCCTCTCCACATTTCCTACTTGGAAGGACAACACACAGTAGTGAAGCTTCTCCTGCAAAGCGTAAGTGAAACCAAAGACACACAGGATCAAACACCAAACCGGGCAAAGTCCGCTATTCTACGCAGCTGAAAACCATCGTACCACTATTGCGGAAAGCCTAAAGGCAGCAACAATGGACGCAAAAGAGAATTGCCGCACCATCCTGCCAGCGGAAACGAAGCTGCTTGCGCCATCCTTGTCGACCTTGGGGCAGACACGGAAGCGGAGGGACCAGAAGGGGTGGACGCCGCTGTACGTACAGCAGCTGCCGAAGCGGATCAGAGGGACACGTTTTACGTCCTAGTTCAAAGGTCCGCAAACAGGAAACTTAGCCTCGGCTGGCACCAGGTTGACGCTCCTTCACCGGGCTTCCCGTGACGGCAGCGATTGTGCTGTTTCGCTCCTACTCGAGGTAAATACGGCAAAGGAAAAGAACGATAACCAGGGGCGAACGCCCATATAGATCGCTGCTAAAGAGAACCGGGAAGCCATTGCAAATATGTTCGTCAAGTCTAGGGCGGATACGGAGTCAATTGATGCCGCTCAAGGCACTCTGCTGCACCGAGCCATACATGAGAACGATTTAGTGGCGGTCACCATCCTCTGCGCAGTTGGCGCGAATAAGGAGGCTCGCCATAGCCAGGGCCGGACTCCTCACTACGTAGCGGCAGCGGGAAACCATGTCGAAGTGGCCAAAATCCTCACTCGTGAAAAATGCCCTTGTGAATGCCTATGATGACCCCCTTACTGGTGGAACTCTAACGCATCGCGCGGCGCGTGAGGGAAACGTGCACGTGAGGGATATTCTCATCCAAATCAAGGCCAACATTAATGCCCGGGATAAGAACGGGCAGACACCGCTACACATCGCTTGTAGCTCCATGCATAAAGACAACCGCATGGCGAACCTCAAACACACGATAGGCCGGGTCGCGGAGACGGCCCAAATGATGGACTCCGACAAGTCAGGCATCAGAATCCGATTCCTCAGCTATCCCTCGGATAATCAGGGCAGAGTGACGGACCCGAACGACATCCCAGACGTCTACATCAACATGACCGATGTTGGCATCATCTCGCATCAGGTTGGCCTTGTGTTCCAGACTCGCAGGGAGGATCGCAGCTCGGCACCAGCCTGGAAAACAGGGTCATCCAACCATTCATTTACATTCAGATAAAGATTGGAAGGTTTAAGAAGCCCATAACGTCTTGCTCATCACAGACGGCGAGGTGTGTTTAGACTCAAGATCCATTATTGCATCGGAATTGCGTGGTAGACTGACGGTTGGATGTGCTAGCCATTCGGTAAAGATAAGGACAAGTTGAAGAACGTCATCAAGAAGTGCAAAAGGTTCCTCGATAGCAAATAACGCAAGAGGGGCGAGGTCATCTTCCTCCTCTCGCAAGTTGGGAGTTCCACAGACGCCGAGAAAATTCCTCAGAGGCATCCAGCAAGATAAGAGCATCGAGCACTTGGTGTACTGCTCCCCCGATAGACTGGAACGACATAATGGCCGGGACCGTCAATGGCCGCCCCCAGGAAGTATACGGCCAAAGTAAGACACTGTGTCCCTCCGAAACGTGAAGTGGCAGGGTAATTGGATATCTTCCCGATATGTATAGCTAGCAAGATTGTCCCTCGCTGCTCTGGGAAGGCAAAGTGCTTGGTGGATAGGAGAGTACACAAGAAAAGGTCCAAAATGGTGCCACGGTGACCAAAGCCGGCGGTACTCCAACTCCCAGTGTTCTATTAATATTCCATCTAGCACTTATCTCGTGTACCAACTGTCTTATACCCACAAAAGTTCATTCTAAGTGGTACTTGACTAGTGTGACATGGGATTGTCAAAAGTGCTCGGTCTAAGTTTCACCTAGTTCCCATGATCTTACTCACACTCTCCTCCCAACCTTAGGCAGTGGCATATCATAGACAAATATGGGAACAGAAGTTATAGGTTAAGATTTGTGGGTAAGCTAATACATACGACCATAGCTCGCAGACAATTGAGGGTCCCGTCCGCTCCCCTGTACACAAGCTGCGAAGCGCCGAACTAGTAGTTGGGTCGGTGACGACCAGCGAATCCTCGGTGTTGCATGTTTTTTTTTCTCTTGGTTTTCTTTTTCTTATTTTTTTTTTGTGGGTTTGGGGGGAGGGGGCGCTTGTCTCTGCTTCTTCGGGCCCTCGATCTTGCAGATAGCAGAGATAGTTAAGTAGTATACAAGTAGACAAGTTAACGGTGCCGGAGCGTATTCGGGAAACTCGGCTTTGCTCCGATGTGCCAGGCCTCGGCCACTCGAGCCCCACAATGACTTACCGGGTCGGTGATCCGTTGTACACTATCGGCATTGCCTGGCCTTGTTATGTGGGCGCCAACCCCAGGCCGGATATTCTTACGCTCGAACGACGATAATGATAGGCATTGCTTTCATTCGGAAAGATAGAATACTAGGTAGTTGATTCTCTCGGGCGTTTCGCCCTCTAGCAGTATCATCACATAGTAAGCTCCTGATTTCGACAATCCTGGCGCCTGGAGCCAGGGATACACGAGAGGCGTTACACGTCTTCCCGATTAGTCTTAAGTGCCTTCTGGTGGCTTTTCGGCACAGCGTTCCATCCTCACATGACGATATGGATCATGCGATTTCTATGAAGAGCTACATGGCTAATGCGTCTCCCAAATATCTGGAGATATTGGATTCGTGTGCAGTAAATGGAGATGACCTGTAACAGAGTTTGGCAAAGGCTTGGCCCGTGATAAGCGAGCAACCTCACGGCTTTGAGGGATTACATAGAAAGAAAAACAGCTCCTCTTGCTCCAGGCCCGTCACCATCGCACTCAGTTGGCTTTCAAACTCGAGAGCATTGCAATTGTCAATTCTACAGCGTCAGAATCTTAGCCGCGGCCTCAGACACGCGATGCGCTGCCCATTACACATTCTATTGTGTTTGAGACTGCTAGGACCAGTGCTTGCTACAAGTAAGTGCATTTATTAGGAACCTTGATTTCTATTCGGTTCCGGTACTGAAATTTCGCCCACCTAATAGCACTCCCTGGCCGCGATGTCTCCAACCCTGAAATCTACCGTGGCATCACAATAAGGGCATCCCCTGACGCTCCGAATGGCTACGCCCCGGCCCGCGTGGATTGCCCGGCATCCCGGCCGTCCGCCCGCACCGCCACCGACCTCTCCGCCAACGAAACACAATGGCAACCCACGAGAAGAAACAATACTCTAGACGGGCTAAAATCATTCTTCAATAGAGTCGCAATCCAGGGCTTTGACGCCAATGGATTTTTCGATCAGCTGAATAGCTCCGACCCGTCGACCCTCCCGACCCTCGGCATCGCCGTGAGCGGAGGCGGGTACAGGGCCTTGATGAACGGCGCTGGTGTACTCAGCGCCTTTGATGAGAGGAGCAACGGGTCGACTGATGCAAGTATGGGGGCGGTCGGGGGCGTTCTCCAGTCGGCCATGTATTTGAGTGGGCTGAGCGGTGGGAGCTGGCTGGTTGGCAGCTTGTATGTGCAGAATTTCAGCACTGTCGGAGGGGTTCTCGATGGAAATGCTACAAAGGGGATATGGCAGTTTAACCAGTCAATTTTCCAAGGTGAGTTTGAACCTTTCCTCAGGGTTAACCTGCACGTCGCCTAGAATGGTGAGATCTGACATGGAAGGATACATGGAGGCCCCGAGGATATCCGCACGCTGACATACTTCCGCGCCATGCGCGACACTGTCGCCGCGAAGCAAGACGCCGGCTTCAATACAACTATAACGGACTTTTGGGGCAGGGCCTTATCCTACCAATTAGTAAGCCCCGTAGACGGTGGACCAGGTACGAAAGCGCAATCCTCTACAGGAGCTATCGGCTTCGTCAACCCCATGCTAACCTTTCCTCATCAGCCTACACCTTCTCATCCATTGCCAACGATGGCTACTTCACAGCCGGAAGCGCCCCCCTCCCCATCGTCGTCGCCGTCGAACGCGCGCCCGGCCAAGCCCAAATCAACCTCAACTCGACCGTCATAGAATTCAACCCCTGGGAAATGGGCTCCCATGACCAAGCCATGTCCGCCTTCGCGCCCCTCCGCTATATCGGCTCCAACTTCTCCGACGGCACCGTCCCCGCCAACGGCAGTTGCGTCCGGGGCTTCGACAACGTCGGGTTCACAATGGGCACTAGCTCCAGCCTATTCAACGCCGCCTATCTCGGCATCGAAGGCAAGGATTCGGACGGGACCCTGACCAATTTCATCGAAAGTAGGTTGAGAGAAATCGGGCAGGAAAACCGGGACGTGGCGCTTTGGCCGAACCCGTTCTGGGAATCGAGCCTCGTGCAGAGCCGCGCGAACCAGTCCTTCCTCACGCTTGTGGACGGGGGCTTGGCGCTGGAGAACGTGCCGATCCAGCCTTTGCTTTGGGAGCGGCGCGGCGTGGACGTCATCATCGCCGTCGACTCCTCGGCTGATACGTCGGATAACTGGCCCAACGGAACCGCTCTTGTCGCCACGTACCAGCGGAGCAGAGAAGTCCCCAACAACGCCTCCTTCCCCTTCCCCAAAGTGCCGGACCAAAACACCTTTGTCAACGAGGGCCTAAACAGCAAGCCCACCTTCTTCGGCTGCCCTGCTCCGTACACTAACGAGACTGTCGCGGACGGGACTCCCCTAGTGGTCTACTTGCCCAACGCTCCGTACACCTTCTTCTCCAACGTGTCGACGTTGACAATGTCGTACACCGATGCTGAGCGTAATTCAATCGTCATGAACGGCGTGAACGTCGCGACGATGGGGCAAGGGAAGCTAGACGACAGATGGCCTGCTTGCCTGGGATGTGCTATTCTAGCAAGAAGTTTGGCGAGGCAAGGATCGAGCCTTCCGGGTGAGTGTGCGAATTGCTTTAAGAAGTATTGCTGGAATGGAACGGTCGATAGCTCGACTCCGCCGAGCTACGATCCGAATTTGATTATAAAAACAAACGGGGCGGCGGGGGCTCAGGGCTGGGATAAGAGGTTGGTCATGCTTGGTCTGGGATTCTCCGCCCTCTTGTATGTCTAAAGTCCTCTAATGGGCTCCCAGACGAGGTAGAGAGCACCTCGAGAAGACCCCATGCTTGCTTGGTATTCCATACTGGATCTACCTCACTCTGGGTTCATGGATGGACTGGCCTAATCAAGAGCAGGACAGTATGATAGTTTCAGCGTGCGAGGACATTACATTCTCTTATTCCGAAGTCTACGCCTCTATGCTCTTCTTGATAGTACAGATACACATTCTTCTCGCTTCACCAATACGAGTTGAAGAGAACCCTCACATCATCCATTATAGAAATGAAAGCCCAGCCAATGCGCCCAAATCGCCCGTCGTGCCTGAGAAAACTCTGGGTCTTATCAACCACTTGTACTACACCAAAATTCTTTTTGTCAATCCCCTTAAGAAAAGCAATTGGTTTCCGTGCCCGGTACTCCTACTGCCCCGTCCCGCCGCCAAACTTGTCGTGAATCGCCTTGATCTGCTCCTCCATCGTCATTCTTTGGAGGTGATTGATATGCGCCTGACTCTTGCCGTCAGGATTCCCATCGAAACTGTGGATCGCAGCCTTCTTTCGCCGCGCCTGCTCCTCTTCAGACAACGGCTCGCCCGTCACACCGTCAAACACGTCGGTTCGCTGGCTAGCGAGTCGCTTGAGATTATGCGCCACGTCGACCTGAGAGAGATCGGTGACAAGGTGTCGGGCGTCGGCCTTGGCCTTTTGCTCCTTCCACCTGGGATCGAGGAGTTCAACTATGGGAGATTTATCAGCACTCTGATCATTTGATATGCAGTGGTAGAAGGGGTCGACACTTACTCCTTACGTGCTCCTCCATTTCATTAAGGGGAATCATCTGGTTGCACCTAGGACACAAGGCAGAGGGACCGACAGGTTTGTTGCCCCGCTGTGCTGCCCTCGGCACATAGTTCTCCTTTATCTTCATCGGCGCGCCACCCACTGCGCTGCTCTGGGCCTGGTGTGCGCGCTCGCGAGCTTCCATCCTCTCTCGTATCCTCTTTTCTTCCTCTTCCTCCTCGGTCAAACGGCGACCACCAACGGGCGGCACGGGCAAAGACGATACTGTAGGTGGTGTTGGTGTGTGAACGGGCATAGCACCAGGATACGTAGGGCCAGCCGGATACTGGGGTTGCGGAGACGGTACGTGGTGAGGAGCGTAACCGGTGTGGACGGGGAGAGGGAAAGAATGGGGCATGGTAGCTCCCGTATTGATGGAGGTATCTTCGTCTGTCGGCATCGCTTCTTCGATGCGCATGCTAGGATTGATAGAAAGCTTGTTCTTCTCTTCAAGAGACGCGTATTGCAGGTCGGAGAGCGTTGTCGGTGGGGGAAGGTTCGCCGTACTATCGGAGGGCGTAAAGGTAATTGTCTCGACAACGACAAAATCGTTCCAGTCGATGCGCTCAAACTCGCGCTTCTTCTCCTCCTCTGCTTCCTCTCTCTTGGCCTTCTCGGCCTGCTCATACTTGGCGTATTCAGCCCGCTGCCTGGCCCTCGAAAGAACATGGTACTTATTCTCAACGTTCTTCTTCAGTTCCGCAATGCGCTCGTCCTTGAGTTTACCACCCTCGCCTCCCAGGCCGTGGGCTCGAATGAGCGTGGTATACTGGTCCACCAAGTGCTGGAAGAAGTTGTGAAAGGTATGGCTTGAGATTAAGAATTGGAACTGCGGGTTGCCAGCTTCGCGCTGGACCAAAGCCGTCATCCACGGCCTCCCATTCCTCGCCACAAACATGGCCGTCAACCGGATGATTTCAAGATCCTTCTGGTTCAATCTCGGCATGCGAGCCGAGAACTCGAAATCCGGGGGTTTAGGGGGTCCCTTGGGCTTCGTTTCTACCTCCGCAGCCGCTTCGCCCGCGCGCCCTGCCGCGATGGCGGTGCCGCGACCGGCTCGAATTTCGTCGAGGCGCCATTGGTAGAAGGCATGGTAGGCATCCTGGGGGTTCAAGAAGCTGAATTTAGGGTTCTGTTCCTCTTTTTCTCTTATCCTGTCTTCGAATACGGGACCATTTCGGGCCACGTAGCCGGCTGTCTTTTCGAGGACGTTGCGAATTTCGCGGGGAGGAAGGACAACGCCAGAGGGAGGCTTGAGTTGGTCGAGGACGACTCCATCGCCGTTTGCCACCGCGGCAGCCATTGGGGAAGTCGGGTGGGATACGCTCTCGAGGAAAAGCCTGGGATAATGGCGCGTTACGTGGGCGATTCCCTGTGGGCGAGAATTAGATGGGCGTCGCGAGGATGTTGGTGATAGAAAATCGTGTCGAGGCTGCAAGGCAATGCAAGAAAGCGCAGAATCCAGAGCTACAGAGGTACCGAGTACCTGCATGGAAATCTGGCCTCACGTGATCGCAGCATGTGCTGGGTTTGCAGGTATTACACATTAATGTAAACAGGGAAGCAGGCGATGTTTTCAACCGCATCCTGAACCTATGACTCTATTTCGTAATAAGCTCCGAATATTCCATGGTTTTAAGCAAGTAGCTACAGCTATCTCTTATTTCCATATTTTTATAACAAAAGCTTCAGGGTTCTCAGCTGAGACACATAAGTGCTGACGTTGACGCAAGGTATCTGGAGTCCGTCACAGCCACATGATCATGGTTTGAGCTTTGGCTTTGCTTCCCAACATGTGACGGCAGCTGGTGGCAAGTTGAAACGCCGTTACCTAACAATTGGGACCAAACGTTTCATTTGCACACACGGCGCCTTCCGCGCCTCGAGATTGGCGCAAAGAGGCCACTCCTATTCTTTCTCTTTTCAAACTTCCTCGTCCTCGTCCTTACGTAGGCTTTCTCAACCTTCATTCACTCCTTTGATATTCGCCCTCTTTTGCTTCGTCTTCTCTTCTAGCCTGTCATTTTCTTCCCCCCGGTGACTCAAAAATACTTCTAATCGCTGTCGGACGGCTCTTTTCCCGTTGCGATCAAACTACTGCAGCCTTTACTGGACTATCCGCCTAGTAACCGAAACCAAACCTTCGAATTCTCTCGAGGCCACGTTCCTGACCGGACTGGTGTATATCGATCGACCCTTCGTCCAGGCTACAAGTTTACACCAACTACCGAACGTTTCGAGAAGTTTACACGCCTCTACCGACGTCTGATTCTATCTTCTTCCTAGACGAATTTCGACTGATCTTCTTCGTCTCATTTTCCCGATTGCGGATCGCTCTAGATTGTTGAGTGATACCCGGGGACACGCTTTTTGAGACATTCTGCGATAGCGATTAATTACCTCTCGCCACGCACGAAGGGACACCGGACCCAAGACAAGAAAACACACCTAGCATCTCCTCCCAGCAAAACGAGACACGCGCACTTGATTGGAGAACTTTCTTGCGCCGACCTCACCTTCCTTCCTTTTTTTTTCCTTCGGTTTTACGGACCACCCCAGGTTTTCGTGTCGGAGTATCTACTCGAATCCAGCAAAAATGGCCGTAACCGCGATACAAGACAGGACGTCCGAGTTCAGGGCTGTCCTTGCGCAGGCGCAGAAGCGACAGGCGTCGGGCAAAGTCGGCGCTCAGAGGAGATCACTCTTGACCGACTCGCAGAGGGCAGCTGCCAATAGTTCCCCGGCGCCTAGGTCAGAGTTTGCGAGGAGGGCGGCGGAGATTGGTAGGGGGATCGCCGCCACTATGGGGAAGCTCGAGAAGTTGGCTCAATGTAGGTTTATGCCGAGCCTCTGATACCGAGTGTGTCATGGTAGACTAACACAGAAGACTATAGTGGCTAAGCGACGGACCCTATTCGACGACAGGCCAGTCGAGGTAAACGAGCTCACGTACATCATCAAGCAGGATCTCGCCTCGCTCAATAAGCAGATTTCGGGCCTTCAGGAGATCACCAAGCAGCAGCAGTCCAAGGGCAACCAGGAGGGCGAGCACAACAAAAACGTCGTGTTCTTACTACAGGAGAAGCTCACGGATGTGTCGGTAAACTTTAAGGATGTGCTCGAGGCGCGGACCAAGAACGTGCAGGCGTCGCGGTCGAGGACGGAGAACTTTATTTCGTCAGTATCCCAGCATGCGCAGCCTTCTCTCCAACAGGCGTCGGCGTCACCCCTCTACGGCACGCCCAAGGCAGGCACTCCCACACCAGGCGGACTACCACCCAGCCAGACGAGCGGGGGCGACTTGCTGTCCGTAGAGCCAGTCAGCGATAGGCAGCTCCTCATCATGGAAGAGGGCGAGCAGCAGAACGCGTACATCCAGCAGCGAGGTCAGGCTATCGAGGCGATCGAGAAGACGATTAGTGAACTCGGTAGCATCTTTGGGCAGCTGGCGACGATGGTTCAGGAGCAAGGAGAGATGGTGCAGAGGATCGACGCAAATACCGAGGACGTGGTGGATAACGTGGAGGGAGCGCAGAGGGAGCTGCTAAAGTACTGGTCGAGGGTATCTGGCAACAGGTGGCTCGTTGCCAAGATGTTTGGCGTTCTCATGATTTTCTTCCTGTAAGTGCCACCACGTCACCACGCGGGAGGACAGCTGTTTCTACGAAGACTATGACTAACACATTGCTTCTAGGCTCTGGGTATTGATTGCGGGTTAAAACGGCACACTCGAGGGTCGGTTCTCTGACGGAGTAGAAGGGCGAATAGAGCTTGGCGGGAGGGCGAGGTCTCGGTCTATCTCGTTCCGAGGGCAACACAACTGTGGGGGCAGTAGAGCGGCCACAAGGGTGAATAGAGGAGAAAGTGGTGGCAAAGCACGATATCTGTTATAATAGGCCCCGACGGCAAGGCATTTTTCTTGTACATTATTTCCTCATCGAGCAAAGAGCACAGAACGGGATTGTTTTTTCTTGTCTTTTTATCAGATAGAGTCGCGAAATTCGACCGTCTAAAAGAGAGCCCAGCGGGCTATATTTCAAAGCATGGGCTTGCTTTTGGAGCGATGGGATACGTGGAAATTGCATTTTTCCGGCGCTTATGTGGGACTCGACGGGCTGCTGGCTGCGTCTGTGGTCTGTGACGTCTTGCCAGCCAGCAGTATTACGCTCGATTCGGTATTAGGACATGGCTTGATCCTTTCGGTTGGGATCAGTTGATCTTCACTAAGTGGAGTTCTCACGCTGGCTGGCAGCAGATGGATGTGTTAGTGAGTGCCCTACCAGTGCTGCAGTCTCTCTCTCACTCTCTCTCTCTCTCTCTCTCGGTCCTAGAGTGCCAGCTGTCGAGTCTCCATATGAAGGTAGACCTCGGTCTGTTGACATTTAACCCCCACCCGCTCTCCCACGTAGACTCCCCCATATTCATCCACCAGTGACAGTGGCATGGATGGACCCCGCCAGCGCTGGCCCAAACAGCATCCTCGATCGTCCATCTGGCACCAGCTATTACATCACACTAGCCACAGCCATACTAAACACACTGCGTGCTACTAACGAGACAGCGAAACCCACATAGCTTCGGCCCTCCATGCGCGCGCGAACGCACACCCGGGCTAGGGGACCAGGGAACAAGAAGCGGGTTACAATGCATTAAAATCACGAGCCTTTATTTTTGTTCCTCTGCTTGCCCGCCTCCACTTTTGCCTAATGCTGGGGGTGTTTGACCCGCCAACTGAGATGAGAAAGAGGCGGGGGCGTTTCTTAGTTACCTTACCGGGCCTTTTTCCCCTCGAGCTGGCTGGGCTGTTTCCCGGGACTGAGTAAATAAGGGAACTAGGCACAGAGAGGGGGCCAAAGGTAATCCAAATAATGGGTGAAAGGAGGAGAGACGAGGAGGGGGTAAAGCGGGATGATACCATTGCGGATGTAGATGTATATATATACATATATCTCTATATATAAAGAGGGAATTAATAAATATTTTTTTTTCTTTTTTGGATCTGCTTCTCTTCCACTTCTCTGTTGCTACGTGGATGATATTTCCTAGAGTATATATATACCCAGAAGTAGAGCTTTGCCATCCCATACCTTTGCTGAACACCTATCGAGACTTGCCTCCCGAGCTACGACATCGACGAGAACGAATCACCGCGACGAATTGAACGCGCGAATTGGAACCTGCACTTACACACGAAGCGGCAAAGACACACAGACATCATGGCGAACAAGACTTTTAAGCTTAACACTGGCGCCGAGATCCCCGCTCTCGCCTTTGGTAAGAATGATTCTTTCCTCCAATTAACCCTCCCTGCCCCTCCTTTGCGAATACCCTCACTCCAGCCAATCTCACTAACCCCACCATTTGCGACCACCAACAGGCACCTGGCAAGGCGAAGCCGACAAGGTCAAAGTCGCCGTCTCCTATGCCCTCCAAAACGGCTACAAGGCCGTCGACTGCGCCTACTGCTACGCCAATGAGGACTCGGTCGGCGAGGGTCTCAAGGAGGCCTTCGCCGCCGGCGTCAAGCGCGAGGACATCTTCATCACCACCAAGGTGTGGTGCACGTACCAGAGCTCGCCCGAGCGCGTCGAGGAGGGCGTCGACAAGAGTCTCAAGGCCCTCGGGCTCGACTACCTCGACCTTGTCATGATCCACTGGCCCGTTGCCATGAACCCCGAGGGCAACCACGACAGGTTCCCCACGCTGCCTGACGGAAAGAGGGATATCTTGCATTCGCACTCGCATATCGATACGTGGAAGAGCTTGGAGAAGTTGCTACAGACTGGCAAGGCCAAGGCGATTGGTGTTTCCAACGTGAGTTTGACAAAAAAAAAAAGATCATCCGCTGGTCTATTTTTGAGATGAAAGTATTACGTGCACGCACTTGGGCGAACTGACACGGTTTTCGGATATATAGTACAGCAAGCGATACCTCGAGCAGCTTCTTCCTCATGTCACCGTCACTCCCGCCGTTAACCAGATCGAGAACCACCCCTCGCTTCCCCAGCAGGAGATTGTCGACTTCTGCAAGGAGAAGGGCATCCACGTCATGGCCTATAGCCCCTTTGGCAGCACAGGCAGCCCCATGTTCTCCGCGGAGCCCGTCGTCAAGGTCGCCGAGAAGAAGGGCGTGAGCCCCGGAACCATTCTCCTCAGCTACAACGGTACGTTTGTTTCCTTCTGCTCTCCCATTTCCTATTATAAGATGAGATTCTGACGGACGCCGTTTCTTTAAGTTGCCCGCGGAAGCACCGTCATCGCCAAGTCCGTCACCCCCGAGCGCATCCTGCAGAACCTCAAGATCGTCGATCTCGACGAAGAGGACCTCAAGACACTGAACGATTACTCGGACGACCTGGCCAAGAAGGGCGAGCTGAAGCGATATGTCTACCCGCCTTTCGGTATTGACTTTGGCTTCCCCGACAAGTCTTGAGTGGATTGGGATTCTTCATATGACAAGAGAAATGTGCTAGCTCGGATATGAGTAGACGTATATTATATAGATCGAGTGTTGAAAATGAAGCAGTTTTTGCCAAAATACTTTTTTATGTGAGAATTTGTGTAGTCTTGGCTTTTTCTCCTCCTAAGCCACGACCACCTCGTCGACGTCTACAAAGACCTTGATGACTAGGTTCCCCTCATCGTCCTTGACCCTCGCCGCCATGGCGAATGCTTCAGGCGTACTGTCAATACCCTTGAATCTATGCGTAACAAGGGCCTCCAAGTCGGGCAACGTCGCAGGAGGGTTTGCAATAAGCTCGATAGCCTTGGGATAGGCGTTCGCATAGCGAAACAAACCGACAAGATCTACCTCCCTCAGCGCAGCAGCCAATATCGGCAGCGTCTGAACCGGATTTCCCATGCCGATGAGCATGATCTTGCCACCAGGCCGTGTAACCTTTTTTTCGTCCCTCGCCAGTTTTACTCTGTTTCCGAACCCAACATATCAACATAAAAGCAAAGGGTCCGCGTACATAAATGGCCGTCTGCAAGAACTCTCGACTCCGGTCCCCTCAAAACAGACATTCACTTCGCCAACTTCCTTCTCACCCGCCTTAACCCTTCCCACCATGGCTGCCACCTCCTTCGCAAAGGCTAACTTCCCCTCAACCGTCGCAGCCTGCGCCGGTTCCATGCGCGGCACCTCGACAACGGCATCGGCGAACCCGTGCTCCAGGGCAAAGTCGAGGCGGTCGTGCTGGATATCAGCCATGATGACGGTCGAAGCACCCTGAGTCTTGCTAACAGCCGCGCAGAGCAACCCGACGGGCCCAGCGCCCAGAACGAGCACGGCGGAATTAGACAGCGGAACGGATGCGCGCGCATGCGCGTGAATCGCTACAGACAAAGGCTCGATGAGCGCTCCCAGCTCCGGACGCGTGCCTTGGGGAAGCCTACCTTTTTCTTAGCCATCGTTGGGCTTTTCTTTTTTTTTTTTTTTTAGAAGCCATATATATCTAAGTGAAAGCACGTACTTGTGGCACCACTTAGCCGGATGGTTAATTCTCTTCCTGTAGTGTCCCCTGCGGATGCGGAAACGCCTTCGCCGAGCTCCGGAAACGTATGCCCTGACAAATGTTGTACCGCTCGCTCGCGCAAAACTCGCACTCGCCGCACGGCAAGCCGACCTCAAGAGCGACGAGGTCACCCACCTTCAGGTCCTTCACGTCGGCGCCGACGGCGACGACGCGGGCGCTAGACTCATGGCCGAGGAAGAGCGGCTCGAGCACGCGGATGTCGCCGTTGCGGAAGTGGCTGAAGTAGTGTAGGTCGGAGCCGCAGAGGCCGGTGGAGAGAACGGCGACATGGACTTCGTCGGCGGAAGGGGGCGGGAGGTCGCGAGGCGTCTGACAGAAATGTAGGTTCGATTAGGCTTCTTTTTGCAGGTTGGGAGGGATACAGGGTGAAGATGGGAGAGCGAAGCGGCTTACATACGACTCGGATGTCACGGGCGGCATAGAGAACAGAGGCTTTTACCGACGTGGACGACGCCATGGTATTTTTTGTTTATTCACTGCAATAAACTATATATTTAAGAAATCATGAGAACAAGGGCGTTTCTGAGGGCGACCTTGATGCGATTCTGCATGTACGATGTTGTGCTTTTCCCCTGTGTTGACTTTCCGGAATCCGTCGACCGGATATGCCTGATTCTGGAGAACCCGGGCGGATTTGTTGCTGGCATGTGCCATTCCAGCCATTACTCTAGCAGAATCCAACCACGGTGTCGTTGTGCATTCCATCTTTTGGTCAGGGTTCCCGCTTGACCTCTTGTTTCGTGTAGAGAGAGCACATTTTGGCGCAACTCGGCACCGATTCGGCGCCGAGCTCAAGGAAATCCGGGCGGATATGCTTTAAAGTCCTTATAGATGTGCCTCAACGGGATTGTGGTATCAATGCTGAATTCATGCATGCCTAAGCCAATGATCTAGAATCGTCAATTCGCCGTCAAAGAGTAAATCCAGCGGATGAGGAATACGCCGGCCGCGGAGAGAGATAACGCACGTCTTCTACCCCACCTCCGTCGTTCCTGCCTTGATCAAGCTTTTGAGGGCATTCCCAGACTCGTGGGGCTTCTCTTGGGGGAAAAAAAAGAGAGAAAAAAAAAAAAAGGTTCCACACATTTATAATCCTATCACTGCCGAATTCTACATTCATAAGTTCAAAAGCCGGAGTCATCCTCATCCTCAGTGGTATCAATCCATCTCACTACATCTGGCCACTAACCCATCCATCCCACTTCCTCTCAGGCGCGATTTACCCCTCCCCCAACCGTGCCAGGCTTCAACCTCACCTCGGTCTCGGTAGCCCATTACCCCGAGCTATACGTACAAACCACCCCCCGGCCCCCCCAAACAAAAGAACAATAGCCCCGCAAGACCAGTAGTAAAGGAAACAAAGCCATGGCCGCCAACCTCTTCTCCCTCGAGGGAACCACCGCCGTCGTAACCGGGTGTACCCGCGGCATCGGCCAAGCCATCGCAATCGGTCTCGCCGAAGCCGGTGCCGACCTCCTCCTCATCCAGGTCCGTACAACGGTAACCCCAAACAATCCCGGGGCTAGAACTGAGCGCTAATCAAGTCCGTAGAGGGACACCTCCAACACGGCGACCAAGGAAGCCATCGAGAAGCTCGGCCGCAAGGCAACAATCTACACCGCCGACCTCACAGTCCAGGACCAAGTCGCTTCCCTCGCCTCCCGCATCCTCGCCGACGGCCACGAAGTCCGCATCCTTGTCAACAATGCCGGGATCCAGCGTCGTCATCCCAGCGACCAATTCCCCGATAGCGATTTCAATGAGGTATTCCCTCCTTCACTTCTCACTTATTCTACGCAAAAAGGCAGAAAAGGGGGGGTTCAAAAGAACTAATAGCTGTCTAGGTCATCCAAGTCAATCTCAACGTAGTCTTCACTCTCTGCCGCGACTTCGGCAAACACATGCTCTCTCTGGAACCCTCGCCCGTCACGGGCCGCCGCGGCTCCATCATCAACATGGCCTCCCTACTCTCCTTCCAGGGCGGCCTCACCGTCCCCGCCTATGCGGCCTCCAAGGGTGCCGTGGCCCAGCTGACCAAGTCGTTTGCGAACGAGTGGACTTCCAGGGGAGTGACTGTCAATGCCATTGCGCCGGGCTACATCGCGACGGATATGAACGAGGCGCTGCTCAAGGACGAAAATCGACTCAGGAGCATTAACGAGAGGATCCCAGCGGGGAGGTGGGGTAGCCCGGAGGATTTTAAGGGTTCGACTGTGTATCTCTCCGGGAGGGCGAGCGGCTATGTGTCGGGACATGTGCTGGCTGTTGACGGGGGTTGGTTGGGTAGGTGAAGGAGGATATCGGTGTATGGGTGACGACGATGATGATGAGACATGGATGTGTGGCTATGAATTTACTAGAATTGGAAGAATACAATACGCAATGCTTCATATCCTTCGTGAGCATATCATCAAACAGTCTTCTTAGCTCCCTCCATTACGCTTTCCATCCAGGGATAAACAGACACATTGGCCATCGGGTATCCCATATGCAGTGCTCCGCTGAAAAACCTCGCCTCCTTCGGTGACCCGTACTCGAAGAGCATCATGGAGTCCTCGATCGGCATGAGCCCATCCAGCGTACCCTATTTCGATTAGTGCCCTCTCCCCTAAAACATCGCACCGCGGAAGTTCATCTTACATTGATGAGCAGGAGCCTCGTTGACGGGTTGTGAATGATGCCTGTCTCCAAAAGGGAAAACTTCTTCTGCACGCCTTCCCTATACTCCTCCACAGATTCGTACCCATGCTTCATTGCCATGGCCGGTGTAAGCCTAGTTTCTAAGTTAGCATGCGAGAATCGTATCGTCTCGGAAGCCTTCCGGCTCCGCAATACACTTACTTGAATGGATACTCGTGCCCATCCACCTTCTCTAACCATTCCTTGTCAAAGAAATAATGACACCCAGCTCCCTGCGCGATACTTCCCACCAGCCTCTCCCTATGCGTATGCGCAATCCGAATCGCATAATACCCTCCAGAACTCAACCCCCAAACCATCACCCTCCCCATATCAAACCGCCCATCGCTCTCCATCCACCCCAGCACACTATCCCACAACCGATCAGGACTCTCCGGATCCGCCGAATCAGCCGGACAGTCCGCCGTTCCGGGAATCTCCACAACGACGCTGCCCCACCCGCGCTTGAGAAACTCGTCGCACCGCACCGTATTATCCGGCCTGTACCCATCCAGCCCCGTAATAAGGATGACGACGGGGCATTTGGAGCCCCGCCCCGTGTCCCTGGGCATGCGCACGTACACGGGGATGACATCGCGGTCCTTTCCGGAAGCCTTCACATGCGGGATGGACACATCCTCGACGGGGCAGTCCCAGAGGAGTGCGGCCTTCATGTACACGCGCTTCTGCTCCTCCCAGGCGCGCCATTTGACGGGGCAGTTGACGACGGGGAAGGCGGTGATGTAGGGGAAGCGCGCGATGCGGAGGACGCAGGCGGCGCGGAGGTAGTAGGCGCTTGCGAGAGGGAGGTTGCCGGAGGCGAGGGCTTCGTCGCCTGTGGTGGTGAGGGAGGCGGCGACGGGGAAGAAGGCTTCGGTGTATTCAGGGGATGTCCCGTCGTTGATGTTGTTCTGGGCAATTAGCACTTGTACTGAGTGCTCGATGAAACTGGGCTTACTCTGACGAGGTACTGAAAGATGGGGTCGAAGTCCTCAAATTGTCCGTCATGGAACGGATAGACGCTCTTAGTACACTGCTGTTCTTTTAACATGTAGGACATTTCATCTCACTATCAGAAGAACGTACCGGAAATTTCCACTTCGTCTCCCAGAGCGCCTTAATCCCATCATGGTGCTCCATCCTCCTCGCAAACGCCTCCGTCCCCATCAGCCAAACTCTGGGCTCTCCCGGCCCCAACATCTTGGACTCCGGTACCTTCATATCCTCTGCAGGAAGTCACCTCTTCAATAAGAGGTGGTGTAGGAAAGTGAGAGAACTCAAGCTATCACACGGACAATAGTCTTCTTTAGCAAACAGCCTTCGTCCAGTATGCGTAACGACAGGAGAAACCTAGGTCTGTTTCCTCAATTTCCGAGCTCGCTGGCTTCTTTTCTTCACCGCGAAGTAAGACGCTGCACGTTTTGCTAGATATAGGGACCTCAGAGGACGAAAGCATATATGAATTCGAAAACGGGAAAAGGAAAAGGCCGAACCGAGACTGCAGCGAAGTGATTCTCATACGTGCAAATGCAACATCGAGGTCGTCCAACACATTGACCTAAAGGGAGAGGATGGGGCCCAATGTGCGTTATATATCGGAAAAGCAAGCCATCACCGCGTGAAAGAAACTGGTCGGACTTGGGAAATTCAGGGATGCACGAGGGAAGAAGATAGTCGCGAGTTTCCTCCTTTGAAAATGGGGGCAGGCGGCATCAGCAGATCTAGTGATGAGCCTGGCAATGTGGAGTTGAGGTTACATAGGGCTCGGAGCTGTGGAACGATGGCGTTCATGAAGCGTTGGGGATATCCGGCCGGATGGTGTCCTCATAGTTCGGACAGGGTGGTGAAGAGGAGACAATGGATTGGCCTCGTTCATCTTACAGCTTTTGATAGTACTAGGGTTCGGTTAGAAAACCTCAAGAGAGCTCGAACTCTCACAGAAACCCCTAGCACGTCTACTACAGTCTAGGTCAGGTCACAGCATCTTCAGAGCATGCCAAGAGCACTTCAGACATCGGAGCTTCAATCCAAACTATCCATGGATAGATGCGGGCACGCCAAGGCCAAAACACTTCACACCCTCGCCCACTTCGGCATAGAGCTAGAGGTAGTGGAACTACCTGCGGCCACCCAATTAGGAGATACAACCTAGAAGAGATTCCGAAGGTCCTTTTTTACAGATGGCCTCGCCTTTGTGGAGCTCGTAACGGCGTTGGGCCTTTCTTGAGGGGATATACCTCCTCTGCCTGGGCCGGGTCGGCCCGGACTTAGGAGGGCGACCTATGACCGCGATGGTAGGTCTGTAGAGGGCTATGGACTGGAGGCTGGCCCCCGAAGGACCGCCTGGCAGATGATGAGTATTTCTATTTATTCCCGTATATTCCCTTGAAATAGTGTATTTGCTATGATTTCCCCCATTCATTTTATATGGCTGGAAATACCTTGGTAGGGAGGGTGTAATTGAAAAGTAGGACCGAGATTCCGCACTGTGGGGGAGAGCCTGTTGCTCGCTTCCAAGTAAAGGAAGGGACCGAATGATCCAATCCTGACATCCGCCTATGGCGTGAAATGATACATCTCTCACAGCTTCATGTTCAAGAGGTTGTTCGCTTTGTGGTTTGATTCTTGGCGATGCGATCTGTTGTAGAGAACGATGGAGTAACGGGTCTCAGTCGCTGTCTGACACGTATTGATCAAGAATGAGACCCATCACGGAATCGGATGATGGCCGAGATATTAGGTGAGAGTGACACCAATGTCTTCAGCTGGCGCCTTCAACAAATCCGTCAACAGACCCAACGTCTCGTAAACTCCACCCACCAGCCTTAGCGAGCCCCACGCCTACCTCTGTGTCCGAGAGGTGGTTGTCAGCAATAATCCCGCTCAGCCAAGAGTGAGTGCCTCTTTCGGTCTCGCGGAATCAGCAAAGGGTCGACTCTGATGACGTTGGATAATCCTGATGTATGAGGGGTGTCGGCTTCGAAGACCATCCCCGAGTGTCCTATCGAGGGAACTTGTGGGAAAAAGAAATGACGAGGTCATGCTGTTTTAAAAAGACCCTCAGGCCAAATCTTGGCTTTTTCTTCCAGGCCAAGCTTCACAAAAAGGGCGCCCACCATCTATATATATGTAAGCAGGCTCTGCTCATAAAGCGGAAGAACGGAAGGACATGCGCGTCCAGTTCCCTTCTTCTTCCAACCCTCTATATATTCACAACTTTCCCTCTAATACAAAACACCAGGCAATAATCAGTCCCAGTTGTTAAAGAATATCCGAAAAAAAAAAGCACGCAGCCAGCTTGCCCTCCTCCGACCCGCATCTACTCGTTCCTGAGACTCTTGACTCATCATGCGTGGCCGACACAGAGTTTCACAGGAAGATCAGGGCTGAGAGGGCGATGGACTAAGACAAGGAAAAAGAAGATAAAGGCGAAACGACAGGAAGGGGAGCGTCAAAATCAAGAGGATTTACTCTTGGATCCCTCATAATAGTGCGCCATCTGCAAGCCCGCCCTCTTGAACCCGCACTTGATGTAGAAGCCTTCGTTGGTCTCGCTGCAGTCGAGAATGCTCTTGTAGCAACCCACCTTCTCGGCGACGTAGTCGAGAGCCTGGATGATGCGAAGGCCGAGTTTCTTGCCCTGTTGGTCCTTGGCAACGGCAATATCCTCGATGTGGCCGACCTGGCCCAAGCTGTGGATGCTGCGCCGAAGAATATCCGTTAGCAATTGGAGATTTTCCCTCGTTCACTCTAAATATTCCTCGGGAAAAGCAGGGCTGTAGACATACAACTTCTTCTCAACAATTAGGGCACCCGTGCCAACGATAATGCCCCTCGTGGTGTCCTCGACAACGAGAATGTAGTACCCGTCCTGCCCCGCCATCCAGTTGTACCTCTGCTCAAAGGCCTCGCGCGTCACGTCACCCACGGTGGTCAACACGCGGAGGCAGTCCAGGAAGCCCGCATCGTAGTCGGTGGGACGGAGCGCGCGGATCGAGTAGCCCTCGGGGAGTGACGAGGCGACCTCGGGCGAGAGGAGGTCGGCTGAGAAGAGTCCTTCAGTCATTTTGGCAGTGGATTTTCAGTGGGAAAAGGACTTGATAGCTTCGATTGGGGTTGAGAGAGGGGAGAGAATTCTAGATGTGGGCTTAGAGTTGGGCGGGAATAAAAAACAATCTCGAAGACAAGCGGGTCGGAGAAGCTGCTGCTGCTGAGCACTTGGAAGGAGGGGTAATATTTTCGTAGCACCAGCGTAGCGTGGTAGCCAGCTAGAGGGGCTGTAAGCTGGCTGAGGTGGCCAGCCAGCCGCCCAACCTCGACCGCCTAATATGCACTGTTGCCCCTGCCAGGCTGGCTAGTTTCCCGACCCGCCGGAAGGCAGGAGCTGAAATCCATGGCTGGCCCAATGCCCTGATTTGGTACCTGTGTCTTCGTATCCGCCCTTGACTGGCTGGCTCAGCCCCTCGTGGCCCTGAACTAGGCCGGCCCTTGCTGGCTTAAGTCAGCCAGCGCTACGAAGTACATTGGTCAATGCCGCCAGGGCTGGCTGGCTGTGCTCCGGCTGGCTCAAGCCCAAGGGCATTGAGGCATGGGTGGCACGCGTGCTGGCGGGTCAGTGGGTCCAGTTGTCATTTTTAGAAGCTGGCAACAGGCAGTGGCATCGGCTCAAGAGTTGACCACGAGTATCAATCCCCATTCCGAATTGGGCAATAGACAATAGCGCAAGCAAGATCCCGGAATAATATCACCTTAACTGATGTCCGCCATATCCAAAATTGTTAGCGCTCATCGAATCAAAAAGGGAACAAGAAAGGGTATATCCAAAACCCAGATAGCAGCCTAGTAGATATCCATACACTCCCCATCATTATCTACTGGATTCTCCTCCCCCAAAGATTGTTGCTGCCCCCGGACACCACCGGGCTGCTGGCGGACATTCGCCTGCGCAAAGGTAGGGGCTCTCCAGAAAGGGTCCCCAAGCTGAGCCTCATAACTAGGAGAAGTATCGGGAAGTTGCACCTCCCAGCTATGGCCCAACTGGCAGCTGTAACTTGGCTGCTCGTGGATATTCGTCTGTCCAAAGGTGCGGGGTCTCCAGATGGGGTCCCCCAACTGAACATCATCCTCGACCTCCGGATCGTCCATGGTGGCCCTGGATGGCTCCTCCGGGAGCCAGAAGCTCGATCCATCATCAATCTCGATGGTCCTTGACGCTTCCTGTTCAGGACGAGGGCTTGATCCATCACTAATATCACTGTCATAGAATTCATCCTCCGGGCTAGCCACCGTGTGATGCGCATCTTGCTCGTTCCCTGCGACAAGTCCACAACCCTTGATCACATCCGATTTATCGACTCCCCATTTCGGCCTCGAGCACTCGGAAGATTTTGAGCTAATCTTAATCGTCCTCGCCTCGGGGCTAGCCCCACCTCTTCTGAGCGAAATTGTAATTGCATGACCTGCGTAAAGCAGATTCAAGCGATCCAGACCCCTCTCCGTCACAAAACTTTTTGCGGATGTCACCAAGCGTTTCGCAGATTCGACCATAGGTGTCTGGATCTCCAAACCCTCGATAGGATTCCTGGAGTGGAACCTCCAACACTGTGTGTTATCTACATTGACACAGAAAGCGTAATCCGTGTCCTCTGCGAGACCGATCTAGACATCGACTGTGGTTTTAACGACACCGGTCTTAGAGGCCCTAGACGTTGAAAGGAGCTCGAAAGACTCAAAGTGCTTCACCGCGAAATGAGTGCAGAGGTCCGAAGGGTTCAAGGTGAAAGAGAGCTTATCCGGTATCCTCTCACTCTCTCGGCCCGGTATATTGGCGATATAAATCGTCGTCGGCGAAGCCTGCGCCAGCTGCTGAGCCGTGGCAAGACAGATATTGCCGTTCGCACCCATCTGCCGGAAGTAGATGCCTGGCTCTCGGCGGATTCCGCGTAGCACCAAGCAGATGAAGCGGTTTCCGGTAGTCTTCCAGTTTAAACAGGCAAGAACGTGACCTGAGGCTGCTTTCAGTAGCCGAACGGGTAACCGAAGTCCACGAGCCGTCAGCAGAGGGACATTAAACTGGAAGTCTGCATTGGTCGCTAGTGGTGACTTATTGGAAGGACGTAGAGTTGGATTGATTCTCCAAATATCAGCAAAATTGAACACTGGGGAGGAGTCCACCCGAAACGCGGCAGGCGTCTCCGCAAGGGGACCAACAGCCCGAGTCCTTCCCATCGACTCTATCTCATCAGGATCGTAGACTTTTAAATGGGGACCCCTCAATAGCAAAGACAGATCTTCCTTAGCCCTTAAAATCTCATCCTGGAGCCGTAAAAATGCCCGCGTGCCCTCACCGTAAATCAGCGGCATATTGACCCCAAACAATCCAAGGAGCGAATACGCCGCATCCTCAAGCCTCGTCGTTTGCCTCGTCGCAGCCCACGACATGATCTGAGCCGCATTGCACCTCGATGGCGGGCTCCCACCAAGCACAAGCTTGTCTATGCCCGTGATTTCTGATAGCTCGTTCCTGATGGATGACTTGCTGCCGATTTCTGACCAGTCGGCGGCGTAGAACTCGACCACTTTTGGAGCGATGAGCTCCTGTAGAGTCCAACCGCGCGTGAACCATCGACTTTCACGGAATTTCGTCGTCGGACGCCAACGCCACTGCACGGGTCCATCTTGTGTTGTGTCACGGAAAAAAGAACCTGCCTCTTCGGTGGTAGGGATATCGATGAGGTAGGCATAGCATACAGAGGCTTCCTCGTACCAGCGATACATGGAATTAATGGCCTCTGTGAGCTCGGCGCTGCTAGTCTTGTCGATACTACTCGCATGTCAGGACATCGTTTCCAAAGGAGTTAGGCGCAGGGAAAACTTACCAGCAAGTGTCTATCCATGCGTATGCGAATCCATCATCTCGTGCCTTCTTGCAGAATGACCAGATTTTCACCCAACCTTGGGTCTCCTGCGAGCTCAGAGTTGGCTGAATACGAGAGAATTGCTGGATCGTAACCTCGTCGGCGCCCCATGTATGGGACAGAATGGCGTACGGCTTGGGAGGCAGGTCAGGATACTCTTCAAGCTCCCTCGTCTCGGTGTTGATTATCCTCATTCTACCAGGTAGCCCGACGTGGTTTCCGCCAAATTTCACGGATCAAAAGTCGGGGTTGTTCAATAATATTGCGACTCGTGGAATTTCTCATAGTTTCGGGCTGGAAGCCTCCTATATGAGGGACTCTATCCTTTGACGTACGAGAGAGGCCGAGAGTGAAATTTGAGTGTTAAATCGACATTTGTGATCCTGCATGAGGGGGCGGGCTTTGGCCTCTAAGGCTACCAACCGCCGTTAGATGCATACGGCCCATTCGAAGGCTTATACAAAAAACAAGTTGGCAGATTGCAATGGATTTTTGATTGATTCTTCTGGTAACTTGGAGGTGTGAAGCTACCCGAAGTTTGAACCACGATATTTCATGTAGCAGAAATAACATGGAAATCTATGTTGGTGATCGCAGTGAACTTGGTCTTTGCCATGTCTCCAAAGATTTGCGTCGGGCGGTTGCTGGACGGAGCACCCGCAATCGCAGGTGTATTGTTCCGTCAGCGCCATAGTCAGAGCACCAGCCAATCCCCGCATACTTGGCGAGGACTTCTGCGCGCCCACGTTCGCGACTTACATCTTTTAAAAAGCACCATCCGTACTGAGATAGCCAAAATTCGATTTGATTCAAGGCTTCTAACATGGTATCCCAAGATACCCTTTATATATACAGAATATTTTACTCCGCCATGCCGACGCCTCGTACCAAAAAAAAGTATGCATATATGCCGCTTTTAAACATCAAAGAAGAAGAAAAGGGGGGTTCATAGCCCCAAAAGATCTATATCATTTCGTGATTTATGCCTTGTAGGGCTTGGGGCCGACCATGAGCTCGGGCTTGACGAGGGTATCGAACTCCTCCTCGGTGAGGGCGTTGAGCTCGAGGGCGGACTGTTTAAGGGTGAGGCCCTTCTTATGGGCGTTCTTGGCGACCTTGCTGGCCATGTCATAACCAATCTTGGGGTTAAGGCAGGTAACAAGCATGAGACTAATCAACGTGGTCAGTGTAACTGCAATCACACAGGCGACATAAAGCAAAACTTGAAACTCACGATTCCTTCATAATGCTGGCAATCTTCTCCTCGTTGGCCTGAAGACCGTCAACGAGGTTCTTCTCGAATGAGCGCATGCCATCAGCGAGGATCCTGATGCTGTGAAGGAGGTTCCTGATTATGAGAGGCTTGTAAACATTGAGCTCGAACTGGCCGTTCATGCCGCCAATAGTAGTGGCGACGTGGTTACCCATGACCTGGGCACAAACCATGGTCAAGGCCTCGCACTGAGTGGGGTTGACCTTGCCGGGCATGATGCTGCTACCGGGCTCGTTCTCGGGGAGGATAAGCTCGCCAAGACCGCAGCGGGGACCGCTTCCGAGGTAACGGATGTCTTGGGCAATCTTGGTGAGGACAGCCGCGAGAGTGTTGAGGCTGCCGTGAGCCTGAACGACCGCGTCGTGCGCAGCAAGAGCCTCGAACTTGTTGGGGGCGGTCTTGAACTCGGTCCCAGTCATCTTAGTCACTTCCTCAGCGATGGCCTCGGCAAAGCCCTCGAAGGTGTTGATACCGGTACCGACAGCGGTACCACCCTGGGCGAGAAGCCTGAGATCAGGAAGGCTAGACTCGACACGCTTGATGCTCGAGTCGAGCTGAGCGACGTAGCCGGAGAACTCCTGAGCAAGAGTTAAGGGAGTGGCATCCTGAAGGTGGGTGCGGCCGATCTTGATGATGTTCTTGGCCTCGAAGGTGTCAACCTTCTTTTGAAGGGCGTCACGGAGGCTCCTAAGAGCGGGAAGCAGGTCGCCCTCAATCTCAAGGACACCGGCGATGTGCATGACGGTGGGGAAGGTATCGTTGGAGGAGGCGGAGCGGTTAACGTGGTCGTTGGGGTGGACGGGCTTCTTGCTACCCATCTCACCACCGAGGATCTCGATAGCACGGTTGGAGATGACTTCGTTGGCGTTCATGTTAGACTGGGTGCCGGATCCGGTCTGCCAAACGACAAGGGGGAAGTGGTCGGTGAGCTTGCCCTCGGCAACCTCAGCGGCGGCCTGCTGAATGGCCTTGCCGATCTTGGGGTCTAGAGACTCATCGTGTTAGCCAACTTTTTGGTTGCTGATAAGACAATAGCGGGGAAGGCTTTAGTGTCGGAAGCCCATCCCGCGAGGTGTATAAATGGAGGGTCTCGAGCTCGAACGAAGCTCCGTAAATAGTACATACCCAACCCGTATCGCATGTTAACGGTGGCGGCAGCTCCCTTCAGAATACCAAAAGCCTTAACAATGGGGAAAGGCATGCGGTCCTGGGGTTGGTTGATGCGGAAGTTCTCGAGCGAGCGCTCGGTCTGGGCGCCCCAGTACTTGTCGGACGGGACCTGGATCTCTCCAAAGGCGTCGCTCTCGGTTCTCGTGGCAGCCATCTTCAATGTGGTCTGGTGTAGACTTCGTCGAGTGAGCTTGTAGGTGGTAGGGAGTCTCGCGGATAATCTCGCAGGAGCAGTGAGGGAGTTGCACCTTAGAGCAAGTGCATTTCCCCGCGCAGCGGCGGCGAGAACCTGGGGGAGACGAACACTCGGTCGCATTGTGGGTAAGCTTCGGCAGGGAGGATTTGGTTGGCGGTATCGGGTGGTGTCAAGTGCGAGATGCGCAGGCTGCCTTAGTCACACGTATGATACGCAATTAAGGGTGGTTCAAGTGGTAGACGTGTGTGGCGTGGTTCTGAAGAGTTACCTCGGTCTCTGCTAAAGCAATCTTCCTTGTGACTTGGACGGAATGGGTGACCAAATGCGAGGAGAAATCAAACGGGGCAAGCTTCAAGGGGTGAAAAAAACCAAAAGAGGCCAATGGAAGCTGCTAGGGCCTGTTAGGATCGAAATCGGAGTTCGTTGTGAAAGTTACGTAAGCCGAGCAGTTTTTGGAGACCCTCAAAGAATGAGTCGGGGACAAGATTGTCAAGGAATATCGGAAAGAATAGTGATCAAGGCGCAACCTGGGGTTTAAAGAGGGAGGAAAATATCTGATAAAGCCCCTAAAAGGGGCAGGACGACACTTATATCAAAATTATCTACTTAGAAAAACATTTGCCCCGTGCTTAAATCCCGCAGGCCCGTGTATAAAAAACGAGGCAGTCGTCAAACTCGCTCCCCCATCTTCGTCAATACCGTCCTTACCGAGACTTTGTCCTGGATATCGGTGGGGCGTCAAGATTTTAAACCCGAAACAATCCCGCCTGCTCCGTTCTCGCCCGTAGTTCTCAAGCTTGGACGGCTTTTGGTAGGTTGTAGGGCCGGTTCCCGCTAAGCCAGGAACCAGTGATACCGAGCCTAAGGTGACCGCCCATGAAAAAATTGGTGACTAACCACCTACGCATCCAGGCGCGACTCTGCCGCTTTCCATACCCGAGGATACCATCTCCGTATCAACCCTTTGAGCCGGCTTTCCTTGGACGCCAGATCGCTCTTCTTCATTTACCCCCCTTGCATCCTCGTTTTCCACCCAGCTCCGGTTCGGCTTCCGTATCCGCCAACACCATGCTCACCTGTAAGGACCCACACCCAACATCCTATCGCCCAACTCATCACCCCAACAGCTTTCTCAGCCAATTACTATACCCCTGCTCTACCTGTCCACAGAGCTTGAACCATGAGGCTAACGATACATAGTCTGTCCCTACGACGGGTCTCTTTTGACCGTCGGCACCAAGAGCGGTCATAATCGTTTGGAGTGTCGAGCGTGTCCTTACATCTATCCTATTACTCATCCCCTGTACTCGCGAACCTACTTTGAGCGTAAAGTTCGGGAGGACGAGATTGGTCCTACCGACTGGTCGAACGCCGCCAAAGCTGATGTACAATGCCCCAAGGAAAACTGCGATGGCAAGGAGGCGGCATTCTTCCAGGTTCAGATCAGGAGTGCTGACGAGCCTATGACCACGTTCTTTAAGGTGTGTACCGGAATTGCCTATCGAAGTGTACCGGAATTGCCTATCGAATTATCTCGTTTTACCCTCATACTAACATTCATGTAGTGTATGACATGTGGTGGGCGATGGAGAGATTGATGACTTCAGTGTCTCCTCACGTCTCGCATTAATGAATTCGACGCGGCGATTGGATCTGGTTTGCATATGGCACGGCGCATGGTGGTTTTTAAAAGTTCATGTTTCTCAACACATACCCCAACTAAAGTAGGGTTCTGGAAGGGAAGGAGGATCGAGCCGTAATTAGCGGGTCTCAAGTGCGACGAAGACACGCCAAAGCCGCAATCTCACGTCTCTACACGATGATGCAAAGCAATTCGTTTGTTGAGCCTGTCTATAGTGCACCCTGGTGCCTGTTCCCTAACCTCCCATACGACCAGAATAGGCGTCTATAACATAGTAATTCTCGTAGGAGTGGAGTGATGTACAAACGAAATTCAAACAGTCACATATACAAGGACAAGCCCCCCAATCCGACAACATTACGCCTTGGTCGACTCGAGAAGCTTGAGGATCTCTGACTCATTCTCACCGACTACAGCCTTGCCATTATTCCAATCAACGACCTAGGTGAATCATTAGTCGAGTATTCAATAACCTCAACAGCTCGGATTTTGGGAGCTCTTGTAGAACTTACAACAGGCCTTTGGAAGCTCGCCTGGTCCTGCTTAAACTTCTTCAGAGCCTCAGAGACGTTGTTCGCGCCCTTGACAACCTGGGGAATCCGGCTTGGTCCGACATATTCGAGGATGGTCTGAACTTGATCCTCAGTGGGAGGGTCCTCGGTAACGTTGAGCTCGAAGGGCTCCCGAGTGTTGGTCGCATTCGTAGCCTCGTTAGCGGCTTGGCTAGCCTGGGTAGAGGCGGTCTTGAGGATGTCGACGATGCGGGTAGAGGCCGGAGAATTGGCCTTGTGGAAGAGGGTGATGATGTCGAGGGTCTTGTGCTATTCACAGGTCACAGGCGCAGGAGTGGAGCTTATCGTTAGCTTGGGGGACTAATCGGGACATTTAGGTGGGGCATTATGGAAACTTTTGACATACAAAGCGGAACATGTTGGGCGAGAGGTGAATTGAAGCTTGCTTGATACCGGCGTTGACGTCGGAGCTCTGGAGGCAGATTTATCGATGTGCAGAAAGCTTGGTTTAACTCGATAGCTCAGGTGAGGTTGCGACAGCCAACCATCCGGCCTGGAATGTGGGGCCTGATATCGATAAGGACTGTTGATGAGTAAGATCAGGCAGGCCACAGACAATAATAATAGACTTCATCACATCCAAAGATGATAGACCCGAACTGCCCCGGACTGCAGCGACGCGGAGGGGAATCTCAATAATTGGATTGATTCTCAAAGAAGGATGCCTCTGTCCCTCATCGGGCGATTTTACTTACCGGTTTGACTTCCATCAATTGAAGCGCACTACATCAAGTTCACGTTGTTTTGGATGCCGTCCGCTGCTTCACCAGGCAAATTTCTGACATTGAGATAACTATTATGCTCGCATCCATACAAGGCACCATGCATCCACTTTGATTGAGTAGATCATAGCTACAACTCCAGCTTAATACGTTGGACTAGCATGTCAATAGTGCAAACAGGCCAGCCGACGATAACCATTCCAAAAGGTACCTCCAAAAGCAAATACCCACCCACGGGTGTCTTCAGACCTTGGCTACGGCTTCTACAGTTTTAATAGAAGCTCTTAGCTTGCACCGCCAATACGCCGCTTAGAGCGCTCCTGAGTATCTAGTAACATTCCCCGGGGTTCACCTTCATTCCTTTAATAGGCGCAAGGTATTGGCTCAGGTAGATCGTGGACATTGAGCCGGATCTCCTAAGACGATGTGGCCAACCCATGTCGCGCCAGCAACATGAATAGCAGGGCCTAGGGTTGATTGATCTAATTGATTGAAGTCAGTAAAAAAAGCTTGGAAGATGCTTCGTAAACAGAAAAAAGACATCAAATCGACAATCAGAATATGTAAGAACATAATATCAGTTAATCGCAAGGTATAGCAACTCCGGCAAGAGCGCCACCAGACGAAATCAATCGCAAATTACCTCATCCTATACGTCGGGGATACAGAGAAACAAGAAGAGTCAGTACTAACCTGTCTACTGGCGGGAATCTGGACTGTGGCGTCCGATTCCCGTGATTGAGGAGCAGAGCTCACGATTGATTCAACAAGGGAAAACGAGGCTCTGAAAATTTCCATCCACCAAATTTATGGGCGAAGAAAATTCCGACGGGGAGCTTTTCTGCTGAGATAATCCATCAATGGAGAAGGGTCGTAGCGCCAATCGCCGCATTTCCTAGCCAGTCACGTGGCGGAAATTCAGCCCCTCCTGGCCGTCCACTGTTAGGGCAAATCCATTTTTTTTGCTCACACACTACCAGCCGACGAGACCTCTAGATCCGCCGGTGTACTGCAACCAACTTCACCACACATAATCTTTCGGAACATTCGAGTCTCGGTACGTTTTACCTTTTTCCAAAATAACAAAACCCCAGAGTTTCATTTATTCTCTCTTTCCTTTTGTTTTCTTTCTTGTTCGTCGCTTCCGACGTCGCCCTACTAACCAGACCCAACCCCGGCAGAAACCACAGTCACAATGGGTGAAGCTTCGATCACGGAATCCAACTGGCGCCTCGTCGAGGTCGGCCGTGTCGTCCTCCTCCAGGGTGACAGCCCCTACGCCGGCCGCCTTGCCACCATCGTCGAGATCATCGACCACAAGCGAGTACGTTTTTTGAACTGTTGAATCGGAGGAAGGATCCCGCGGGAGCCCTTCGCGGGATTCGGAATCCGTGATTTGGGAATTGTTGGAATCGAAAGAGCAAGTTTGGTTGACGCGATGCACTGCAGGTTCTCGTTGACGGACCCTCCAAGGACGCCCCCGTCCCCCGCCATGCCGCCAGCCTCTCCAGGTGCCTCATCTCTTCGCTGATCGTCGAGGGACTTCCCCGTGGTGCCCGCAGCCGCACCGTTCAGAAGTTCTGGGAGAAGAGCGAGATCGACTCCAAGTGGCAGGAGACCAACTGGTTCAAGCGCCGCCAGCAGATCGAGCGCCGCCAGGCTCTTACCGACTTTGACCGATTCAAGGTCATGAGGCTCAAGAAGCAGAGGAGGTTCGAGGAGCGACGCGTCCTCGCGAAGATCAGGGCCAAGGCGTAAATCTCTTTTCGTCTTTCAACTTTCTTCAACTCAACTACACGACGGTCGGAGGATTTGTTTTCGAAGCTTTGCCGGAACAGCAACGTCGAAACTCTTTTTCCCGCTGTCGCGCTGGGGGTGGAAATTAGGGGGCGTTAGCAGTGGATGAAAGGACAAAGCCTGGTTTTAGATGGGTCAGGAATGCATCGGCATGGCAACGCAGGAGTTGCCTGCTTCTCGTTAACTCCGTTTTGGAAGGCTTGTATGTCATATTCATCGCAGATGAACGGCGTCAAAACGGCAAACAAGAGTCATGAAATTCTGCGTTACAAAAAGGAAAGCGGTTAAACAACTACGGTACAAAGATGATTCCCGTCTTGTGAGCAAGTGTCTGCATGTATTCCCAAAACTGAACAGGGCGGCTTTTATATCGCTGAATTGACGTCCGTACGCTCGGCGCCCTCGTAAAATGGTGTAATCGCAAGCGACAGCCGGAGGAGGTCCCGCAAGCCGAATGTGCTTACATAATCAACTTTTCTTCCGTGTGCCGGTTCGGGAATTGGTGATTGTCTGTAGACAGTGGGAAAGTACGTACCAAGCCCTAGATTTTTTGGCTTTTGGAGAGTTTTCCAACCATCACCTCCAATCCACTCCAAACTACCGCCCATTAAACGACCGAACGGCTCTCTCCCAGCCAACCCCATAATCTCCGAACTTGTACCCGGTAAGCGTCCCTGCATCGGAGCCCAATCGTGCCAGGAGGAGGAAAGACGTAGCAATGCGAAGCAAAGCTGGTCAGACCCAAGCGAAATAGGTCGAAAATATCAAAGCTTGGGGTTGGGCGACGAGAATGCGGTGAAACAAGAAGGACGGCGATTGGCGACCGGAGGAGCTATCGGATGATGAGTTTAGGCTGACCAGGCAAAATTTTCCCTGCTTTCTAACAGATTTCCTCCTTTTACAACTCAACCACCACCCAATATGGCGAACCCCCGTGTTGAGGAGCTCCCCGCCGACGAGCCCACCAAGAACACCACCGTCGAGGAGCAGGAGGACGATGTCAGCGATGACGACTCTGATGCTGAGGAGGTCGGAGGCGACCTCCCCGCCGGCTCTACCGGTCTTGTCCTTTCCCGTAACGAGAAGAAGGCTCGCAAGGCCATCGAGAAGCTTCACTTGACCCGTGTGCCTGGCATCACCCGCGTCACCCTCCGCCGCCCCAAGAACGTGAGTGCTTTTCCGACAAAATGGGAATGATAAATGCGGCAGATGTATTCCCCAATTGACGTGGGAAGAAATGCTGTCACGGCGTTGAGATCGGGAATGTTGTTTTGCTAACCCCGGCCATTTGGTGGTATAGATCCTCTTTGTCATCAACCAACCCGAGGTCTACAAGTCCCCCAACAGCAACACCTACATGTAAGATCACCCACTATCCGGCCTCTCTTCAGGGGTTCAAGTGTCCCTTTCACCGGGGCTACACTACACTCATTCCGGTCCTAACGCACGTGGTCAGTGTTTTCGGTGATGCCAAGATCGAGGACATCAACGCTGCCGCCCAGCAGGCTGCCGCTTCCCAGCTCGCCCAGCAGGCCGCCCAGGAGGACCACTCCGGCCACAACCACGGCGAGTCCGGCAAGGGCAAGGAGGTAGCCGAGGACGACAAGAAGGAGGATGATGACGAGGAGGAAGTCGACGCTGAGGGCATCGAGGACAAGGACATCGAGCTCGTCATGACTCAAGCCAACGTCTCCCGAAACAAGGCCATCAAAGCCCTCAAGGAGAACGACAACGATATCGTCAACTCCATTATGGCCCTGAGTATCTAGCACTAAACATGAAGGCTAGTGTGTGAGAGAGCAAGGACAAGATATGGAAGGGGAGGAGCTGTCAGCTCAAGGGGTTGAATAATCGTGTGCGTACACGGTGTGCAATAAACGGCTGGCGAAAAGAATTCCGCCGGTTATATCTGTACTGGTTTCCATAACTTTTTACCTCTTTCTTCCTTGTGGAGGGATTAGAAAATTCGGGGGATTAAAAAGACCGTGCCTCGTTGCCGGTTGAAAACCAGTCCTACTAGACCCTTTCCGTGAACACATATAAGATGTTACAAGAAAATCGGAGTGAATTTTGAAGCATTCATAGTGCATTCCCAGCTATGTTGCAGACGAGAGAATGACTGAATCGCCGAAAAAAGAGAATCCTAGATGTGCCATTGAGTCAACACTTATTATGTAGGACAAACTACCAGATGCACAACCCAGTCACGTTGAAGGTAATGCATCTCCTTGTTATTCAAATCGATATCCGAAATACCCTTACAAGTATCGAGTAACCAATATGAAATAAAGAAAACAACGACGCGGGTCATGCAAAGTCCAGACCAAGATCCAAAGATAGAAACCGACATGTTAATATGGAAAGCTGTGACCGTAGCACCCCGTAAAATACCCAACGCCAGATATATGATGCGAAAATGGCATAACCAATAACCTAATACAACATGCCCCTCAAGCCGGAGAAACTGATGCCATAGCCCGTAGAACACGAGCGGAACCCGAAACCCTGATATAAGAGAATTTCATACCCGAGTCCAGTCGAATCACAGAGCCGAGGGATTACGACGCAGGAGCGTAGATACGGAACTGGACGAAAATGATGCAGTCCTCCACAACGGTACCGAGCGACCCGAGGAGCCAAGGCAACGCAGTGAGGAGGTACTTGGGCTCCTGGGAGTAGGAGAGGAGACTAAGTCCGTACGCGGTGTTCCCGGTAATGGAAAGGAGGAAGAAGAGCAAAGCAAGACCTGCAGAAATGGCGGATTAGCGCAAGCACGGAAATCGGGACTGCAATGCAACTTACCCTCGCACGATTTGTCACGGTAATTTTTGATGATTTGGGGCACACGGGCGCTAGGAATTCTTGTTAGCTAGGCATTTGACGATAACGGTATGAGAGGGTGCGTACCATAGATAGCAAAGAGCGCTGATATAGCCAAGCACAGTTCCGATTTGATACGTAGGGTCGTCCTGGGCGACAGGGGGAACCTCACCAGCGTTGGAATCTGAGTCCCATGCGCCGGATTTGTAGGAAATAAACCAGCCGAGAGTGCCCACGGCGTAGACAGCGAGCAGGCCAAGAGTGTTGTGCAACCAGGGATTGCTATCAGGCGTCTCGTCCTCCCCAGTAACTACCTTGCGAAGAGGATCGAGGGTCGACTCTTCATGGATCGCTGCGCGGCGGTGAGAGCCGGGTAGGCCGAGAGACGTGCTTCGTCGTCGGTTGAGAAGGGGGGAGTGCTCAGTCGGGTCGGGAGAGATGGTATCCTCTCGAGAGGCTCGTCGGCCGCGGCGATTGTTGAGGCGGGCATTCTTGGCATTGTAGTAGAGGACCTGGCTGATAAGGATCAGGTCGGCCATGCAAAAATAGCTAGCGAGGGCAATTGCAGTCGGTGCTAGGTTCGTAAAGAGGGCACCTGTTTACCACGATTTTGTTAGTCGTCTTTCAATCGCCTCGCAGGTGTCCGTTGTCCTAAGCCGTATCCGCCGAACTCGGCCATGGGGGCGACAAAATGTTGAGGAGATGGTCGCAGGCGGATTTGGATCGTGGTGAATATCTCGACAACGCACCTGATAAATTGGTTATATCACCAAGGAGCCAAATGAACAAGAATCCCATCGATAAGGCATCTGCCCTCTGAGCCTTGTAATTGGTAATGAGTTGTGGTAGCTGCGATCAATTGGCCATGATGTCAGCGTCATCACCACACGCGCACTCGACAATTTTGAGTTTATCCCACGGTTGGACCCCTTCCCGAACAAACTTCCCGCAATCATGCGAGCAGAAGAAAAAAAAAACATACCAATAGACAAATCCATGCTGTTAGACTGATACTTCCAAAAATACCAGAGAGTGCCTCATTAAGAGTGGGCGGCTTGACGAACGCCGCGATGCTCGGCAATACCATGGTGGAGGGAATGAAGCCTACAAAGACAGTGCGAAGCTGAGATTTTCTTGGGCCAGAGATGTAGGCTTCCTTCAAAGGAGCATGGGCAAAAGAAGAGGCCAAACAGGGTGAAAACTTGTAGGCCCTCGAAAAAGAGGATAAAATCTAGAATAAATGGAGTCCGAGCAAAGAAAACAGGGAATCGAAGGAGGAAGGCTGAGAAGTGGTCACCTGCGCAGGAGGAGGAGTCATTCAGGACAAAGTTGTAGATTGCATGGGTTTGTGTGGGTGTGCAGTGGGTGGTGTGGGGTAAAAAGAGACATCGAAACTCCAGACCCTGCCGCGCTGCTGGTGCTTTTGTTGTTATCGCAAGGTGCGGCGGGACCGATAACAGCGCCAGCAAGCAAAAGAGGGAAAGGATCTAACCCCAATTGACTGTCTAATCGGGAATAAACCTCGTATCATAGGCTGAGCGAGCGATAGTGGATCCTGCCCGAGGAGTGGCGCTCGTCGCTCAGCCTGGAGGTCACAGTCAGCACGCCTCGCACTCGCTGAAATGGAGATTGACTCCAGCGGTGAATTACCAGCTGCATCACACGTAATCTGAGAGGCACTATCTCCAGAATAAAGTACCGTAATCCAAAACTTGACGCAGGACCGGATTAGATCAAGATCGTGTAGTTTTACGAGAGATGAACTACTAAAATCGAGAGTCAACGTGTTCGAGCGTTGGGCAAGACACACCCACTATCACGGCAAGCCCCAGAGTTTCATCAGCAAAGCCATTTTGGCGGGATTTGATTTGGGTCCCAGTGTCACGGAGATATGAACATCTTGAACAACATTTCAAGACAAAATAGTATTTTAGATGCGCGTCTCCATTTCCCAGCAAGCCACATCTGGATTGACTTTCGTAGCGACAATCCTAAATCTCCGATTGAACTTCACGATCACATAATCCTGTTGCACAAGATTAGTGAAATCACACTGATGAACCCAGTCGTGTAGCACAGCATTCCAGAGATCCAGAACCCTTCATCGTCCCGCGTCCCGCCCGCGGTGCCAGATCCAGTTGAACCCTTCTTTTGGAGCGGGTGATGACGACAGAGGGTGCTGCAGACTCTTTGATAGATCACAGCTGACTGGATAGAAAGGCATCCAGCCAGCACGCTCTCCCGCCAAACGAATACTTGGTTTCACGTGGGGTCAGCACGCGCCATCCGGGCGTGGCTAGCTGGTTTGGCGCCCGCCCACGGTCTCCGCCCCGCGCCCACCCTCCTGTTCAGCTCGTCTAGCCCGATCGAGTCGCTCTGACTGCGCGCTGTGAGAGCTCGCTTGGGGTGCTCGGGTGCCTGGCAGCCTGTGGATGGTGATCGCGGCCTTGTTTCTCTAGCAACTCGGCGCCGCCATTTCACGCGGCCAGCTCTACTCAACCAAGCTCAACCAAGCTCAAACAAGCTCTTGAATTCGAATAACAATTTCGTTGTTGACGGAAATCCTCTATTTTCTTCTCTTCAATTTATAATTTTTCTCCGTTACTCCCAGAATTTATCGCTGGATAAATAAATAGCTCGCACCCACTACCTCAGCTCCTTCCTCTTTTGAATAGCTACTCCAAGCTTCAAATCTCTCGGCTACAGACATGAGGGTCTCGTCAGGCTTCGTTGCGCTCGGTGCGCTCGGCTTACCGCAGGCTCTTGCCTGGGGAAGTACGTCCAAATGATGACCGCAATTACGAGTACTCGCGGCAGTCTTGCTAATAGAGAATCTCCAGGTCTGGGCCACATCACGACCGCCTACTTAGCCTCCGAGTTCGTCTCCAACACCACCGAGGCCTATCTCAAAGACCTCCTCTACAACGAAACCTCTGACTACATGGCCAACATCGCCACCTGGGCTGACTCCGTTCGCTACACTCGCTGGGGCCGCTTCACCAAGACCTTCCACTTCATCGATGCCAAGGATAACCCGCCCTTCTCCTGCAACGTTGACCTCGAACGTGACTGCAAGGAGACCGGCTGCGTCGTGACCTCACTCGCAAATTATACCCAGCAGTCCCTCGATCCCGCTCTAGGCTGGCGCGACCGCAACATCGCCGCTAAATTCGTCATCCACTTCATCGGCGACCTACACCAGCCGCTGCACAACGAAGACGTATCGAGGGGCGGCAACGGCATTTATGTGCTCTGGCATGGGTCCGAGGTGAACTTGCATCGCGTGTGGGATAGCTCGATTGCTGAGCAGCACGTAAACGGCCGGCGTAGGGGCAAGCCGTTCGAGATGGCCAAGAGGTGGTCGGAGCAGCTCGCCCACGATATCAGGGAGGGCAAGTATGCGGCGCAAAGGGAGAGCTGGCTGAAGGACATGGATATTGATGATGTCATTGGCACTGCGCTCGCTTGGTCCAGGGAGTGCAACGCCTACGTCTGCACCCATGGTGAGTTTTGTGTATTGAAGGCAGAAATCGAAGCTGGAGGAATATGTACTAACGTGCGCTCCAACAGTTTTCCCTGAGGGCCCTGTCGAAATTGCGGGCAAGGAGCTATCCGGAGACTACTATGAGCGCGCCGCCCCCGTCGTCGAGCTTCTCGTAGCCAAGGCCGGCTATAGGCTCGGCGCCTTCCTCGACCGTGTTGTCGACGGCTATCTCCAGAAGAACGGCCAGAACACCATCTCTGAGGAATTGTAAGATCCTTTCGGCGTCTTTTCTTTTTCATTTATGATGAAGATATACATGATTTTGGACAACTTTTTGTAGCTGCTCTGTAGCTCTTTGGCATGGGACATGTACTCAACTTGGGATTCTTTTTATTGCCGGATATGACATGCAAATGTATAGAGATAACACGAAGATATTTGAGAAGTCGTTACAAATGCCGAATATGACATTATAGCCGTGCGAGGTGTGCGTGAGACATGTTCAACTGTTGATATGACACAGGTGAGATGAGCTTTTCGAACGCGCTCGCTTGATCAGAAGAACCTGATCGAAGCACTCAATGCCCCGTCTCGGAATACCGGCGTATTGCGGCGTCCTGGTCGAGACGCCTTCATGGCACGACGCCCTCGACCGCGTCTTGCGGTCGTACCTTTCAGCCTTAGATCCATTCAGGTTCCGCACATCAGGAATCCCGCATATATGAACTGTATGGTTGGGTTTACTAAGATGGCCGGTGAGACGAAGCCAGCGCCTTTCATGATCTTGAGCCTCGGGCATACCGTGACGGAGGGTGAAAAGAAGAGCTCCCCCCAACGATCCCCTCCAAGCCACCAGATCCCGCAAATCCACGCAAGTTTACCCCCAAAAATCCAAGCACATGAACCCTCGCCAACACCTGCCCATTCCTCACTTCCCTCTCTATTCCTGGGCTGCGATCTACGACAAATCTCTGCCGGCGATCATGTAGCGATTCACGCTGGTTGATCGCCGACAGAGAATCAAATATCACCCCGCGACCTACTTCGTCGAGCGATGCGAGAGCGTCCGTCCAGCGCCGAGCGAGCAACAGCGGATCAATATGCCGGCAGTACTTGCTCGTTGCTATGCCTTACACAAGACAGAGTGGAGGTCCAAACCATCATTTATAGTGATCTGTAAGGGAAAAAGAAGAAGAAAAGATATCACAAACAATCCCTGTTTTACTCAAATTTCACCGGAACAGGAAAGGTTAAAGATGTGATCGATACTCACTTCCCCTCTTGGCCATCTCAAAACAGATAAGAGCTTGAGTAAACGCCAAGTAAAGGGCATGCAACCTTCATGCCATCTCATATGTCGAAGGAAAGTGGGCTTCCATTCCCTTCGATAAGCTCCCAAAGCGCGTGTTTGCATAATAGTATCATAAAGGGTGGGGAGGAAGGGCCATGAGCCTTCCTGCCTTCCTCTTGCAACGGGTTGAACCCTTGCTCTAGGAACAGAGATTTCCGAAAGCACGTTTCCCTTTCATTCGTTGAAGTTTTTGGTTTCTCTATTGTGGGTCTAGATTCCTCGAGGAAGGAGAGACCGTTTCACCGTGTTCCAGGAAGCCAGACTGCAAAGTTAGACCGTCTAATGGGTGAAAGAAAGGTCGGTTAGATTCTACATCCACCAGGAAGGCTGGTGGGAGGTGTGGAGCCGAGACATAAGCGGCAATCTATCCGTAATCCCAATACGATAAAGGTACGGTAGCATTTCTGACAAAAGGATTCCAGAGCAAGACCGACAGTACTTTTTTTCTCGAAGTCTTACAGTGGATGACCAAGGGTTGGATGTACGAAGTAAGCAAGGGGTGGAAAAGCGCTGAACAAATGATCAAACTTATAGCTGGAGGTGCACAATGAAGCCAGCGTCCGACCCTTGTGCTCAAATCCAGGGCCCGTTTCATACAGTGTTGCTGGGGAGGCTCAAACACGAGGGTTGTGTCAGACCTGACCACACATACCCTGCTCAACCCACATGAAATCCTCGAGGGGGGTTGTGAGACCAAGCGGAAGATTGACGCAATTGGCTCTCTCATTTGTTCCCATCCGTAGATACTTTTTATCATTTCAGAATTCTCACCAGAAAAGTTCAGAGGAAAATTTCGGAATCAAGAGTTCCACGTTGCAGGGTGCATCAAGAACCTTGTTTTCCTGGTCTAGACTCTTTAAGTTTCGGGTCAGCGAGCAAGGTTTAGTTTAAAAGAGGCTGAACAGGGTTGAGGGGCTCTATCGAGATGCCGGACCTTGCGCAAATGATCTCGACAACAAAGCTTCCGTCTAAAAATTATGAAGGGCAAAGGAAGACTTTTTATAGCGGCGAAAAATACGACAAGAGTAAGCGAATATCGATCGACAGAAGTGTATGCCGTGATCTGTTGAAGATGAGCCCAGGTTCAGCAGGTGAGGCGATCAATCTGGGAATGCCTTTTAGCCAGATCGACGAACAATAACCCGTGTGCAGACCAGCTCTTCAGCGTGATATTATAATGATTCCATGATTATTAGCAGCTTTTTAATGCCCTCTCAATTGAGAGGGAACCTCGCCATCGGAATATGTCTTCCTCGCCTTATAGTTCGGACCCCTAGCTCAATGGCAATTTTGTGATTTGTCTGTGCCGGGCTAAAGGCTGGGCCAACAGGCCCATTTCAATGCCGGAGCAAATAAGCTCCGTAGGCATAAGCCAAAGCAAAAACCCCCAACCGGCTCCATGGCCAGCAGGTAAAATGGGGAGCCTTGAACTGGGCGGGACCCGGCCTGAGCTTGACGCAACTTATGGTTAAACACCCACAGCAGAGAATTCGAATAAGAATCCTGGCCGCTAGGGAAAGAAGTCCTCCGTCCCGGGGTGGGTCCTTGTCTGTAGAGGCAGGCCTAAATGCACGATGACATAACAGAGCACGGGGAAGGGTCGACACTTGTCGCACATGCAATAGAACTCGAGACAGCTGTCATCCCTTGAAGATGGATATTTGACTCATCATCGCTTGAGGAGGGCCTAGACCATGTGCGCAACTGTGGGAGCGCAGACATAGAGCGCCGGTCCAGGCCTCAACACTTCGCGGGTGTCAGAAGGCCAAGGCCCTTGCACCCCAGGAGCGTCAATGCTGAAGAAGCCACAAGAGGGGCCCAGGCCGTTCACCGTCGCATTTGACCAGCATTTCAAACGAGAACGAGAACAGACTCACCAAGAGACAGAAGAATCCCAGCAATAGTGTATTAACTGCTCGGAGAGAGATCTCAAAAGGAGTAATAGAGATTCCACTCCACCAAGCATGTCTGCACACTGTACAAGTGGAAATATCGATGGAGGCATGTGCCAGGCTCTTCGACCTTGGCTCCCATCCAGATGGGGAGATAGTCTCAGCGATAGAAGGCAAAGGATGGGATGAGAAATATCAGTTGACATGGCTGTCAATGGGCACCATGCATCCCCTCAACCAAGGATTAGGAAAAGGGTGAGTATAAGCGGACATGCCTCCTTCGATCATCCAGCGGCAAGGCAATGGCTAGATGATTAAAGGGAGCGGTTCAAACGGCAAACTGGTCCGCTGTCGATAGCACCGGAAAATCGGCATAAGAGCGCAAAGGCGGCCAGCAAGCGAAGGAGGGCGAACCAGCAAGCGTGGTCGGAGATTCACTCTTCGAACCTGGCGCCTGGCGCGAGGACCCAGCAAAGCGAAGAAGATCAAAGAGCTGGAGGCGCAGAATCATCAGCGGGGGATGGGCGAGGAACGTGTTTGATATCCCACAGATCATTCAAGCAAGTAACAATACTGCGTCTCGTTCTTACCTGGTTGAGAATGCAGGTCGAGCGAGTATTAACATTAAGCCATGAGTGTCATACAGTACAATGTTGTTCCTCATACTGTAAATATTACTGGGTACGCGCTTGACTTGGAAGCAGCGCCAGGCCCATTAAGCTGGCTACAGTCGACCAGCGCAAAGGGCAGGCGAACCCACAAACTTTACTTGGGTAAGGTGGCGGCAGCGAGGTGCAGGGTGCGGGTGCGGGTGTAGGCTAGCTCTTGCCGCTCTCGGATAACGCTTGAGGACGCCATGTCTCGGCTCGCTTCAGCAGCAAGCGTCCGAAACTGACATTTGCCTGATCTCCACAATTTAAGCTCTACCATTGGCCAGGGCCGGGACCTGCGACACAAGCAACTTCAGGCACCAGGGGGAGCCGCAACTCTGCGACGATCAACGACACCTCCATCTCTTTGCTGAACAATTTCCCCGTTCTGTGACTGACTCTTTCTCGCTCTCTTGGACCTACTCCTTGATTCTCAACCAAAGAGGCGCGATTGAGGAGCAATTCTATTCCCCCCCTTTTCGACGATAGAATCCCCACTCGACAGTTTCGAGATTCCCACTGCATGGGCATCTTTAGGGGGTGCCCCTTTAGACAAACACACCCCGACACCTACTGATTCTCTCCGCTTCGCCCCCCACCAAAAGATCGCCTTGCTATGGGCATCTTCGACAAAATGCCAGCGTACCCAGGCCTGACATCGATGCTGGCTTTCGCACATCGCGAAAATCTCATGCCGTGCTAGCCCCCATAATCCAGCAATTTCCCAGGTCTTGAGGGCTGATTGCCAAGATCACCCCGTTGCCGCCTGCCGCTCGCTGCGACGGACAACACCGGCTTCATGATCTCTCGTAAACAAAGGGCATCGCCAACTACAACCCTCGCAAAAAAAAAAAAAAAAAAAAAAAAAAAAAAAAGTAGTACGTACGTATCGGGTACGCAAGATAATAGAGTAGGGTTAATCGCAGGCTTTTTGGATTCTTTTACCCCCCCGCTCCAGCATGTTCCTCGTCTCTCGTGCATTCTTCGACACAAGTCGAGCGAGCCCGGCCCATGATGTCGGTTCCTACCCTTCCTCTCCTCTCCCTCCTCCCTCCACCCCCCTACTTCCTGTCATCCCCTGTAACCCTTGTTTTGGAACCGTGGAGACCTTTCCCCTGCCATCCACCAGGCTCGTCTCCTTTTCAATTCGCATCTGAGCACCAATCGGCGTCTATGGTGCTTCCCTGCTCTAGAACCTAGAACTGCATCTGGTTCCCTGACTACGGAGTCGATCCCAAATCCCACGCTTTGCTGTCATCCCTGTTCGCCGTCCCTGAGCGCGAGACCCACCCCTGTCAGGATGAACATCCGCCCTTCCAGGTTGACACCTCGTGGACTATTTGTCTCCCTTCATCCCCTCTCGTCCTCTTAATTGATCTCTCTCTCGACCTCCACCGTTCTTTTCTCCTGCTTCGCTTCGGCAATTCTTTTCTCCCTTAACTCTTGCTGGGCAATCTTCTCCAACGCTGGTAGTGTTGTTTCCTACTTTTTACATTCGCTCCTTTCTTCCTCCAAACTTTTTTGTCCACACTTGATCACTCTTTGGTTCAGGTGCTTTCTCTTCTAAACGCTCCTTGAAGCCTTCTTTCTCTATTGCCAACATTCAAGCTTGTCACGGTCTGGAACCAGTTTACTTGTTTTTAAACGTATTCTACTGCACTTAGTCCAATTCCCATCTGAGTCCACGAGTCAAAATGCTTCCCAAGCACGTTCTCCTCGCCGTTCTCGGCGCCCTCTCCGTTGCGGAGGCCTCAGTAATCCACTACGATTCTCCTATTGCAAACACCCTCGCCCGACGACAGAACCGATTCGGCGGTGGCAGGAACCGTGGTGGAAACAACGGGGGCAACAACGGGGGCAATCAGGGCAACAACAACCAGGGTAACCAAGGTCAAGATCAGAACCAAGGTCAAGACCAGAACCAAGGTCAAGACCAGAACCAAGGCAACAACGGCGCTCAGGCCGGTGGTAACACCTGTCTTTCAAACGACGTTATCCAGGCTGCCTCCGCCTCCACTGGTCAAGGTGACGTTACTGAGGACGGCCAGGCTCCCTCGGCTACGTAAGTTTCCGCTCTCCGTTTTATAGAAGGGGGCTTTCTTTTTCTAATGAGAGGTAGTGATGATGCCAACTTCATCAACTTCTGCGCCGGTCAGACCTTGACCAATGGTCAGCAGGTCCAGGGTGGCTCTTGCAACGGTATCGTCATGGGCAAGATCCCCAGCGTCAACCGCATGATCACCTCGATCATCCAAAACCCTCAGCCCGGCCAGACTATCCAGGAGAACGAGACTTTCGACATTGTTGTGAACACCCAGAACCTGGCTGCCGGATCCTTCACCAATCCTCAGGAGACATACTACTCGGCTCCTCAGGATCTTGACGGCCAGGGCCGCATTATTGGCCACACACACGTTACCGTCCAGGACCTCGGAAACAACCTCACTCCCCAGAACCCTCCCGATGCGCAGCAGTTCGTCTTCTTCAAGGGTATTAACGACCAAGGCAACGGACAGGGCATTCTCTCAGCTACCGTCACGGGCGGTCTCCCCGCCGGCAACTACCGTGTCTGCACCATGACCGGTGCCTCCAACCATCAACCCGTCCTCATGCCTGTCGCCCAACGTGGTGCTCAGGACGACTGCACAAAGTTCACTGTTGGCAATGCCAACAATGGCGGCAACAACAACAACAACAACAACAACAACGGTGGTAACAACAACAATAATGGAGGCAACAATGGTGGCAACAACAACAACAACAACAACAGTGGGTCTAACGACCAGAACGCCGGCAATGGCGGCAATGCTAATGACCAGCAGAATAACGGCAACAATGACAACAACCAAGGCAACAATAACGGCGGCCAGGGCGGGGACCAGGCTGGCGATAACGGCGGCAACAATAACAACAATAACAACAACAACAACGGCGGTGGCGGTGGAAACAACGGAGGTGGTGCTGGAGGCGCTACCGCGGCGAGCGCTTTGGGCGGCATTGCGGCGCCCGCGGTAGAGGATTCAGGCAACACGGACAGGCCCTTCTCGGTCAATGGAAACACGTTCGTTAACAAGGCTGCAGCAGTTCAGCGAGCGTGCGACGTCCAGAACAACCTCTGCTCAGACGCGGTCAATGGCGGACAGCTTCAGGGAGCCAACCTTGGAGACTGCGGCGCTCAAGTCGCCAAATGCGTCTCGGAGCTCTCGTAAAGAACGATCGACGCCCTCGCCGAAATGAAAACGGACAACCAGGCGGAAAGCTCTTTATTCATCGAGAATATTGAATTGACGAAACGCAACTGTATCTCTTGCACTTGGAAGTCTTGTACATGACAAGTCCACTCGGGGATAGGTGGTCATCTTTTCTTTATGTTTGAACTCTTTTTTCTATATTTCTGCATCGTCGAGCCTTGACACCCCTGAGGCTCTACAACAAGCACGGGCAGCTCTGCTCTTGTTTTTTTCCCGTCCGTTTTCCGAGACACTTTTTTTTAACTCCTGTTTCCTATGTACCGTCAAACCTTAATGTCCCGGGTTTTTTACGTTGTTGTTGTATATTTAGAAGAGAAGGGCAGGTGGGAGGGGAGCCTTGAGGACCCGAAGGTAGATAGTCTGAGACACCACCTGCTTTTGAGTGTAAAAAATAGGAGACACACTTCCAGCAAAAGTTTTTGTTCCGAGGGTTATCGGGGTTTCCTGTGTATATTGATGAATATTTTGCGATGAATGAGACGAACTCTGGAGACATGATCTGAGAGTATCTTGTGTCCTTGAATGCAAAGGATAGAGAGGCATGTAAGTGACGTCAAGAAATAGGCCTCTGCCATGTGGAGCCATGCCATGGCCTGCAATGCCACCTCTTGTCCTACTTAGTAATCCAGCGTTCCTAGAGATTGTGTGAGGTTGACTATGGCCTGGCCTGACGGATGACCGGGATACTGTTGCGCCGTTTCGGGGCGGTTGTCTCGAGACGTGTGCGGTGTGGGTTGTCGCTTCATGCGGTGGAGACACACGGAGGATATCCCGTTTGAAAAAGGTCGCCGCCATGGCGTCGGTGGGCTTGCAAAGCAAAATAGGGTGTACAGGGGGGCCTGGCGTGCCTCGCAATGGAGAATCTGAAATAACTGGAATAAAAGTATAAGATTGAAGAGAAGGTCCGGATTCCTGCACAGGGGTTTGCGGGCGGCAAAAAGCAGGCGGTTAGAGAGATGGTTTCCAACTTGGTTGGATATCTGTGGGTTTACGGTGAGACCGGCGCTTACACCGGGAGCTGAAATGCCAGCAAGTAGTGTCTTGGAGCTGAGCTGGCCGAGATGAGATGTGGAAGTCGGCCGGTCATGGGGGCCTAGTATTGAATCTCTTTTTTATCCGATTTCTTTTTTTCTTTGCTAGGTTTGTGTTGGTGAATTTTTCAAGTCTTTTGACACCGGCGCTTGGTAAGATTGTCATTTTCCAGGGTGCCCTGTTTGGATGGTTGGACTGTCGAGGTTATGACGATAGTTCCAGAAGCCCAGCATTTGGGCCCGTTTCATTTCTCGCTCAGAGAAAACCATGCGTTCTCCGCCCGTTCTCGCGTCCGCTTTCCCCGGAAAAAACCGACGGTCGCCCCGCAACATAGATCGACCAGTCCAGAGGGGTGAGGGCGTGTACCACTCGCCAGCGAGGAAATCCGTTACGAGATGCGCGGGGGAAAAGGGGTGTGTGGTTTGGGTGAGGGTTTCGGAATTTGGCGAGCGGGATGGGATTTGCCAGGTCGGCGGGTGGGGTTTGACTCGGCCGAGACGGGATGTACGGGTTGGCGATGGAATCTTTCTCGACGATTTGGGAAAGGTTTGGGGTTGGGATTAGAGGTAGTTTGGGAACGATGGGTGTTGTTGATGGGGTGCATTTGATGAGGAGGGAATAGATGTTCTCCCGCTGGGCTGGGGCTTGTTCAGTGCGCTTGCACGAGTATTGGATTGCCTGGCGGGTAGATGATCCTACCTTGTGAGCTGACGGTGCCTACCTTCGTACTTACAAGTGCTTTGAGGCTACGAACGTGAGCATACACCGCATTAGTTGGGTTACAAGACGGAAAACACCTTTTGATGCTAGCATCGAAAACGATCCTAGTCGTACAGTAGAAGCCAAAGCTGCTCAAGAGCCGCAATGACGAACGACGGGTTCTCGGATGCATCGACCGAAATAACCACATCTAGATTATCTAGATTATACAACAAAGGAACCGGTCCGTCAATAAAACTGGCGCTCCAGGAACAAAGAAAGCAACAACCAACCCAACCAAAGTCGGTCTAAGTTTAGAATACTCGCTGTGCCGCCGGGAATGATCCACCTCATTGTTCGTGCTAATGGTTTCTATGGCTGACTGGCTGAAAGCGGCCCTAAAAGATGCCCCTTGCCCCGACGATGCCTTCGATGTCGCTGCGAATATCAAATCAATATGGTGAACGTCTGGGAAGTCGTCACGGAATTCGTTGTGGGCAGGTCCCATCATTGAAAATGATTTTGCCACCCATGCGCTCTCAAAAGGCCCCGGGAGCCGGTGATGAAGGTTTGTTCAAACGTAGTTGAAGCTAGGGCCACCGGGGTTGTACTGGTGGTCTTCGAGCTTGTGGGCTACGATATCTCTTCACGCGGCTCTCGGCCTAGGATTTCCCAAGGGGGTTGACCCTGCCGGCATGGAGCCAGCGTTGGTGAGGCTAGACTTCAGGTCTCGCTTCCCAAGGAACGAGTTGGCCGGCATCTCCTCTACGCTCTAGACGCCACCCTGACGATTGACACCGCCCGCAAGAAAGGCGCCGCATTGGTTGCGGAGAACAGTAGACATGGGAAGAAGCCCACTCGCTTCCAGATCAAAGGTGGAGGAGTCTCGTTTTCCAGAGCTCCTCCCGGCGCGGATCTTGCATTTGCAAAGTACGGCCCTGTAAGCGGTCGGGACCGATATTGGGCCCACCAAACATTCGAGGAAAGATATCGTTGCAGCGTTCTTCGTAGCTTTGGAGGATGGTTCCATTGTAAGCTTCGCCAACAATGTCCTTGGGGATGGGGAGGACCTAGACATTGTCTACTACCAAGACCGCCAAGTCAGGAAATGGTCGTTAACCAGGAACGCGGGGTTGCAGTGTTGTAAGGGTCGCGAGTGAAGACTTGACTAAGATGGTATAAATCGAGATCGAGGCCCGAGCCTATCGAAGCGCGGATGGGGAACATCGAGAATAGATTACGCTATGGAGAGGTGCGGTGTTTTGTATACGTGCTCGGCCCCAGTCCCGAGCATCTTGCTAACCAACCTTGCTCGAGCCGAGCATGTCCTCTTTTCGTGAACGGACATAATCTAGCCCCCGGCGAAGCCACCTCCAGAACATACAAAACCATACTTTCGCGAGATGGCTCAGCGGCTTAGCGCGAGCTTCAAGCTTCCGGGCCCCCGGGGGGGGGGGGGGGGGGGGGATATCGCGCGGCGGAGATGCAGCGGGGCGCTTCCCACAACTTCACGCCTTACCACATATCTCATCTCTTTGAGTTTGTGGGCTGAAAAGAGCCCTACGTAGAAGCTCGCCGGAGGTAGAGGTTTTTCTTTGACGCCAAGCGTTTTCTGGCCCGTGGAGGAAGAAGTCAACTCGCCGGGTGGGGGAAGCTTGCAGTCCGAAGGTTGAAAGAAGAAGTGATGCGGCGTGTGACTCAACTTCTTCAGGGTTTGTGAGCTATAGTGCGATGGTAAGTAGTCTGGAGCTTCTGCTACCTCTCAGAATCGCTTCAATAACTACATGATGCGCGAGCTTTATGTTGTAGATGGTGGCTCCCTCATCTGCACCTGGAGGAAGGAACGAGGTGCGAACAACATCGCGGGCTCCTTCTCTCTCTTCTTCAAGGGTCAAACCCCGCCATAGCTTTATATATGAGGATCACTTACTAAACTACCAGCCGAGTTGTTCAAGTGATCCTGCAATCATGATGGTCCGGCGGGCCAGGGCCAGCGACTCATTGGTTAGAAAACATCTCCGGAATGGTTTCGTAGGAAGTACGGGTTCGACCCCGAAACCGAGCTTTTTGCCCAATTCTTTTCTTCTTCTTCTTCTTCTTTTTTTTTTTTTTTTTGGGGGGGGGGGTTCATTCGCGTCCATCTTAGCAAACCAGTTTCCAGAGAGATATCATGAATCCATTCAACACTGATGCTAGGTTGAAGTCGAGCAAAGTCTACGTATAGCAATCAAGTCGCGAGAAACCCTCTCCGATGCCCGGACGCAATTGGCCCCGGAATTTGGGAAAAGTACCCCGCCCCCACCATGAGCATTTTGCCTCTCGCTTGGCCCTGAGCTCCAACTTGCACTAGCCAACCCGATGGACGGCGTTTGAAATTTCGACGACCCTTCTTCTGACTCACCTTCTATCGTTGAAGCGACCGAGAAAGCCACCAAAGCAGTCTTTCTGCGCTACGACACCTCCCCTTCCTCCTCCTAGCCAATTCCTAGCGTTATCACCAGATCGACCAACATGGCCCAATTCCCCACGAAAAAGTGCGGTGCGTGTGCTACACCCTCCACTCAATTGCGCCCCGGCCATGCTCTCCCCATGTGATAAAACGTACTGACGCGGTGCGTAACCAGGTGTGCTCGGCTGCACGGGCTCCGTCGGCCAGCGCTTCATCCTCCTCCTCTCGAAGCATCCCTACCTCAAACTCCATGCCCTCGGCGCCTCCTCGCGCTCCGCCGGAAAGAAGTACAAGGATGCTGTGAGGTGGAAGCAGGCCTCGCCCATTGGCGACGCCGGCGAGATTGTCGTGAGGGAGTGCAAGGCCTCTGAGTTTGCCGACTGCGACGTCGTCTTCAGCGGCCTCGACTCAGACGTAGCTGGCGAGATCGGTACGGAACCGCCCCACGCCCAAATCTGGCGCAAACACCCTTGGCGCATGCTAACGCACACTTCCTTTCAGAAACCGAGTTCCAGAACGCCGGCCTCGCCGTCTTCTCCAACTCCAAGAACCACCGCCAGGACCCCGACGTCCCTCTCGTCATCCCCACCGTCAACCTCAACCACCTCGACCTTATCCCCCACCAGCGCAAGACCCGCTCCTCCGACAAGGGTCTCCTCGTCTGCAACTCCAACTGCGCCGTCGTCGGCGTGGCCGTCCCCTTCGCCGCCCTCCAGGCCGCCTTTGGTCCCATTGACTTCGCTTCCGTTGTCACCATGCAGGCCGTCTCCGGCGCCGGCTATCCCGGCGTGTCCTCCATGGACATCATGGACAACGTCGTCCCCTTCATTTCTGGAGAGGAGGACAAGCTTGAGAACGAAGCCCGCAAGATCCTCGGAAAGATGACTGCCGACGGCACCGCCTTCGAGGAGCAGAGCGCTCTGCGCATCTCGGCCGCGTGTAACCGCGTGGCCGTCATGGACGGCCACACCGCGTGCGTGGCTCTCAAATTTGTGAAGCAGCCACCGCCCTCTCCCGAGGAGTGCATCGAGGTGTTGAGGAATTACACGAGCGAGGCCAACACCCTTGGTTGCCCCTCGGCGCCGGTGCCGCCTATCAAAGTGTTTGACGAGCCTGATAGGCCGCAGCCTAGATTGGATAGGGATCTGGAGTCGGGTTACGCGGTGAGTGTGGGACGGGTGAGGAAGGACGATGCTGGTATCTTTGACCTCAAGTTTGTGTCTTTGAGCCACAACAGTAAGTTTTTTCTTTTGTTCAGCCGGCCGTGGTCGTGCGGATATCTAACTAACATGGACAATAGCTGTTATCGGTGCTGCAGGCGGCTCCATTGTCAATGCCGAGGCTGCCATTCTCAAGGGATATATTGCGTAAAGCAGACTCTCTAAACCATTCAATACTTTACGTATCAATGAAATACACTCAGATTTTTATTGGAGAACTTCGCCAAGCTCTTGAACGCTTCCTGTACCCTAGACTCACTCCAGCCCCCGTCTCTCGTCTCTCGTCTCTCGTCTCTTTGATGTAAGACCCGCGAGTCATGGCTCGCTCGCCCGTAGCCCCTTTCCTGACTCACATCATTTTGATCACTCGCTCCAACAGTTCAACCAAGCAGGAACGAAGCCCAACTGGACCAAGAGATGGCACTGGTCTAGGACCCAGCCCGTACAACCCCTTCCTTTCGTAGCAAAATCATCCTCGCGGTTGTCGGCTTCAACGATCGCATCTATAAATTGGGTGACCGGAACTCCTAGCGTATGATCCACTGATACAAATAGGTATCTATCCTCAGTAACGTACTAGTCGCAGTCCATAATGTGAAGCACTCTCCGGTAGCTGTACCCGGGTTCTGGAGCTGCCTCGTACTTCACTCGGGCTCATGTTGACGTCGACTGATTCGTTGGACCCCGCCCTAAAGTATCTTGTCCAGTGATTTCCGCCATTCGCGAGGAGGCCACGGAGAATATGGTGTTGAAGATGCGTTTCGGATCACGAATAGTCTCCAATTGGATACGAACTGAAGGGGTTTATATTCCGGCTCCTTGGCTGAGAGAGCCGGAGTGCTAGAGGAATTCCTCATTTCCGAATTTGGAAAATCCGCCAAGTGTAGGGAGTAGATGGAGATAGAAATGGACGATTGGGTGCCTGCAGGAGGTCATATCGGAGTATATGGGTCCAACAGCTCGAGGAAGCCACCCTCCTCTTGGTAGTCGCTGAGACGATTCCAACGGGTAAGCACCAGCAAAACCAATAAGGCCTCTCTGTCAATATGCAGACCGGTATAACCACGGAGTCTTACGCAAGCATGGAAAGCCTTTCGATAGGCTTCGTGTGCTCTCTTACGCAATCTAGTTCTGTTCGGTGCCGTCGCTGGGAAGTCTATCTTTCAGTGCTGGTTGCTGCTTGTCAGTGAAACCAACACACATGACAATCGAAGCTCTCGTGTGATTATATTTCAAAGACATCCTAGGTGCGATTCCTCAGACGACTCAATATCGAACCTCTACTCTAACCACATAAACATCGGCCCTGACGTATGCGGCCCTAAACAACAGCCTCTACGGCGATATGGATTTATTCGCGGTCAAGAATCTGGTTGGCATTGGAGCAAATGTCAGCCCCATCGTATCACATCACACAATTCCCCTAGCTCACCCCTCCTCAAGTCCCCAGTGGCTACTGGCTCTAGAATGTCGTCCGTCTTGAGCGGGTCCTCTGGAAAGACTGTCGAGCTGAATGTGAGCCTTAGTTGATCCGATGAATCTAGCCCGGGATCCGGATGACATGGGCGGTAGGTTAGTAGAAGTAGAGAATAGATGTACAGAGCACTGCGAAGACTAGACGAGCTTTATGGATTATGATGGACTATGCTTGCCGAGGGTGATAACCTATGCAATACTAGAAGTGGCCGGATAGAATACATGATGGTGAAGTCGAGAACAAATCCAATGCTCGACGACCGTCTCACCGCGATTGCATTCTTATACCCACGAAGATGAAGGCCTGCCAGGTCTACATAGCAGCGGGGAGTAGATATGGATTCGTTCAGCCGCTAGAACACAGGTCATCCAACTTACATCCATTGTTACTAGACCGCCAAAGATATCTTGACCAACAAGCATCGACTCCTTCCTAATCGTCCGGAACCTATTGATGCAGCGATCGGAACGAGGCATGGGCATTTCCTTGCAACGAAATCGGCCTCATACATTTTCTGTCATTATATGGGTGTTAGGGAGGAGAGTCCGCGCAGATATTTGGCTTCTGGATTTCCGTAGCCGAACGCGATCTTCGTTCGCTCCTGTGAGCGGCCTTCTTCCGCGCCACCGGAAGGATTAGAGTACAGTGGTATCTTACCCTTATTGTGTGCTTCTACGAGAAGGGAGAGTAGTTATTATCCAGCTATTCGCCGTGGCGGCTAAGGATGGTTCTGGGCTACAAAGTCATTTTGACCGAACTTCGCTTCGGTATACCGCCCATAATGGGGAACTAGGCCATCTCACGCCGCCCTCTGCGAACACTTCAACCGCCCAGCAGGAAGGCAAAAAACCGAGTGATCATGGCCTTCGTCTGCTCAGACAGTTCTCTCGAGGAGTTGGTGTTCGTTGTGATTAACACTTATCAAGATTTGGTTGTGGACGTGGTGGTCATACGTCTTGGCTATGTACGAGGAGGCATGGGTCCCAACACAGTCAAGTCTTGGCAAAACGAAGAAGAGACCAATCTCTGATGGATGGTGGGCTGGTGGGGGCCGTGAGGCGCGCCGAAGTAGGGCTGAAAGGGGGAAACTATCAAATGCGACGAGTGTTCGAGCTGGGTGCCAGAATATTGAAACATTTGTTGACCCTTAACGATAATGATCCATATTGCTAGTAGCTATGAGGTCAATGGGCACCAGAGACAGCATTGAAGTGACACCGGATTTCAGATTTGATGGGCATCGCCATTTAACTGACTGGATGGGCACGGGTCGGACGCGAGCCTACATGTCTCTTCTGGGATGGAGAAGGATGAGATGCTTGAACCTAGCGTAGCGTGACGCGGCGTCCCAGCCTTGAAAAATAAAGTCCCCTTTGGGTAACGGTTGGGAGCGGTCTTCTCAGCTCTGCGACGGGTGCATGAAGTTCGATTGATGAAGCTCATTTGAGCCAGGGCGAGCAAGGGGAATTCACCACGGCTCATGGAGCACACATTGGAAGGGAGGGGATGGTATGATCACGTGAGAGGTGACCCTGACCTAGGTGCCGACGTTGCTGTTGCTCCAAAGAACGAAACGCCTGTGCCTGTGAAGAATGGAACCCTGACGCGTTAGCCTAGCGACTGTGGGCTCAGTTGTCTCTCCATCCCATCACAAGCCCAAGGCCGTGGCCGATGGGGAGTGAATGACTAAGACGTTGCAGGTGGGACACTAAAGCAGCTAGATCGGCCCGCACTCGGCGACGGTGCCAACCGACTGGATGGGAACTGGAGATGGGAGACCAGGGTCGACGCTGTTTTGTGTCCATTGGTCTCTCGTCTCACGAATGGTAATTTCCGGTACCTCACATGAATGGCTTTTCTTTAAGCTACAATCGGGCGACGCACTTCGTCTTGACTTCTGCTGCAACCGAACATAGTCAGCTCAATTGATGCGACCTTCTGACGGATACTTGAGGAGGATACGGGCGGGGGTGTTGGTTGAAAAAGTTGGAACCTACGGTAATAACACCCCGCCCAAAACAGTCGTATTGGCAAGCGGCCCTGATCGGCAGGGAACTGGACAGACCTCAGCGAAATCATGGTTGATGAAGCCGTGAGTTGCGTTATGACGGAGGTTGATCCAACTGCCAGCAGCCAACGGGCGAGACTCCGGCGAACGGAGGCCAACTGATGATAAGGTACCGGCTATTACTTGCGCGTCTTGTGGGCTTAATAATCGTGGGCGGGCGGGACTGGTGAGGATGGCTGGCAGTTAGCGAGTTTCACCTCAAGCTTGCTGGCTGTTTGGGGTAGAAGTGCCTTGGTGGACTGCCACTAACATTCAGTGTGGCCAGCTAAATGAGCGAGTCTTTGTTAACGGCTAGAGTGCAGCAACAAGGTCAGGGGGGAGCCCGGCAGCGTGACTAGGCCTGGTCTCCATGCTGCCTTTATCTTCCTGTTTTGGGTGGTGTGCAAGATGGTGCTCGCCAGCTGGATAGATCAATTGCCAGCCAGCAAGGAGCCTGGCCAGCGGCACTGTAAAGCGCCGCTTGTATTATTACAGAATTAATTACTGGTGGTGGTAACCTGGTAACGGTGAATCCACCAGCACGTCTTCATTTGCGAGTTGAGGCTGTGTTTTGTGTATCTTTTTGCTTCCGCCCCCTTTTTCGTATCCACAGCCCACTTTCCTCGTCGTGTTCGTCTACGCTGGCGGTGCGAAAATGCCGGGCTACGTATGCGCTTTTTATTTTTATTTTTATTTTATCTCTATTATTGTCATTGTGGGATTGAAATGACCCAGTTTGCAGCCAGGAGAAGGATGGGCGGATGGAGGGGACGGCTCAAACTTCAATGACGAATTGTTTGAAGTCGGCTCTGCGCCCAGCGACGGCTTGGATACAGTTATTGAAGGGTATCCTACCGTCGCCCTTCCCTCCGTCTCTGTTCCGTCCTGTACCACCCCGACGGCGGCCTTCCCCCTAATAAAAGGCGGCCTACCTTGGTAGACACAGATGGAGATGCACCAAAACCTTCCAGAGACCGTGGATGTTCCAGTTGTCTCATAGTCCAAGCAAGATGTTTTAAAGTATGGTTCGGGCCCTTCCCGTTCCTCTCTCTCTTCTACCTTAAAACGCTTCAAGCTAGAAGTTGGAGACGAAAGCCAAAGCCGTCAGAGGCCCAATCTTGTCGAGTCTTTTTATGCCAAGAGCCATAGCTCAGCGCCTTGAACCTGGTGTCCCGCTTCTACTTGGCCACAAGAGCACACACATTGCTGGCCTTTCTGGCGCTCACCCTTCCGTTCGATTTCGGGTTGACAAGGACGCCAACTGGGGGGTTCCACACACCACCAAGTCGAGTTCCCCCTTCACGTTTCTAAACCCACATCTTGCATTTGCGCCCAGTCAACTCAGTCGATTGTGGGAGAACACAGTAAGAACGCTACCCAACTTGCACATGATGTTCTGATGGGGCTGTGCGGATGACAAGATTTTCTCTGATCGACCAATTGCTGCTTCCTGCCTCCGCTTTTTGTATCTTCGGCACTACGCCTACGGACCCCCGGGCCCTCTTATCCAACAGACCAATTTTGCTCTTCTCCGGCTCGTTCGCTGCTTGGGAGGGAAAACTGCCAGTCAGGCCCAGTCTACCTTGGTAATACTCGTAGGATTAAAACGGGTGGAGAAAAGAGGAAGGGCTGATCTAATAATCGTCGGCCCCAAAAAGTCGGACTCCTGGCATATTATTATCACATCAATTGATCAGTCGCACCCTTGTCCGTTCCCCATTCCGTTTGCCAGCCAAGTACGTACCACCCACCCACTGGCCTCTTTGCTTAGCGCAGGTCTGGAGGGAGAGAAAGGGAACCGCCAGCGCTAGGCTAGTCTGGTTCGCCAATCGTGGGGCCCATCTTGCTCTGTTCCTCTTTCGTGTGGGCTACAGCTGGCGAGCGAGTGAGAACGAGACAGAGCCAGCCTGCCTGTGTGTGCGTGTGTGGTACCCACCGCCAATTCCCCAGGGAACCTGGCTCGCACGATTTGGACTGCCTGGCTGAAGATCGAGGCAACAAATACTTGGCTGGGAAGGAGACAGCCAAAAAGAGGACGTGCAGCAGGAGGAAGCGGGTGAAACTGGGCCGCTTGACTCGGCTTCCTTTTCTGCCACTCGTTTCATTCTCTTGTTTCTTTCCCTTCACACACATTCATACCACAACATCCAATCTCGCATCCCGAAAAGCAATCCTCATCCTCTTGCATTTGCTCACACTCCGCCCTTGTTTCTCGTCAATCACCCGTTTTTATTCTTTTTTCATTTTTATTCTCTCGCTCCATCCTCCGTATCGACATTGTATACGATTTATTATCTACTTCGCCAACGTGTATTTATTCCGCAATTCAAGAACGAAATTAACGAATCCGATCGAGACCCCGACATAGTCATTCCGACCCGAAATTTCGCGCACGATTTCTGCTATTATCCTTACTCAGTTGAGGGTCTTTACCCCCCGTGGTCGATTCCGCCCAATATCGAAGTCGGGAAATCATTAAATCTTGATCCGTCAATCAGTTATTCGAGTTGTTTAGTGCCCCAAGGGCATCCGTCAAGATGGATGTACCACCACCGAACAATCCAAACCACCCCTCGAACCAACTCCATGATGCCGCCTACCCCATGTCCGATTACCAGCCCTCCAATATGAATCCCCCCCAGCAGCAGCCTTTGGCACAACAGCAGGGACAGTCATCTCAGGGAGGTGCGGCAGCAGCACCGAGCGCGAAATACACCGAAATCGCAACCCCAGCATTAGCACTCACGTCGGGTCAGACATCGTCATCGTGGCATTCACCAGGGCCTTCTCACCTCGATACCGCTCTCGATCCTCCCCCCTCCTACGAGCAATCGCAATCGCAGAGCCAATCTCGCCCTGGCACCTCGAACCAGCCCTCCGCCTCTAGCCTGTCGATAATCCCCTCTTCTAACTCTGCCGCCTCTCCCAGCTCGCCTAACGCGCCGAGCATAAGTAGCAGTTCGGCGCCGCACCGACCTGTGGCGGCGTATCACCCAGGAAGACCACCCGCGGGCTCTCCTACGAACTACCCCCCGGTTCCCTCCGCCGTCGCTCCCGCTGCTGGGGCCGCCGCTCCCTCCCCGGCCCCGCCCAACGGCCCGATCTATGGCGTAATGCCAGGGATCGGATACCAGAAGCAGGATGTTGCGGTCCATCAGTCGAGGCTAAACAGGCTGCGGAGGAGGTCGTGTTACATCACACTCTTACTCATCGGAATCTTCGTTCTAGCCGTCTTTGTCGGCCTGATGATTGGGTTTAGGGACAAGCTTGATGACGATAAGAGCGAGCGGAACCAGGGGAAGCCTCAACAGCTAGAACAGTATCAGAGACCGAATGGTGGCGACGGCAGCAGCACTTCTGACGACGACGACATTTTTTCTATCTTCAAGGGCGATAGTGATTCGTAAGTGGGTTGGATGCCATCTACAACTGAGAGATATTGCCCATGTCGTCACTCCACGAATGAAGGGTCACTTTGACAGCACCGATATTGCGTGCATTTATTAGCACAGCCACGGAGTTGGGAACTTTGCCGGTTAATTATTTGCGGCACGGCTTGTCCCTTATTGGGGCCCGATGGCGGCTTCAGTGGTTCTACGAGTCGCACAGCCGAGGCACCGGGTATTTCGGAGCGAGGTCGACGTTGGACCATCCTCTCACGATGCCTCCACCTCATGCTTCGACTATATTTATCATTGCAACAAAAACCTAGCGCTCGACGCTGCTCAAGCAGCTTTCGATGAACCACGAAATCTAGGTGACCACAGGTCTCTAGCTAGCTTTCGTTTGGAGGAGTGGCTTCCATCTTTCATTCTCTTTGCTCTTAAAAAACTTATGACTAGATTTACAGTACTAGTCAAAGACAGTGAGCTTCACTGTTATCTTCTACCTTTTCACAGCCAGCAGAGGTTTCGATTTTACATACATTTTCATTTTTATCTATACATGGACACTTGGGTTAACGGATTTTATCGGGCGGATTCAATATTTCGGCGTTTTCTCTCTGTTTTTTTTTTGCTTGTTACCATTCCACCTTTTTACGCAAGCAACATTATCTTTCCACTCAGCACACCATGCTGTTATTATCTGTCCTATCGGGGGTTTTCTTCTTTTACATCTTGAGATTGGGAGAACCCCATGCATCTAGTTGTGTATTTTTGCCTACTTGGATGATATGAAAGTCAAAGTCTATCGAAGGGAGTTTTTCTGCTCGGGTTGGATGGATCGGGGAGAAGCGAGGAAGAGAACTAAGAAGAGGTGAAAAGCAAGGCTTATCTATCTCGGCCTTTTTGGATACAGCTAGGATATCCGAGAGATATGTTATAATCCGTATATGAGGAAAATACAGTATTCAGGAAAGAAAACACCATGACCTGCCTCATTTTGTTTCCCGTGATTTCTTTGTAGACGGGTCTTCTCCTCACGGAAGTCGCAAGTGAGAACACGGAGAGCGTAGCAACTCGGCTATGCTACCCGTCGACAGCTAGCGCAAAAAGAACCGCGCGCCCTCAAGGATAGTCGGGATCTCCCTTCGTTCCCTTATCCCGCGCGGGATCAGTGTCCCGGGTATCATGAATCCCTCCACCGGCGAGCTCATCTCGGGCGGAACAATCATACGACGAGTAAAGTAAGTTCTTTCCGGGTCGCCAAATCTTTGGGTTAGGACTGGATAATATTTAGATGGATCTCCTCAGCCTCCGACCTATGTATTTAGATCCGCGCCCCGCCGGCCATGTCGCACGTCTGCCGGAGCGGTACTGGAGACGAACTAGATGCGGATCCGGGAATTCAGGAGCGAGATGCGGGGAGGAAGCTACCCGGGTCGTTTGTGCGTCGGCTCTTGTCTCCCCGAGGTCCACGCTGGCTAATTGTCCAATAAACCGAGCCAACAGTTTCCAATCAAGGAAAAGACGGGCTAGTTTTGGGGGCGTGTGGCACGTGTGCTGTCTTGGCTCCGGGGATATATCATCTACAGCTGGCCAGCCTACAGACTCGCGAACTAGCCTCGTCATTCTTGAATGCTGCCCTCTCTCTCTAACTCTCTCTCTCTCTCTCTCTCAAAACTCGCCCCATCTTCTTTTGCGTTCCCCGGTCCCCGAAGCCAAAAGTGACTGCGATGGAAGAAAACTGCCGGGAGAGACGGGCTTTCCCCCCGCCTTCCCCGGCCCAACAGTATTCCTGTTCCGACACTCGCCTTTTCGAGATCGAGATTCTGTTCCAAATCGTACGGATAGATGAAACCCGCCCAAGTCCCAACAGACCGCCTTCCTTGGCACTACTTTTGGCAGGACTGGGGCCAGTTACTGTTGTCTCGTTCCCAGCGAATGCGATTTCCTCCGCACAAAATCAGCCGGACACAAGAGAAACTGAGACACATGTATGCTTAACTGTTAAATTTGCTTGTTTTATACATTTTATTTCTTTCCCCTCTCTTAGGTGGGTTCACTAATTCATATACGTATGCAAGCTCTTTAAAGCGCTACTCTTAGAGCGGAGACCTGCTGGTCCCTTACCCATTAACCCAAGGTCTCAAGTTGACTCCTGCCCTCTAATCCCTCTGCCCAAGGTTCACCAGCGTCAAGGGCTTGGTGGGCGTTCACCTCTCCATCAAACCCCTGCTCAACACCTCGCCTTGTATAACCGTTCGTCATGATTGTTATCGAGTGCTTTGCATCCCGTAACACCAAAAATAGAATCCGACCCCAAGGAATGACAGAAAATAAAGTTGCGTGATGTTGAAAACTCCGAGCCCAATTTCTTTCCTGTAAGGTCCCACCCTCAGAGAATGGTACAAAACGCCGGTTGACCAGCCACCCAAGATTGTACAAGTGACATCAATGTATAAAGTAAGGAAAGTAAAATAAAGAAAAAAAAATGGAATAAGAAGGAAAAAAACCAAGACCGGGACAAAACGTGGTATCATCTAGTAGTCCGAAGAGAAAAAAGAAACTAACAGACCGAAAAGCCAAGACCGGTGGCGTACGACAGGGATGTGGTCAGCACGCCGGCCAAACCAAGGTCTCGGAATCATCATGCGGGACGAGGGCTGGTTAACTTTTCATCGGTGTAGGTCTCCTCAACGTGGTCCGCGCAGATAGACAGGTAGTGACACCTCGAGGGTTCGTCGACAACGAGGTAGATGGCGCCGGTAGAGGTACCATTCCTCCACCTGGAATGCGCGTTAGGAAGTCTGGTCTTCAAAGGATGTGGGATGGATCCTACCTCTGGATAGCACAAGCAGTCAAGGCAATAAAGCAACCAGCGAACCCGGCGAGAGCGAGACACATGCTGCGAGTGACGGCATCCGCCAGCGCCTGTTGCAGCTGCATGGCAGCGAGATCCCAAGTTTGCGTCTGGGTAGGCTCAGACGATGAGCCGTTCGCGGTCTTAGCAGCCGCGGCACGCAGAGAGGGAACAGCCATGAGGAAAGCGCTCGGAAGAGGAAGGTCAGCAGAGAGAAGCTCTTCAAGGTCATCGATGGTTAGATCGGCTGGAGTTTCGTCGTTTTCGGGAACAGTCGGGACCGGGCGCTCGACAGGATAGTCGTCAGTGTACTTGATTACGATCCCCGAGGCGCGGCGGGCGATTGGGATGGGACTCGACACCACGACCGAAGTCGAGGCGAGGATGAGAGCAAGAGTGAGAATATTCTTCATCGCTATCGTCATTTTCTACGATCGTGATGTGTCTCTAAGAGTGAATTGGTGAGGCGCGGTGGTGCACGAGTCCTTGAAATGCGGACCCGACGCTCTTGGGGTTTGTAAGGGCAGGTTCTCTCTAAGATTGGCAAGCTGGAGATCCTTGGGGATAGGCGGATATGCGGAGGTGGATTGGGTGAGCAGATGTTCGTTGATGAATGATGACGGCGCCGACTAAGTCGCAATGAATCGATGTGCTGGTGTAGAAATAACCGAGACACGCCGACTTATAAAGAACTCGAAGCAATCGAGGTTGTGCTTGTCCTCAAGAGGTAAAGAGCAGCAAGAAGATTTCAAAAAGGAAGCACTGTATATGAGAGGAGGGATCGAGAAGCAGGGCTTTCGAAAACGAAAGCCAAAGAGAACGAATGGCAGGAGGGTATCTTGAGAATAAAAAAGGCTTGACAGTATTGGCACTATTATGCCCCCCAGCAGAGATGCTCCGGTTCCCGCAGGGGGTGGCCGGAAGTGTTGTCACGATGCGGGCTGGTAGTGGGATAGCGTCTGTTGTTCAGTCGCCAAGCCCCTCCGGGCGTCTGGAGTCCAGGTAGAGGGGAAGGGAGAAGGGAGTTGGGGGGGTGTGTACGGAGGAGAGGGCAGGGAAAGGGAAAAGCCGCAGGGGTAGCACAGTTGTTGAGGTCGGACAGCAGGATAGAACGAGCAGGGGTTTGTGTTTGTCTATCGGGGCGTCGACTGGAGGTATCGTTTCCAATTGCTTGCCAACTCGCACGTTCGATGGGCGGAGCGAAAAAAAAAGGGACCTCGTATCGCAGATGGCCGTTGCAGAGCACTTTTTTTTTCTTTCTTTTTTCTTTATCGATTGAGGACCGTTACAAGCCGGTACTGAATCAACACAGGGTCGACCACAGGCGGACCTAGATCGAACAGAGGACCCGGATAGGTGTTTCTTTTTTTACGTCGAAAAATTAGTTGTAGAGGCTCTCCCCTGGAGAGTCTTCCTTTTTCTGCCCTTTTTTTTTTCTTCTTGTGCAAATCTATTTGTACGGACAAGAGAGTCTGGCACCGATTCCAACGCACCTCGCAAGCACGGGGATGAGGATTGCTGGCGTTCCCCTGGTCGTCCAATTTAGGCCTCAGGTGGGTGGACCGACAACAGTCTAATGGACACTGGTGCACAATGCGAGCACGGCGGCGACCGAGGATGGGGGAGAAGGAATCGCAATTGAGGTGTGGCGTGCTGACCTCCCCGTATTTCAAGACAAGCGGGAATAATCGAGCACTACGGTAGAATAATAAGTTTGCCTAACCAGGCCAACAACCTCGGGTGGCGTCCTATCGTGGGCTGGCGTCGCGAGCCTATCGAGAGATGTGAGGAGTCCAGCGCTCGAAGGGGAAACAAGGCCCGCAGGAATATTGATGGCCTCAGAGTTTGGTGGGATGTCGGCAGTGCAAGGGAGATGAGCTCCTACTTGGCTGTGATTGGACGCCGGGCTTGAAAATGACAAGGAAGGTCGCGAGAGCACGACTGAACGGCCTCGATTCGATCGTGGGGGGCCTGTTGGATTGCTTGACAGAGGGGAAAGTCACGCAACGAGCAGATTGAAGGAAAACTCGCAAAATGCACGAGGACGAAGGGTCTGCGAGCCCGAAGATATATCAATCCTTGAGGAGAGAAAGAGGATAAAGCCAAATACAAAGAAAGCGTACAATCTTGATGCAAGGTCGTTACATTTTAATAAACATCCCGGTACATGAACCGGCCTCGTTGCAGAGGTCAGCGTCTACATCGTACATGTTGGTCAGAAACGGTCTCTCTCTTTTATTGCCATGGAAGAAGATGGGAAACATTAAATTGTATCCAGCTCATCCTCCTAGCCTTAATCCAAGGGTCACTATTAATAAAGTAACAGTCTGTAGAACAAGGACTAGAGTAAACTATGCCATAATCGCGGCTGTATATTACATCAGTCGATACCTCGTCTTGCTCCACTTGTACCAGTAGCAATGGCCCAGCGTCCTTCCCTCCCGTGTCTGGGGCACATTTGGTGGGCACAATGATAAGCATGGCGCTTTCTTCTCTGGGCATTGTGGATCTCTAGCCAAGTGCAGTCGGAACGGGTACCTGGAGTGAAGAGGACGGAACCGGGTGGAGTGGAACCAGATGCGAAAAGGGTTTTTGTTCAAGATGGAAAGGCGAACGGACTTGAGAGCACACGACCTGGCCAATATCGAAGTCGGATTTGCACATGCGCGCAATGTTGAGACCCGGAGGTTGCATCGAGGTTCCAGAGTTTAAATAGAGACGGAGACCGGGCGTCGAGCTTTCAGACCCCCTGAGCAATGGTAGCATTCTCATCGGGCTGTGCGGGTGGAGTCGCGTGAGCAAGTTGGAAGCCCAAAGGTAAACCGACTGGGGCTAGGAGCTGCTTGGAGGCTTTCCCATAATGGCGGCGAAAAAGGGCCTTGAACCAATTGATCCATGAACAAACTAATATAATCAGTCAGAACACGAGTGTTTTCAGGTGGCCCGACTCCAAGCCAGTCAACAAGCCAGCCGTTACCCCCGTTAGAGATCCACTGAGAAGCCCAGGCCACCTGCTGCCCTTCCTTCACGATGGATTGGGGCTGAGTCCATGCCATCGACCATTACGAAGCATGATTGAATACGATGGGATCCTCAAGCGGAAGAAGGAAACAAAAAAACCACCGAGGAGTCGCCCGCAAAAGTAGGGTTCTTTCGGGCTGGCCAGACATTCCATGGCAGCATAAGATGGTCCCAGTGGATTCCCCAGACCTCGCTCCTCTAAGCCCATAAGCTGCTGAGTGATCGCCACCATCGATAACGTCGAAAAGAGTACTTATTGACCTCATACTTCGAAGAAGGGGAAAAAAAAAATTTATAGTGAGATGTTAGGGCAGCAAGCGGCCACTAAACGATGCACATGTTAGTTTGCGGCTTTTGATTCGACAGATCGCTGACTCCACACTGCAGGCTCTGTAGCTACTGTACTGCACCTGCGGTGCGATTTAGTCACTTCAGCACTTCATGGTGGTGGTGCTGGACTGTCGCTCGGATATTTATCTGCTTGTACTTTAATAGAAGGTTTAAGTGTCATGTTCGAACGCCGATTGGTGGCAACTTGTAGCTGCAGAGCTTCAATGTTCCCAATCCGTGCATTGGCCATTGGGGCGGAGGACTACAAAATATGTACACAATCGAGTGTGGAAAAAGAGAAAAAAAAGAGTGAGTCGATCTTGCTCTGCATCGCGTGCCCGGCGACAGAGCCTTATCCACGAAACACAAACGCTCGCATCGAGGTCCGATGCACGGCGCCAATGTGACTTGCTTCCGAGTCTTCGTGCTTCTCAAGGCAGGTTAGAGATGTGGGGAAGGGCCAGGCTTCGATCGAACTTGTTCGGCAAGCGCTTCGTGCATCTCTTTGATGCTACCTTGGAGGAATGGAAACTCCCCCCCCCACCCCTGGTCATGGACTGCTCGGCAGCGGAGAACATTTATGTGGCCTGAACGATTGGCCAGCTCAGCTCCGTGGGCATTGGGGTGTGGATTGACAGCTAGCAATACCAATTCGGATCAATACTTGTATGTGGGCCGGCTTGGGGGGAGCTGGCATGAACGGCGAGAACCCAGACCAGGGTCCGGGCTATTACTCTGCGGGCCCTTTAAACACCAGTGAGCAAAAGCCCGCTCATCACTGATTTGAACTGCTGGCAAATAATAGCATTTTAGGGACATTCCCACGGAATCCCCAAACTTCAGGATATTACTTCGTAGACTAATGCGTCATGCTCAGCCTGGCGGTGTCCGGCCAAGCGTAGATCTCTATAGCGCTCACACCGCCAGTTGTCTAGAATGGATGGCCTGGCCATGGCCACTAAACGTGCGCTACAAAGCCTGCTGGTGCTCAATCACCAACGCCACCTAGCCAGCGGTGCGGGTACATTGATCGTCGGTGTCCATTGAGGGTATGGCTGCGGCTGGCCAAGCCAAGCTTGCAAACACGTGTTGGGGGCGGGCTGTAGTAAATGGCATGTCCTCCTTGCCTCTCAAGCGACATCATCTCGCTACCTGCGCCCATTCCACAGCGAAGGGAACCGGATGTGGCCAGGGGACACACGCTCGCCACCACCACGGCAGGCGCACATCGCATCGAACTCTCCAAGCCCGGACCTCGAAGATGAATCAAGATTTCGAACCGGGAATTGGCCAATTTTGCCGGCTTGGTGATGATTTTGATTTCTTCTTTTGGAGGGTTTCGACCTTTTTCTCTCTCCATGTTTGGACCCCTTGCCAGAGATGCACCCCTCGTGATGGGAGATCCTACGTCTAATACCCCTCCAAGTGTGCCTTGTTGCCCACTGAACTTTGCTAAACGTACAAGTAAGAATGGAATCGAGAATTCATCCGCGTTCTCTTCTCCGGCTGTTTCCAGGCTGGCCTGTGGGTTCCCATTCTCTTCTGATTGAACTACGCATCCACAAATTCCGTCTTGCAACTTGGGGCGAAGGAAGAGCTCTTGGACAAGGTCTACTGCAACCGTGACGATGATTTTCAAACCCCATACCAAACGAGGCAGGCGCTTCTGCGTCTGAGCAGAAACTGCTCGGCGTCGGGCGTTGTTCTCGACGCTTTGGCCCGGCAGCATCCCTCCAGAGGCACTGCCAAATCTTTCAGTCGCGAATCAGAATTGTTTCATGGTTGCGGTCGGCAAGCCTCTGCCCCGTTCCGAGTTTGCCGGACAAAGAGGGCAAAGGGAAACAAAAAAAATTCGGCGATGACGAGGGAAGGTGGAAGCCAAGAAGGATTCAGCCCACAAAAGACGAATCGGGCAAGAGTCCGTGTGAGCGTTCGAACTAGGCTTCATGTTTCCCGTTTCCCTCGCTAAGAACTTCTCTCGTACTTATTCAAAGGCAAATTGCAGATTTGGAATTTCCTCGGAGGGTTTCCTTGCTTCTTGATCGACGACCTTTTCGGGGCGTGACAAGACGAAGGCAACGCTAAACCGGTGGCCCGAGCATACGGCCAAAGTGGCCCGACCAGAAATTGGAGTCGGCCACTCCTTGCTCTGGCAACGCCCCCTCGCCTGCATGCTGTGCTCCCATAAGACATGCCTTTGGGTGGTCGGGGAAAGATGGTGAATATTGGCGCATATATCTTGATGGACTATGTTCATCATCCATGACAACATAGATTGCGGCCGTTCAGGGGAACCTGCACGCAGGAAGCGGTCCAGCAACGAGGGCTCCTATTATGCCGTGCCCACTTATATCTATAAGCTGGCAATAATCGATCAATCTAGCGGTGATGAGTGTGCTTGCCGCTAGGAACCCGGCGATCACCACGCGCGGAATTTACACAACATTTTAATATATATGTGTGCAGCTCGAAGGCGCCGATCAATGCTCGCTTGAGCGATTGTGATAGTCCAGCCCCCTTCGTCAGCCCGTTTAGTGATTGCAAGCAGTAAATTGGACAAAAGAGGGCTTGCCCAAAAAACATGGAGCATCCAGTGCCGAAGTGGCCACTTGGAAAGTGCACCCTCTGTCTAACATTTGGAATATTTCCCGAGTCACGGTCCTTTGGAGCCGACGCCTGGCTGATTCGACCTTGGCCACGCCCTGCTCATTCTCCGTCTAAAAGTTGGGGGAAGGTTATCGTTTTCCATTGGATTGGTTCCGGACCTTCATTTCCTTTTGCCAGTCTCACGACGCTGTACCTTGTTTCTCTTAATCATCAGCGCGGGGCGTAATAAACATTTATGAGTGAGAGTACCTCGGATCACCTTGGCCTTGTACGACCTCGCCCGGCCATAAGGTACGCGAGGGATGCTCCCGTGGGGAAAACAAAAGAAAAAAGATGGAAAAAAAGGAATGGGATCTCGAACCAACGAAGCCAAACAAACCGTGCCGTCCCATCTTCTCATTTCCCCAGATCGATCTTTGAAATCCCAAGCACGGGGTTGCCAAGCGAGGTGCTTGTCAGACGCCAAGAAGGCTAAGCTCATCTTCCTTTGTTCCCTATGGTGCACTGGAAAAAGCCATGCATTCCAGGTCCTGCACTCGGTGTCGCCCGGCGCTGTCAACCGGGGGGGATACTTGTATTTCGGTTTGGCTGCTATAGGAATGGTCGCTGACTTCGTACAATCCTATATTAGGAGGGATCATGCAAATCGCTGGAGGTTTCTTGTCGAACAATCTACATTGCAACGTACAGGCTAATATCATGCAACTCCCCATTTCATTCCAACGCCTGCAAGGAAGAAAGCCACCAAGTCTGTCCATAGCCAGCCAGGCAAGTTATGTAAGCTGGCTGTGAACTACCCGCACCGAGCCAACCAAAACGCTCAGGTAAGTAGGTCGCTGGCGATGGAGGGTTATCGTTCAATCCACCTCGGGGTTTTTGTTCTCTCTGTATGTACCGTATGTGTAGTTTCCATACTGTTCGCGCAGTGAATCGAGACTTCGTCATCGTCATATCTAAATTTCTTCGTTAGCATTCATTCCCTGTCTTTCTCCTCCCAACGTCCAATCCACCTGAATCTCGCCCAGGACATTTCACGGTGGTCGATTCCCATTGCGTCTCAGGAGCGACGATATCAAAGTAAACGTGTACTCCTTTGGCTCTGCTTTTTTCGCCTCATCTGATATTCCAACCGCCCAACTCGCCGCTAGCTGGCCTTCTCCCCTAATTATAGCTCCCACGCCACACTTGCTGGCTGCAGGGACCTCTCAATCTTGCTGGCCAAAGCAACCTAGTCTTCAACCAATTTTTTTTTATTCGGGGGCCACAATCTTCAACGTCTGGGAAAAATAAAATAACCGTCGATCCGCCTTATCTCGTTTTCAGAACACGTCTTGCTTTTGCCTTTCTCTTGGAGCAATCACGCGGTTTCTTGGATTCATTTGGCCCGGCGCTATCAATCACTGCCAATGCCGTTATAACGTCCCGCCCCCCCCCTTTTAACGAATTCGACCCTTCCACCCCTGAACAGCGAGTCGATCGACGACAGAACAACGGCAAAGCAAATGGCCAGATGGCCACCCCCCTATCCGCGCGCACGCAACTCGACTTTGACAGGTCATTCCCCGGCACCGTCTCCTCGCCGGTCCTGACGCGCTCGAGCACCGTCCCGACGAACCTTGGCGGCCAGAGGACGGACCGATCGCGCCTCGCTCCCGAAGATGCATTCTACGCCATCTCTCCTCCGCGGAGGATACCGCCCGTGGCGGCTGCCGCTGTGGGCCGCGACAGCTCGTCGCCCGTGCTGAGGCATAGGAGGAGGAATGGGGGAGCGAACGGGACCGGGACCGGGCACAGGACGCGGAAGAGGAGGAGGAGCTGGAAGAAGCTCCTCTGGGTTGATAGAGCTTGTAGGTTTTACCCTTGATTCCACCAACTTGATGGGCGTGTTCCTGACTTTAAGACGGTCTAGACCCCGATAACTATACAGACCAAGCGACCTTCCTCGAGCAGCTCCAGCGAAACCCCTGCCTCCAACCATACGATTTCTGGCCCCTTGTCGCCGACACCACCATCATCGTCCAGCACGTCTGCTCCGTCATAATCTTCATCGTCGCCTTCGTCGCCATCATCCAGGAGCGCGTCACCCACGTCTCCCTCGTCAGCTATAGCTCCGGCCTCACGTTTCTGGGCTGGCTCGTCTGGGAGCGCTGGGTCGCCGACGCAGAGGACCGCGAAGAGGAGCAGATCGCCGCTGGTAATCCTCCACCTACAACTACGTTGGCGCGGGGAGGAAGCCGTCGTCGGACGGGTAGCATTCGCCGCAGGGCCACTCTCCTCCAGGAGGCGAGGGCCATCCCCACGGGCCTAGGCATCACCACCACAAAGGAGAACCTGAATGCCGTGTCGGACCGTCTCCAAGAGTCCTCGTCCATGAATCACCATCCTCACCATCCTCTACGGATATCCGCCAACGGCAACGGTGCGCCACCCACCGTAACCTCGTCCTCTTCCGCGACGCACCTCTCCTCCTACTCCTCTTCCACGACCCGACCCAGTTCTATACCGACACAGCGGAATTATACAACTACTACCCTAAACACCAAAACCAACGGCAGCGCAACTACGAATGGCACCACCACCACCACCACCACCACCACAAGCATCGGCGTCCCCCGCACAACCGGCACCGTAACATCCACCATCCCCGAGATCCCCCCGATCCCCCACCCCAACCGCGCCCACGAGCGCCTCGCCACCATCAAGTCGGCCGTCCTCATCTCCTCCATCCTCCTCGGCCTGTCCCCCATCCTCAAATCCCTCACCCGCTCCACCTCCTCCGACTCCATCTGGGCCATGTGCTTCTTCCTCCTGACCATCAACATCCTCTTCTTCGACTACTCGGGCGACGTCTCCGGCGCAAACTTCCCCGCCTCCCTCTCCACAAACGCCGCCCTCATGGCCTCCACCATGCTCGCCTCCCGCCTCCCCTCCACCGGCCAGGTCTTCAGCCTCACCGTCCTCTCCATCGAGGTTTTTGGCCTCTTCCCTGTCTTCCGCCGCTACGCCCGCCACAGGCCCTGGCGCTACCACGTCCTCCAGACCGCCCTCCTCGTCCTCGTCGCCGGCGCCGGCGTGGGCTTCGTCCTCGGCGACCCCGCAAGCCCCGCGCCCCGCGCCGCCAGGAACTGCCTCCTCGGCATGCTCATGGGCGCCGTCGTCGCCGCCCTCGCCATGGGCGGGTGCAGCTGGTGGCTGATTGGTCTGCAGAAATACAAGAATGAGATTAATGGGCCTTGGGATGCGGCAAGGCCCGTCATTATTAGCCGGAGGCGTTATTGAACGGGCAAAAAGAAAAATTTGAAAAAAAGAGATTTGCTGTTTCATTGCATTAATAGATTCTGCTTTTCCGCTTTCAGCATCAAGACTGTTGTTACTAAAGAATGATTGGCGTACAACGTAATAACGTACAAGTCGTGGAAGAACCGTGGCCATGCCCGCGAAGTGGCTTGGACCGACATCCTAGTACTGTCCCAAATACCATTGACCTACGACTGGCTTGCAAGTACGCGTCACATTTCTGTATGTAGCCCCCGAGTACCATCACTTCCGATTTACCACGTAGGCACACAACCGGGTCACCAAGCGAGCAGAACGACCCGATCACAACAAGTCAGAACAGGGAGGAGAGTATATATATATGTATGTATATATACGTAACGGGAACAAAAGCCGAGCTTCCAAGGAGACAAGAATTGCGAAAGAAACGCCCGCTTTCCCATCTACATCGACGTGATTGAATGAAAACAAAACTCAAAAAGTCCTCGCGTGAAAGCCAGCGTGTTGTTCTCCCACGGAGAGATAGATTGAACAGGAAACTGATAAGTCGAACCGTGTAGTGGCAAGCAAACGAAATTCTCTGTCTCCGCGAAGGACAGAAAAGGGCCAAAGAAGCAAAGGATGTCACCGATAGCACTATCGGTACTACCGTTGGTGCCGTGGAAAAATATGCAGTGGTGCTGTGTTGTGTCTTTGTTCGTGATATGAAAACCAAAAATTTCAAGTCTCATGTCGTATCATTCCCATGAGTTGATATGAAGAGATGCAATGAAAAATGTCGCGTCAATGCTGAGAAGCCAATCATCCGGCCCTTTTTTGCGGTGTGGTCATGTCGTCGTTGTACGTCTGAACAGCTTCGAAAAGGATAGTCGACGAGAGAGCCCTAAAGAATAATGCAACGGGGGCTACTCTCCTTCCTCTTCTTCTTTCTCCTCCGCCTACCAATCCGGTGAACAGCGTCGTACTTGTCTTCACGGTCGTCAATGACGTCATCCGATAGGTCGTCTTTGCGAAGCATTTGCCGACAAAGATCAATGAAAACCTCGTTGACGTTTCCTAGGTTTATATTCAGTATAATGGGGAGATATAGTGGGTGGGATGAACCGTACGTCGTGTCCGAGCGCTAGCCTCATAGTAAGGGGCTCCCCATTGTTGGGAGATACTAAATGCCCTGGCTCTGGGGACTGCCCGCTGATCCTCCAAATCAGCTTTGTTGCCAACGATGACGATGGGAACATTCTCATCGTCCTTAATACGGATGATTTCTTCGCGCAGTTGGGCCAATTCGCCCAGGGATGAGCCAGAGGTGATGCTGAAAACCAGAAGGAAACCCTGGCCGGTCTTCATATACAAGTCCCTCATAGCCACTAGAAAAGTTAGCGTTGGGGGATCAAGAACAAAACAGGAACCACAGCTTACCGAACTGTTCTGTCCCCGCAGTGTCAAGGCTACGTCAAGTTAGTGACCAAGTCGGGGGAGCGGCAACACGCCTTGGGTAGTTTGCCTCACATTTCCAAGACTACTTGTCGGTTCTACAGAGTGGTATTAGCACTGATATAGCCTAGGGTCCCGTAAGCTAACACACAAGATACTCACATCGACGTTGACCTGTGTTCTATACGTGTCCTCGATAGTCGGGTCATAGCTTTCTATCCACTCGTTGTGGACGAATTGAGCTGTTTTGTCCAATCAGCCACGGGCTCTGTAACAACGACCGCCTATGTTCTCCAGCCATATGGTGAAGCAAGCGCCGGATAAGAGGCGGTATCCATGGGAAGGGAATGACAAGCTATAGGAAATAGAGCCCTACCTGTGAGGCATGACTTGCCAACACCTCCTATTTAGGCCAAGAGATGAAGTTAGTGAACCGCCCACGTGATCAGGACTTCCAGCCAAAAAAGCCAGATTTAGAAGATTGAGTACTTGCCAGCGCCGAGCACGACGACATGTAGCTCGCGGCTTCAAAAGAGAGTACAAGTCAGCCAAAGGTACAATTCAAGAAAGGTTGCCACAGCGGCGATCGCAAGTGGTCGCACGCCTCAATGGGGCGGGACTTACGCTGGTTGAAACCGGCCGGCGCGGCCATGTGCTCGACTCATCAGGCTCCAGGTAGTTTGGGAGAGCCGAGCCCAGACTGGCCTCGGATCTCACGATCGACTGAGTAAATCTGGAGAGAGACCGGTGCAGAAAACCAGGTGTCTCGTCCGCTTTTCGTTCCTTGCCCTGGCAATCCCTTGCTATCCGGGCGGAAAAATCCCACAACCTGCTACCTCGAATGAAAGCCTCGGAGTTCGAGGCAGGGGTGAGTGACTAAACGCAGCACCTTCGGCTTAGCGTCATAATAGTAAACAAAGTCCCGGGAAAAGTGGACGGTCGAACAAGGCAAAGACGAGTTCTTTTTAATAGGCGTTTCTTGTCACAGACAGACACCGACAGATAACGTCAAGTAAAAACAGAGCTCAACATTCGACTGGCGAAGAACTGGAGGCTCGTTGGGGGCCGCAGCATGCGGTGGCGGAATATTACTCTAATAAAACGGCGAGGTTCTGCAGGTGACCCCCTCTTTGTTCCTTTCGGACAGGCTAAGCGTACAGGTATTCTTTCAGGGTCTGTTGGTAGAGAGGGAACCGAAGCGAATTGGATGGCGTATATGAAAGCACTAGACGGCGCGCTTAAATGGAGGGATTTGGGTCTCTCAGGAATATCGATAATCTTCCCGCTTTAGGAAGCAGGGGAAAAAAATTCACCTTTGCAGCACACGCGGGTTCGAGAAGAGCCACACCGTCCCTTTTAAACGAAAGAAGGATCAACCAAGTGTGGGAGCGGCGGAATTTGGATGAAAAGGAAGAAGAGCGAGACGAAAAAGAGAATCTCAAGGAGGGAAAAAAACCAAAAAAAAAAAAAAAAAAAAAAAAGAAAAAGAAAGGACGACCAGGGCGATGAGCTGTTCTTGGGTATTCCGGGTAGCCGAACCCCAGAGCGGGAAGGGTAACAATAAGAAGGAAAAAAAAAATTGACGCCGTACTTGAATGGGCAGCTGGTCCAGCAAGGGAAGGTAGACAGGGGTTCCTGAAGGGCAGCGAAAATGCGAATAACTGCGGCAAAACCAACAAGGATCGGAAGGCGTGGTTGGGTAGGAATCCTGGAATCCTGGAAATCCCTGGGCACGTTGGGCCGGATCTCTAGTGGAGATGCTTTCTGTAGGTCAGACAGGCCCAGGTAGTGGACGGTTTGACTTCCCCTTGCCTAGGGGCGGTGGATCTGGATCTCTCGCCGGCTGGAACCCCTTTGGCCAAGAGTCTGGTTACTGGCCAATATCAATAGGTAGAAGAGTTAGCGTGAGATTAGGAGAACCAGAGAACCGGGCGAAAGGTTTCAATTGAGATCTGACTGGACAATGGTCAATCAAGGACAGTTGCTGGATGTCGAGGAAGCGGGGTTCTAGTAAGTAGTAAGAGGGTGCAAAGGGAGCATGACGTGGAATGAGTTGGTGGTCCCGATAGCTTATTTTGGACAGGGGGTTTCCGTAGGAAATCAGAAAAATCCATTGTCGAAGCGTTGGCTGAAGTCGGTGGCGGACACGCCAAGCACATGTAGCTGCAAAAGAAAGAGGTCGCAAGCTTAGGGTACGGCGTGTGCTATCAACATGCGCTCCCTCTCTCCTAGGACGAGGAACTATTGGACCGACGGGACTATGCGGACTAATGTGCAAGGCCGAGCATCGAAATGAAGCCAGCGTACGTGGTACGCAGACCGGTTCCATTGATGGAACGTTCGAAGGAATGTCGGGAAGTCGAGGCGAAGGGGCATCGCTCAAAGTACGGGCAGCAAGCCAGCGTGAACAAGGGGGGCCTTAAGTGGAGCGAGCTTTACACCTGGGCTGGCCGGCCCCTTCGCTTTCTTGTGGCGGGTGTTGGCGCCTAGCGCTTCCTGGATAGCAGGTGCGCGTGGGTTGGTGAGCTAAGGGCCCGAGGTTTGGTGCAGTGCTGGCTGCAGTGCTCAAGCTCGAAAGGGTGCAGAACAAATGCCTGAGCGCAGCTTCGCGAACACGACGTGATATTACCTGGCCCCTCTTCGTAGAGGGGCAAAGAGAGGGGCGACAGCACCACCACTTCGGCAGACGGCGAACCTGGCACAGGGCGAAATCAACGACGCACACTGGAGTCCCTTGGATCAGGCTGAGATCCCCTGAGCTCCCGGAGCGCCTCGTAGGTCGTACAGCAGTAGCCAAAACTCCTCCCCGGAGTCAACCGACTCTGCGCTGGTCCAGGTCGGGTTGGGGGTCGAAAAAGCAATTTCGAACCTTTCAGAGTGCGGGACGGGGGAGGGATTCAGTCAATCTGACAGCCACCAAGGCAGAGAGGGAGAGGGAGCTCTTGATGTCGCTGGCGTAGGCCAGCCATGGCACAGATCATTCCACTGGCCAGCCAGCGCATCAAGTGCAGCCGTCGAGTAGGCTGGCGAGGTGGAAAAGCATGGAGAAGCTGAGAGTGGGAAGTTGTGACGTGCTACCAGTGCTTTTTTTGGGTGCAGACACATAAACTCCCTCCTTTAATCTCGAGCCCGACCATGGCCCGGCAGTCTCGACCCGAGGCTCGTGAATATCGAGAATACTAAAGAAAGCAAGAGCAAGCGCGAGGGACCTAACATCAGGTCCAAAGATATGGTCAATGGATTGATGGCTTACAAAGGAGAGGCATCTTACTGCTGCAACTTGATCGCGACCATCTAATTATGGATGCGACACGGGAGGAACAAGGAACATTGAAGCTGGCATGTGCTTCCGAAGCTCTCTAGAACTCTATGTATTGGCAACCAAGTCAATTGCGCCGTCCTAATGTAATTGACATGTATATGCTACTTTGACAGCATCCTTTATCAACACCAATGTTCCAATATCGGCCGTAACCACCATCGTCCTTCCGCTGGCACCTACCTATCTCTGCCCTCTGAGAACATCCACGGTTGATTTACAAGCCAGCAAAGATGCAATTGGTCTCATCTGGTCTCAATTGATTTCATATGAAGGAGTTAGCGGGTCCCTTGTACCCAGCCTTTTTGTGTTTCCAGTTTCCCCAAGCCAGCCAAGGTCCTGCACGATATCCGATACTGGCATCAACCCCGTTTTTCTAAACAAGGAACATGATCGATACTTTCGCCATAGCCAGCCAGCCGATCGAGCAGCATACAAACAGAGAGACCTGAAAAAGGATTTGAAATCTTAACACTCGCAACTAAGCGTTGCATCACATACTCGGCGTCCACCTCCACAAGTCGCAACTGATAGCACAAGCACACTATGTATTACCATAAACCAACAAAATGATCACCTTGCCTGCCCACATCCTCAACGCGGGAGGGAATGAGTTGCTGCAGATAATCATCGGGGGTAGTTTCCGGCAAGCCACAATTGGCGCCGCCGGTGAACGAAGAATACCAATTGAGCCTCGGCTCCGCCCTCCATCTTTCTTTTCATCGAGATCAACTTGCGTGTCACTTCATTCTGGGTTGGACTGGTTCCTCTCATTCTGACTCGGCATGTCCGAGTGACAGGGGGATAAAGAGAGAGAGCATCGACGCGGATTTCTTTTTTAGGTCAAAAGCGGGGGCAGTTTCCAGTTTCCAGCTGCCCGGCTCGATCCCACAGGCCCCTCTTGGACGGACGGGCTCTCAACGCTCCAACGGGCCATCTTGCTAGGGTGGTCAGGCTTTCTCGAACGGGGAAGAGCCAGCCCTAGCCAGCCACAGGACCGGTCATGCCCGTAACGACCCTACCATAGTTGCTATTAGCGCCAGCCATGATTCGTTTCCCTTAATTCTTCAATATCCGCCCTCCAGCAATCCACTCCCCTCCCGACTTCCCATGCCGGTCCCATACTCTTCCCATTTCGCTCATGCGGCATTATGGTTGGAGACCGTTCGCTGTTACGTTTCCTCAGCTATTGAACGCGGCCAAAATGGTTCTGACGTACGATCCGGTGCAACAAGGTAGACGAAACGATCTCACACCGTCCCAGGCTTTGGTCACTATTTTGTTCTCTGCCATCAAGGTCGCCAAGCGTGGCTCATCGCAACGTCAAACAATGATCCCCCTTGCTCCTTGTCCACGGGTTGAAACAAAATATCGCAACTTGAAGGATCAGTTACATCGCTGGCTGTTGCTCATTCGGAAGCCACTGTTAATCCCGGCTCCTCCCGCATTTGTGTTTAAAGTTCGGAACAGGGCCTTGATCCTAGCTACGGTCCTGTCGGTGAAATCCGACCAGGCATATTCGTGATTTTACACCATCATGCTGTGGTATTCCTTATTATTCCTGTGGTGAGTCTTAGCTGGTTCTTCGCGAGGTCCCGTATTCCGAACTCGGAGACCCTGGTAATGCAGTCTTGGTGATTTTTCTTTCTTGTTCACCAAAGAGTTCACGGCTTGGCTGCACTTGGACGAATACAGAAAGTGGCCGGCAGGTATCTTTATAGCGTACCATCCGTTTGGGGCATAATTCAATCATACGCTATCCAGCATATCCATGTATCATTCTGCATCAGGATCCCGGTTACCCGCTTGAAGCTCGAAGCATGTGAGCGGCCTGTTCTCGAATAACGATGGCGAATCCCAACAGCGGGCTTGTTTTAATAAGTGAATATCTCTCGCCAAGGAAACGGGCTAATAGGGCATGAAGATTTGACGGGGTCTCGCAAGGCTCTGTGCAACACGTTGGGGTAATGATCCTTGCCCCTCATGCTAATTATTTGCATCTCCACTGTTTTGCGGATATCGCCTCGCTGGCAACCTGACCGTCCTTAACCTTCAGTTTCTGAAGCAATGGTTGTCTGATGGCAAGGGTTCATCACAACCTGGCTTTTTGTCCAATGTCTTCGTTAACAGTTCATGACTCTTGTCCAAACCCATGGTTCATCTCACATTTCCCCCTCACCTGATAGACATTATCTGCTTGTCTTAAAGACTATATACGAGGCGGGATGTGGTCTGGGGTGGGACGGCTCTGGCGCGAACTTGTGACGTTGAGGCTGGTCACGCGCATTGTCATAGCTGCCCAGTCTTTTCCTGTTGTCCGCTATGAGATTGTTGCCGTCTTTGAGTTGTGGCTCTTCCCGCCCCATCGAACTAGGAGGCGCCCATTTCTCGTTTCTCATTTTCATATCTCGACGTACCTAGCATCGGCGGCATGTAGAGGTGGCTCCCGTAAATGAATTAGCCCGAGCGAACCCGAGGAACCCATCTCCTGTTTATTCCGCCTTTGTAACATGGGTGTGACAGTGTCTAGTCAGAGCTTTTCCTCGACTGGGAAAACCCCCCTTTCTTACGGGTTCACTGGCACCCCCTAGAAGTTGGCGGACTTGGAGTTTTGACCCAAGGTATAGAACCACTTGGCCACGTAGAAGGTATATGCTGGAGATACTGGACGCATTGCAAAAGGCACTCGTAGCGATCCCGACAAGGACAAGAACCGGGAATGAGCGCCCAGCGGCGGGTGGGAGCGCTCTATATCTCAGAGACGACCAAACAAGGGAGGCACGCGTTGGCTCGATGAAGGACTCCATCTCAAGACGCGCCCCATGCCTCCAGGACAGCCAGCCATCGGAGAGGCATCCCACATCGCCGATTAGTTTCTAGTGACGTATATAAGCGCTCAGAGACTCCTCTTACCAGGGCAAGAATCCACTCACCGGGAACTCAAGCGAAAAAGACAGGACGTGGCTCTTGGGGGTCTGGCATTTCCAAGCGAGCCTTCGCGTCGACCATCAACCTACCAGTGAATACTCCAGGACTAGAAGCCTTTGCGCCCTTATCTCTTTTGAAAGCTTCTTTTCTTGCGCGTAGATGGCGCGGGAGTTTAAAGATATCCTTGCCGGTCTGGACGGTCTTCTGATCGTGTCGTGTGCAACGATCCGAACAAGTAGGCCGACGCGATATCCCCAACCCCACAGAAAGTGAACCCCGCGAGCTCTTTATCGGAACCCAAGGTCTTAATCGAGATCTTCCCGGTTCTGAAATCTCTCAGAGTAGCACCGATCGATCTGACCTAAGCCTGTCCATCACGAACACATCCATCTCATAAACGACGTCTCCGGCATACCTCACCGATTATACGTCAGAGATGGATCCCTTAGCTGGGGTGTTTTCCGAAGAGTCGCTTTTCTCGTACGAGGCCGGCAACGCGCACGACCAGGGTTTCACAAGCATCCGAGCTAAGCTTCTACCCGCCTAGTTCGGCATCCCAGAGAAAAAGTGGTCCAGTCCACGGCAGCTTCCGTGCTGCAATACAAAAGATCACCACTAGGCCGTATAACCCGAGACGACAGGTTGTTATGCCCATGAGACGACGACGCGACGCCAAAATGCGGGAGAACCCGCCACTAGCGGTAGCATGAAGCACCGCAAATCACAAAAATAAGGATTGTCTGATAAGGTCTTCTGTATGGGGAGAAGAGAGGATAAGCGTGCCATATCGCCGGGGAAACACCGGGGCGATATCAACAAAGCCTCTCCGTCTGGGGTCGTGAGACAATGACGAATACTCCTGGGTGGAGGCTAACAGGGCCGATCCCTTGCACAGCATCGCATGTAGCCGCCGAGATTCCGTGCAGGGACGGTAGAAAAAGCAGGGAACGGCGCTCCTCCGCCCGGAATCCAACTCAGGAGGGCTCGGCTACAGTTGCGACAGCCTAGGCCGAGGGACGTTGGAGGTAGGAGGTCCCTCCGACAGAAACACTTCAACGAGCGGATCATCGCCCGATACGGGGTTTCTCCACATGCATCCCGGGCACACCGTTGGCACTAGACGGGCAGGAAGCCCAATCCTTTCAATCTTTCATTCAACCCTGAAGAGTATGAAAGTCCGCTTCATGACGTGGCTGGAGGACCCTCCCCTCGTCGGAAGAAGCGGCGCGGTGGAGACCCGCATAGATGGCGCTGCTTCTTGCCGCAGGTTTCTGCCCAGTTAATCCCGAAGATCAAGAGGACATGCCCTAGAGAAGTAAAACCAAGTTTTTTGTTTCTTTCGGCCTCTCTTCTCGCTTCTACCCTTTCAAGACCCCTATCATCCTCCTGCCTGGGACCCCCCCCCCCCCAAACCTACCCCTGGCGTACGGAGGAGGATTCGTAAAGGCAACAGCAAGGAGAATCGTATTCATACGCTAGCAATATAAAAGAAAAATCCGAGATCATGGAGGCGTTTGCCGTTTGCTGGCGCGAGAAGCGAAAGCAACCGTAAGACCACCCAAAAGACTTCGATTTCTTGCGGAAGGGGATGGAGGAGGCATCGCCGATGGAGAGGGATAGATCGCGGTTCATGCTGCCTCCATGCCGATCCTGGAGCCAAGATCGCATCCCCTTTCGTGTTTTAATTCGGCTCTGGGGCCCCTTGCTTCCAGCATATTGGTCGATCCATTTCTGCTGGGTGCGTGTCGCTCATGCTCCATGGGCATACCAATATGTGGGATACTGGGGTACATTTGATGACGTCTAGATGTGTGGGGAAAGCTTTTATATGACCCAATCTAAAAGGAACAGCGGTCTCCAAGTAGTTTAGACGAGAACTAAGCAACGGTGCTGGGGTCGTATGGAGGGGCATGAGTAGTTTCAAGTTTCGCAATTCCGGTGAGCAAGTGTGATGGTGGTCTCCTAGCGAGAAGAAAATGTATGAGCTATTCCGGCATCTAGACCCGGATCTATCAATGGGACCGCATCTTTTGTTTAGAGTATGACGAAGTTTCGGGCCAGCGTCTTTTACGGCCCGCCGATTTTTTTTTTTCCTTTGTTGAGCGAACACTCTTTACGGGCTATTGAGTAACCTTGCGTGCTAGGATAGAATGGCTCATGGAATGTAGACTTGGAAGACAAACGATTGGGATTACTTGGAGCCCTACCATCGAATTCGTGGAACTCTTCTAGGTGCTTCAGATTCTCCACGTCTGTTCTGAATGGATGATCTGCACCATCAATAAAAAAAGTGGCATCCCGGCAGGCTTGGGGCCAGGATTTGCACAAAAAAAAAAGACTTGGAATCAGGATCTCGAATGGCGTTTCGCCGACAGAGGAGATCGGCAGCCATGGGTCTTCAACACACTGGGATGTGTCTCTTCGCTCTCAGCAAGCATGCCAGATGCTGGTTCATTAACGTCTTCTTTCGCCCCCAGATTCTTGGCGCCGGACCCTTGAGGACATACGAAAGTGTCTGGGAACGGTACTCTGCAGTACTTTGAGGATACCCAACCCACCCTTGCCCTGTATCTGCAGTGGGCCAGCACACTAAATATTATCAGCCAGGTGCCCATCCAGCGCCAGGCAGTACGCCTGTGGATGCGTAGTTCTCTGGTTCACCAACTCTCAATAGACGGAGTGGAGTCTTCAGGGCTCTGGTTGGGGCTGGCTGATAGCCTGACGCTAGGGCCCGACGCTATAATAGTGAGTGTCCTGGATTCCAGGTGTTAGCATCAAGAGGAGAACCATGAATCGACCATTTCGGCGATATCTTGCAGTAGGCCCTAGGCACCAGCGAAACCTAAACCCACCCCGCAGCTGGCGATGGCCCATGAAGCTAGGGGCTTTTGCAGAGTGTTTGTTAGGAGGCCTGGCCATCAATGGGTCGAACTGAGATCTTCCATTCCTCCCTAATTGGGCAAGGTCTTCTAGCGAAACGTAGTGGAGTAAGGCGAGAGTACTGGACCGTCCGCAAGTTGGGGCACACTCGGCTCACTCTCCCCCGGGGAACCTGGGGTGTGTCGGGGTCAGAATATCCAGTCCAAACCAGAGAGTCTCGTAAATATCACCACCGGCAAGTAGCACCTCTAGTGGCTAGTCTTGGTTGATGACTGACATACGCACGTCCCTTTAGCGCCTGAGAAAACTTGCTCAAACCCGTTGGTCCCTGGAGCCTGTTCGATGTTAGAACGAGTTCGGGGTGAAAACGGCGTCCAGCCTGCTGGCATTCGAGCAAAATCCCCCAGAACGAGGAAACAGATACTCCGGGGGAGCTGTCTATGGATAGTGCATGACCATCTGCTCCTCAAACTTAGGTTTCGAAAGCACTCTGCTGACCACAGTAACTCTAGTATTGGGGATCGTAGAGGTGGCAGCGCTATTGTACTAGCGTCATCCTTCGTCGTTTATATCGGTCGGTGAGGGGCCGGCATCTCGTCCTCAGCGTTGGCGAATAGGACTGCTTCCATGGTCTCCCGGTGTGACGTGAGCCCCCGATCGCAACCTCGTCCACAAGAGATTTAAACTAGATAGACCGAATTAATGGATTTGGAAGCGAACGGAGAGATGTGGAAACGAGGTTCCACCTGACTGCAATGTGGCATGTAAGCTCTAGTCGCCCCACTCGATAACAAATGTCAAGGGGAGGTTTTGCCACTCTCATCAAATCAATCGACCAATCTGCATCGCGGGTTGATGAACAGCACGAGGTCGAATGAGCGTCATCCGCGCTAGGCGTCTGGTTCGATGGGTCATGAAGTCCTCCCTCCTTCATAAAGGGTAAAAAGAAGGCAAACAGATGGAAGAAAATTACTCAACATCGGAACAGGGGAAAGGGCAAAAAGAAAAGTGTCCTCTGGCAGGCTCGAACTGTCGACCTCTGGATCTCCCGGTAGTGTCCCTATCGGGTCATATTATGAGACCAGCGCTCTACCGACTGAGCTAAGAAGACATCATGCGTGTACAGGCTCGATAATTCTTGCTTTGAAGACCACTAGTGAAATCCTATTGCTCGGGTTCCACAACGCCGATCCAATTATTCCCCACATGTGTTGTTCAAGCGCCCAGTATCGAGCTCTTCAAATGTCCACCTTCGAGTCTCGTGCGTTGGGAGGGCAAGTTGTTTTTCATAATTTTTCATAACTGCGTCAAAGCCGTTCCCTCTCTAGTCAGATTCTGTCCCTGGTCCCCTCCAGCCAGAGTACTGAGCCATCACCAGAAGAGCTGTCAATCAGAATGCCATTTTCGAAGCCCCTTGAGATGTGCGTCTTCGGTCCCGGTTGGCTCATATTAGGCTTTCGTAGTACCGCGCGGAGACTTCTGCGTAGACCCGTCTTTCAGTTATCTCAAATAAGCCTTTTCAGGTCTATAGGGAGCGCCATCACCCTGTTACCCTTCTTCTCGAGCGAGCTCTTTTCCACCAGCATACTCTGAAACCTGTGACGTGTCCAGACTCTTATCCCAGGTGTAGCATTTGGTCGACAGAATCAACACCCTCTTTCTTGAAATTTTTGGACCGAATTGAGCGCGGCGTCACATTCGACCGCACGCAATACGACCAGAGGAAGCGCGACTGGTCTACCTTCGTATTACCATCTACTTTGAGAGGAATGGCACCGTGTGAATAGCATCCATATAGATCCCAAAGTAGAAAGCCGCGGTGTGTTATAAAGAGCGATCCTTCCGACACGACATAAAGTCGCCTACTTATTTCGTGGGGTGGAGATGATAGTCCTCGAATTGGTATACATGATAAATCTACTCTCGACAACCCCTTCTAGGACGAGGGCCTGGAAATATGTAGCTGTATCGAGCATATGCCATCTTCGCCTTGGCTAGTGTTATCATGACGTGACAGGAGAGGACGTCGCCGTGCTCTTCGGGATGTTAGAACTAAGATGAGATTTTTCACCCCCTGCGAAGATCGTGAGATACCCGGAGGCTTGAAGACAACGGAACAGCCATGGCCGGTGAAGTAACAAGCCAACAGACATGGCTTGGTTAGATATGGTAGACTTTGCAACAAAAGACAGCGAGGTTCCGGTATCGATTTCACCAGTAACGACGGAAGCCGTTTTCCGTCCACGTCTATAATGTCAAAGTCGTCCTCGTCCTGAAAACTGGGACCCTTATCAGGGTCATCAAACTTACTACTAAACAGTCTACATCGGGTAGAATTTCTTCTCGAGCCATCCGCTCTTTTGGACCTCGGATGGAAGCAGCTTCCCTAGGATACTACAATGGCCCGGCCACCGTGTTTCGTTCCGGACGGTTGCTTTCGAAGGCAAGTGGGCGACAAAAGTTAAGCCATACCATCCATACTAACACACATCGACTTTCTGCATCCCCCCTTAACACCTAAACTCTCAACGGCTTCCCGTCGGTCTTTTTGTTCAAAGAGAGCAGATAGGAAAAAGATGTACAAACTCGTAGATAGAATCCCCTTGTTTGGTGGTGTATTTTGGCGCGACTGTTTTAGTCACTGACTTAAACGGCCCTTCAATGCTCAAGAGGATAATAGTGCGTTTTGTTGTCTAGCAAACTTGACGCTTCGAACACCTTGAGCAGCCGGCTCCCTAAGTAGACCTGGTAATACTCACCTTGGATACACTTTTAGAGACCTCGGTAGAGAGAGGGAATATGTCAACCGCTTAAGTCTCGCTGAGAGTTTCGGTCGGGTCAAGGCCTAAGCCGTTATTGAAGGGCAATAAGCGGCTGCATTGGTGCTGCTGTACAATCATCTAACAATTGCCCTGCCCCTTTTGATGTCATCTCATCTGCAAGAAAAGAGATGGCAGAAAATAAGAAGACTTACAAACCCGAAAACAGACGGTGTCGTTATTCTTTTGCCGGAGCTCGCGTTTCAGAGAGCACTTGGAGAACTAGGGATTGGCTGTGCGAGAGGACTCAGTGATACACTAGATGCTTTGGGAATCCAAAGCTTTTCGACGTTGCGTATGGCATTATCTTCCTGTAAGAAAGTTCAGCAGTAAAAGGATTGAAGGCTCTCATCACGGTCGTCGATCGTCCTGTCGTGTCTCTCTTCCCGTTCCTAGATTTCTATACTAAGCCTTTTTCATGCCACCATCTCAGCGGCCTGCAGCGGGACAGGACCCGCGCAATGCTATCGTCACAATTTGGAACTACGCGAATGCCAAGCTTTTTCTTCTGTAGGTCCTTGTGGTACGAGCGCCCCATAATACCCACTCAACGAGGTGCCCGGAGGGGTCCTCAACCCGGCTGGTTGGATTGTCGACTTGTCGTATTAGGTCGAGTCCCACCGGCCCCCCTGGTGATGCTGACGCACGGATACCCGCCTGGTGTCAGCCTCCACAAGTCGATTCGGCCTGTCCCATTCAGGTCCATAAAAGGTCATCGGCAATAGTGAAGCGTTGTTTGCAGCAACGCCGACTCTCGTGACTTCTGCGGACTGTTTGGCACGGCACTATTTACGGAGATAGCTAGCTGAGGCGCCAAACATAGGAGTGATGGGGGGCTAATACACCACTTCGGAGCCTTAGGTCTTACATCCTTATAATGCACGTCTTAGACAGAGGAAGCGAATCTCCCATGGTGGTCTCGACTTGCATGAGAAGCACCCTTGTGGAGCACCAATCTGCTAGTGCAACCCAAGCCTATGACCACCACATCTTTGCTATCACCGCGATGAGAGCTAGGCAGAATAACCTGATGCGAGCGCTATGCATGATAATTGCGTGGTTATCCGGAAGAACTGATATTGCGAGCACATGAACGCGGAGGGAGGTCTCGGCCCACCGTCATCGTTTGAGAGAGACTATATCCTCGGGGTAGTCAAAGATCGGTGTGCAGATCACTGAGATGGCTGGCAGGCTTGAGGGCCCGTGTTCACAAGAGTTGATGGAGGGCGGCAGTGCAGGGGCCAGCATGGAGCACGCGGTCAGCGCTGAGGAGAGCGCAGAGTCGAGATTAGTCTGTAATACTTGTGGAAAAGGGGAAATAGGAGGGGGCCAGAGATGATTGGGTCCATTAAGGGCTCGGGAGAGGGTGGCACGGAAATGCAAGCCCGGCAGAAAAGCGCCCACGGTTGACTCTGACGAGCGCAGGTGGATGCAGAACTGTGTTCACTGCTTTTGGGAGGATCTGAAAACTGTGGTGGAAGTACATACATGGCGCGTCCAAGGAGGGGACCACCACCGATTAGATTGGCTCGACACCATCATGTGCTATCGGTGAGAAGAACGGCTCGGGTTCAATAGGAACGCGAAATGCTTTAACACCGGAAGTTTTGCCCTCTTCGACGCGATCTTGGGAGACGAGAAATTCCTTGCAGTATTACACGACCCTTGAGACGTTCATATACTACCCGCCAGAGGTGGCCTGAAAGACCAAGCACGTGCGATCGGCATCACTGGTGTCTGCACAATTTTGCGACATGGGGGAAGTAGCTGCCGAAGCCATCGCAACTGCCAGCTCGCCATGAACATGACTCTTGTTTGTGGGTTGTACAAGTGTACTTGGGAACGCACCACACAAACCAGGGGTAGGAACATGCGCACAAGGGAGGTGAGCGATACAACGCTACTTAATACTCGGAGGTGCAATTAATACGGTGGAGTATGGATAGCTTGCACTGCCACAGAGAGGGCGAGAGGCGAGACGGAATTGATTTGAGCTGGCCGAGTTGAGAGAACAGCGTGCCCCTCTGGACCATCACGCCTGTTTCAGCGCCCTGAATCTGGAAGTGGCCTGTCTTGGGGCCTTCTTTTAGTAGCACTAGCGCCCCGGCACATTCCACAACCAACCAATGAAATAAATCCCCGTCCTATCTGGTATCCACTTGCCACCTCTCCCGCGCCGTTTCCTTCACATTGCCCACCTTGACTATCCTTGGTATCTTGACCACTTATTGAGCTCGGTACCAAACGCCATGCCTCGCAGCAATCCATTGAGCGGTTCCCCCCTTTACGGCTATTGCTCAAGAAGAAATACTCGAGTTTGGGCACTGATATTGCTCGGAAGTTAGCTATTAGCGTGGACACTTGGAGGTGCGCTGTCGATCACCCGAAGGTGCTCGTCTTTTTGTATTATTTATTTGAACGAAACTTGCATTCCCTTGCGTAGGATCTAATAATGTCTTTGGAGGTTGAGTCTCCTCGACCCAGCCTATCAAACACGAATGATTCCGTATGACCGCGCTCTACTGCAGATAAGCTGCGGATGCCTCTTTCGAGACATGAACCTACCGCGACCGTTACTTCTGTGACCATTTTCTGTTTGAAGGCATGTGACTGACTGTGCAGAATGGAAAGGAGGGCCTCTGAGCAAGCTTCGTATATTGGATGATGCGATCAAACGGCGACTTGTCGATCACTCACCCGACATTTCGATTTTGAAACGCGGCGGGCTTGGACGAGTCGGGTCAGCTCGCCTCGGTGACTTGCACTGTGAAAGTTTAATGCGGCATCACGATCTACCTCGGTGATTGCCTGGAAGACCGCAGAAGATGATATTCCACCATTGGGCAGATGAGGACGACGCATCAAATTTCTCATTATTATTGATGTCCTCTTTGCAAAGAAATGGGGAGACCTACTATAAGAGTAAGTAATAGTTGGGACGGGTTATTCTGGTTATCATGGCTGTTCGCGTTATTTCATTGATAACGTGCTTTTTTCCGTGCTAGCCATCCTCCTTCGAGCAGGCATCAATTATTGCCCTGAAACCGTTCCATCCGGGCGACCTCACTCTGTCTACCTTGGACTCGGGGGACCCAAATACTGGTAAGCGGTGCGCCCGGGAACATGCTACGGCATGCCATGGCATCACCTTATTGGTCGATTTTGTCTCAATTGACGGTCGCGTATGTATTATGTGCGAGCTCTTCCTTCGCTACCCTTAGTTACAATATATGCACCTTACTGTACAATCGTGGCAGCAAATTACAATTAATACTGGTACAAAACCTTCACATCCCTATCAACTTCGGAAGCTTTTCCCTGGCACATCAAGCCTCAATCGCCCACCCTTGTTCGTCCAACTGGGATGAGCATGGCGGCTTGGGGCTTCGGCTCGCACACTTTAATCCTTCATTTTGTACTACTGTATCTGTGTTTCGTACTTGTTAAACCAGTCCTCTTTCTCTCCTATACAGGCCACCGCGAGAGATACCGTATCCGGTCCTTAATACGGCCCGAGATATGACGATAGCGGGGTATTAAGTATCGTCATTGGGTAGCGCCAGCACGTTGCTCGGGATTCTAGGGTTGAATCAATAGGGGGCGGCTGATGATGATGACGGAGAGGGACGAAAAGCATCTGGGGCAATTAGTAATAGCCAAGAAGACACCGCACAATGAATGAAGTGATGATTCGGCGCAAATGGACGCACATGTAAGTCTTGCTCGCGTTTGTTTATGCTCGACTTTGCTTGCGGGGTTTGTGGTTAGACTTTGTTTGTCTTCCGAATAGCGATAGGGGTAGGCTTCGGATGGAGGGCCGAAGATTTGAAATTGCGGGGGCCGGTATGTGCATCGCCTCGTCGCCCGATACCTCGCAGAGTGGTTTTGTTCCAGAAAAGCCAGAAGTCAAAGGTTCCGAGCTGGCGCGTCGACAAGCTTGGCCGTTAAACTTTCCTAGCGCACCCTATCAAGCTCGAGCGGACGAGACGCAACAATTCAACACCCGCCAAGAGCATAGCCCAAGTTACAAGTCGATCGATCTTGCCTTGAGAGAGGAAGTTATAAATCTGATATGTACACCCTGCCTGTGGTTAGACCTTGGTACTCAACTTGGCTTCCCCTCGCCATTCAAGTGAGAATGCACGGCACCCATCAAGTCTCCCTCTCTCGTCTCTACGAGCTTAGGGCTGGCGCGAGCTTGATAATCCACTAAAGGATGGAAGCAATCAAAGTGTGCTAGAGCCCGCCCAAGCTAGTCTAGCTTATCATCTAGAGAGGGTGTCCAGAGGCACCCCGCCATTGGTTGGTCTGTGTTGATTTGATTTCTGGTCCATTTTCGATGCTGTTTGGGGTTGCCACACGTGTACATGGGTGGGCTGTTCTCCGCCATCGAAGTACCCCTTCTATGTATTCCTGCACCACCTCCGATGCGTTCGCCTGTTGCCGGACAATCCACACGCATCACCTTCTTATCCATGGGTGTGCATACAGTCCCGTACCATAAGGCTATAACGTGGGCTAGACTGGGCAACGCAACTTTATTCGCCAACCTCACTAGTGGAGAGCGGCGCCATTGAAGATTGATGGGAAATCATCTGAGGCATCACCGAAGGCTGCCAATGACAAGCTACTGTTGTCTACCCCCCTCCACTCCTTTGGGGGGATTGCGTTCTAACTCGCTTCCTTGCTTCGCGACGCCTGTCAGATTACAGCCACTGAGGTCCGATGCTCGACGCGAACCGACACTCGCTCTCCTCTTTTTTGTCCCCCGCCCCAAAGAATGGGCACTGGCCGGCAAGAACCCAAACCACGAACAACAAAATAAGTGTAGATCTCCATGAATTGTTCGTTTCCGTTTAAAAATAGAGCCACAACTATGCTTGCGTTGAAATAATGCTGGCAAGGGTAAAGAGCGAAACTGGCCGCGCGTACATCTGTGACGCGAGAGAAGAAGCCTTCTACACCCGTTCAACTCGAACCATATTTGTAAGTCGTACAAGGCGATGCAGGAGAAGGGAATCCGGGCGGTCCCCTTCTGAGACCCATGAGTGCTCGGGAGATCGCGATCCATCGTCAAGGACCGCGTCGGGACCCGAGGACAAAATATCATGCAAGGCTTTTGGACGGCCCGTTTGGGAGCCTGTGGGAGGTCGCTTTGACTCATTATCCCAGCCGCTAACAAAGAAAAAGAAAAAAAAAGAGGTAAGACGAAAAAAGAAGTGGCCTCAACCCTGCCGGACTGCACTCAGGTGTGGTGTAACTTTAAACAGAGACGTCGACACAATTCGGCGAGGGTGGGGAAGAGTGACAAACTTCAAGGAGCCGGGTACGACACTCGGTTCTCAACCCTGAAGCGCGAACGTTCGCCAATATGCCGAGACTTGTACTTTTCTAATTTACTAAGGTACCATTTTTTGGCGTGTAACAGGATTTGGAACAAGAAACTCAGCGCCACCTTCGTGGAAGAGGACACCGCCGGACGTGCTCATCTGCAGGTTGGGCACAGTGGGCCCTATTTCATTCCCCACTTCTCCATAACTCTTTGAAGGCGCTGGAGACGGGTTCTTCTTGCCTGCACCCGTACGCAGCCGCTCAGCGGTTTGCTTAGTGGGCTCCTGGTAGGCAGTTCAACATCAATTATCGCTCACAGATAGCAGCTGCTAGCCTTTCCTTCAAGTAAACTTGCTTCATAGGACGAATTAAATTTGATTTATCTGAGGTGATAAGCAAACACAATACAAGCGACATTTCGAAAATGCCACTTCAGATCAATTGTCTTTAACGCGTCGCCCCAGAGTCGAAAATTTGAGGTACAGGTAGTTGTGTTGGAGCGTTTGCAGGGCTGGACCTTTGACTTGTATCAAAGACAGAACATGAGAGAGCGGGTTTTCGCACGTGTGGCTCATGGCAACTGCAGCTTGCTGATAGGCAAGACCCTGCGGGCAAACCTGGCAACATTTCATCCTCGAGGCGACTAATAAGGGGAGAGGACACCTCTAATAATACCTGCCTGGCTTCGAGAAAGCGCGACCGAGATTTTCTGGATTATCACCCCGCGACTCCATTTTTTTTCGCCCTTCGTGTTGTTGCTTCCAATCGACGGTGTATGACGCACCCCTTTTGGACGTTTGCCTGGGCAGAAGTCGTCGCATCGCGCCTTCATTCCCTGGTGCTTAACCTCGAGGATATTCGATGTCACACTTTTGTCCCTTCCTCCCCATCACCCCGATCCTCATGGGTAGTGTACACTCTGTTCTGTATGCAGACGAAAGGTTTGATGTGTACGAGGGTACTTTGCAAACAGGAGAGTACACGAGTGTACAAGAGACCTGCTCGTGATGACATGATGGCCAAGTGCGAAGTCTCCCTACTAAGACGTTGGAGTGGGAAGGTGTGGGATGGTACTCCGAGGCGAGTTCTAATACTAGTACCAAGCACCTCCCACCACATCTCTAGGCATTTTAGTCTTCCGAGCCTCCTCCACAACAAAAAGCAATCGGCAGGTACAGCACAGGAGGGGTGTGCCACCCGTCGCTGCAGATAGACAGAGTGTACACTAATAAGTTGCTAGGTACTCTAAAACTCCCCAAGCTAGTAGCTGCTTCTCATGCCCCATTGGTCCTTTTCGCCTTTCTCATTCCTTGCCCTTCGACTACATCCGTTTCCACCCATTCTCATTCCCAACCCGAGAAGGCCCAGGACTCATAATTAATCCCGAAGTACTGTACCCCGATCCGGTACGGTTTGTTAGGTACTGATCCATCTCCCAGGTCTGGTCGTAGAGTCAGGTCCCCTGTCTCCGTCCTTTTCTTTGTTCCAGTCCGTCCTTCAAGTCCCCAAGTCCCACACAGCACACCACCTCCGTTCCTCGCCTTCTCTTTCTTTCTGTCTCGTCGCGCTCCCCCCCCACCAGCCTATTGTATCCGCTGAGCACGACATTATTAACTGGATGCTTTTTCCCTTTGCGACAAACCACCACCGACGAACTGTCCCCCGTCCTATGCACCTTTTGCACAACGTTATTCCGTCCTCCCACCAAATCCCATCTCCAACCCCCAACTTTTCAATCACGCCCTGGTTTTTTTTTTCTCTTCTTTTTTTTCCTTTTTTTAACCACTTCCGCTACCGCCTGCATTCCCCCCTTCCCGCAACATCTTTTGCGCCGCGCCGAAAGTCGTCATCGTACCATATTTTTCAGAAATTCATCACCTTCGCGCCTCATCGCCTGCCTCAGTCCCGAAGGGAATAAACTTCCACCTCCTTCTCTAACTTGTTCCAGCGGGCTTTTTTTTCTTCCATCGCCGGCGACAGCTTCACGTCCGTTATCGCCAGCATTGCTCGACGATCTGACTCCTCGCATCGCTCGCTCACTCGCATCTTCTGGCAGCTTGACGCGACCCGCATTCGCCGAGAGCGTCGCCGCTGAAACGCAATTTCCTTCCCGCGCATGCGTCTCCATAGATGGCAATGAACGGTGAGCAGAGTGTGACGGGCGCATCGTCGGTCGCGTCGGCAAAATCGCAATATCCTCTTGGGCTCACGACTCCTACCAACCAGTTTACTCAAAATTCTTCGAATAACACCAAATCGGCAGCAATGGCCGGATCCGCATTTCTTTCACAGTCCTCGACTTTCCATTCCGCCGTCGGGAGCCAGGCTCCATTCCACATGAAGCAGTCCGCACACCCCTTCGATCGCGATGCGACGACAAAGCCGATTGGCACCCCGTTCGGAACCACTCCGTCGCCGCCCGGCGCGTCATCGGTCCTTATCCGCCAACTACCTTTGAACACCTCCGAAGAGCAACTGAGATTGATGGCCGTGTGGTCCAAGGAGCTCGTCAGCGTCGAGGTCTTACCCATCGAACAATCGAGTGACTCTGGTTTTCGCTCGGCGATCATGAACTTTAAATCTCCTGCTGGCGCGCACGAGGCTAAGTCGATGCTGGATGGCAAGTCCAACATCGCCAACGACGCCGATATGATTGTCGAGATCCTTGCGGACACTGCGCTATCGACCAGCTCGACCGCCTCGTCCTCGGCTGCTTCCTCCACGGTCAACTCACGGCAACCATCACGTTTCAAAAACGGCGGGGCATTCCAGTCACTAGATAACATTTCTCCTCCTTTGAACGGCGGTGCGTACGTGGGCACCGAGCTACCAACGCCTGAGTCGAGTGCAATGTATCAGAACCTGTTCTCACCACAGTCCCCAATCGGAAACCATCTGACAGAGCCCTCGAGAATGTCGGGTAAGTCTCTTATCAAGAGCAACGACGCTGCGGACGATGACGAGACTGGAGAACTCCTCAAAGACCCCGTAGCATATGCGGAGAACGGTGCTACTGCTCAGCGGAGGGCGACGGCGCCTCAGATCCCCATTTCTCGCATGGCTGGACTTTCTCTCAGTACTACTGCGCCTAGCCCGTCTTCCCTACCACAATTTGGCCACCCAAGGATGGGAGGTATCCCCACTCACCCGAGCGCCATGTCTCCCCTAATGACGACCGGCTCTGGAAGGCCTATGAACTTCCCGCTCAACCCGCACTACCCTAGACATAACTTTCCTCCGCCGGTCAACCCGGCCGACCAGAACCCACCGTGCAATACTCTTTATGTGGGCAATCTTCCGATAGACACTTCGGAAGAAGAGCTTAAGGCGATCTTCTCTAAGCAGCGGGGGTACAAACGTCTGTGTTTCCGCACCAAGCAAAACGGACCGATGTGCTTTGTCGAGTTTGAGGACGTCTCGTTCGCGACCAAGGCGCTTCACGAGCTCTATGGCCAACCTCTGCACAACAGTGTGAAGGGCGGTATTAGACTCAGCTTTTCGAAGAATCCCTTGGGAGTCCGGTCTGGCCAGACTTCGGCGCAAGCCAGCTCCAGCTCCATGAGTGGCTTGAACGGTATGACCCCTGGACCGAGCAACGGGTTTACCACCGCGAATGGCCCTCCTCCGGGATTGTCCGTACCTCCCGGCCTGGCCACCAACCGTGTTGGCGGCTACAATGGAGGACCAGGAGCTGGCCCTCACGGCTACAACACTGCTGGGCTTTCCTCGTCAGGGCATGGCTGGGGCACGCCGGGGTACAACCCAGCCATGGCGGCGGGCGGATCTTCGTCCAACCTGCAAAGTGGCTCTTCCAATTACCTTCCACCACACATGATGGGGTTGTAAGAGGTGACCCCATGACAGAAATAGTCTCGCTTTTTCCATTTCCAACTGCGACAACAAAATAGCACAGCTCAGGTTTTGACTTGATTGCAGCGATCGTTGATTCCCTTTTTTGTCTTATTCTTCACTGCTTCCTCTTATTCATCCATTGCGCAGTTGTTCATCATCTTCGGGATCAGGGTTTTGGCGTTTTTTTTAAGGAATGAAGATATGTCAGGGATGGGAATGGCTGGAAACGGGATACTGGGAACGAAGGCGTACGCACTATGGGGCGTCCATGGTGGGTTGACTATGTCGATAACGGCAGAAGGGTTCTCCTTTGTTAACTATCACGAGGGCTGCTTCCTGCTCGATTCCTTCGATCGGCTCTTACATTTTTCGTTGCGGTTAACCCCGATTTCTCTTCCCACTTCCAGTCAAGCCGCTCTTTTCTCAGCTTCCGGAGTGGTACTTTTCATCATGGCTGCATTTGTTACTGCATCGCGAGTCTGGCATATCTCATCATTGCAAGGGCACGGAGCGCGTGGACCCTGTTTGCTTGTTTTGGTTCTGCTTGGAATCGGTACGGTCATAAGTGCGATTTTCTCCATCAAACGATTCCCCCGCACATCGGCTCAACTTTGATATTTTTGGCAAGCTTGTTTGGGACGGATCTTGATTCGGGTGGAGTTGGAAGACATGTTCGAGTTTCCTAGTCTAGACTCCCAAGAGTTGGGCGAGGGACATGCTTAGGTGTTTTTCTTTTTGTCGCTTTTCTTCTCTTTTTCGGCAACATGACATGGGACCGTGCAGTAATCATCGGGGCCGCGAGTCATTTCCTTTGCACGAGTTGTTTTCGAACTCTCAATATGCTGTCCCGTTACTTTTCTACTTGCCTTTTCGTTCCTTTCTTTATCAGTTTGCCTTTTCCCTTGTCACCATCACATACAGTATAGCCTGGCGCGTGGGAAGGATGGGAAATACGCTTTCATCTCAGGTTCCGGTCAACGCATCAGATGCAGCAGCACCTCTCTATCTCGCACTTTTTATGGCTTAATGGTTCTCTTCTTCGACTCGTCATCGGCGACTCATTACTATTCTACCTCATTTACATTCTACTCTTTACTATCTGCCCGACCCGGGGATAAGAATTCAACGTAATGTGCGACTTTGCTGCCTCCCTGGCCGCAATCGATCTCCTGGAGGAGCTGATCTCGGCGGGGTCAACACCCCAACGCCTCTCTCGCTTTTGCGGTGTCGTTTAGCCCTATGAGGTATAATAGTTGAGGAACTACTGACCGCCTTTCGGGCCTCACTCGGACTACTGTTCAACTTTCCTTTCGTTTGGTGTGGCTAGCAAGTCGGGTTCAAGGACACACAAAAGAAGCAAAAGGATATAACGGTCAAGGCAAAATATTGTCCCACAAAAAACGGATGGAAGTTTGGGCGATTCTCGAAAAGCAAGTTACGCTCATCATCGCATATACGAAATCGGATTTGGTGCGGCTTAGACGGGAAATGAGGCGTCTTTTTCCATGGGATCAGGTATCATACAATCGCATGTCCGGTGCCGGCCTACGGAAGCGAGCTCTTTCGTTCGAGGGCGGAGAGTGGACACGGATATGGACGTTACATGAATGAAGGGTTTGGTTGTCTTTGGTTTGTTTGTTTGATCCAGCGCGTCTTAAAGGCATGAGTAGCGAAGGAATTCAAGACCAGGGTGTGTCGCACTGTTACATCCGTGTTTCTATTTAGAGGGATGCCGGTTTCTTAAGGCATGGGAGGGGATCCTGGCTTCAATCCACTTCGGACCCTTATTCCAAGGATGGCTCGTGAGCTCTATAGGGTCATCCTCCGGGCTTTCATTTTCTACGGGATCCCACGATTTTCTTTTTAACAGCTTCTTAACTGGCACTTATCTCGTGGGCTGTCTGTCACTCAACTCCCTTGCATACGAACAACATTTACGGTTACTGTACTTGGGCTGGGATCGGCGTCATTTCCTCTCCTTTTGTGATTGAGCGTTGCACAACGGGGCTTTTCTCGGCATCATCATCTTTTTTTACTTCAATACACATTTTCTGTTTGGTTTTCACTTTCTAGCTTCGTAACTGCACGGAGTAAGCCGTGATTTTCGCGCACAGTCATCGATCGATATTCGAGGGAGTGACTCCTACCGGGTATTTATGTCTTCGTAAACATCAGTGCGCTACCAAGCAAAGTTGAGAATCTAGTGAAAATCGTGAGTGGAGCTTAGAGTTCGAAATTGAGGTGCCAGGATTCGAGAGTTAGCACGAAAGGCATTTCATATTTCCATTCCACCCAGCGCCTAAGCTCCTGAATAAGAAACCAAGTGTTGTACATGCCCTCCTCCCCAAGCCCAGAGGTGGCGACGGTCAAAATAGAAGAGAAGAGTCGAGCCACAGAGGCCACTCAGATTACTCCCAACGGGGGAGATACTCCACTTTGACCTCTTTCCCCGCCAACTTGCTCCCGATCCTCGCCTGGAAGATGTCCTCGAGGCTCTCCACAAACTTGCCGACGTTGGGCAGATGCGCCGCTGCGGCGACCTCATCCTCGTGGGTCCTGCCGCCGCCGTCGTTTCCGTCCTTGCTGGCCGGCTGCTGCTGGGACTTGACCTCCTCCCAGATGGAGCGGTGGGCCTCCTCGAGGTGCATTTTCAGGTTGGAGGAGGCGCAGGGGAGGGAGCAGTAGATGATGGCCTTGCCGAGCTGGTTGACGCACTCCTTACAGAGGCAGACCTGGGGCGATTCTGCGTCTTTGGGGGGCGCCTCTTGTTTGGAGGAGGATGTGTTACGGACTTGGATGCAGTATTTGCCCGCCTCGCAGGTGTGGGTGATCTCAAGGTGGCGCTCCTAGTGGCGTGTTAATCTCCTAGATGTATACTTATTATAGCCTCTGAGAAACCGAAAAGGAAGGAAACCTACGTGGGCCTTTTCAAAGCATTGCATGGAGCAATACGCAACTTGCGTAGCCTGGAGTCCCATATGTACGAGCACCTGACACAACGCGCAAGCGATCAGATCCTTGTGATCCACAGGCTTAGAACACGCCTCACACGGCGGCGTATCGTAAAACTCCTTGGGGAGCTGTCGGTGCTTCTTCTCAGACTTGGCGTGCTGGATCTTCTTATGAGCCGTCTTCGCCCGCTGCAGTTCATCCATATGTCTCCTCTTCTCCTCCACCACAACCCTTCTCTGCCTTTGTGCCTTTTGCGCGCGCTTCACCTGCTCCACGCGCCTTGTGTGCTCCGACGAAGTTTGATTCTCGGCAGCCATGGCGGCTGCGCCGAGTGGGGGACCAGATTGTTTGTCGATTGCGCCTCCGCCGACGGCGGCGCGACGATCTGCGTCGATGGCATTTATGACCTTCTCGATGGAGAGATCCTCAGACTCGCGGTACATTTCGGCATACTTTTCGGAACCCTCCAGGATCTTGCCAGAGCCGTTGACCTCGAAGAGGAACTGGATGACCTCCTCCTTCATCTTCTTTGTGTCGCCGGTGGCTTGCGCGCTAGTCACTGCGGCTAGGTAATCATCCACGTTGATCGGGCGGCCCCTAACCCTTCCAATTCCTTTGCGCACAACGCGCGCAAGGTCCTCGGTAGACTGCGCCTCATCTGCCAGCGCACGGCTAAACTCCGCGGCGCCTCCAGAAGAGTTCTCGGCGACGTCGACGAAGTAAGGATACCGCGCCAGAACCTCGCGATACCACGCCGCCTTCTCCTTCTGCACTCTAGATTCGACGTCTGATAACCGCGCCCTCAGCTCCTTGGCCTCGTCTAGTAGGTGGCTCAGTTCCTTGAGGAAGTCCTGCCTGCCATAGAACCACTCGGCGGCGGTGTCCTTGCTAAAGTACCGGTCGCGGATCGCATCGATCACAGATCCGTAGTGCTCTTTACACTCTATGACGTGCTTCTTGTTGCAGGATGAGCGACAGGCGTCTTCTATGGAACTGACGCGCTCGCCGCATCGACGCCGTGAATCTCTTAGTTGGCGGAGGGTCGGCGTCCAGTCTTTGATGAGGGGGAGGGTGTAGTCGGGCTGTGAGCCCGGTGGCAGCGCGGGCGCGGCGGCGTCGACTGACATTCTGGGCGCCTGTCCGAAGTTGATAGGGTGATAGGGGAATGAAACAGAATAATGATAGGTGAGAGGATGCTAAACTTTCGATGCTGCTGGTTGTTTAGAAGTGAGAGGCGACGAAGTTGTTCTCGTGATTATGTAAGCTGGCGACGACGTTGAAAGGTCCAAGCTGCGAAGATGCAAAAGATTCTTTCCCATTCTCCCCAAAACAATCTAGTAGTTTGCAAAGACAGCAGAAATTATGGTATGCGTTCCCCAGAAATGCCGATTCTTCGATAAAACCGCTAACTATTTGAATTAGGCCGACAAACTACGCACGCAGCAGGAACTCGAGCGCCTCCAGGCGAAGTACATCGGCACTGGCCACCCGGACACGTCGAGCTGGGAGTGGCGCACCAACATTCACCGCGACACACTCTCCTCCATAGTCGGGCACCCCCCGTTGATCAACTACATTGCCACGGCCGAGAATGAACCAATCCAGCTTGTGCGCGCGCGCTTGATCAGGGTTCGTATGCCCTGGTGATACATGGGCTGGCGCTGTTGCTAACGCGTTCATTTCTAGCAAATGCTGCAGCCTTGCGGACCCCCGCCTCCGAGAGAGGAAGATATCCCGATTCCGGCCGACATGGTACAGAAGCGCAAGTAGAATACCGACTTTTAGAACAGAGTACGAGGGCTGGAGATGCAGCTTGACCAAAGGACCAAAGGTACGCTGGTATTAATGGGCTCACCGAAGGCTGCCACGTCACTATCGCATGGGTATCATCACTGTTAAGCCGCAGCGCGGCATCTATCGCTTCCTCGGGACTAGGCCAGATCCATTCGTCAACCTATCAATCACCATCATCTTCGTATCGGCTGCGCGTGACGCGCCTGCTCCGCCGAGGTTCGTCATCCGTTACGAGGGAGTTCTCTTGACCGTTCTCCTCCCCATTTTCGCCGTCCCGCTCCTCCTCCTCTCGCTCCTCCTCAGGCGCCTTTACGCCTAGGCTCGCGGCCAACTGCTTCTCAAGCCCTGGGTTTGAACCTCCAAACACCTCTCTTATCATACCCGCGACGCCTTCAGGTCCTACCTCCTGCTTACCCCTGGGACCGACGAGCCAGCTAATGTTCTTATCCTGGTCGGCTGAGATATTCTCGACTCTTTTCGCGACGTATCCCATCTTTTCCATCCTGGCCAGTACATCCTCCGTCTTTTCTGCTCCGAGCTTATTGTCGGCGTTGACTCTGCTAAGATAGCGCTTGAGTTTCTGCTCGGTGACTTCCCCGCCGTTAAGTAAGATGAGGGCGATCACCATGGTATAAAAGCCTACGTAGGTCGCTTCTACTTCGGCAGTAGGCGCCTTTGAGGGCGCGATGATGAGCGGGGCTTGAAACCTCCTTGGAAGCGTCGATACGAGAATCCATGTTTCCGCCGACTTTACTTGGCTATTGCTGCTAATGGCTGCAAGGAGCGGGCATTGGTTAGGGGATGAACAAAGGGGAGATTTACAACATGTAGATAGTACAAAGGAACAGTCGAACTATACCTTTCCTCTTCTCCTCGAGCGTGAGCTTTTCTCTCACAGGTAGTTGCGACATTTCCATGCCGAAAACTGCTCGTAGTTGCTTTTGCGCAATGTCGAACACCTTTCTAAATAGACGCGGGTGCTCCCCCAGCACTACGTGGAATCCTAGTCAGAAACTCTGTTGGTCTGGCGGCAACTCCCTTTGGTAGGGCTTACCCTTATCTCTTATAGCCTGCCGCCGTATCGGCGTCCTGGAAAACTCGCACGATAGCGCATAACGGACTAGTTTCGTCGCAAGCTGGTCCTCGAGCCCGCCGCCGGGTCTGTGGTCCACATCCATAGTCTCGTCTTCTTCCCTCTCGTCGGCGGAATCGTCGTCGTTAGCTCGGCGGTTACGCTGGGTAGAGACGTCGGCTTCTTCATCACCATCCTCGTACTCTGCCTATTTGCGATCAGGTTAGCAAGCTAGGCGGGGCAGCTTTTGTTTACGAGTAGGTAGGATAATACCTGGCGCCGGCGACGTGGGGGAGCCATTTTTTGAGGAAATGTTTTAGACGATAACTCAAACAAAGAAACCTAGCCAAACGGGGTATGCGAATTGGAAGAGTTCTATGTAAAAAGACTTTGATGTCTTTTTATCGAGGCGAATCGTTTGGAAGGGAGTGGGTGAACGCGACAAAAGCCATTTAGCCCTTCGCAGACGCGTTGAAGTGGGCCGGAAAATCTTTGATCCTTATCGATAAGAGCAAAGGGAGATTGTCGTGTGGGCGTTTTCCTGCTGCGCTTCTCTACTACCATCATACCAAGCCAATCTCATTCGTGATTTTTCCCTTCTTCTGTCCTCCTTTTGGGATTTGTCTCTTGTTCCATGTAAAATCCCTTCCGATGCTCTCCAAGGCTGCGTATGCTAGCCGCATATGCCGAACATGTCGCTTCCACTTTTCCGGCACTAGCACCCGCGCCTGGCCGAATTCCATTGCTCCTACGTCTTCGCCTAGACAGCTTGGACGATTGCGATTTTCTACGAACGCGAACGATGATGGCGAGCGCAAGTCTGATACGACCGAGAAAATTATAGAACAGGGCAAAGCGCCTGTTCGTGCGGAAGCCTCTCCCGCGGCAGAGCCTTCTAGCAGAGAAGCTACTGGCGACGATGTAGCTCCCACGACCGGCCCAGAAACTGGGGCACCCCCGGGCATTATCTTCGAGCGGGTGCTCGTGAAGGATAGGCAGAAGATCAAAGAGGGTATTAACCGTGGCCTTGACCTCGAGACCCCTAGCCTAGGCATGCCTATTCTTGGGCAGCCCGGTCACACTATCATCCTTCGCGATCGCAAAAAGAAAAAGAGGAGGAACGATCCACCAAAGCTTATCGAGGAACAAGAGGAGGAAGGGACGTCTCTGAGCGGCTTCGACCTCGAGGGAAGCCTGGAAGAGCAAAGGCGAGATATCACAATCGAAGAGGCGCGCCAGAATATTGACGAGCTCCGGCCGAAAGAGCCGCGCGACATGCTTGCTCGAGAGTTCGACGAAATCTTGAATACCCTAATAGAAGGCTTCACCATTGCGCAGCTCGGGGACTATGTATTCCATTTCATAACAGGGAAGTCGTCGCATTCGGGACTCGAGCGCGATAGCCTGCTCAAGCCACTTACAAACCGCTCGGCCTCCGCGAGACACCGGACTACGCCCAGCTACCCATGGATCCAGGCGCAATGGAGCTGGGTGCCGCCAAAGGATTATCCCTGGGGAAGCACTGCGAAGGAGCAGGTGGCCTTGGCTATAATGCGCATATGCTGGGACCTCAAGGTCATGGAGGAGGCTCCGTATATCGGCGAGCTTGAGATCAAGGTCGATGAGCAAATACTCAACTTCCTTCTGGGTACGTTTATATGAGTTATTTTACCATGGCCATGCAACACGAACTAACGTGCAATGACAAACAGTTGAAAACAAAGCTCTAAATGCTATAAAGAGATCCCTCGGCGAAGGCGCCAGCATTAAAATCAGACCCGAGAAGGAGAAGGTACATATCTTTGCTACGCGCTCAAAGTGCGATACTGTGCTCGCCCGCCTAAACGATTTTGTTTCTCGGATAAGAGAATCCAGTATTCCCTTGGAGCATCTTGGCGAGCGTCGGCTCAATAACGAGGATCTTCGCCAATTGAGCATGTTGACCGGCACGTACTTAAGGTACGAGACTCGCGACTCTCGACTCGCCAAAGGCGGCTGTCCACCTCTCGGCTCGGTACGTTACTTACCCCGATTGACTATTCGCTGCAGCTTGATTTCCGCCGATTTGCTAACGCTTGTCTCCACCTTTTAGATCATGATTTCCCGACTTATGTCTAGAGAGGGAGATGACCTCCCCGGCCTCGAGACAACCCATGACGTCGTCTTTCGCCTCCTCCATACCGCAACCTCTCGAGGCGGTTTCAGCGTCAATCCAAGGCCAGTCGCTGGTTCGAGCCCACTACCGCCGCCTGAGAACCTCTGGCTTGCCAGGCACATGGGCGACTACGGCAAACTTCCTTGGGACTACAGACACAAAAGGTTGGCGAGGAAGGTATCGCCTTGTCCGGCACAGGCTGAGGAAGCCGCTGACAGCGGGCGAGGTGGGGCTAGACGGATTCCTCTTGACACCCTGGTATACGCCCTCCGCCAGGAAGCCGAACGAGGGACTCCGTACGGGTGGAAGCCGTCCGAAGTTAAGACTTCTACCACTTTCGGCCACATTCTCTACGAATTCGACCCCAACGTAACGGCACCCTATGCCAAGATGGCCTCCTCTGATCAGCCGGGGCCGCTCTTCCCCATCTCACCTCCCATCGCCGCCCTTAATGCTTTCAAAGACATGTCTTCCTCTCTAACCCCCCTACCGCCAACGAGGGTACAGCATCGAGTCTTGCCCCGGAGGAAGGGGATACTACCCCCCCAACTACAACAAACGCCGACCTGGATGCACCGCTCTCGACCGTCAAGCTCATCCTCCGCTTCATCCCTGACCCCAAAGAGCATCCGGATACATGGCTCAGGGAATACCTCGAAACCCCGAAACCGGAAGAAAGGAGACTGCCAGAGGTCATCAAAACCCTCCGCAACGCCGGGGGGATCACAGACTATGCCACCAGTCCCCATTCTAATGCGGACCCGGAGGTCTTTTACCAGCGCAGACTCGACCAGTATTCCCCCCCCAAGCTTGAACTCCACCTCAACATCAGGCCAGACCAGCTCGCCGGCCCGCTCGACTGGTCCAACACGGAGAAGCAGCTCTTCGTCGTAGCCGAATCCTGCACCAACAAGGTCCAACTCCCCTCGTGCGCTGTCGACGCCCAGATCGAGCAGTCCATCCGCTACGAGATGCTCCCCGAAGCCCTCGAGCAGGCGAACACCGTCCGCGACTTCATCGACGCCGCGAACCTCGATCTCTCCACGGGGAATCTGCGCACTCGGTCCCAAATGACCATCGAAATCCCCGACATGATTCACAAGGGTCATCGATACAGGACAAAGAACAGTCCCTCCGCGAAGTTTGAGGGCCAGAGAGGAGCTATCCAGTTCGATAACGACCTCGAGGCCAAGACAAGCGTGAAATACCTCTTCGCCGGTCTAGAGCTCCACACCTTCGCCTCCGTCCCCTTTAAGGGCCACTCCCTCCGATACACCTCTGTCGAGGGCGGCCACCACGCGGGCCGCAGCGGGCGACTCTCCTTCGACGCGACGACGTACCTCGACGACAAGGCAACGCCTGAATCAGATTCCGTGGTGAGCGACCCCTTCCGGAAAGCTTACCTCCAGGAGGTCTTGCAGATTGCCAAGGGTGCCTACTTCCCTTGGATCGGTGCCCGTCCTGTGGATCATGTCGCTTCTACAGACGAGCTGGGAGCTTAGGCTCGGAGTTGGCTCGATCTTCTCTGTTGTGCGCGGACCTATGTACACTAAATCCCCTTTCTTGTATCGGTAATCTCTTTAATTGAGGATAAATTCATTGTATAACTAGACGGACGATGGAGAAGTCCTTGGCGGTAATATCACATTGTATCCTGGGGTTCCACTTGTTACAATAACTAGTGCAGCTACTCTGGCCTGTGTTTAATACTGGCGCTATAATATTAGGCTTATGCAGGAAACGACCCGAGGGCACACATACGCTGGCCCCATGAACGTAAAATTTAGAGTTGGGAAGCGGGAATTTATTTTTAGTCGCTTGGATCAAGGTACGCGAAAAGCGAGTCAAGACAAAACATAGACAACAATTGAGGATGAATATCACTTTGACATATCAAAGAACCAAGACAAAAAAAGTTCGGGAGAAATCACTTCTTCGGGCTCTATTTTTTGGGGGTACTAAAGCACATGACAAAAAACCTTTCTGTCTGCAGATGCCGGACCATACCATCTCCCTTCGCACACCTTGGCACGAGGTAGTCCTTAAAGTGCTCATGCATCCTAGAGCAAAAACGATATTATAGCGCCATCGCAGAAGTGAGTACAGGTCCGACGAGCGAAGTGCTTCGCTGGATCACCCGCCGGAGTGGAGGGGTTTTTAGGGTGGGGCAATTTATTTCTTGCCAGCCTTGGCAGCGGACTTGGTGACCTAGAGGATAGAGTTGTTAGTTTGAGCGGTGGCGTTGTGGAGTGAGTGGGGTAGTAACACATACCTTGGCGGAACCACCAGCGGACTTCTCGACGGACTTGATGACACCGACGGCGACGGTCTGACGCATGTCACGGACGGCGAAACGACCGAGAGGGGGATACTCGGTGAAGGACTCGACACACATGGGCTTGGAGGGAACCATCTTGACGATGGCGGCATCACCGGACTTGACGAACTTGGGGTTGTTCTCAACCGACTTACCGGTACGGCGGTCGATCTTCTCGAGGAGCTCGGAGAACTTGCAGGCAATGTGGGCAGTGTGGCAGTCAAGAACGGGAGCGTAACCAGCACCGATCTGGCCGGGGTGGTTAAGAACGATGACCTGGGCCTGGAAAGAGGCAGCACCCATGGGGGGGTCGTTCTTGGAGTCACCGCAGACGTTGCCACGGCGGATATCCTTGACGGAGACGTTCTTCACGTTGAAACCAACGTTGTCACCGGGAACACCCTCGCTGAGCTGCTCGTGGTGCATCTCAACGGACTTGACTTCAGTGGTGACGTTGGAGGGAGCGAAGGTAACGACCATACCGGGCTTGATGATACCGGTCTCGATACGGCCGACGGGCACAGTGCCAATACCACCGATCTTGTAAACATCCTGGAGGGGAAGACGGAGGGGCTTCTCAGTGGGACGCTTGGGAGGCTCGATGGAGTCGATGGCCTCGAGGAGGGTCTTGCCGGTGAGGGTGTTGCCCTTGATCTCACGGTTCCAGCCCTTGTACCAGGGGCAGTTGGTGGAGGGGGTAAGCATGTTGTCACCGTGGAAACCAGAGATGGGGACGAAAGGAACGGCCTTGGGGTTGTAGCCGACCTTCTTGATGAAGTTGGAGGTCTCCTTGATGATCTCCTTGTATCGGTCCTCGGACCAGTTGTTGGTGTCCATCTTGTTGATGGCAACGATGAGGTTCTTGACACCGAGGGTGAAGGCGAGAAGAGCGTGCTCACGGGTCTGGCCATCCTTGGAGATACCAGCCTCGAACTCACCAGTACCGGAGGCAATGATGAGAATGGCGCAATCAGCCTGGGAGGTACCAGTAATCATGTTCTTGATGAAGTCACGATGGCCAGGGGCGTCTGCAGAGTGGGGCATGCAACATTAGTCATACAAGTTCTCATGTTACTAGACTTCGACGTGTTCGGACGAAGAGTATCGAATGAAGAAGGGGAAATATCATACCAATGACGGTAACCTGGTACCTAGGGGTCTCGAACTTCCAGAGAGCGATATCGATGGTGATACCTCGCTCACGCTCGGCCTTCAACTTGTCAAGGACCCAGGCATACTTGAAGGAACCCTTGCCGAGTTCAGCGGCTTCCTGTAGTGTGCGTTAGCAGCCGTCAATATGCTCGTCATGATGCATAAAGCCCGAATGCGCAAGGAAAAAAATAATGCAATGCTCGGTGGGGTCCATACCCCGTCGCCTAAAGCGGCAAGAGGGGAGGGGCAATCTTAGAACCCCACCAAGCAGGGGTGGAAGAGGGAAAAAAAGAACAGGTGGAACAGCTGCGGTCTTTGTGGCCACGCGAGTGGCAATGAGCCCAGCGAAAAAATTTTCTTCCATAGGAAAAATGGAAAACAAGAAGCGAAGCTGGAAGCGAAAAAATAGATGAAATGAGGACGCTTACCTTCTCGAACTTCTCGATGGTACGCTTGTCAATACCACCGCACTGGTAGATCAAGTGACCGGTCTGTTATCACACAGTTAGCCCCGCCACTCCAGGGGTATGCTAATCGCGGGGTTGCGAAAGCCACGAACGACAGAGCCGCGTGGTAAGGACCAAGGTTTCAACTTACGGTGGTCGACTTGCCAGAGTCGACGTGTCTGAGAGCACGCATTGTTAGTAGCTAGTAGAGTCGATCTGTAATTCAGAGGACACGTACCCCTAGATAATTGCAGGTTAGCAGGCTGTTAAAAAAAAAAAGCTCAGACGGAAGATGAGGTGGCACGTACGATGACGACGACGTTAAGGTGGCTCTTGTCTTCCTTACTGCGCAACAGTTAGTATTGGTGTCACCAGGGCGCGAGGAGATCGATCTATCGCGAATTCGATGAATCTCGATCCTGGCGAGACAGAATTTTCTGGCAAACTTACCCCATGGTGACGGTTTAAAAGGTGGTAAAAAGTTGGATATGTAGGTTGAAAGGGAGTCTGAACACGCTGGTCAGTTTGAGAACCTCCTCAGGATGAAGACGGTGATAGAAATGATGGAAAGTCGAAGGGAAACATACGCAGATTGGGATGCCAAATCGATCCTCGGTGTGCGAGACGATCAGAAAAGTTCAAAAGAGTATGATGGATGGAAGGAGAGGGAGATGGTGTTTTTAAAGGCGACTGGGGAAACAGATATGAGGGAAGTGAGGGGCAAATCACTTTTTTGGGAGGGGTAGATTTCAAAGTTTTTGTGCAGGCCTGGCCGGGAAACCACCATCCCACCTTTAGGGCAAGTCAGTGGGACTTTCCGGATCCATCCAATCAGGCAGTTGACTTTCCCGACCGTGAAGTACTGTCTGTACCTCGAGAGTACCTTCCGGATGCCCAATTGTCCCCAGTCGCGCCTAACAAGAGTGTCTCCGTGACTCACGTAAGAGGCAGAGAACGAATCAACGATTCATCATTGCGTCGTGTACTCTGGTACTCCCCTTGTTCTCTACAGGAATCGCTGCATTACACGGTCCCTTCCAAGGCAAATTTTTGGCCCGTTATGTGGGGAAACCTGAGACTGCCATTGTGGCAAAGCGAGGGTGACCCTCTATCGCGCAGCTTTTTTTTTTTTTTTCTCCCTCCTCTCTGCTCTCCACGTCCCTCGCTAGCGCCATCTACCAAAGCTATACTAGTCTAGTTGAATAAGTTGTCCCTTCCAAAGCTCTTATTACCATCGGACATCTCCATCAGACAACTGTGCGCGATTGAGTCCGTCAAGGTACGTGTCGAGTGGTGCCTACAGAGACTATTGAGGGGGAAGCGCGGATGGAGGGGCAAGAAAAAAAAAATCGATGGCGGGGTAACTTGCATCACAATGGCAGACGAAAATTTCGGGAGCTGTTTGGATCTAATGCGACGTCCGTGGCATACGCCGCACTAGCATCAGCATAGCACAGGCTGCACCGCTGTGCAAAATCTAACGGACCTGGTCCAGGGTAAGCAGTAATACGCCTATGCCACCTCGCTGCATGTTCTCCTGGGTCCAATGTCTTCTGTTTTGGTTGGTGGCCAGAGGCAGGAGCATGGAAGCAACACGAGTCGCAGCAAGCGCCTCTGGCAACGACGCAGACATGGGTAGGTACAGCTTGATACAAAACACGACGTATTTGATTTTGGCGATTAGGTACCGGACCCATAGTATCAAACATACACACACACACACAGGCACAGCAAACCCAAGGTCCGTGATACGCCCTGCCAAAAAGAAAACATGAGAGTTCGTACAGATCTGGGCCATGTTTTCCGCGCGGGATAAAAGGAGCGCCCAGATTCGATAGGAGCCCCGGCATGCAGAACAGCGTGGGACTGGATGAGTACCCGCCGTGTACCTTGATAAAATGGAGGATTAGTCGGTAAAAATACATTGATAAATGTTGCGCTGAAAATCGAGGGGACTGGCCACATCATACCGACTCAGCACGGCCTTCCCCCCCTCCATTATCTCTAGGCTAGCTATGAGGGGGGCAAGTGCTTGACGATGGAAAAGCGTAATACATGGTAGATGTGGACAATATGGATCGAGGTATGGAACCTAGAACGGTCGAATTCGAGGCCAGGCAAAGGCCATCAACTTCTTCGCCGTATTACTCACTATAAAAGAGCCAATGACTCTGGCGGTATCCCTGCCCGGTTGTTGTCCATGTGATCTCACACCAAGGAAACGAGGAACTGTAAGCTTCTCGATCTTTTTTCCTCTTTTACACGCTTTTTTTTCTGGACTAAGTCAGGGGTCAAGTGCATTTCCGGACAACTTGTGTCACGACAGTTTAGATATTCGGCACCCCTGTCGCTTTGCTGTCACCTTTCGCTGCAGCTCTGGTCCTGGGGTTCGCCCCAAACGTTGCCAGCATGTCTACCCAACTCGGGATGATCAGAAACATGTGCTGTATGTTCATATCATCACAGGTATGTCTGGCTCCAAATTTGTGACGTGCTCAGGATAGTCATGTGAGACGTCCGTTTCTAGATGCAATAAACAGCGAGTACTCCATAACAGGGAATTTAGAATTTGATATTTGGAGTTTAGGATTGTGCTACCATCTACTGAGGTAAGGTGGATAATTTTGCAATGTGTGGTACTAGCCAGCTTGCCTGGGTGTCGCTAAAACTTCTCAAATGGTTCGAGTTATGAACAGGCATTGTGCGCCTCCCGGCTTCACGAGTAGGATCTTGGCATAGAAAAGAGCTAAATGATCGGCGGTAATAGTTGGAATAGCTTCACAATAACGGAGTTCCAGGCGGGTGGGCGATGCATCATGATCGGATTTCAATTGCTTGCGAAGTTTGTGAAGAATGCCAGCTGCCAGACACTGTAGGAAGGTGCATCTGAGATGGTGGACTCGACGGCCCAGTCTGTTCCAGTTCACTGAGGTGTCATCACGTGACTTTCTAGACACCACCCCTATCAAGCAGCCTTGGGACCTCCAGCTCGCAACGTGGTTCGAAGGGGTACGACACACGCACACTCAACATCCCCAACTCATAGATCCCCGACGCCGTAGACGGAGGACCCCAATCCCAAACTCGCCCAACATGAGCTACGGCAAAAAAGACGAAGATGCCGAACTGGGCCTCGTCAAGGTTGATCGGACCCAGGTCTTCCAAGAGGGTACGTGGCCGAAACCCGACGCCCACTAAGGCGGTGATACTGCGACCCAGATCTAACTTCCATTCACCGGAAGGGGGCTTCCGCCGCAATAAGCCAAGGAAACAAGGCTAACGTAACTCTACCTGAATAGCGAGATTGTTCAATAGCTCTCCGATCCAACCTCGAAAATGCCGTATTCTCTTGACCAAGATCGCGCTCCTCCTCTACACTGGGGAGAAGTTCCCCACTAATGAAGCTACGACGCTCTTCTTTGGTATCTCCAAGCTCTTCCAGAACAAGGATGCTAGCCTACGACAGATGGTCCTCCTCGCCATCAAGGAGCTTGCCAAGTCCGCCGAAGACATCATTATGGTCACTAGTACCGTTATGAAGGATACTGGCGGCAGCGCCGAAGCCATCTATCGACCTAATGCCATTCGAGCTCTGTGCCGCATTATTGATGTGAGTTTCCCCCCGGCATGTATGAGCCCAATGTAGGGTATTGGGGGATATCAGAGGCTAATTGGAATCCTTGCTCACGTCTAGGCTACCACGGTCCAATCGATTGAGCGAGTCATGAAGACGGCGATCGTGGACAAGAACCCCTCAGTATCCTCTGCTGCTCTCGTATCCTCGTATCATCTTCTTCCCATTGCTAGAGAAGTCGTTAGGCGATGGCAAAGTGAGACCCAGGAGGCCGCCGCTTCTACCAAATCCTCTGGGGGCTTCTCATTGGGATTCTCTTCTGGCAGCCAACTCCCCACCAACAACTCGACCATGACGCAATACCATGCCATTGGTCTTCTGTACCAGATGCGCATGCATGATAGAATGGCGCTCGTTAAAATGGTTCAACAGTTTGGCGCTGCTGGTGCGGTAAAGAGTCCCGCTGCTGTCGTTATGCTCGTCCGGCTGGCGGCTCAGCTCGCCGAGGAGGACGCGTCGTTGAGGAGGCCCATGATGCAGCTGCTAGACGGGTGGCTGAGACACAAGTCAGAGATGGTCAACTTCGAGGCTGCCAAAGCTATCTGCGACATGAGAGACGTTACCGACGAAGAGGTCGCCCAGGCTGTTCACGTCCTTCAGCTCTTCCTCACCTCTCCCCGCGCCGTCACCAAGTTTGCGGCTCTTCGCATCCTCCACAGCATTGCCTCCTTCAAGCCCAATGCTGTTAGCGCGTGCAACCCTGATATCGAGCTTCTGATCTCCAACAGCAACCGATCCATCGCTACGTTTGCCATCACCACTCTCCTTAAGACGGGTAACGAGGCTAGCGTTGATCGATTAATGAAGCAGATTTCCGGTTTCATGTCGGAGATCACCGACGAGTTCAAGATTACCATCGTCGAGGCAATCCGCACCTTGTGCCTCAAGTTCCCCAGTAAGCAGGCTGGTATGCTTACCTTCCTCAGCAGCATTCTCCGTGACGACGGTGGCTACGAATTTAAGCGCGCTGTCGTTGAGAGCATGTTCGATTTGATCAAATTCATCCCCGACTCCAAGGAAGAGGCGCTGGCGCACCTCTGCGAGTTCATTGAGGATTGCGAATTCACCAAGTTGGCGGTCCGCATCCTTCATCTTATCGGACTTGAGGGACCCAAGACTCCTCATCCCACCAAGTATATCCGCTACATCTATAACCGAGTTGTTTTGGAGAACGCGATTGTGCGGGCCGCCGCGGTGACTGCGCTGGCTAAGTTTGGTGTGGGCCAAAAGGATCCTGAGGTCAAGAAGAGTGTCAGTGTGCTCCTGACGAGATGTCTCGATGATGTTGACGATGAAGTTCGCGATCGTGCGGCCCTCAACCTTAGCCTCATGAAGGACGAAGAGGATGAGCTAGCCGATAAGTTTATTAAGAGCGGTAAGTGACTCGGACGACCTGTGGATCCCAAATACGTGATGGTGCAAAGATGCCTAACATCCACTTCCTGCTACAGATGGCATGTTCTCCCTTCCCTATTTCGAGAACCAGCTCGTCCTCTACGTCACCTCGGACGAGAAGTCGACGTTTGACTCTCCCTTCGATATCTCCAAGATTCCTGTCGTCACCCGCGAGCAGGCCGATGCGGAGGACAGGACGAAGAAACTCACAGCAACTACTCCATCTCTCAAGCCACCCAAGGTCGGCCCTACAAAGACGAGTGCTTCCGGGGCGGACGCAGCGGCGTCAGCGTCGGCGGCTGCCCAACGATATGCCCAGGAGCTCATGCAGATTCCCGAGATGAAGGAGTTCGGAAGCGTGCTTAAGTCGTCGCTTCCCGTGGAACTCACGGAGGCAGAGACGGAATACGTTGTCAGTGTGGTCAAACACATCTTCAAGGATCACGTTATCCTCCAGTACGATGTCAAAAACACGCTCCCCGACACGGTCTTGGAGAACGTTTCAGTGGTGGCGACACCCGGCGACGAAGAGGAGCTCGAGGAAGTGTTCATCATTCCGGCAGACAAGCTGGCGACGGACGAGCCGGGAAAGATCTACGTTGCCTTCCGCAAGGTCAACGGCGAGGGATCCCTCCCTGTCACTCAATTCTCCAACGTGCTCAAGTTCACTAGCAAGGAGATTGACCCGTCCACGGGTGAACCGGAGGAGGGCGGCTACGACGACGAGTACGAGGTGGCCGAGTTTGACTTGGCGGGTAGCGACTACGTAATACCCACGTTCGCCAGCAACTTCAACCACATCTGGGAGCAAGTAGGGGCGTCGGGCGAGGAGGCGCAGGAGACAATGCAGCTTAGCGGTGTCAAGAGCATATCAGGTAAGCAATCCGCTACTTCGCTTAAGTTGCGCCGCGTGCGGGACGCTAACCTAATGGTTTACAACAGACGCTACAGAGCAGCTCATCAAGGCTCTCTCTTTACAAGCTCTCGAGGGCACGGACGTGCCTGTCAACCAGACCACGCATACGCTCAAGCTTTTGGGTAAGACGGTGAACGGAGGCAGGGTTGTCGGCAGCATCAGGATGGCGTTCTCGGCCAAGTCGGGAGTTACGATGAAGATCGTAGTGAGGGCAGAGGAGGAGGACGTTGCCGCGTTGGTTGTCGCTTCGGTGGCCTAATTTCACAAAACGCGTTGGGAAAAAGCGGTTGTAGTGCCACGGCAGGGGAAACAGATCGGGCTGGCGTTTTATGAGAGAATGAATATAAATGAGCAACGCTCTTTTTTTTTTTGCTTGTTTTCTGTTGACCAGTGTCTATCCGGACACGTTTACGGGATAGAAGATGGTGTGGCCGAGAACGGAGGGGGTGATGTGAGATTTCTTGGGGTGTGGATGTGATATGTAGTACAGCAGAGCCGTCCGGAGTAGAAGCTCAGTGTTGCCATGGTGCTAGGGCATATTAAAAGAGTATGGGGTCGACTCTACTGGTATGCTATGGCTGGCTAGCACATGCTGCATCCGCGGAGCTAAGAGTAAGATGACGGTACACGAGGCCAGCGATGCACGGTGGCCTCGGTCGAGACCCGGGGGAAACACTACTGATTACGATCAATCGATGTGCCGGGGTCAAGCCACCCACCACACCGTAATAGTGTTCCCCCCCTGGCGCCAGGCTGTCCGGGCTCGGGCCCCAGTGGGAAAGGAACAATGCTCCTGCACCAAAGGGACAAAAGGATGCCGCTCGAGGCTTTCTCCGTGCTTGAGCACATGCATATCATTGAGCGGGTATTTAGTCGGTTCCCGCACGAGCGCACAGGCAGCTGGCCTTACAATGGAACCCTAGAATTCTCGTTATCTTCTTCTTCTTCTTCATCATCAACGGCATCATCATCATCTTCTTCTTCTAATGTGGTAGCCTTGGGGTTTCCATCCCACTAGTTAGGTCTACAGGGGAGATGGAGATGGCACAAGATACCAGGCCAGGGAGAATAAACTGCAATGAATGATGGGACGAATTTGCACCTGAAAGAGAATAGGGCTAAGACACCGGGAAAGAATCCTGGATGATGGGGTTGCGGGCCTACGAAGAAAGTTCGCGCTACCAGGCGATGATTGGTTCGTGGTGTGGGCATGACATATGTCAGAGGGACAACGCAAAGAAGTTGTGGTTGTGGATGTGTTTGTGTTGTCGCGCACATCCGCAGGTGAGAGGCAACCCGTGTGACGTCGATTCGGGGGGTGTGTGGTATGGTAAAATGGCGTTTCTGCACATGTCGTGTTATTGGATCAATGTTGGTCGCGTGGGAAAGGACTGGGATTAAGTTTGATCCCTCCTTTTTTTGTTTCCCGCCCTGGGCCTCTTTTTTCATCTCGTGGAAATTTAAAAACCCAGCAAAGAACCTGAAGTTGGACACAAGGGAACAGAACAGGAAAGGTACATGCGAGCTGTACCTTTTTTCCTCTCCAGGCTCCATCTCCACACCATAATATTAATACTGATAACACGGGAACAGTGTAGTGTATGGGTAACCTGGTCTCTTCCGCTATTATGGTTGCCGCTGCTTGACGCGACCCCTGTCAAATCTTGGCCAGATCGTCATAAAGGAGCAATGGCACCTTGCTTCCCGAGCGAACCTTGGCTTCCTGGCAACTCTTAATTTTTTTTTTTTTTTGCCCTTCCTTTCCCACTCTCTCCATTCCTCGCAGCGCTTGTGGAGCTTTCCCCCGAAAGGCATCGCTTTGGGAGAAGAGAAAGAGAAAACCCACATAACTTGCATCGTACCTTCTGCAGGTTTCTATTCCCCACCTCACCGGCTTTGCTGTCCTTTTTTATCCTCGTTTTTTATTCCTCTTTCAATCATTTTTCTAATTTTTTTTTTTCTTATCCCCTCGGGTACGACAAACTTGCCGTTCTGAAGAAGGTCTTACACCTCCACTTTGGGAAACCTTGCTTCCGCTGTCGTGCGAATACTCCGGCCATTCCCCTTGAAGGCCGCAATATCTTTGGATTGTGCTTTTTATTTTGGTTTCTTTGCGCGACGGCCGACCCAGCCAACTCGACCGAAAAAGCCAACGTCATCCATCCTAGTGAAAAAGCTCTAGCTCCCTCGCTCCAAACACTCCCATCGGCCCGAGGTCGTCCGCGTCGACACACTCCATCACAATGGCCTACCTCCGCAACCAATACCTGCACAACCTCAAGCAGTACAAGTATTCAGGTGTCGACAGGTCTCTGACCTCCAAGTACATCCTCAAGCCCTTTTACAACCATGTCGTCATCAAGTGCTTTCCCATGAGCATGGCTCCCAACCTCATCACCCTCACCGGCTTCATGTTCGTCGTCGCCAACTTCCTCACCCTGCTCTGGTACAACCCTACTCTCGACCAGGACTGCCCTCCTTGGGTATACTACTCGTGGGCCGTCGGCTTGTTCTTGTACCAGACTTTTGATGCCGTTGATGGTGCTCAAGCGTGAGTTGCTGTGCTCTGTCAACCCCCCCTTATACGTGCAAGGTTCCCGCATCGATTCGGTGCGGAATTGGAGCAGGGTTTGAAAAGAATGTGTCGAGCTAACAACAATGATTGCGCGCTTTAGTCGACGAACGAAGCAGAGCGGTCCCCTTGGCGAATTGTTCGATCATGGCGTCGACGCGCTCAATACTTGTCTCGAGGTCCTCATCTTTGCTGGGTCGCAGAACATGGGTCAGAGCTGGTACACTGTAGCCACCCTCTTTGCCTGTAAGCTCTTCTCATCCATCGCTCTTTTATATTTGCATACGTTTAGGTCCTCTTCGAAAATCTAACATGTCTTCCATCTCATAGCTCTCCAGACCTTCTATGTTCAGACCTGGGACGAGTACCACACCAAGACCCTCACCCTAGGAATCGTCAACGGCCCCGTCGAAGGCATCCTTGTCCTCGTCGGCGTCTACGCCCTCACCGGCTACAAGGGAGGCGCCTCCTTTTGGCAACAGCCCATGCTCCCCACCCTCGGCGTATCCTCCTCCCTCGTGCCGCTTCCCGACAAGCTCTTCAACCTCTCCTTCACCGAATGGTACATGGTCCAGGGCGCGATAGTCCTCGTCTGGAACACTCTCGAGTCCGCCCAGAACGTCATCCGCGCCCGCCGCGCCCGTGGCGACCGCTCCCGAGGCGCCCTTCTCGGCCTCTTGCCGTTCTTCGCCATCTGGTCCCTCGTCGTATCCTACCTCTACCTCCAGCCCAACATCCGCACCAACCACCTCGTGCCTTTTGCTGTGTTTGCCGGCATCACCAACGCCTACTCCGTCGGCCAGATGATTACCGCCCACCTTGTTTTGCTCAAGTTCCCCTATTTCAACGTCCTCGGTCTGCCTTTGCTCTTTGGCGTCGTTGATAGCTTGGGGCCCCTTCTCCAGGCCCACTTTGGCTTCGGCTGGCCTAGCGCTCTCGGCGACTCTGTCTACCAGGTCGCATTCATGTTTTGCATGTTGGGTATGGCCATCGGTGTTTACGGTTCCTTTGTCGTCGATGTCATTGTCACGCTTTGCGACTACTTGGATATCTGGTGCCTGACTATCAAGCACCCCTATACCGACGGACACATTCCTACCAACGATAAGAAGGCCGCGTAAGCACGGGTGTTATATTCCGTTGATGAATGTTGTTTAGCGGGAAGAGATGAATTCTGGATAGGCTTTCGGGGCTAGGTTGGCGGCGGTTCAAACTAATGAGTGGTGGCTGACACGAATCGGACGCGGAGAGATGATGAATCCGGGTTGGTTTGGGATGACGTTTCTGTGTCAGGAGTTGGGATGGGAACCCCGAACAAACTATTCCAAGAAGGGGGAAGGAGTCTATCTGCCTTTGCTTACTATAATCCCCCCGCCCCTTTTCTTTGAGTGTGTAAATGCATATCGACTATCTTGTATCCCATAGACGGAGTTGGAGGCGCAGATAACTATATACTTAGCTAGACGAGAAGGGATCGTTAGGGCGAAACAAAGGGAGTGCGACTAGGTATTTCATAGGTCAACATTCGTTACTTTTTTTTTTTTTTTTTTCCTACACCAAGCGCCTTTTATACGCCTTTCAAGTTGTCACTCCTCGTCTAGTGAGGTCCAGAACCCCCCGATTCCACCGAAGAAGCTCAACACGATATCTCCGCCATGGTGCTCATCAAAGTCTTGCAAACTCACCAGTGTCCATCGGAAAGAGAGCGGCAAAGATAATCTACACGACCCCAAGCACACATTCGCGGATGCGAGGAAGAATCATGGATAAAAGAAGAAAATATAAAGCAGTACACACAAAACTACCGAAAACCCAGCCCACCGCCCTATCCACCTGGAGCAGCCCCTTCATAAGAACCCTTCACGCCAAAACGGCCGTCCAACCAACAAGCATTTCTTCCACTTTTTGTCCACAGCATAGAATAGAGAGCCCGTCTATGTACCAGCGCGCTCGCCTTGGGAAAACCAAACACCTCCCCCACCCACCCAACCCAAAAAAAAAAAAAAAAAAGCCAACCCGTATATGTGAGTGTGCGTGTGGACGGACATATACGGATACATCGTTCGAACCTTCCAAGCCAAGAAAACAAAACGCAAGTAAGACGATCAGAAACGATCATCGCATAGGCCCTAGCCAACTTCCGCCGAGTTCCAACCGTGAGACGCGAGAGCACATGAGAGAGAATAGGAGATCAACGCCATGGCCACTTCATGTTCCGCGCAATATTCTTTCCGAGTCTGGGAGCGAGAGAAAAGCGGGGCGTGGGGTAGGGTCGCCGTAGTAGGGGCTCTACGGCATAGATAAACGTCAGAGTCAGGACCGGAAAACATAGAAAGCAAAAGTGATCAATAGAGAAAGATAAAGGGGGAGACAGGGAGTGTGTGCATGGGATGAATTGAGAGATGAAACCCGGGCCCAAAAATAAATAAAAAATGAATAAAAAAAAGACCATCGCCTTTTTGACGTCGAAACGAATTCTCTTTTTTTGTATCATGCCCAAACCATGGTCATTAAGAATAGAAAAGGAAAGAAGTGGTAAAACTGAGAAGAGAACGAAAATGGTAAACAAAACCACAGAATCACGACTCCCACATAATGACGGGTTACAGACATAACAAGCGACAAACTCTCAAGAACGCCACCATGAAACATGCGTATCCCCCAATGAATAAAATATACACGATATGGAACGGATCAATCCACGGGAAGCCTAGGTTCATAGTCCCTAATATTCCCTCTCTTGCCGTCCGTTTCCGTTTCCGTCTAAAAGAACTTTGACATGGCCCTGCTAAGGTCGATGAAATCGACGGGCTTCGTAACATAGTCGCTGAACCCTGCAGCCAAACACTTGTCCTGTACATCTGACATGACATTGGCGGAGAGAGCGATGATGGGCATTCTTGCGCCCTTGCCCTTCCGCCTTTCCCAGTCGCGGACTTCGCGGCAGGCTTGGTAGCCATCTTTTCGAGGCATGTGCAAGTCGCACTAAAAACCCAGGTCAGTAAAACCTGCCGCAACAAGTGAAGAGTGTAAAATGCTTACTAGAATGAGAGAGTAGTATCCATAGGGCCTCGAAAATACCATTTCAACACAGTCCAGTCCATCGGTTGCAATGTCTACTCCGACACCAACTTTTTTGAGGTACTTGGTGAGCACCTTCTGGTTCACCGGGTTGTCCTCCACGAGTAGTACCCGGTATCCTTTGTTGCCCATTCGCTTCTCAATTTCTAGGTAGCTAGCCTTTTGGCTTTCGACCATCTGCTGGGCTGTTGACCGGTTGAGGTCGACACTGAGATCGCGTACTTTGTCCGGGTCGAAGATGACCGCAAATCGGGAAGGCTTGACGGGTTTGTGAATAAAAGTGATTTGCTTCTCACTCAGTAGCTTCTCGCAAGGTGTTCCGGACGCCAGTCTAATTACTTGCTGCCGTTGCACAGTATCTGAGAGAACAAGGATCACGACGCCTTGTTGGCTAGTTAACTTTGTCGTCTGTTGTATGAGAGAGATTACCTCCTCCGCGGTGGGCAGGTTGAGGACGATGTGGGTGAACCGTGGACCGCTATCCGAATTGAGGAGCCTCTGGGCCTCGTCCGCCGAGTCTAGCGCCTTGATCTGACAGGGCACATCTTTAGGAAGTGTCGTGGCAATGTGTTGGCTCGTAGCCTCCCTGCTGTGAGTTTGGGGACACACAATAAGAATAGAATAGACCAAGGGTCGTGGGTCAGGAACAACCCCCAGTGGAGTCCCCTCAAACGGAGCTGTTAGCATCACCTGCGACAGATCGTGCCCAGTTGCTTTTGCCGCTTCGCTGAGACGTACAAGGCCAGCTTTGATAGACGGGGCTGAGGACCCTTCTGTGAGCATGGACAATCCTGATTCGGCTGAAAGGTTAGAGCTGCCGCTGGATTGAGGACCCGAAGCCAACACCAAGTCCGCGCCGGCGTCAGGACTAGCATGAGATGATGCACGGGACCTGGGCGGCTGCGATGCGCTGATCGACGGCAACGGTGGAACTGTATCGGCATGGGACGCATGGTCCGCGGGCATCGAGGATGGGCTCGGCTGTAACTCAGGGTGGTCTTCTTCCGTTGGTAGGCCAAATTTTGCAGTGAATGTGAAGGTTGATCCCTTCCCGGGCTCAGCTGTACCCTGCATCTCGCCGCCATGGAGCTCGACTAGCTGTCTCGAAATGACGAGGCCCAGCCCACTGCCGCCATGTTGGCGTGTACTGCTACCATCAATTTGACTGAACGGCTTGAAGATGAGCTCGGCCTCTTCCTTTGTGAATCCACGACCAGTATCGATGATGGCAAATTCAAGTGTGATTTCATCGGACGGGGGGTCGTGAGAATCTGCACTTCGATAAACCTTGCAACGACTGAAAACTTCGCCCTCTGACGTAAACTTGATCGCGTTGCCGATGACATTGAGGAGAACCTGCCTAATGCGGATCTTGTCGCCCTTAACCCAAGCCGGCACGTCCTCTTCAACGATGTAGTTGAGTTCCAGTCGTTTGGCGATCGCCATAGTAGATACGAGCTCATTTACGTCTTCGATCAAAGATCTCGTATGGAACCACTCAAATTTGAGCTTCATCATGCCAGCTGCCACCTTTGAAAGATCTAGAATATCGTTGATGATCATGAGAAGACTGTTGGCGCTAGTTTGGATGGTGTTCGTGTAGTCTCTCTGCTCTTCGTTTAGCTCGGTATCCTGCAGGAAGCTTACCATGCCAGAAATTCCGATGAGAGGTGTCCTAATCTCGTGTGACATGTTGCTGAGAAATCTGCTCTTAGACTCCATCGCCTCCTTTAGCTTGGCTTCTAGTAGCTTGTGATCATTGATATCGGTTGCGGAACCAAAGTACGAGCTGGCACCATCACCAAAATCAACGTTGTCGATCTCTACACAACGGACAAGGTGCCACCTGTACTCGCCAGACTTGGACCGAAGGCGTACTTCCGTTGTGTACGACAGCCTCCCGTTGCTGTCTCTCGCGACCTTGATTACACCCTTTCTCGCTAGCTCGTTTAAGTCGGAAATGGGCGATTGAGGGGAGTCTTCATCTCTCTTGTGGCTAGCATTACCATTCATATGCATGTTGAGAAGGCTATCTGTTGGGGTGATGTCGACGTGGCCGGAGAGGTGGCGTAAAAGCGCGGCCGGATTGTCGTTGAGTGATAGTGGGTCATGAGGAGTTTCCGGCTTCCTGTCGGGACACTTTTTTGGCGATCTCGGCTGGTGCGGGTCGGAAGGTATGCGGCATTTTGCCAGATCCTCAGGGTGGACATAATCCATGAAGCCCAGTCCGAGACAATCTTGGAAGCTCTGGCCCGTGTAAGATAGCCATTGCTCGTTCGCAGAGGTGATGCCGGAGTTTTCAGTCGCTGTGAAGATGATTTGAGGAATGAGGTTGGACAGCAGCTTGTGCTTGGCTTCGGACGCTGCAATTTGTTCCTGCCTCGCTGCCTTGACTTCAGCAATTCGCTGATCATGGATGTCCATGTACGATCCGAGGAAGTGATGTATCACGCCGCGCTTGTCCCGGGATGCCACTGCCCTCGCGTAAAACCATCGGTACGCACCATCAAATCGCCGTATACGCACCGTCCTAGAGAACTGTTCGCCGGTACGTAAGCAATGACTCCACGCCTTAAGATAGTCCTCCCGGTCTTCCTCGTGGATACTACCCCACGGATCGGCGACCAAATCCCCGACTGACAATCCGCGATAGGACAAATACCGGCTACTAACCCAAACTACTTCTCCGCTTTGGGGCAGTGCAACAAAAACGTGTGCCGGAAGAGAGTCAAGGATGAGTCCTTTCAACCTGTCAGATGGCGGGGGCATTTCGGTATTGCTTGTAGAAACATTGGTCATCACGGAGCCGCTTCTGGTAGGGAGAGGTTTTGACACAAGGGTGGCGCTGGGGGGTAGAGAGGGGAACGTGGTCGCGAAGTCAGCCCCGTAAGAATGTAACATGGTGTGACGGTGCTTAGGCGGAGGTTTGTGATTGAAAGCCCCTTCAGACACCTTGGCCGTTCCTGATTCAGTCGCCTGCGCTGCCATATCAGCGTCAACGGATTTGCTCTCCGAGGTATGTGAATCCCCGCGCTCTCTTGATAAATTGGGCGAAGAGGCAGCGGGATCCTCGATACTACGGCGCTTGTCGGCAACCACTTTAATATCGAGCAAATCAGGAGCCTGGGAGCTCGCCACAGAGGATCCTCTGGCCCTACGCTTTTCGAGAGCAGCGCCGTCTCTACTAGAAGCGGCCGCCTTTCCCTTGCGTCCGGCGCTAGACGAGGCCTCGCTTCTCGGGATAATCGGCGCATGCTTTGCGCTGAAGTAACCATCTTCTGCCACCGGCAGCGGACTTGTCGTCATCGGTCCCTTCTCTGCCCTATCCGCGAGCACCCCTAAGTTCGCCTGCTCTACCCCCGGGGTGGCTATCGGGGAGCCAACAGCACTTCTCGACACGCCAGAATACTCGCTGAGGCTAGTCATGCTTCCCGCAAGAGAGCTCTGCGTAGGAAGCTCCCCTGGGTGCAGGTGAGTCAAGTTAGCAAAGCTAGACGGGTTTGCAATAGGGCGTCCGTCCGATGTCAGCGCCCCGAATCCGGAAATATGGGGTCGTCTCCTTTTAATGCCGGCGAGCTCAGTCTCCAAAGTAGAGTAATGCTGGCAAAGAGAGAAGGATGTAGCAAGATGCGGAGACAAATAATTTAGAGACCGTCGTAGGTTCGATGGATAGGGGATAACAGGGCTGAGAATCGACAGAATAGCAATGGGGGCTTCGCGAGGCTTGTCGTCAGACGCTTTCGGCGTAAAATCACACCGAGTTGTTGTCCCTGACATGACGGCATCCGATCCTCGGCCTAGACCACCGGATTCGGACCTTGGTATAGGGGTTACATCGAAGAATGGTTGATGGGTGCGGGATAGAAGGACGTGATTTAATGGGATGTGTAGGACGGATGAAGAGTTATCGATACCAATCGCTTCCGGAGGGGATATTGAAGAGTAGTCGGCAGGTGAAGCGCTTGGATTGAAGGAATCCTCGTCTACAACAGCGTCCGTAAAGAAGGGGTTTTCTTTCGGATCCGCCCGAACGGCTGGCGATGGAGCGGGAGATTGCGACCAAGGTGACTGCGGCGTTTGTTCGTATTCTTCATACTTGGGTGATGGTGGTCTGTGGAGTTCCTCCTCGAAACGGGCTTTTAACCTGCCAGATCGAGTGCCATCGCGAGGCGTTGAAGTTTTGGACGATTGGCCAACTGAAGAAGCGAGCTCCGGCTTCCTCGGCGACGCCTCCGGATGTGTTAGAGTAGACTTCCTCCTCGCAGACTCTTTCTCATCGGGTATTACGGCAGGGTCGTTAGTATCTTGGGTAGCATTAGGTTGGAGATACGGATACGACCGGGTTAACGCAATGACCTTGCCTCGCTGAAGCACTTTCATCACACTAGCATGGTCGATGAGAGGATCCGCTTCATAATCCAACGCTTGCAGAACCGGCAGGACACGTGCCTTGGCAACCCGGCGTTGGCCTAATGTCGCCTCCCAAGTCGGAGCGCCATCCTCATCTGCTGCTGCTAGTTCCTGAAGCGCGGATTGATTCAAGGCAGAGTGATTGGGTTCTGGCTTGCTAGGAATTGCTGATGGCATATAGCTTTTGCTGCGGGACAAGCCAAGGGGCCTCCGGGTGGGTTGTTCGGGAACGCCCGTACGGTCCTTGGATTCCTCAAATGTTGTGAATGAATGGCGAGTGGACAGACTTGGTCGCCTTGGCGGTGCTTCAGACAAACTATCAGCATGGGAGGGTATCTCAGACCCTACGTCGGCGAGATCCTGCGGACAAGAAGAGCCACCTGTGCTCCTCACCATATATCCTAAACTCAACCCATCTTCTTGATGCTCATTATAAGTGGCTTTCTGGCCCCATGGTACATTTTCAATGTCAGTAACATCAGCCGGGACAGACAAGGTTACCCTTTCAGCCTTGTAAACCTGGGTCATTATTTGGACAACAGTTTCCCACCAGGCATCAAGGCCAGGCTCGGCCGTTAGCATTAAGGATAAATCAAACAGATTCGGTGTAGGGTACTCGGTCGCGCGGCCACGATATGCTTCGGGGGAGGCTGCAAGACCACCGGGATGGAAGACAAAAGGCGAGGCTGATGTGTCAGAAGAGCTAGGCAGGTCACGCTCGAGAAACGAAAATTTGAAACGGGTTGGGCTCATGGGAGAATGAGAAGTAAAAGAAGCCGTGGACGATGGTTTGTTCGGGTTCGAGGATTTCCGGGCGGAGGTTTGCATGCGAGGAAAGGGATACGATGGGGTTGCCGCGATGAGACCGGGAGTAGTTCCGCCGCGAATCGTGTTACCAGACTCGGTCGATGTGGTTGTCAGATTCGGGTTCACCATTTCCTCGACACGAGTTTCGCCAGTCTCTTCCTGGATCGGAGACACCCGTTTTTTGTCACCGGTCGCGGCCATCGAATTCCTCGCCGATCGTTCCCTCATCTCCAAATCCCGCGCCAAGCGCTTCCGGTACTGACTTAGCTGTGCTTGGGCGTCAGCCATATCCCAAGGGTCACGATCCTGGGGGGAGTCCAAGTTTCTGCTCGGCTTGTTAAAAGGTAGCTTCGCTTGCGTCGTGACACAGGATACGTCATCTCGGATATGGGACGAGCCCAGTTCTAGAATCGAATCGATTACGCTTCCAGCGGGCAGTTGCCCTTTGTCTCTGGATGATCCCGGGGAGGACGCGGAGAGCGCTGGTGCATGGGACGGAGATGCAGGAAGATCATGTAGTGGTGTTAGAATTTGAGAGGCCGGCGACAGTGGCATATTATGTCGAGAAGTCCCATTCTTCATAGCCTTTGAGAATGCTCCATTTCGTGACTCCACGGTCGACGGCGTCGGGTCGGAAAGAGGTGACAATGATGTCGGTTTGGCAGAGCGTTGTCGTCGATGGGAGATGGTAGATGATAGTTCCTTCTGGTTTGCGTCTCGGGGAGGAGGATGATGCCTTACCATTACCCACCTCCTCACGATTAAAAGAGCGGATAAGTTAACCTATTCGGAGGGAGTCGTAACTAGGGGGGAGCAGGTGTAGACGGGGTAAGGGCCAAAAGATGGTGGTGACTGATGGCGGGAGGCTGCGAATTGCATGAGAGATGGGATGCGATGTGGAGGAATAGTAGGCGGGATGAAGCTCCAAAAGATTGAGGTGAGAAGGAGGAAACAACGGAGACAGTCGGATACGAGAGTTAGCGTCACAACCCGCTGGGCTTCGGTCTGGGTCTGGGCATTGGCGAACGGGGGAAACAAACGCGGGAAAAGGCACTGCAACACGCGAGTTTCTAGCTGAGGAAAGGATAGGGGGGCGTGTGGCAAGTTGGAATGAGAAAGCGCTGTGTTCCAGAAACAGTGCACAGAGTGAGAACCTTCGAGATGAGAAGCAGGACAATCGATAACTTGGACGAGCCAGTCTTGCCAGTCCCCAAGCAGAGGATCCAGGTTTCTCTCTATCAGACAGGGAAGTGATTGAGCACTGTGGATGGAGTTGCGGTGGAAGAGGGAGTTGGAATTGACTGGGTCCAAGTCCTTGTTCATCGATGTCAGCGCGCCCGTCCCTTGTTACCACATGTACCTGTTACCACCCGACCCTGAAAACAGGTTATGACGTAGCCAGGAGGAAAATTTGCAAGGCATTTCCAACGATTTTCTCCACTTCTGGATGGCGTATCGAATACCTCGGCCAGGACAGTGCGTTTCAAGGCTGAAGATGGCAACTAGCCTCATGTCCGCGCGCGCACCTCAGCATTGAGAACACAGCTACAGTGCTTTCCGTAATCCGGACTGTAGATTTCCTGTACCAGTAGACCTCCTTTTAGCCCGTAATTGGCATGGACGGACAAGGGTACGTATTAAACAGTGTTAGGCGGAGATGCACGGTGTTGGATCCAGATTGGTAGATTGGTGTTACAACGTAATATCGTCTATTACAGCGTGGACAACAAAGTTTTACGACATGGAGTCTGAAATAGAAGGACGAGCGGACTACGACGACTGACTACAGTGCGTATATTATTCGCTGGTTCGTCCAGGATGTGTAGTGCATTGCGAGGCAAGGCTCCAGCATCGTTCCCTCTCTGGTGAGTGCCTGGAAGCTTTGGCGCTATCTTGACCCGCCATGCAACGAGCTAGATCCGAAGGCGCTGCACTGCGCTACCCCTAGTTGACCCGCTGGCTGTGGCAGCTTCGTGTGTTCGCCAGCTGCAACACTGTACACCGGGCTGGAGGCGGATGAATCGATGTCGACTGAAAACATGGAACACGTTTAGTAGGCGCTCGTCCCCATGCCGGTATCGTCGCCTGACGGAGGCCGATTCTATCAGAAAGGGTACGTATGGTGGAGATGAATTAGCTTACGAATTAGCATTGTCGCGAGAGAAAATTAATTGGAAATGAGAGCTCGGCTGATGTAGGTATTCTTCTCCTCTTTCGCTCATGCGGTCCAGACTCCGCACCAGACTTCGATCCAGACAGAAGTCTCTAATTCTGGTGCGGAAAGCTCGTGACTACCCTGTTTGGATCAGCTGGGAAGATGTGAGTACGAGTACACTACTCAGAGAGTATAAAGTGGAAGGCTTTCAACATCATTCCATTTTCATGCGGCGGCAGATCCCGTTACCCCGATGGGGTGGCACGTTTAAAGGATAGACATATGAGCAAAGAGAGTCCGTGTCAAGGGGGCCGTATGATTCCTCGGTGGAGTGACTGCGGTTGAATTTACTCTGCTTGGCGGCCTTCTTCCTTCTTCGCCTTCCAATTTATTTGTTTCCAGGCTCCGGGGAGTTGGAGACTCACGCAAGACGCAGCTTTGGACTGTATGCAACCGTCAAATGATAGAATTCAATCGTCGTTTATGATGTCTAAGACGGCGAGAAAACGGAGATTATCGCGGCCCCGTGAAGTCGAGCTCTGGTTATCATCATGCCCATCGCACATGCAAAAGAAGCCCTGGATAAGCACCGCACAGTGCAACGCTGTCTGATGTGACACCAAGGAGGGAAGACCAGGCCAGGCAGTGGTGAGAACAATTCAAGCCTGGCAGCAAAAGATAGAGTGACACAGGACTGGGACCGACCGGGCGGTTTTATTACGATATCCTCAGCAGGGTGCTGCGGTCCGTCCTTGATTTCACGTCCACGGCATGCAACGACCCGCTGCCGCTAGTCGTATTTTTTTTACTAGCGTGGCCAATCATGACGATGGCCCAGACTCGAAACCAATTACCCTCCACAGGCTGCAAATCGAAATCCTGTCCAGATGCCCAGTACCGGCCATGCTCCGTGCATGCTTCTCTGCAAGAGACAGCCAACGAGACCTGGGGAACTGGGAAAAGGGACACTACACCCAAATCCTTGAGACTTTGGCTGGGACCGTTAGGGTTAAAACGACAACTTCTCAAGACGATGGTGGTATGCGAGCGGATGGCTGGCGCCGTCGACAAAAAGCAGGCCCTTCCCCCTCCATTTGAAATACGCTGTTCTAGTTTAGATGCTCTTTGCTTTCGTCTTTTTTTTTTTTTTTTTTTTTTTGTTTTTTTAACTTCGTGGGAGGACCTTTTTAAGTTCGAATTTCCTTTCTGCTTCTAAAACAAAGGAGCTGCCCCCTGCGCCTCCAGGAGTATAGTGCACATCCACAAACGCCAGCGAGCCGAGTGGACTTGCACCTTTTGGCTGGCTCAGGACAGGACAGTCTGAGGCACTATGTGGAGAATGAGAGGCAGGAGCTGCACCATGGACGACACATGGTGGCGTCAGGGCCAAAGTGACGTCATCTCTATGTTTGGCAGCTGGTAGCCCAGTCCAGACCCCTTCGATCGGTGCCACCTTTTAAACCCACCGTTATTTCCCCCCATGCCCACGCTTTCCCAGTCCGAAACGGTGAGGATAAGAACTTCGACGCATCGCAGGAAGGAAAAAAACAACAATGCACACAACCGTTCAGTTGTGTTCTGAGGTGAACCGACGTCGTTGTCCCTTTTCAACCCCTGTCTTGACGGTCAATGTAGTTTACTTCACCCCAACAACGACAGTGACACAACTCTAACCAAGGATTGCAATGAGGCAACCTCATCAGCCGACACTCAAGGCCCACGGCGGGCGAGGCATACAAAATAGTCGACTCGAGATGGGAATACGAAGGTATGGAGCTGGCCATTTTCTAGGCTCGGTGGCTGAAATGGGGCATGCCTAGGTCTATACTGTATCAGCAATTCAGTTCTCACGGAGTACTTCCATTATTGGACGAAATGGAGCCATCCATCAATGATTAATGATTCTTGCTGCATGTACATTTTTGAAGCCACCCACTGTGAAGCTAACCTGCAGTGACAGCAGCACGCAACCACTTAACCCGGGCCGCCTGGAGCCTTAAAATCCCGTCTGCCCGGAACGTCATGACTACAGTTGGGCTCAAATGCCTGCCTCAACTCTCTCACGAGGTCAGCCACACATACACTTTCCCGCCATCTCGATCTAGGCTCCCATGGCAAGCATCGCCCTGTTTTCTCTTCACCGCCTAGATGACGAACCAGATTGACCTGCTCGTGTTTCTGTAAGGTGAACTCGCCGTATTTTGCTCGGCTTGCGCGCGTCGACGTGCCTGCGTTCGCCCAGCCCTTCTCTTGGCGATCGAATGCTGTCGAGAATCTCGCATCCCCAGCTTTTAATCATACAGAGCCGTGCTGACGGCTCTTACTTTTAGCCAACTATCGACTTGCCGGAACTTCACACTTTTCCCATTCTTCTCACGTAGTACTCTTCCAAGAGCTTCATCGAGCAAAGAAGGCTCGCACTTCCCTTCCGTTCACTCCGGCCCGGCGCAGATCTTTGCTAAGTCTCTCTGACTCGTGTCTCTGTCCCTAGTTTGCCATAATTTAACGTGCTCTAGAGCAGAAGGAAGGGGAAGAAATAGCAAGCCAGTACGGAAAACAAGCCACCTAAAACCAAGGTCAAAACATAATTTTCGCCCAGGCCTCCTTCTCCAACAGATATGATATCATCGTATCCCTCGGGAGGTGGTGCGTCGTCTCGCCAAATTCACTGTCCCCCACTCCAATCCCCGTAGCCAAGACGAGGGATCAGAGGTGAAAGGCCGACGGAAACGACGAAACAACAATTGAAACCGAGGTCGGCGGCTTAATCCTTTTTTGACGCGCCACTTGAAAACCTGACTAATAAAAATCAAAAGCCTCTATTGAGCTTTGTTGCCCTTTTGTCATATTCCCAACATGCGACTGTTGCCTCACCACTATTGTCGTAAGAGGCGCTTGAGGCGTCTAAAGGGGAGCCCGCCTTGCGTCGTGTTTTCGAAGCAGTGTTTCTACGCAAGTCGAATATTAATGCGAGATCTGCTTCCACACATGAGGATCTATAGTATATATTCATGGACGTATTACCATATATAAAGACCGCTGTAATCAGACCATTAAATCTCGATTTAAACAAGTCCATTTCACCAATTATCATAAACTCTTCTCGGGCCACAAGGCAACGGCAGAACCTTCGTAACATGGGTGGCATGGCAGAACCTTTGTAACATGGGTGGCATGGCAAAAACTAAAGAAAATGACAACTTGAATTCTCCTCCCTCTTTCGATTCGCCACATGCCGGGCATATAAGTAAAATCGAGGAGAGGGTGGCGGTTGGGCAGTGGTTACCTCCTTGATTCAAGGAGCCTCATTATAGCTTCATGTCCAGCCATAGCAGCTAAATGATGCGGCGCCTGGCCAAATTGATCCTTAGCTTCCTTATCCGCGCCAACCTCCTTGACAAGGAGCCTCATAATTTCTTCGCATCCATTCCCGCAGCAAAATGTAAGGCAGTCCTACCGTTACAATCTCGCTGCCTGCCGTTCGCATCACGATGTAGATATTCAACGTTATCGAGATGGCCACCGTACGCAGCTAGGTGCAGTGGCGTTTTCCTTGAAGAGACGAGAGCGTCAACGGCCGCCCCTCCTTCTATCAACGATTGAGCCACATCACGATACTTAGCTCCTTCCCCCATCGCGGCACAATGTAGTGGTGTCCTCCCATCTCTGCCACGCGCATCGAGTTCCGCGCCTTCGCGAATGAGAGTTTGTATGATGGAATATTTTCACATTGGCAGGCGTAATGCAGCGGTATCTATTCGAGGAGGCCCCGCGCCTTAGTGTCCGCTTGATGCTTCAACAGCTCGGCAACAGCGTCTTCGATCCCATGCGTAGAGGCGTGATGGAGATCTGTCCAATCGTGGATATTTTTTGGTTTACATCTACCATAATGCCCAGGGCCTGTGAGGGTTTGTACCTGGCATCGCAAGCTCCTGATTTGGAAAGTCGGTGCAGTTGCTTGAAATGAAAGATTTCCGGGTACCTTCTGTACTCCGCCTCGTTAGACGGATCTTCCTGAATAAAGGGGCAGCTCCAAGGGCGCCGTTGTTCCTGGTCAAGAGCTATAATACTCGATATAACCAGCGTATCTATGACCTTTAGCCGTTCTTCAAGAGTTGGTTTCGATTTTCTTAGGCTCTCAAGCTCTCTTTCCGTGAGTTGCGGAGCTTCTGCCGGGTCGAGAGCCAAAGTAACTCTCCTTAGATATTCTATCAATACCGCCATAGCATTGGTTTCAATATCGCTCCCTTTGGAAAAGTTCTTGCCGTTTGAAAAAGCCATAAATAGACGTCGCCTGCCTCTTTCCAACGTTGCAACTGCTCATGTGGCTTGGCATGTTCACGCGCTAATCCAACGACCACGTCCACCTGTGGGAGTCTCTGTAGTGCACTCAACGGTGGGATTATGCTCAGGTATATCTGATCTAGAGTCCCAAGGCTGGTGCTTTGGATGTCTCGAGCCATCTTCGAGAGAATGTCATGTTGCAGAGTAAATGATCGCCAAGACTACTTGTCACTGACGAGTTCATCAGGCTGTAGGGCGGCGCGGCCGCGGCGCGGCCTTTGATGGGGTTCGTCAATGCCCTCGCGGCCGCCCACATGAAAGCTGAGAATATGCCCTGGGAATATTACAATTTGTAGGGTCACAAGTGTCGATATCTAGGAGCCCAGTTCCGCTACCATCTTCGCTAGAGAACTCCTCTAGCTCTTGACTTCGATATCTTGTCTGACCGGGAGGCTGTTGGGATGCGGATCCGGAACCAACAATTCTATGGTTTTCCACCTCCAGTATGTCACCATTTGTCTCTGGGGCGCCGTTCTCATATTTATCCAATTTCAGAATTTTTGCTATACCACGGGGCACCCACCACCAAAGGTCTCGATGGAGGCTTGGCTCATACCGACCCAAAAGTCTGAGACCCCGGGTGGGCTGTGATCTCTGCATTCGCAGCCATAGATCATCATCCTTAAAAGGCTAAGCTCCTGCGTGCCCCTGGCTTTGTCCGTTCTGCCGTCTCTTCTCTGCCGGAGGCTCTCCCTTATTGACAGTATAGAGCCATAACGACAACGCAGCTTTGAGCTCATCTGCAAACGCTTTCCAAGTCCCACCGCGATTTTCAAGCGAAATTCCACTGTATGCGATTCGGTATTCGGCTGCGTGTTAGAGTGGTGACTGTTTATCCAATGATAGTTGGTCGGAATAGACCAGATAAAGTTCTCATCCTCGTGGGAGCTGAGCAGAGCATTCATCTCAACCTCAATTGCCCTGGCGAGGCAGATAGCCTCTGCGGATACCGGACCACGCCAATCGGCAAGGTCTCCGAGATTTCTTCTTAGCTTCATTATCTTGTGTGGCTTTGATGGTGTTTCTGAATCCGGCTTTGGCTGCCGCTCTGTGTAGGCACCTCGCTCTGTGTAGCAATCATCTTCCCATGTATCTTATCGGTCTGGCCAGTAGCAATTCTCCAGCCATGGGTCGTCGAGTTGCCATCTGATGAAGACCCCGGATGCAAGTTACCTGGGTCCCCCAGCTCCATCGCCAACCACTCGAGTTCGTATTCCGAGGTGATGGTGTGGCTTCTTGGTGGATTCGCGAGCCCACGACGAACTTCTGGTCTGAGACCGGTCATCACCATGACTGCCACGCGCAGTTCTCCTCTTCCGGTCTGATCGTGTGAATTGATCGAGATATTTGGCGCCGCAGCTTTCGTATTTCGGATGATGATCATGCCCTTTGGGAGAGGTGAGGGAGGTGTCTGAGGCTTCGTCTCTATGTCTTGACTGGAATCGTCGGATCGGCTAAACCACCCCTCGAAATTAGGTAGGATGCCCAAGTCTGTGACGATTGTTAGATTCTAGTCGAGTAGAAATGAAGATGGTTACTAACCGGTTTTTTCTAGGATGTTTTGCTTCTCCGCTTCCTCAAGGGTCATTGGCGGTAAGCCAGGCCCGGCCGGGCAGCAGACAAATAAACTCGACAACTGGAGCTGATCCCATACATCTCACCACTTCTTGTCCATTCCAGAGCTCACAGACTTCTTTAGAAGTCGATGACATGATTTTCATTTCAGCGGCCGCAAAATTCTCTCTTGCCCTTCCGACAGGAGCTTTCAGCCAGGAAGGGCCACCGACTCTGATAGCCCTGACAATTGTCGTGATGATACCCAACAGGCCCATAGCTAGCAGGAAGTTGTCAGCCCAGTCCATCGACTAACTCATGAACTGCATGGTGATCCGTTCTCCGAAAAGTGCCAGAAGCCTAGGAGCAATAAATCGTCAGTACGCACATGTGTGGTACTCGATGTGAAGAGCTAGGACTTACGACGCCAAGTCAGAGAACAGGTTGTTAGAGAAGCCATCGCCGGCGTCTGCGGCAACGCACACAGCGAATATCGCGACGATGAGAAGTAAAAGACCCCCGAAAACCAACAACTCACTCGCCGGAGAGTTCGAGCAAGGTAGGTCACAACTGGTGAATTATGAATTTGGGTTGTATCGCACCTAGACGATCTAGAATAGACCGGCCGGAGCGCTTGTTCTCTTCACAGCGAGAGCGCTCACGAATGTGATGATGGCATGCGGGAGGAGCTATAGGTGCAAGTGAAATGGAGATGGACGTGGACGTCCTCGCTAGACATGAACACTGATGGGATGCCATGCAGCAGACCTTTGTGTAGCAATACCAGCCTGGTGCCTGTGAGTTCAGCTGGAGTACGGTGGCGGTTGCCAGCCGTGTATCAATTGGCGATTCGACCATCCCACACAGAGGTATCAAGGGTGTCCCCCTCAATTTTGCATAAAAAGCCCGCTGCTTGTAGGATGACAATGGTCAAGCTCAAATGAAGCGGCGAACCGTTGTGCCGCAGCCGAGAGTAATTTATGGTGAGTGGGCGGGCTCGGACTGATGACTCAAGGAAACGACTGGCATTTCCAAGGGTGAAGTCAAGGTCTAGTACCCTTGATGCATGGAGCTGCCTTCCTTGAAACTCGCAGGCGCCGAGATTGAGAAGGCCATCGGACTTCCTACAAACCGCACCGTTCGAAGAAAAATAGACATGACGGAAGGACTCATGGGTAAAAAGGCCAGGTGTGACAAGGGCCAAGGTTTATTTTGTTCCTCTATGAGGTGTTGATGTAGGGCAAGGCTGGGAACCAATCCGCTAGAAAACGACAATACTCATGAAATCCGTCTCGGGTAGCGCACAGCCCAGCCTTGTGTTCAAGGCTCCAGTGGCCAGCTGTAGCGACGGCAACTAATGTAGCCACGGGTAGATATAATAATAAAAAAAAAATTAGAGCAGCATTTATCAGCCAGCTTGCTCACGGTTTCCCAATGAGCGTTGTTGCGTGAGCCGAGCTTGAGAAACAGCTTGATCGTGGCTAGGCTAGTTTAGATTAGAGCGACTTACATTTGAGTATCCTACGATTAATACGTTGTCAATTCGGTACGGTTCTAGCCTGGTCTCTTTCCAAGTTTGTAAGTAGCTCCAAATCATGAAGACGTCGACGAGAGTGGTCTGAGAACGCTTTTACGTCGAAGCATGTTAGATCCATTGTTACCAGAGACCTCCATATCTGCCAATCTTTACAGTAACAGCTTCCAGAAACGTGACCCGTTTCCACATTTAGAACACGGTCGGTTATAGTTAGAACCACCATGTCTCGAGCCAGTTTGGAATCATCGTCATGATATGGATGCTATTACAAACTAGCTCCCTATCGTATATCGTATCGCACAAATCCGATTCTTTCCTCCAAAGATGTTCAAAGCTTCTTCGTCCATAACTCCATATTAAAGGGGACGGATAATACATCCCGTATATTTCCATAACCAAGTGGCGATTCATAAACCGAATTCGTGCGCTGAAATCCCCCAGCCTCCACTGGTAAATGTCTTCCACGCGTAGCTTGTCCTCCTAGCAATGGAGAGATCTTGGTGCGCTTATTAGCGGCGGACCTGACCTAGAAGCTTCCACAGGTGCACCCTAGGAATGATTCCCAACAAGATAAGCACACTCAGCCCAAAGACCCACCAAAACTTGATCCCGATCGTCTCACCAACAAACGGAACCCGCGTGGCACTCAACACCGTCGACAGCAAGAGCACCAACGAAAGATAGCCGCTCCACCTATGGTACTTCCAGATCGACTTTGCGCGGTCTTCGGAGCCATAAAGCGACGGGGTCGCCCACATGGTGAAGCCGACCGAGTACTGCAGGAGGAGAATAGCTGTCGTGATGGCCCCGATGTAGGCGTGGGCTGAGTGGAAGTGAGCGAGTTTGTTGACGTACTTGTTGTACTCAATGACGACGATACCCGTAACGAGAGATACGAAGGAGACGAGGTGGAGGAAGGCGTGGATCCGTTGGCCGGTGCGCTTCTGGTCAGGGGTATGCGTTGGTTGTAAAATGAGGATGGACTGGATGATGGCTAATATCGCTAGGGATTGGGCGATGGGGTGGCCGGAGAAGATAATCCAGTCCCGGCGGAGAATGTGGACCCAGATTACGGTAAAGAGGACCACGGCCCCGAGCTGTGCCAGAACGGCGGTACCTATGCTCTAGTTAGCTTTCTCGCTTCCGAGGCCCTGGAGATGAAGCTTAATACATACCGATGTAAAGGTTAGCGAAGATCGGGGAGTCTTTGCGCTGCAATGCTCCTGCAGCCCTGGGCTCGCCAAGTAAGGGTTCCATTTCTGGTTCTCTGGACGCCGGTTCTTGGGCGGGATTTTCCTGTGTAGGGGTTGCGGACGCCATTTCTGCAATAGGGGGCCTTCTTCTACTTTTAAAATGGGAGAAAAGATAATAGCACGATTTTTTTATTATGGCCACGTGTGGTAGCACCGAGCTCAGTAACCCTCGAGTTCGGTTGCGATCAGCTCACAAGCTTGTAGATGGGAATGCGCAAGCTGAGGGACTAGCTCGTTGGGAGCTTACTCAGTACCCAGACAAAGCGGAACTGAGGGCTTGGGCGGATTCGGTACTTCTGTTCGGGAAGCTCGAGTAGCTCAGGATTTAGCTTCCTTCGGGTGGTTTTACAGCCTGCTGAGAGCTTTTTTATCGGTAAAGACCCGATGGTCGCGGCGAAGGCATCGATTTATGCTCAGCGAGGGAGAGGATGAGGTGGTGAATAGTTGAAGGGAAAGGGGAAAAACTGGCCTCCACGGAAATCCGCCCTTGGCATCAGCAAAGCTGGTACTGTAAGCAGAATCCGGGGTTGTTGACGCAATTCAACGGAATGGTGGGGTAATTCCGTTCCAGTTTGCAACAGAAGGGCACCCAAAAACCCACAAAACGGCGGCTGAGGGACTGGCGCTGACAATTCCTGGCACTTTACCTTGGTAGTGGCTCACTCTTCAGACTTGTGGGGATACGCCTGGCGATGCACCGAAAGGAGTAATAGGACGTGATTACGAGCTTCCGGCTGCTGAATCAGCGACCACGACCGCTCCGTACCTCCTGAGGCCATCAATAGTTGCACTCGTAAGTAGCAATCGACGTATGGTAACCAAGCGAGGCTCTTCATTTTGACCATCGTTGCGAAGGAAGATTGAGATTTTCCCCTATTCGACCCCTTGTTTCTAACTCGCGTGTTAACTGGCGATACGAAATTTGTCCCAGAGCCTCACATCGTCTGGGATTGATGTGGATTTACTCCTCCATGCCCCATTATTCTTACCATTGCGAATCCTGGTTCTAACCGTTCGTCATGGCCCAACTCCAAGTACTCTGAAGCAACCCGTATCTCACGCGGTTGCGGAATCAATCACATAATTGTCTAAAGGGTCCACGTAAGGGCCAAGCAAACAATTTAGTCAGTGGTAGATCGAAGCCTATCCATTCCTTCCCCAATCAACCAACGCGGATGCGGGGCTGCCGATTGGCCACCGGCTCCGGTTACTTAAGGCGAGTACGGAATCCCCCAATGATTACGAGATCGGCTCCGGAAAGAGACCTTCAGCATGATTAGATAGACTTGTTGCCACCTTCAAGGCATCCATCTGTGACTGCCTTAGCACAGCATGCCGGGCAGAATCTGTGGAGCCAGATACGGATGCACTAAAATTCTGAAGCGAGCCACCAAGCATCACTCAATGGGATTGGTTGCAGTTTTCGGCTCGACCAGCCCGATTAGCTAATGGACGCACCCCTGTCTGTATTTTCTCGCTGCTTGTGGGGCCTAGCCGGACTAGCGCCGGTTCAGGCCCCTTCACAACGTTCTTATCAAACTTCGAAGGGGTTCGGTCCCCAAGGGTACTGTCGGCATCGGCCGATGGGCTATCGGGGTTGGCCATGAGCCATGGGGCGGATCCCGCCAGGCCACATATATTCGGGAAGCGTGCGCCCAACGCCCATCTCTGCCTCATATTCTCCCTCCCTTGTTTTCCAAGAGTCTATTACCCTCATACCCTGGTCTCAAGATAAGCCACTCAATCTCCGTTCCCCTCCAATATAGCCTCTCTGGTGAATTATCGTGAAACCTAAGTCAATATGTCTGTACTAGACGACATTCCCTATACCCTAGATACTGTCGACGTCACGCGTGTCGGGGCGGACGATATTGACAGCACGTTCCGATCCCACTGTGTCGGTGAGTGGTCACGCGACAGCACCCCCAACACCCAAGCATCTCCGATAAGCCAGAATTCGCTAATATAGGCCCTTCCCGTCTTAGACATGATATCAACAGCAATCGGCGGAAAAGTGCTGGCTTATTCCGACCAATGGTTCGCCGAAGCGAACAATCTCCTCACTCCGACGCCCCCAATCAGGCAACCAGGCAAGATGGTATACACCGGAGCCTGGTATGACGGATGGGAGACCAGGCGGCACAACGCGGAGCCGTTCGACTGGGTTATTATCCGGCTCGGAGTGGCTTCCGGAACTGTGGAGGGTATTGAAGTGGACACGACCTTTTTTTCTGGCAACCACGCCCCCGCCATCTCGGTTGAGGGCTGTTTTAGCCAGAGCGATGAGCAAGTAGTCTCTTGGGGCGGAGACCGAGGAAAATGGGAGACTATTCTCGGTCTTCAAATATGCGGACCTTCGGAGCGGTTCGGATGGAAACTGAACAGGCCCACCAATAAGCAGTACACGCACGTGAGGCTCAACATGTACCCCGACGGAGGAATCGCCAGGTTCCGCCTCTATGGGCACGCCATTCCCGTATTTCCCGAAGATCCTAACGCCATAATCGACCTTGCGGCGGCTCAGAATGGTGCTGTTGCTATCTCCTGCAGCGACCAACACTTTAGCAAGAAGGATAACCTATTACTTCCAGGGCGGGGCAAGGACATGGGCGACGGTTGGGAGACGGCACGATCAAGGGTCAAGGGCCACACTGATTGGGTAATCGTCAGGCTTGGAGTGCCGGGTTTTGTGCAGAAGGTGGTCGTTGACACTGCTCACTTTAGGGGTAACTACCCCCAGGCAGTGAGGATCGAGGCGATCAGCTGGGACGCAGCGTCAGAACCGGGGCCACAGGATGCGTGGAAAACCATTCTAGAGCCGTCAAAGTGCGGCCCTGATAAAGAACATGAATTCGAAACAATCCAGGGCGAGATCCCCGGAGCCATCACGCACGTGAAGCTTGTGATTATCCCCGATGGTGGGGTGAAGCGACTACGAGTACTTGGCAGGAGGGAGATCAAGGCGTCATAATACACATGGAAAGCCGATGTCTAAATAATTTCATAGCAGCATCTACGTATATCGAAGACGCCTAATAAAACAAATTCATTAGACAATAATACTTAGCCCCTAAATAGAAGAGAAAAAAGGTGAAAGACGAAAGTCACCAGATCACAGCGGGCAAGTGGACTGCGCCGAACCGCTCTAGCAACTCGAGAAGCGAGTGCGGGGTGATTTGTGGCTTGAACAAGCTTAGCTCGGTGACTCGTCGTTTGTATCTTCGTACTTCGTACCATTTGTGGGGATTGCCCCTCTCAATAGGAACACTAGCCACAGTTGGATTGTGGCTAGTGAAGTGATGTCGTCGATTCGATTCCCGAGTCACTGCACTTGAGCCAAGACAATATGCATAGGCTTTCCAACGACCAAATATCCACACCACGGCGCTCCGACCTGATGATAACCCCACGCGACCAAATCTCCACGAACGAAACAGCGAACGTCCCGAGAAAGACCAAGATAATAAGGAGTACGATAAAACAACAGGGGAGTCAGAGATAGCCGGAGACTTTTATTTGCCAAGTTGGCACCCCGCAAATACAAACCGCAAAGCCTCATGATTTAGGGGGAGATTAAACCAACGCACCACTCCTCCTCTCCTTCTGCCCCTCATTCCTACCATGGATCTGGGTGCTCCCGACAGCGGAGATGGCGATCGGAAGAGCCCTAGGCCCCTCCCCGATGACTTGCCAAAGTCGCTAGACGACCGGAGGGTGGTCCGGACTGAGCTGATGCCCGAGACGGAGATGTATGACGGATGGCAAGGTGCGTGCGACTGAGCAACCAGAGACCGGTTTCAGCGGCCCAGCAACCATTTCACCCCAGGGCTTCAAAAGATGGCAGAGTGACCCAGGAAGAGAGCTAACAGTGAATTGTTTTGGCAATTAGGGCAATCGCAATTCCTCACATCTCCAATGCTAGCGAAGCCCCTAGACTTTGGCGATCTCTCCTTGAATGATAGGAACTACCCCGACGACGAGCTACGGAGCCCCATCAGTAACGAGGCGAGATTAATGGAGATGCTCGCCGCGCAGGCTGCGCACTCTGCCGACCCCGGCTTCGGAGACGAAGGCACAATTGCCGCCGATGATCAGATCCCCGAGGAAAAAAAGCGAGAGATGCTACAGAAATCCTTGAACATGGCTGCGAGCAATGGCGATATCGAGAGGGTGCAAAAGATTCTCGGGGGCAAGGCGAGAGACTTTGTAGATATCAATGCAGCTGACGAGGATGGCACCCCCCCTTTAATCTACGCTAGTTGCTTTGTACGATCTCCTGCTACTTCAAAGTTCCATCGAGGATTCTAACAGGGTATCTAGGGCCACGAGAGCGTTGTCAAGTCCTTGGTGGATGCGGGGGCCGACGTTGACAGGCAAGACCGAAATCAATGGACGGCACTTATGTGGGCCATGACGAATCGTCACAAAAGCATTGCCAAAATGCTTCTCGATCACGGTGCCTCTGCGGAGCAAAAGACCTCGACCGGCCGTACGGCGTTAGACTTCGTGCCCCCCGATAGCGACATGTCGTATTATCTCCATGATAGCGGCTACAACCTTGGTACGGCCGGCGTGACTGACGACTTTTACCAGCCTGGATTCTCTCAGGATCGCTTCGAGGAGGAAATGGCAGCGCAAGAAATGCGGACACGGTTAATGATGGACAGTGCCCGCGATCTCGAGGTAGATCTTGGGAATGTTGGCATGGATGATCAGCCGGAGGTGGGTGATGCATTTGACGATTCCTCTCAGAACATTCGCTAACTAGATCCTGTAGCCTGTCGACGAGTTCGAAGAGGATCAGCAAGAGTTTGACTGGACACGGTGTACCCACGACCAGATGTTCGTGTTCCAGGAATCGGAGTTGGATGCTATTTTGGATATTATTATTACCAAGATGACTCCCCAGCGTTCACCATCTCAGAAACCTGTGCCCGCGAATATGATATTCCTGTCCGCGCGATACGCCCACTACCACGCAAGTCCCGAGCTACTAGCAAGCTTGCTTTTCTCAGCAATGGAGAAGATCAACGACGTAGTAGAGACGTACCAGTGGGACATGACGATACTCGCCTTCTGGATGTCCAACGCCACACTCCTATTACACTATCTGAAGAAGGATTTAGGTCTCGTCGAAGCTACGGCAGAGTTCCAAGCCCAGCTCGCAGAACTCATCAACGAAATCTTCATTCTCATTGTCCGGGACGCCGAGAGGCGCATGGACAAGGTTCTCGACGCCGCCATGCTCGACCACGAGACCATCCCCGGTTTTGAAGATATCACGTTCCAGAACGAGTGGAAAATATTCAAGCGGAAAACGCAAGTAAAGGAAGAGCCGATAGAAAAGCGATTCCGTCCTCCTTCGCCTAAGCAACGTGCCAAACCTGCGCCGCGCAATGTCACCTCCCTCCTTTCATCTACTCTCTTCGTCCTCGACCTCTACGACATCCATTCCGTCATCACCGCCCAGGTCGTCTCCCAGCTCGTGTACTGGTTGGGCGCCGAGCTTTTCAACCGTATCATGTCCAATAGGAAGTATCTAGCGCGGACAAAGGCTATGCAGATCCGCATGAATATCTCCATCCTCGAAGACTGGGCGCGTACAAATAATAGGCAGCCCGAGCACTATGAGGGGGGCGACATCAAGGCATCCGGAGAACCTACGATGGAGGCATCGAGGAGACATCTTGAGCCGGTTATCCAGCTTCTGCAGTGGCTACAATGCTTCTCGTCGCTGGGCGCCGACGACCTAGAAGCCCTAGTTGGGACGTTACAACAGCTGAAGCGCTTGACGCCACAACAGCTTCTTCACGCCGCAAAGCACTATAGGCCCGAGGTAGGAGAGAAGGGCCTAACTAAGAGCGCCATCAAATACCTCGAGGCCATACAAAAAGAGCAAGCGCTCCAACGTGAGAAGCGGCGCAGTCGACCTCCCTCAGCAGTGCCGCCGGGCAGCGCGCCGGCAACACCGACAAAGCCGTCCAACGGCCAGCAGCCCATCACTGCGGAAACCCCCGAAAACCGCGTCAGCAACGAAGACAGCGACGACGAGCCGCAGGAGCATCTGCTCTTAGATCCGGCGTTGATGTTGCCGTTCACGCTGCCTTCAGTGACGGATATGCTGGTGAGCTACGGGGCCGGCTTCGGCGGGGTGAACCGCGAGAGGGAAAGGAAATACATTCCCACGGTGCCACCCGAGTTCCTGGCAAAGCTGGAGGTCAGCGGGGCGCGTAAGGGGCCCATGTTTGAAGAGAAGGACTGGGAGAACGAGGAAGTGTAGAGTCGGGCGAGGTGAACGGAGGGGTTACTGGGGGTTAGAACGACTTCTCCGATCTTCACTCCCTTCTTTTTTTCTTCAAGGGGCTCCTGCAAACTGCCCAGGGGTAGTTGACTCGGTTCATAATTCAATACGACTCTCCGGGAAAAAGGGGCAGCCTTACAATAGATGGCGGAATACGACCTTCTGTTAGGAGAGCAGAGCTCGTGCTCGGGAATAAGGTGGCTGGCAAGAGTTGGCGGGAATAGGAAAGAATACGCAGATTAGCGAGAGGCATGGCGCGGCGGTTGCTCAACGTGGAGCCGCCAGAACCCCGGTCTGAGACGAAGTGGGTTGATCGAACACTGACCAAAAAAAAAAAAAAAAAAGATTATCATGTTGCATTGAGAAACGAAAGGTCCAACTTACAAGCGGGAAAAGGGAAAGGGAACGTTGCCTGTTGACCATTTAGAAAAACATTTTATTCCAAGATTTCTTTTACTTTTCCCTCTCGCACTCGATTTTACCCCATGCGCTGTAACCCTGATGTTTCCTTTGAGGGCCAAAGAGTTTTATTATGCTTTACTTTCTGGAGCGTTTCTCTCATCTCTCCTCATTTGACCATGACCCTGTCATAGATGCCTGATTGGAAATTTTTTTTGCATAGATTCATGAGGTTTCTACGTACCCTTGCCAAATGCGATTCTACTGGTGCAAAGTGGACGAAAGGGATTTGCTGGCATTGATGGGAGAGGCCAGCCGAGGCCAGCGGCCTGGCAAATGTGTACGTGTGTAGCCTACCGGGGAAGATAGGAGCGAGCAGCGGCTGGCGAACACGTGTGAGGCGGGGATGCGAAGGGGAGATTTGGGGGAGGGGAGAAGGCGAGGAGAGGAAGAGGTAGGATTTCGATTTTTGCTTAGCTGGAGCCAGTGGATGGGTGTGATGGGGGATGCAGATGCAAGCTGCAAGGGACGAGAACGGGAGACAGTTGACGGCTGTTGCGTTTGCCGTGGTGGGATGGTGTTGCGAACAGATGAGGTGCAGGGAATGGTACTCGGGGCTCTTGTGTGTTTGGTTCCTGGTTCGGGTTGGAAGTGAATACTGCGAATAAGGCAATAATTTGAGGGAATTTCGAGAAATAAGGGGATGGGCGTCGAATAGTTTACGGGGAATGCAACTTGAGAGGAAGGCGTGAGTTGTTGAGAACTTGGCCCTTGGACGTGTAAGACAACGTCTAGCGCGGAAGTGGGCAGATAACAACAAGGGCCCGATCTTGGGGGCGCAAAGTTTTGCCCAACGGAGTCAGAAGGGGGAGAGCTTCGTGAACCACTAGACGGGGAAAGTAGAAAAAAAAAAAAAAAAAAAAAAAAAAAAAAAAAAGGGAAGACGGTGTTTCTATTCGCACGGGTTGGTCCGCTGACCGCCGTGGCGATCCTATTCGGAGAGCAGAGCTGGAAGGGCTGTTTTGATTTCTTCTCCGTTGCAGGTTGGATGAGATGTATCAAAATGTCTCGTGCTCGAGAGAGGGGAGGAGAAACTGGCTTGTAAGATTGTATGCGCCTCGGAGGAATGTTGATTACAGAAAACGCCATTCGCGCTTCGGGGTATTGGTACGGGATGGAGGAGACCGGGAGAATAACGTCTAAGAGAAGGAGGGAGTCCCTAGGTTGCACAGGGAAGATCCATCGCCAGGTGCACGGGGTGTTTGTTTAGGGTATTGATCCATTCCATGGTTTCATCGTCGATGAGAGGTCACGAAGGGGTGTGGCGAGTGACGGACACTGCGACTAAGGAGCAATAGATTGTTTCTAGACTGTTGTAGATCGAGACTTTTTTTTTTTTTTTCCCTTTTCCCCGCAGGAGATGACGAGATGACGAGAAATTCGTAGCGGAGCCTCTCCCAGGACGAGGCTTCCTTGGTCCCGAGGTCTAACCATGGAACCGATGGACGAATAGCGGAAACAGAGAGGGAGAGACACGCAGGGCCACAAGACTCGGGGTCACAAACCCCAGGGGCCAAGAAGGGGCGAAAAACAGAACAAGCACAACGGACATTTAGGACATGCATGTAAGCACTCTACGGTTCCTACATCCGATGGGCACCTGGGCTGTCCAAGTGCTTTTCTTTCTCTTGCTCCCGGGCTGTGGGATTGTTCTCGGTGTCCTAAGGTTGCTCTTTTGGATGCTTTTAGCCTCCAACAGCGGAGAGACCTGCTTGGGAGAGTGACGAGCCTAGGAGGATCTTTGGGGGAAGTACTGATGGTGACTCTTGAGACGTATGGGGCAAGGACAAACACAGCTTGCTTGATCCACAAATTTCGGCGGGGATGAACGATCCCAAGGGTCACCCATGAGAAGTGGGCGGGTGAGCTCGACTCGTCTGGCCAGGCGATGCCTGATTGAAGAACCACGCACGTCCATTCACGCAAAGAGAAGAAAGATGGGATGACTATTCCCAAAAAAGCAACCCTTGTCGGACTGGTCGTTCCGTGGCGAGATGCCCCTCCTTCCTCCATGTACTGGGGTCCACGATAGCCAGCTGCATTGGTTACGGGGATATCAATTTGGACGAGAAAAGCTTTGGGCTACGACTCGATATACTCTTTTCCCTTCCTCGGAACCGACCAACAATCATTGCTAGTGCAGGCGAGTATCTTGGTCATGTCCAAGGGGTTTTCTTTTCTGGCTCTTCTTTGTTCGAAAATTCTGCGAGAGTTTGGTTCCCGCCACGTCGGGTGACTTGGCTAAACGGCCACGTCAATTTGGACGTTGATGCAAGGGTCGGGCCAGACATCTTGCCTGGTTGGCCCGTGTCGGCCGTTGGCGCTGGTGTGCGAGGCGGTGGGCGGATTTTTTTTTCTTCTTTTGACGCCAATAAGAGGCGGGAAGAAGGGCAAGAAGCGCAGACTAAAAGCTGCAAGGAACTGGGTGGACTTGAGGGACATGGTTGGGAAATCACATGGGCTTGACTGGCTCGAGGTTGGGCATATGGCTAGCCAGTGATGGTGGAACGACCGACATTGATGGACTGAGAGTCGTCAATAGGGTATCTATGAGGCCATCAATATCAAAGGTGTATTTTTGTCGTCGGGAAACAGACTTGATCAATCCATGGATATTGGTCGAGCTCGGTCCCAGATTGCCAGAACCAGTAGTATCCAGAATGCACTCACTACATGCATCAATTTCTTTATCACAAGGACTGAGAGAACATCAATAATACCTCCGGTGCAGCATCCGTGAATCGAAGTGGTATCAAGCTGGACCCTTCGCGCACAGCACCTCGACTCGACACATAGCACTGCGAACACATGGACACATGGGCGTCTCCAGCCCGACGATCCATCTTACCCGTACCGCCCATCTCCTGCCCCTCCATCCAGCTGAGAAGAATCCCTCGGCTCCAAAGCTGCGCTTCCGGCATGCGCTGAGGTAAGAAATGCCCGGTACAGGCGCGTGCTCATGCGTACCTTGGTTCCACTGCCGTCTTTAGTCCCAAGGTCATACGCACAGTCAACGCCCCTCAAGCTCCGTCATTCCAACGCCACGACCGACATTGAACGCCAAAGCAGCCCATCTCCAGAAAGGAAATGCCACTCGCGGATCTTCTCAAATAGGCCAAGGGCTACAGCATGGCCAGCTAAATTGTTCCCTGCCCTGACCACCTGGAAGGCATCAACCGGTAGTAAATGAGGGTGTCAGAGTGTGCGGAGGTCAACCCCCTTTCCCTTCCCCACCTCTCCCTTTCCCATCAACCCCAAGAGAATCGGCTATTATTCCCAAACTCATAAGGCACTTCCGCCCCTCCCGATAGATCGGTAGAGCTATCTAGGCTCGCTGATTGGCAGACTGGCCAAGCTACCCTTGATCTGAAGAATTGCCTCCAATATCGATCCCTCAGCTTTATAGGCTCTCCTTGCTTCCCACTAGTTCCTACCCACTTCGTATGCCGTTGCTAATCTACATGTCCTGGAACCGCTCAGGTGAGATATCAATGATGGCGAGACGTACGGCTATATTACTTTGCAGCAGGAAAATAAACAAGAAAAAAATCCCGGTGTAGCTACAAACTGCCCGCGAACAGAGCCGCGTTTAGAAAAAAGTATGGAGAGAAAGGATGGGGGAAGGAGTTCGCTACCGATATCTGTTGATTGTGGTTCTTTGATAGTCACACTTACACGGCCGGCGCTTTCGGGAAACAGTGGCTATTCCCGTCGAATGGATGTCACTGGCCTTTTTCTGCAATCTAGTCTTGATGAAGGGCGGCGAATTTCCCCACTGTTGAACTGGCCATGTTTTTACTATGAATAGCATCTCGTTGCTTTAGCGTCTTTGAACTAGCCAGAGACGTACGTGGCTAGCACGCATTCCGGAACTAAACTAAGGAAACGGGCATGATCGTGGGTGGGAAGAGGCGGAAAAAACCGTCGATGGTGGCTGCATTCGAACAGCAGTCGCATCTGTGGTTGGCAAAGCTCGACGAATAGCACGATGCAGGCAAGTGACCTTTCGGTAGCCAGCAGCAGCTGTCAGAGAAGTACTAACACAACGCCACCGTGGCAGGCTAGCAACCGCCTTTTTTGGGGCCGAGCTGGCCATGCTTGGTTTTCGCTTTTGTGCAGCATTCCGTCCCGCCCACTCCACGCCAGCCATACCTATGACCATAAATGCTCCTTAGGTACCATCAGATGCCAAGCTGGCCTGGCGGGGCTCTGCATCACCCATGGAATTGATTGTTCTATCTTTTTCCTTTTCCTATCCCCTTCTTGAGGTGTCGTCACTCCAAAACATGCACCGCCTGTGTCATGTTGTCTTCCTTGGAAACAGTCGAAAGAAGAGAGGGGAAAAAAATATGGCTGGGCACATTTTTCGATTTCTTCGAGCCATTTCCCCCATATTCTGTTGCAAGAGCGAGCTGCTCGTACCCGATCAATTCCTTGGATCATGCGCTGCTAGTCAATGCTGTCTTGGGTAGAAGATTCGCTTAAGGCTACATTGAATCCTCTGTGTAAACAAGGCGTCACTCACCGGACACTCGATATTAAACCGCCCCTCCATATGGACTTGCCTAGCGAGACCCGTCCCCGGCATAGCCATGTAAAGCACGAAACCCACCAAGGCGCCTTTGTCCCAGCCACGGGGTCAGCTCGTCTGTTCCTTGTGTTCATATTTTGCACTGCTCCTCACCGCGGATACAGTGAAGAGGGGGGCAAAAATGATGCCACATGATGCGGTGACCATCCGTGGTTCTTTGCTGGCATTGAGCGACGCTCCACCGCACTCTGTATTTGCTTTATTAAGCTTCCGGCGGTAGGCAAAGAATCGTCACATGAGGATCGGTAAAAACCAGGCAATCGCATGCGCAAGATGCAGATTGGTCTGGGCGAAGCAGCCTACTCGATGCGAGTTTACAGTTGACGCCTCTTAGCCGCGTCCATCTGTCGAGGTAGGTATCGGCAGCGGAGAGCCTCTCGTGGAGCCCCAACAACACTGACCAAGTCTGCCTTTTGACGACGTAGAGACGGCATCTGCCTATATTGGGGGCTGTTGGCGGTTGAACGGCGAATTCTCCGAGATCGCTTTTTGGAGTGCCGACAGCTTACGATGTCATTTTTCTCCAGGCTCCGGCACCCTAACATAGGTTTGCCTCTGTATCATTCGATGGAGAGCTCAGTCGATAATGATTCCGCTCAGATGACCGCGGTAAAACGAGCCAAGATAACGCGTGCTCCTGTAGGCAACCTAATGATGCCACCAGTGTAAGTTGTATTTGTTTTGAAGCAGAACTGAGGTTGAGCGGTGCAAGGTCGAATTGTATTTTGCTTTTTTTTTTTTTTTTTTTTTCTACGTCGACTCGCTGCTGAAAGCAAGCTCTTTATGATACGCAAAGTCGAAAGTACAGATGTGGTACAGCTGGTGGGAAGTGAAGAAAGTGGGGGATGCACTGGGCGAACCCCAGGAAAATGAGTACCAGCAAGTCCCCGCTACATGCTTTTGTCCCTCTGCAAAGTGCATAGCTTAGAATTGAACTGGCCTAGTGGTCTGGGATGACAGGGGCTCCATGGAGAGCCAGCTGGCTTTAGGATCAAGTGGGATGCGGATGCCACGCACCGGGGCGAGATGTGTCTGCACATGTGTGGTGCAAAAAGCAAAAATAGGGAACTCCAGCTGGCACCAAGAGGTACTATTAGCATGAACGTGAACATTGAAGCATTCCCCTTTGGATGTATGTACTTGGCTGTGTATCCCCCAGGTACTTGTAGTTGCCAGCAGGATTCAATGGATGTCCGCGTGTAGCTTGAAAATCAAGGGCAGAAAAAAAAAGGATAAAACGAAAGAAAGAAAAGAAAAGTAAAAAAAAAAGAGAACATTAATGCATAGGTCAAATGGAGACGGCCCGAGCAAGGCCTACAAGTGGTACCGGGAACGAGATATATGAAAGAGGAATTGATATCTTTAATTCGGCCCCCTCCATCTCTCTATTGGGCGCTCTTTCCTTCTACGTTAATTTTGGATTGAAATTTATCTAGATACTTAGGTTTCTTCCTGGTATGGTTCTCTGGGTCTTGGTCCTGCTTGCGTTCTCTTATTAGCTGGTGCCTTTCCCCGACTTCTTGCGAAGTCTGAACCCCCCTGACCTCCCTCGACTGCAAGTAATCATATCACCAGTCCCAAGTTGTGGAAAGGCAGCAAACGACAGACAGGTTGACACGTCGACTCTGCCCTGCCCACCCCTGCTCGAACCCAGAGTGGCCGCTCTTTTCGCCCTTTCAACCCAACGACAACCAACGAACCCTTGGTCCAAACGGGGTGGTCCAACAACGAGACACGGCGACTGGTCCGAACTGATTCTCGGGCTCCTCGCATTTGCTCTGTTATTCACTCAACGTCTTTCACCAAAAAAGACCGCCTTTCCTCCTCAGAGATTGTTTTCAATTTTTTTTTTTCCCTATTCTCGTTCAAGACCTCCTCAGTCCTTCCAAGCATTAGCCTTGTTTATCTGTCTCTCTATTTCCTCATCCATCCATTTCTTCATTCGGCCTCGTCAGCTCTCTCGTCTTATTACTCTTAGACATTCCCGTGCCGAGAGCCCAATATTCTCGGACTACTCTACCGCTCTGAGTCCACACGCTATTTACCCCAGGCACAGCTCAGCCCCCCTTTCCAAGACCGAAGAAAAGAAAAACGATCCGAGAACCGACCCTTGAGACCCTGGCCGAGCTTATCCTGGTGTCGGACTATCTCTCATCCTCCGGCATTGTTGCTCGATATTATTGTGGTTCCACCCGCGCCGGACCACCCGTCGAGACGAATTCCTCTTTCTTCTTCGCGATCCATTCCCTCGATAACTTGTGAGTATACTCTTTTCCCTGATTTTCTCTCGGTTGTCCGTTTTGGCCTCTGCGTTCATTGTTGGATGGACATTGGGTGTGTGGCGTTCTGTCAAGAGGCCTCGAACTTGATCTTGGCTCGACTTACACCTTTGGATTGGAGTCATGTAATTCGCTCCTTCCCAAAGGCGCCCAACCCAAACACCACACCACACGCAACACAACATTGAGCACACCACAAGTCGTTCTTTTATCCACGCCCATTGTTTTTCTTGTTGCATTTTGCCTCTCACTCGGGCCTCGCAAATAATCATCACCCCCGGCTCATTTCTGAAGAAGGAATGTGCCTTTCTCACGATTCCAGTCACCGGAATTCAAAGCAAGCATCCATTTTCTAATCCGTTTTTCGATTGTCCATATCAGCCCGAGCTAGCAGAACCCCTGCTTGCAAACTCCCGAAGTTGCCCTGTGTGTGCCCAAGCGTCCCAGGGTTTAGCTTTCGTCGTTACATTGAAGAACCAAGAGAATCCTCCTGGAGCCTTAGCCCTGGCGCAGACTTGGGGAACCCTCCACACCACAGCCAAATTAGGCGTTACAGTACAAGTGATAACCCCGGACGAGGACCCGATCCCCCCAAAGGGCGCCTTCCAATTGCCGAGCTCGATATCATCGTGGAAACTAGACCGGCCTCCCGGCCTTGGATAGCCTCATCAAGCTAAAAAGAAAGGGAAAAAAAAGAAAAAAAAAACCCGTTCAGCACGGGCACTATTCAGTACACATACATAGCCTGGCCATGTCACCGCCGAAATTCTCTAGCCTCCGGTCGTCGAAACGCCGGACAGCATCTTTAATACCCTTTCGGGACGACACTAGCCTCGTCGCCTTCAGGTATGAGCAGACGGTCCAGGCACAACCTCCCATCCCGATACCCGCTCCACGGCACCCACCTGCGCGATCGGCCTCCACATCGACGCGTACTATCTCATCAAATCCCGCGACGCCCTTTCTTATCGGAGGCCATTCTCCTCCCATCCCCCCAGCCGAGGAGCACCCTGCTTTAAGAGGCGACTTTTCCTCTTCGACAGACGGCGGTGACGAGTGGAAGAGGGACTCTGCTGCACCCAGCGCGTCTTCGGCTACCACCATCTACGAGGAGGAGATTGACACTCCGGCCCTGTACGACAAGGAGCTCGGCTTGGAGCTGGACACTCGTCACCGTCCGGCCGTGTCACCAGCTGTCGTGGAACAGCCAGATCTGACTGAGTCGCCAGTTGTGCTCGGAGACGATTCCGCCATTGTCATCAGGGAGTTTCTCGAAGCCCAGCGCTTTGCGTGCGACGGCGACGATAATAAAAACTCGCCTTCCCGGCCTCTTCATCCCTGGGCTGCTCCTCTTCCTCTCTCCTCGCGTGCTATTCTACCGCAAGAACCGATTCAGGGCTCCCCTGAGTGCATCAAATCCGGCAGCGCCACGAGCCCGACGGTGCCCCAGCGAAGACTCGCTAGGAGCTTCAGCTTCCGCGTCAGTCCGTCGACTCGTTTAAAGAAGAGGAGCATGGCGGAAATGACGACTCGTGGCAGCGACGACGGCAGCAATAATTCTGCGGCAACCTCACCCACTAATACTCATACAACGACCGTCCCCACCAGCCCCAGCACGGCCCTGTTTTCCTTGTCTAGAGGCATGGGCACCAAAGACAGGTCAATCCCTCCAAGCAGGGGAATTGGTAGCGTCGGTACTAGTGTTAATAGTGGCGTCACCCAAACACCAATATTAAGACAATCTTCGCTAGATTCGGCAGCTGGCAATAATGACGATGCCCAATTGCCACACGGACCACTGCCACCATTCCCGAAACGCCCTGCCACCAATCACGGCGCGCACTCCCCGGACAGGCACTTCTCTCCCATTTCTATTTCCATTCCAACCGACAGCCTCCTGGGCGACGATTTCATGGCCAACGTCAGCTTTTCCAAACGGGGCAGCATCATGTTTGGCGGAAAGCGCGCTCTTCCCCGCGAAAATATGCCAGACGACAATTCGACCGCGACTATCGAGAAACCCGCAGACGGCGATGCTAACGCTGCCCGTCCCACTACGAACCCCGCCGATACTATTAAGGCCACTAGCGACACGACATCCGCCGCGATCGGCGGCACCACCAACGACGACGACGATGAAGCCGCCAACGGTGCCGCCGACAAGCCTCAACCGGCTGTGCCACGCATTCGCGTTCTCCCTGCAGATATAGAGCGGGAGTCTCTAAAGGTGAGATCGCTCTATGAAGCTGGCGATGCCTTCAACTGGGAGCTAGGGGCGCCGCCGTCCTCGACGGGCGAGCGCCTCGCGCCCACCCCTGAGGACCCCGTTGAGAAGGACAAGCATGACACGTACGGTTTCCTTGGTCTCCCGGAGTTGATTTATTTTCTAGATTGTCATTGCGGATGATGGCTAACACTTTTTTTCTCTCACTCTAGCCACGAGGCCGAAGCAGAACAATCAGCTCAACCCCCAGCTCAACCTACTTCAACATCCGCCGACTCTTCAGCCCCGCCGCACGACTTAGTCAGGCGCGAGTATGAGCTTGCCGGCGGAGCTGAGGATTGGCATGACATCGACGGCGCCGATGTTGACCGATACGGCTTCATCCGGCCCCATCGATTAAACACCCCGACCGATGCCAACGCGCGGCGGGAGCGTGCGACCTCAAGGAGGAGAAACCTGTTGACGAAGCGCGACCCACCCGAGCTCAACAGCGCCCGCGTGCCCGGTAGGAAGGTCTCCGCGAGATCGCTGCACACGCAGGCATCCGAGTTCTCGGTCGCGTCGAGACGCTCGTCGATCTCGACGCTACGGCAGGCGGCGAATCTGCTCCCGCACAACAGGGATCGCAGGTGGGCCGACGAGGCGGGCGAAATGCTCACGCACACGCCTAGAATTACGCACATCACCGAGGACGAAAACGCCGATAGGCTGTCCGAGGCGCTGAAGCAGAAAGAGTGGGAGAGGGCCGAGAAGTGGCGCAGGATGGCCAAGGTGATCAAGAAGGGAAAGGAAGGCGAGGGCATGGAGTTCGAGTTCGACACCAAGAACCCCAAGCTCATTGACCGTACGTGGAAGGGCATCCCCGACCGGTGGAGGGGTGCAGCGTGGTACTCGTTCTTGGCGACGAGCGCTCGCGCGAACAAGGATGCGCCGGCCGAGGAGCATCTCATTGCTGAGTTCCACCGCCTGCAAAGCGAGCCGTGCGAGTACGATGGCCAGATCGACCTCGACGTGCCCCGTACCATCAGCCAACACATCATGTTCCGTCGACGGTATCGCGGCGGGCAGAGGCTACTTTTCAGAGTCTTGCACGCGGTGGCCCTATACTTTGCCGAGACCGGCTACGTCCAGGGCATGGCGTCTCTCGCAGCGACTTTACTGTGCTACTTTGACGAGGAGAAGTCGTTCGTCATGATGGTCCGCATGTGGCAGCTGCGCGGGCTCGAAGAGCTGTACCGTCCCGGCTTCGAGGGCTTGCTCAGTTGCCTGAAAGATTTTGAGACACGCTGGCTCGCCGGCAAGGACGTCGCCAAGAAGCTGGACGACCTGGGCATTGACGCGACGGCATTCGGCACGCGCTGGTACCTCACGCTGTTCAACCTCTCCATCCCATTCCCCGCGCAGTTGCGCATCTGGGATGTCTTCTTGCTGCTCGGTGGCTCGCTGCCCTCGGGGCCGCCATCAAGCTCAGCAACGAAGGACAAAGAGAAGGAAAAGGAAAGGGAAGGCAGACAGCTCGACGTGCTACATGCGGCTGCCGCGGCGCTCATGGATGCCTTGAGCGAGATCATTCTAGATTCCGACTTTGACAATACGATGAAGGTGCTCACGTCGTGGATCCCCGTGAAGGATGAGGACCTGCTCATGAAGGTGGCCAAGGCGGAGTTGAAGTACAATGGGAAGAAAAAAGGCTAGGTTCCCTCTCCATCTTCCGCCGGCTTCGGATGCTATTAAGCCTTATAGGCATCTCAAACTCCATTTTATTTACTTTTCTTTTGTGTATTATTTTCTCAATGTTTGGGAGGTAGTGGAGAAGAGTAGGAGAGCAGCGGTGGCGAGGAGAAGAGACGAAAGGAAGACTTGTTGTTTAGAGTGGTTCTCTCTGGCGATACTTGGTCATTGTTGGCCATTTTCTTGATACCCATCATACCCCAATTGAAAGTATACTTGCGTTCCGTTTGTTGGACTTTGCGGTTTGTGTTGGGGGAGCCGGGTTTGGTTTGGCTCGACGATTCGCCCTTCGGCGCACATGGTTCCCTTTGTCTTCTTCTTCCTTCTGCTCTCTCTTTTGTTTACGACGGACTCTGGGCTTTAAAATGCCCGCGGAGACAGGAATCTTTATACAAGAAAAGGGTGTCGTGTTGGGGTGCTGCCGAATAGGGGGTTTGCTGAAGTGATAGAAGCTACGAAAGGACAACTACATAATGTATTCGAATAGGCAAGGAAGGAAACGAGTCATGAGAGATTGGTGTGTGAGGTGCGAAGTGGGCGGTGTCGAGTGCCGGGGCGGTCATTTCACTCTTTAACTCTCTAGTAATACCTGACCTTGCTTGCTCTGCACTCTATCATGTTGGGCTCTCTTGGTTTCTTTGGTGATTGTGAGGTCTCGACTTGCTTGATCTGGGTAGGATTGTGATGCTCTACGTATTATCAAAGAGGATGTCTCTGCTCCATGTCTGTGATAAGCCATGTTGGCCCTTGACAGTGTCCCGGGGCCCGGATTTCCACGTCGTGGCATACGAGGAGCTGATATCATCTAGCCTTTGAGTTTGGTCGTCGAGTCGCAGTCCTCCCTGACGCATCCATGATGAATATGTCCAATTCTATGCCCCGGTGCCAAGGACTTGACCACTTCTCCAGGCTATTAGCCAGACCAGGTAACCACTTTTGGCCACAACGAGACCAGCCTCGGCGAGGAATCGCATCGAGGGAGTTGGCTCTTTCGACCACTAACCACATGAGAGGTTTGGGAGAATTCCGAGCTCCGTCGACGTACACACCTCAAGACACTGATTTTTTTTTCACTCTGGCAGAAGAGAGAGCAAGTGTTTTCCATTCCAACAATCTTGGTATATCTAGGGGCAGTCGGACATACGCTCGCGGCATGGCCCACTGCCCAACATCACCACTTAGCTGAACACCATGGCATGGATATACATATATATCTCAAGAATCCAGCAAAATGCCTCGCGCCGAGCAGCCCAAATACCATGTTCCAGGCGTAGCAGCCCAACGACCCGTCCGATGTGTTGTCAGAAAAGGGACTGAACGACGAGCTAGCAGGGTTCATCATGGAGAGATGCATGAGGGTCGAGGCCACTTCAAAGACTTGCTCTCTCTCTATATATATTGCCCTTTCCTCTACGATAAGCACATATTGGTCTCGCGTCTGGCTTGCTTTTTCTTTTCATCTTCATGTGGAGGATACCTTTTGTGCGGTGGTGAGATACGCTTCCGCTCCAAGCTTGTGTGTGTCATGATCTCCATCCAGTCAGTCTTGGGCATCTTCGCTCGCAAACGAATGAAGCCAAAGAGGGTCCTGAATATCACAAAAACACCTCGCAGAATAAAGCCAAAACTCAATTTCCAGGTGTGGTCGTGCAAATACCGTCAACGCATGTTTCTTCAACCGTCGCGTTTTCTCTGACCGGGAAATCCGAGCCGATCTCCCGCCTACACATCACCAAGCAATTATTTCCAGCCTCGCTATACACTTGACGAACCGAAATCACGTTAGCCATCTATACAACTAGAATTAGAATCCAGGCGTGAGAGCCTGTAGAACCTTTGCATCCCATCGGAAAATCCGAATCGCAAAAATGCCAAGTTAATAGACGTCCACACCGGACATCCAAATCCAGCCCAGCGCAAGTATTCCAAATACATGCATGCCGTTTTCCCCACGGCACAATAACCCTCAAGTCTTCCCACACGACCACCCCGATAGCACATACAGAATATAGGATCCCTTCCCTCTCCATCTCCGCTCTCCCCTCTCCACTTCGGGCCAGGAATGGAGGCCCAGCTTGTGAACCATCCCTCCCGCTCCCAATCCAAACGGAGCAACCCTCCAAAGTACCCTTGAGGATCCCAATCTAGAAATAGTTTGAACTGAGAACTGCGTTCCTCATCTGTGCTTCTCTTAGTGAAACAGGAAGAGGGTGAAGGAAACGCCCCAGCATCCAAGACCCAAGGGCGGCTTGCACATGCCTAACACCACAAACTCGTAAGATATTCTTCCCTTTCAACAAAAGATCCGAGAGCTACCTCGGCACAACCAGTGGAAAACCCCTAGCGCACCTCGAAAGAAGCGCTTCACACTTCTCATTACGCATAGCTAGCGCAAATAATGCAGAACGCAGCGGCCCAGGGTAGCCCGTGCCGAGATGAATCGAAACGACGCTGGCTATGCGCAAAAGTCTCTTGCCCTGCAGGACGCGGTTACAATGTAGAAACAACGGAGTGTCCCTGATTCCGCTCCCATCTCCCCATACAAATGTCTCGGCGCAGCAGAAGCAAAGCACAACCGTAGTTTACTCTCTCTCCTGCCTGCGCACACACGCGCGGGTTCACCTGCACACTCGCACCCCCCTCCTACCTATCCAGCGTGACTACTAGGATCACACCAGTAACCTCGGTGACCACCTACTTATTTCGCAGTTCGCGAGCCCACCGAGGACACCTTCTTCCCCGCGGCTGTAGATTACCATGCCAAGCAGGTGGAGTATTCTGTGACGAGAGGATAACATTAGGGTAGCATTCGCTTCCTAGTAGAGGAAACGGCTTCATCAAGGCAACCTGTTTCCGGTGAGCCGACTGGTCGGTGAAGAAAACCCTCAACAAGAAAACATTGCTTGACTAAGATCTGATCAATCCCGCTCCCGTGGCCGATTATACAACCTTACGCAAGATATATCAGGCGTCTGCCCTCTCATTAGCTATCTCTAGACGGCACACGGGAACGGGAGGACCAAGGGACGGAAAACACAAGGAAAACACGCGAAACCATAGATGCCCGCTCGCTTCCCTTAGCTTCGATGACACGACCGCAAAACGGACCCGGCTTTGGAAATGCCGAGGAACCACGGCTTCCGCTCTCGTGGGCACCACTTTGTTCTGAGAGGAGAGAACGAATTGGTGAATGCGCTTCTGATTCCGGGGGAATAAAGTTTTAGTCCTTATCCCGGAGAGTATTATGTCTCCTGAGCTAGAATGTTTCTAGTTTGGAAGAATTATTGTTTCCATATTGGCTCCGGCCCGTTAATCTTCCCCCATCTTATCCACGTCGGCTTCATCCGGAATGGAAGAATTTACCGGCCAATACCTCGTCGTATCCACTGCGTCTCGATGCCTTCTAAATCCATGACAAATGGAACGGCCGGAAGACCGTCATTCGAGAGAATCCCTCTGTTTTGCCTCGGTCTGGGGAAAAGCGCCTTCGGCCACCGGATTGAACACCACGGCAGGCCGCAAATGAACCGCGTCCAAGAGTGGGTTTTTCATCCACGTTGATTCTGGACTTACTGGCAGCATATGCGAGAAGTGACGCGTAATCGTCGAGCCTCGCCAACCCAACCGAGAGAGTGTCCGTCTAACGCCGTGTGTGTATGTCGTCTCTATCGCCCTTGACGCGACAGTACGGCGGGGGCGTTTGTTTATTCCCACATTACTGAAGATGGTTCATTGTCATTGTTGCCAGCGATAAAAATAGTCGCGTGCCGAGATGGCGTTCCTGTACGCTCTGACCCTTCGCGCGCCTACACCAGTCCAGGATGTTAATCTGCCTTGCGTCGGTGCGACGCAACCTACAGCCAGGCCTCATCCTGGTGCGCAGTGACAAGACTTCTTTGAGGCCTTTTGAGCCTGCAGGAATTGCGCGCAGCTTTCCGAGACTTATCTTGCCTATTGCCCCTTGGCCTATGTTGCGACCGAGCGCGGGAAAATGGGCTAAATCCAATGTGGCCCCAGGGAGAACCCAAAGGGCCTATCAGTTGATTACCTGTACCGCGAGTCATCGTGCATATTCCCACCTTGGTTCCTTCTCTCTATCCACCTGATACAATACACTTATGGGCCGGCAGATGGCTGCAAGTTCGAGTTACCGTTTCAAGCCGGACTTTCGAATAGGCGCGGCGCCAGCCCATGACGGCGTCCGGAAAGCAAGTCCAGATACAAAGTTCCCTTGAGATCATAGGCGCGAATTTGACCCCCATTCTGTTTAGCTCTAACGAGAATGGCAGATCGTGTAATCTTGAGCCCTGCGTGGTGGACGGTGGGCTTGCATTAACCAAGCCGATGGACGAAGCCGGTCATCGCACCAAGACACTGCGCTTATACAGACTCCGCCAAATTTCTCAACAACATCAACATGGCTGCCGTGATATTCTTCCCGCCCCCCCACCTCCCTTTTTCCCCTTCCCCAGGGGATATCATCTTGGCGAGCGATGGGCCACGGAAAGTGGCGAGATGGAAGGGTTCCGAACCCATCTCATAGTCAAGGTTCTTCGCCTAATTGAGCTTGATGGGTGGCTATGCTGTCAATCAAGACACGCCCAACATGGAGAGGGGATAGCTTGCTCCCACACCAGGGAGGTACCTGTAGCAAGTCAGAAGCTAAGTGACAAGTAGCAAGGATCACATCCTAGGGTGTAATAGCCGAGCCCTAACAGGCTCGATGTACCCTCTACTTCTTAGGCTCTGGATCTGTTGCTTGCCTAAACCCTTCTGTTTTATTTCTCGCAGGCTTCCTCAGCTTGTCGTAGGGGTTGGACGGCACAGTACGTCCAGGCCGCATCCACGCTCTGTATGTAAGAGAAGCCTGCAACTTGATCCGGGGTCAATCCGTCGGTGGCTGGCGTCCCGTACGCCCGAGCCCTTGTCGGCGCAGAACAAATCTAGAGGATAATATGGAAGAGACAGCGGAGCCTGCATCGAGAAGTTGGACAAATACCGTGCCGCGTTTTCTTCGCTTCGCTATCGCTTGGTCCAATGGCCACAAACAGACCTGTCCCAGATTGCTTCCGAGATCTGACCGCGTAGAAACCATGTGTCGATCCTTAATGTGGCACTGCAAAAGAAGAACCAAGGTTCGCTGGAGGTTGGTTCTGACAACCCCATCTTGCACGAACACCTTCTCAGGGCGTCGTTGGTTGCGCTGGCGATGCTAAGTTTTAGCCCCATGCACAGAACGGCTGTTATTAAAATATTGTCGGCCTGCGCCAGCGATGACACACTATTTAGAAGCCAAGAGCTAGCCGCCAATCCGTAACACACTCTTTTCGTGAGAGACTTCCGTGATGCTGAGTCCACATGGACTTCGCCCGGCAGCATACAACAGCTCCGTGAAGCAAGACTCCTCTATCAGGAAACTCGAAGATAAAGGCAGAGATATCTCATGCACTGTAGAGTTTTCCGTGGCAATCAGCGATGCCGATGATTCATCCACATGGCTCTAACAAGACGATGCCGGAAGATTTCAGTCTCGGAGGCCCCGCTGGTACTCGGCGGTTTTCGGCTTTACTTATTGTGGCCCCCAACAGCGTGTTTAAAAGTGCAGGTCCCACTTACCGCGTGGCAGAAAAAGAGCAATGAAAAATGCGTACGAACCGAACCGCTTACTAACTTGCTTCAGGATGTAAGTAGAAAAATAGAGGGTGCGACAATGGGACGCCACGCGGTCTGCTTTTGAGAGAACTACTCTGTGCTCAGACGCATTTGAGTGTGGCCGGAAACCGCAAATCATTGGCAGAATGCTGAAGGTGGAGTGAGGCTGCACGAACTATCTGGAAGGCGTCTGTATCATGCGCGTCGGTGCGGTGGCAGGTGTGGTAGCAGAGGTGTGGTGAGAAACGAATGTGCATAAACAAGAAAGGGAAAAAAGCAAGACAGGCTTGAAATTATTCTCTGCGAAATCGGGAATAGCGTCGAACAAGATCGGAGACGCGGAATAACTCATGGAAGATACACACGTCTCACTATGAGGCAGGATAATACCGTAGTGAACCCGAGTGCGGTAGAAGGCACCCGTAGCTGCAATAAGATATGCATCCATGCAGATAGATGAAAATCTCGAAACGCCCAAACCATACCTAGTGGCGCTGCCAAAGATATTAGTTCCCGCGAACCGCGTGGAGACCAAATGCGGTCCTGGAGTCGGCTACCCAGGCATGGGGAAAATAAAGAGGCCATCTTGATCTAAGCGGCTGTGTGTATAGAGGCATGAAGTTAAGGTTAAAGTAGGCCGCCACCAACCGGGAGATTCATATGGCGCAACAGAAAGGGCGAAGGGGGCATGAGCGGCCACATCTGAGCCACACTTCATATGCACGCGCCGGCACAGAGCGACAGGCAGACGCCAGCAGATTGGCATAGACATTGAGAGTAGGTCCTACCATCGATATCTTGGGGCATTGAGAAAGGCTTATTGAGCACGGCACAATCGGGAATAGTTCCAAGAGGCTACCAAAAGTGCCAAGAGGTATAGCACGCCGCTCCCCAAGAGTGTCAAGTGACACCTGAAATGTTGCCTGCTCTCAACGAATGCATCGTCATGATATTCAGCATGAGATTTGCGGAACCTTGTCAACTTGGGCCACTTGTACTCGATAACATTGACATTTGGAGCCCTTTTGAAATGGAGGGTGCGCTTTCCTTCAATGTTCGGGGGCGTGTGGGGGCCACGCTCTGTTGTTCATGCGGTCTCGGTCGATCGTGCCAACTTTTCCCCCCCCCCAGGTCAAGGGTTCAAAGGTGCGCCTCCTCGACTGTGCTTCCTCCCTGTCTCGGCTCGCGTGACATGTACTTTGTACAACGAATCCACCAGGGCGCCGACGACGCACCTTCCCTGACCGTAAAAACGGAAAGGATATCCCACTTTCAGTAGCCGAAATTGACCAAGAGCCAGAGAAGGGGGGTTCCGCTGAAGCTCGCAAAACACGGGTGCCAGGCAGCACAGGAATGAGGGTTCGACCAAGTGAGCAAAGTGGAAAGAGCCGCACTTTCCCCGGTGGAGAACGCCAGCGGACGAGCATTCTTGGTTACCCCACCTGAACAAGCGCCTCGACCAACAATGACCATCGTGGAACCCCTGGTTTCCCCCCCTCCCTTTGCTTTTTGGCGCACAGACGCTTGAGCCGCACCTCCCATACCATCCCAAGCGCTGCTCTCATTGGGTGGAAGTATCCGAGCACCCGATAACCCCTGTTCTGCCTAGGCAAGACCCCTTCCAGCCATGCTGGCCAATTACGCTCATCGAGGTTGCAGCTTTGGGCAGCCCTATAATAAGTAACAGCTCTTTTTTGGCCTAGCTTGGTTTTTTTTTTTTTTTTTCTTCGAGCAGTTCTGCCGGCGGCGCCTGGAAACCCCGTGATTGTGTTCCGCACCTTGGAAATGGAGGGCGGGGCCCAGGGGAGGGAAATATTGGTAGCGCCAGGGGATTGCTGTTTTGCGCAAAAGCTCTTTTGTTCGCGGTCCCGATTTGTGTGGTTCGAGATTCTAGCACAGCACTGACCGTGGCTCCCCACAAGGTCGATTCCTGTTCACTAAGCAATTAGATAATCAAGCTCCGTTTCAACAAAGGGACCTTTCCAATGATTGCCACGTCTTTCCAACGTTACATTTCATTCGCACATTGTTTCACCTGTTTGTTCCCTGGCTTGCTCCACCAGGAACACTGGCATCACGCAAGGTTAAAAAAAAAAAAAAAGTATGGAACGAGGCTCGAGGCTACCCCATCGGGTGCCCGGATTCCCCACGATAGCGAAATCGAGAAGAAAACCCAAAAAGCCTTCACCCCGTTTCGCGAAGGACAAAGCAATTGTGAGATGTGACAGACCTCCGAAAATAGACAAACCTAGACCGGAAACGAACAAAATACAGTACAAGGGCGCCAAAGAAAATGCCCGAATGGCTAGAATGGTCGAGAGCCAGCAGGCTGACTCGCAGGGCTCGCAAGCCACGCACCACACCAAGGCGCGTCACTCTATTTCTCTTCTCTGGGGGTACACACCACTTTTCTTCCCCTACCCCATTCCCAAAGGGGCAACTTGTTCGCCCGGAACTCTCTTTGCCCTTCTGTTCGCACTTCCGGCTTTTTTTTTTTTTTTTTTTCTTTTTTTTTTTTTTTTTTTTTTTTTTTTTTTTCCGTTAGCCGCACAATTGAAGACACGTAGATTTTCTTTCCCCTTTCGGCAATCTAAAGAAACAACTCCACTCTCGCCTCCCGCTGGCGCTTTTCCCCACCCTACATCCGCAAAGTAGCTCAATCAATAGGAAACTGTGCTGGCAAGGGGGAAGGAACGAAGAAGGAGGATTGCCAAGGTGAGGAACTATTAACCCAGAACTAATACCAAAAGAGGAAATGACAAGGCAAGAGGAACTTGGGCCGTGCGCCGCCCAAATGACAGAACCACATTGCGTAACCCCCGCCTTTCCACGACCCCCCTGGCGCTGTTTGTTCCCTTCAATTGATGTTGTGCGAGTTCGTCGGTGGTCCACTTAGTGCCAGAGCGCAAAGACGCTAAAAAAGTTTAACCAGACAGTAAAAAGCCGCCAGGGCGCTTACAAGTGTGACAATAATAGAAACATGGCGCGCACGCTCTTCCACGCTATTCTGTAAATTGTTCCCCTCGTAACGCGCGCTCGCCCTTTTGCCTTTCTCTCTCTCTCTCTCTCTCTCAGTTACCTTGTTTCCCTCAGTTTCTCTTTCCCACAGGCGCCCTTGCATCTGCCGGCATAGACAGCGATCATCCTGCACAAATGTAAATTTAGAAACCTTCTCCCTTCCATTTCTTCCCTGTGCTCCCCAGGTGCCTGGCCTGGCCGAATTGACCCCTGTGGAATTGAGCAAGTTGGCTCCATGTACGTGAGGTGTTTTAGGTCCGATAAAGCGCTTCCCCGAAATCGATTGGAAACAGGGATTCTCTGGGGATGACGGATTTAACACGCCCCTTTCACTTATCTTATTTCTTCGCCTACCACGATCAGCGTGGAAAAGATTAGACGCTTCGCCGGGAAGATCTCTACCCCTTTTTCCTTGCAGACCACTCATCGTTGATCGCTTCCCTGCTCCTGTTTTTCTCTTCATTTTTTTTTAGCCTTCCTTTGCCCGCTCCCCGCTCGCTTGTGACCATCACCAACCAGATCTTGCCCACCCACCACACCCCACCCCCCAAATTCGAAGCGGGCATCCCGTGGTAAGCGCCGCTTGATTAAAAAGAACCACCCAAGAAATGCCGTTGTGTCAAGCTCGCGAGTCTGTCATAGCTCTCCGCCCTTAATAATTGTTATTATTCTCATGTCTCGTTTTCTTTTTTTCTTTTCCTGCAGGCATCTACAAGTCAAAAATACAAAGAAGCTTTCGACACCTGTTCGCAAGGATCACCCTGGCCGTGAGACTCAAACGGAAGTCGAGTCCGAAAGGCCCGCCCCGCAAAGACAGCCTGGCTTGGGCAGCACCAGCTTGCCGAGCCTTTTTCAGCCCGCATTCCCTACAGATGGTCGAACTCGGACCTACTCAATTTCAGCCTGCTTTTATTCCTCCACTAACCCCCATTGCCCCCTTGTAGGGCGGCTAACAATTCAGTGTAAATCCAACGAACTGTCATCAATGTCTTTGATTATCCGCATTTCCCGTGCGGTTCTTGTACCGCTCCATTTGGCGATCGTCCTCAGAGCACGCACCTTGGAATAATCGACACACCCCCTCCCACGTACGGCAAACCAGAATGACAGAGTTTACCTGCGCCGTCAATGCTTCGGTCCATTATGACGAGGGCTTCCTCCCCCTGCGCCACAACTCTGGCCCGGCTTCGACTCGGCTGCCGCCCCAGCGCCCCTCCCAAAGTGTGCCATTGATCTCCGTCCAAGCCTCACCAACATGATTGTGGCATCAATTCAGTGAAGCATATCATGGAGCATGTGAAATTGGCTAGGGGTAAATTATCGAGGTTGAAGGGCCGAGTTGGCCGGCCCATGGATGCTTCAGAAACCTATGCAGTAGCTCCCTTGTCTTTTTGCTTTGCCATTATTATTCTCATCCCCTCCATTCTCTTTTCGCCGTGTTCATCGCCGTGTAGCAGCACACCTCCTTGTCGCGCACACACAGACCTCGTCTCTGCCAGGGCCAGGAGGCCACCCAGCGGCCGTCCAGCTTTCTTCATGAAAGGCCCCCGAAATTCAGCACTGGGCCGGGGCATAACCCATACACACCGACTGCATGTACGCATGCACCAGGAATACCACTTGGTCCGCATAGAACTCGGAGAGAAGATCCAAAAAAACAAACAACAGGCTTTATTCGCTTTTCCCGCGTCCTACTAGGGGTATTGTAAAATAATCCTGCCAAGAACTCAGCTATGCAGACACCCCCGATAGCCCCCTCGAATCCACATTATTGATCATGTCGTAGGTCGGGGTAAAATGCTCACTCCTGGTATAGAATAGGATAGAAGACGGACCACTGGCTCGCCAATCAACACTAATAGCCGCTCTCTGCAAGATGAAGCTACCGCTCCGTCCGCTTCAGTACTCCACACCCAAGTCCTTCTAAACGGCAAGTTCAACAGGTACCATAATCATTAAGAGACGTGATCATTCCAAGCGCAAACTATGATATCAATAACTCCTTCTCCGTTTGTGCAAGCATCGCTAGCCATACCCCCGCCATTATGTAGTCTTGCCGTTTCCTCGCACTTGCTTTAGTAAAACTTAGTCAGAGAAACCCAGGGTCCGCAGAGTAATACGACAAAGAAAAGTATATCATCAAAGGGAAAAACAATGAGCAACACACCCAGTCCCGATCCATGTCAAGCGTTGTATACAAGTTGAAATACAGTAAAACGAATCATGATTTCCTCCCGTACCAATGCAACCAATGACTAATGAAAGTATGTCACTTAAAACAGGGAAAAGTAAAGGTAATGGAAAAAAGTAGTCCGATGTTAACACAACCTCCATCTCGATGCAGGTAAATCTGCCTATCAGGGGCGGAGCAATGCCAAGCGGCTGCCCACCCTCATCTTGACCAAGAACAGTACCTTGATCTGGTACGTGGTCAAGTCTCGCTTGCAGTACCTGTGAATGTAAGAGAGAGAATAAAGAGAAAGAATGATCATAATGCATTAGCTAGGGCAAAACACAATCCGAGAAGACTAAACATTGGGCGAGTCATGCTCGTCTTTTCGAGGGGAAAATGAGGATATGAGACTCGTTGTATCGTCAGCCCGTAAGTCATCGATTTAGAGCTAAGGAAGTCAAAGCATCAGGGTCGTCTTGCCGATGGAAAGTACGTGTAATCGGTAACATTCGTAGGAGAGATGTCGGGAGTCCGAGCGTTGTGCGTCGCGAAGCGTAATTGTAGTTGGATAGGACGAGCTACGGCTTGGGCCCTAAGTCTCCCGCTCATCTCCCGCTCGCCTACGTACTGACTGCTCCGATCGTGTCTCGCTACCCTCGCTGTGTGTCGTCTGGTTCCTCATGGCGTCATTACCGTAATGAGCGCCCCTGGAAGGTTCATTTGTAAGAAGGGAAGAGACCGTATGGCTGCCGCTGCTCCTTTGTTTCTCGCTTTCGCTAGCTGCTCCCCCTTCTCTTCCACCGGGTTGCGAATGACCGGGCGACGCAGCTCGAGTAGGGGGCCCTACGCTGTCTTGATCTCTACGGCGATGATAAGAGGTATATGATGATATGTCGCTCTGTTGACGGTGGTGACCGCGTCTCAGCCCTCTAGGCGGGTTGGACAATCCTCCAGACTGTTGTGAAAAAGGAGGCGACCGGTGTCGGGGATGTGAAGTAGACTGGCTGTGATGTAAACTGGTCGCCTTACGCTTTCTCGGTGGCTCGCCTACTAATGTTGTAACAAAAGAAAATCTCACGTTAGTCTAGCCTAGAGCGAGCTTCCTCTTGGGCTTTGACGAACCAGAAGGTGCAGGAGGTTGAGAAGAACCGCCACTCTCGCCTTGGGTATTCGGGGGTTGCCAGTGGTGGAAATAGATCGGGCTGGCTTGGGGCTCGGACTGCGGTGGGTTTTGCTGGTGGGAAGGGCCCGCGGGGTAGTGATGGGGCTGTTGCTGTTGCTGCTGCTGCTGGATGTTCGTGTTGAGATGGGGAAGACTGGGAATTGGACCTAGCGATCGGCTTCCACTGGGAGGTAAGTTTGAGACCGTGTGGCCCCTGCCCCTTGTAGGGGACGCAGGGAATTGGGATGTGGAAGCCGGGTGCTGAGCAGTGCCGCCAGGAGTAGAAGGAACGGATGGCTGATATTGGGAGAACGGTTGACCTTGGGAATCCCTTCGACGTTCGTGGGGCCCTCCTGCCGGGGGTGGCACCATGGAACTGTGTCCAGGAGCTTGCGAGGTCATGAATTGTTGCGCCCAATCCAAAGCGGCTTGCGGAAGCGTACCACCGCCCATGCCCGCAAAGACAATGGGGACCATCGGAGGTGGTATACCTCCAGCTAAGGACGTCCTCAAGATCTCATGCTCGAGTCTCCGTTGTTCAAGGCGTAACGTCTCTTGCTGTGTTCTCTCTTCTTCCTGTCTCCTTCGTTCTTCTTCGGCCTTTGCAACAAGCCAGTTCCTCATCGCATCCTCGCCTCCTTGCCATTGTGTGGGCGGCGCCGGCAGCTGCCCGAGGCTTGGCCCATGCTGCGGCTGTTGCTGGGGAGGTTGGGATGACGCGTGAGGATGCTGTTGTGGATGGTGATGAGGAGGCGGGGGAGCATGGCCGAGAGACGACGGTGGTGGTTGAGGCCCGGAACTCGGGGGCGGTTGAGGCGGTAAGGTCATGACTGCCGGAGGAGGCAGGCCACGATGGTGGGCCGACATGGGCGGTCTTGGTGGACTGTGAGACCGCGATAGAGCTGAGAATGACTTGGAGTAGTCTTGGTATATCAAAGGAGGTGAAGCTCGCGATGTAGACGGAGGAGTCGGCAGGTCATGGACCGACTTGAAAGTACAGGGTGTGGACTGCTTGACGGTAAGCATCGTCAAATGTTAGAACCACTTGTCTTGTAGAACATTAAGAGCACAGAGTGTTTAAGACAGCAACAACAACGACGTTATGACGGAGAGGAGCAGAGTAGAGCAAAGTAGAGCAGAGCAGAACAGAGCAAAACGAAGCAGCAAAATTCGACTAAGAGCTAAGTGGACGAGCAACTCTGGGAGACGCAAGAAGGTCAATGAAAACGAATGGACGGTGATATGATGTGCAAGGCTCACGAGTGAAGTGAGTGAGATGAGAGAAGTTGGGGTTGAGTTGGAGGGGGGTGGGAGGTGGATATAACCTTTTCTAAAGAAGCAAGCTGGATATGGCGGCCAGCTTAGATGCGGTTGTGTGTCGAGGCGGCGAAGTGGATTATGAAACCGCGAGACGGGCGAGGCCAACTTCATTTGGTCATTGGTTCTTAGGTCGCATGGGTATAATGGAGGACGTCCGATCCGGCGAAGGTGCGGTAAGGGCAGGGAGGTACCTTCTGAGGATGTTTCTTCGAAGTGTGATTGAGGAAGAGAAAGGTTATTGGGGAGCAAGTCTATACTGGACTACAACCCGTAGACAGAGGCAGAACCTGAGGTGGAAGGTCGGCAGGTATGGTATGGAGAACTCAGGACAGGGAGTGGTAGGATGGCTGGCCTAGAGTAGGGTAGGAGTGGCAGATCAAAGAGCAGGGGGGGAAGAGCTGAAGGCGCATGTACAAGATACTCGGTGCTGGGTAATGGTAGAGGACAGGCCGGGCGTGCGTTATTTGCGGCTTTCCAGTACCAGGAGCGGGAGCGAGGAAAGGTCTTGGTTCAAAGGGGTGTGTGAGAGGAGAGCGAAGAGGTGGTGGAGGGGGGTGTAGTGGAAATGCCTTGTCAACCAAGGGCGGGAGTGGGCACTGAGCCGGGCTATTACAGGACCCTTGTTCGTGACGACAGTACCTTTTTTTGGGTTAGAGAGAGAGAACTTGAGCGAGGTGAGGGTGCAGACCACAGACTGCAGCGGAAGAGGGGAAAGTAGATGATTTCAAAAAAGAAGAGAAAAAAAGAAAAAGAAACAGAAAAGAACCCAAAAAAGGACGTAAGCCGACTTGTGAATGGCAATTTGCAGCCACAGCGTGTCAGTCGAACTGATTTTGCTCACGTATTATGGCTGATGTCGTCGTCTCTGTAATGACAGGCCAGATGCACCACAGTGGGTCAGTCCTGTTATTTCATTTACAGCAACGCGTACTCCAAGTCAGCGGCTCTCGAAAGTGTGAGAGGTAAGAAAGGAGAAGAAAGTAGAAGCGTCGACTTGCTCCTCTTGGTTCCGGCTCGGGTCGTGTGCCCCGACGGCGTCGAAGGTGGGAAGCTCAAAAGGACACGGAAACGGTGAAAAAAATGACAACAAAAGGTGCGCGGCAGCGCTATAATATTAGCAGCGGGCACGACCTTGGATCGAAGGAAAGAACGTGATAAAGGGTAACGTGAGGTCCTGGCTAGTGGTGTGGTCAAGGACTAGCCCTAATGATGGGGTCAATCCAGGATTCGAATGTGTCCCGAAAGGTTAAGTTGACAGGAGAGCCAAGTCAAGGTAAGACGAAAGTTTAGCTGGCGAAATGGCGGGTGGCGAAGGGGAGAGGGGAAGTTAATCGGTGGCCACAAGTTCGAGTCAAAAGCCAAGGTTCAAAGGCAGGCAAGTACAAGGCAACAAGTGTTATTGTGTGCGCGCGCGCGTGCGTGTGTATGTGGTCGATGTGTTTACTGCGCGAGTGTAAGGGGATGGAGCTCTGGAAAGACGTAAAGAAGGTCGAGGCGAGCAAGGAGGAAAGAATGGTTGAGCGAATGACGAGGCCCACACCTTTTCGAAGAGGAAGGTGGGAGGGTGAAGATGAATGGCCTAAATTATAAGAACGAGAAAAATGCTTCAAGCTCAGGAGAAGCGAAGTGGGAAGAAGAGGGAGGGTGGAAAAAAAGAAAAAAGAACCCGAAAAAAGAGGGAAAAAGAGGAAGTAAAGAAAAACAAAGGGAAAAGAGGTGCGGACAGACGTGCAAAAGGAGGGAGTAAAGAATGAAGATCGAGCTGCTGCTGAGTGGGACTAGCAGCACATGGATGGGGACTTGGACGGAGACCAGAGTAATAGGTCAAGGCCCAAGGAGAGCGAGCGAGAAAAGATAGCGGGCACCTAGGAGGGACTTGATACACCCGGGTTCAAACTACGCACATACAAAATCTTGCTACGACCGCACGGCGACGCTCCCTCTTTTAGCGTCAGGATAACATACGCCTCTCGTAGCTGGAGTAGGTCGAAGTAGCGTACTCTGGGTGCGATTGAGAGTTGAGCTATTAGCTGCAGTAGCCAACGGCCTCCTTGTACTAGAACAGGCTCCGTCCTAGGGAAGGACAGTGTGGTACCAAGTGTCCACCGGGGTAGCCTACGAAAACATTGAAGGCTACAGAAGCGGGAAGTGCGTAGCCTGGTAAAACTCGGTGGGAATGAGCCGAGCGCGGCCGGCTGTACTGTACTGTTGATATTGACGAGAATGATTACGAAGTGTATTACCAGTGGGAATCAAGGTAGCTAACGACGGACTTGACGCGAGGCTATTCTTCCCGCGTTCGCTCCTTTGTTGCCCATTATTCTTTTCTTCTCCCCCGACGTTCTGGTCTCGCTTCTTAGCTGTCCTTGCAAACAAACACGCGTGGCGGTCTTTTCATGTTTGATCTCTTTTTCGATTTTTTTTTTTTTTGCCAGTTTCTTTCTTCAATCCTTTATTCCGCTACGGCCCGAGGCTTGGAAGTCCTTTTTGTCCCGGCTCAGAGTCTTGCGCTATGGAATTGGTACACTAGGGCTACGACCTGGCCGCTTTTACGGCCACCTTCGCACATGCTCCTTGGTACTATAAGTCGCGATCATCCTCCCCCAAACCATGAAGAACAGAGGTAGGTAGGTAGTGGTGGTGGTGGGGGCGGCAAGCGTCATTTTCCCCTCCCGGTTCTCTCCTTTATTTCTTCTTCTTCTTTTCTTTTTCTTTCTTTTTTTCTTTTTTCCCTCACACTCTTTCCTTCTACCCCAAGTCCCCAACGCTGGAGCGACTCGGAAATGATAACCCTAGGCTGCATGGCCAATCCTGTAACCAAGAATGTAGCCGCATGTAGAGTAACTCAGCGCCTGGGTGCCTTTGTACATTCAACCAATGTTTTTCGGGGGGGAGGAAGAGAAAAGGTCAATGACAACAATAACAGATCAACAGGTCGCTGCAGGCTGACCTCTTCAGGATGTCTCCCCGACCTTGTATTTGTGAATTTGGGTGTGGGTGCGGTCATATTGCCTACGTAGGTATTGCGAGTGTTGCCTGTGCGCGTGTTCCAAAAGTGGCGGAATGGACAGCCTACTGTGCTGCCCCCATTCGCAAGTTAGTGTAAGCATTATGTAGACGAGCATGCACTGCTTCTCTACTATACGAGGTTTTGCCTTGGTTATTTCCTTGGTACGGCGTCGTGTGTTTAGGGTGCGAGTCTGCGCGACGACGGCTGGCCAGTATCTGGCTGGCCCTGGCCGCTGTGCGAGTCTGTATCTCTCGCGTGTAACGTACACGAGGAAAAGCCTCAAATCCACATTATTATGCGTTTAGGTCAAAGGAGCGGAGCGGATGTACGGGCCTCGGGAACTTGTGGGACGTGGATACACACTTTCGGTTGACGACCTAGAGCGTCCTAGCCAGGAGCGCCTCGCACAAAAAAAAAATTTCTCTCCGTGGATAGAGTGAAAAGGGGATTCCCTTGCGGGCCTTTGGAACAGCAGCTCTGCACAATAGTAATTTGAAGGATTGAGTAACACGAAATGGACATCAAAACACAAGAGGGAAGGCAGAAAAGACAAGGGGTGCTGCTCTCTCCCCTCTCGGCATGCATATTGCTGTAATGGTGGAAGGGACAAGGATGCAAAAGGAAAGTAGGCCGTGAGATTGTCCTATGCGGGGGCTCTACCTACGTCCAGGGATCCAAGGATCCCGGGGCTCGGGATGAGAAGGAACAGGGAAGACAATGGTAACCGCCCGAAACATCTGACACAAGAGGCAACGGAGGATAGACTCGGCAGGGCTGCCATGAGAGGAGACGAAATGCGTCTCCGATCTGGGGTGATGAGAATGTGTGGCAGATCTCTTCGTTTGGTCATGGCGTTGGAATAAGTAGGATTAAAATATTAACGGGCTTTTTTTCTTGGGGAGGGAGGTATTATAGCAATGTCCCGAAGGGGACAGATGGCGCACAAACGATTTGCTGGGAGATTTTCCGCGTTTCTGTGGAGGGACACAACCCTGGCAATGAAGGCTAATAATATCATACGGAGTACACAAATGGAACAGTCCACATGGCCGGCTCTATTTAGTCATACCTCCATTCATTTATAACCCCATTTGGCGTTCCTACCCGCGCCTCCAGTATTTGGACATCTTCCCCGTTCCTTCCATTTGTCGAGCAGAGCGTTGGCTCAAGCCCAATAGGTTCCCAACAGCTTCAGTCTGCCACCTACACCACCGCCTTCTGCGGAGAACAAGGAAAACGTGGACAGAGACGACTAACAACCCGTAAATATACAGTCTAGCCCTCATAACTGAATGTCAACCCGACATAGGGCCTTTCAAGCTTGCCAAGCGGCGGTCTGGTGTACTACACGGCCCAGGATCACGATTTGGAGACAAACTAGAAAAAAAGCCCGTGTGGCTTAGCGGCCCCGACGCAGGAACCTCCCCGACCCCCCAAACCCCCAAAACACCCAAATCGTGTACTGCCCTTATATAACCAATGCGTCAATGCATTGGAAAAAATTCAGGATATATTATTGAGGGGCGACGGCGATCCGGCATTCGTCCCTCGCTCCCATCCTCCATCAGCGCTGTCTCGCATCGCTACCAGTTTCCACCCCTACTCCTTTTCTCGGCACAAATCATGACTCTTTCTCCCGTATCTCGCAGCTCGCCAAAGTCGGTTGTCGTAAAAAAACATAGGCTTGGCTTTGGCGGCTATGGCTGCGGAAGCCTAAGGTGTTCATGGGGGTCAACCGGACGATGCTAGTTGGGGGGAGGAAAGGAAGCAGTAATATCGCGGGCAATACATGAAGGAATAGACGAGAACTGATCCGGTGTCTTAGGAGGAGCTTAGTTTTTTGTTGGGAACGGATGGCATTATCCCCAGTCCGTTCGTTTCTTTCCACAGCTCTTCATCCTTTCAATTATTTTTTCTCGCTAGCCGTAATCATCTTCTATTTTCCATAATTCACACTCTCTTCCTTGGTTCGTATCCCCGCTATTTACATTTTCAATACTGTTCCAGCTAGCGGCTGTTCGGGCCTTGGGATCATGGTGGGGAACGATTCCGATTATTTCATACGCCATCCTCCGCATAGATGGGGAAGCACGGCTGAAGACGAGCAATCGCCATCGATGTCCCAGAATTACTTCCTTTCCGGGAATGAGGAATAAAGGGATTAGCTGGCTGGTATTGGAAACGAACGAAACGGCGGGCGGGTTGCAAGGTGCCCAGACCACTTACAGGGGTTCTGGGTAGGGAGTCCGAAGGTCTTTGCTAGAGAGCAAATAACGGAGAGATTGATGCGTTATAGTTCTCTATTAAACTCTTTTGGGAGCAGAATTTGAGTTCGCCAGTGGATGCAGGATAAAATGGGCACCGCAAGGCGCACCACGAATTCCCCCTTTCTGATTTAATACCAAACGGACGGCAACCCCGTTCTAGCTCGGTCATGGCGACTTTTAACGCAGGAACGGAAAGCCACTGAAGAAAAGAAGAAAAGAAGAAAGGAAGAAAGGAAGAAAGGAAGAAAAAGGAAAACGAAACAAAAGGGAATAGGAAAGGGAAAGGGGGGAAAAGTGTAAAGGTGTTACTCCAGGAGAATACATAGGTCGCTGGATTATGACCATATTCGATCAAGTTGAGAGTGGTCGGTCAGGTTGGCCCAACAGGCCGAACAGATTACGATTTGCTTGCGGACGACGTCTCGTTTGGGGATCGCGTGTGAGTGCGCGACGCGAAGGAAGCGCATTTTCCAAGACAGGGGTAACAGTGCGATGATCTCGAGGACCTTGCTTCAATAGTACAAGAAAGTATCCTCTTGAGTTGGGATCTCCGCATTTATGCTTGAAGTCTGATATCGCTCGCTCGTCGCATTTTTAAGATCGCCTCTTCACATTACTGTGACCGAGATGCGTCCCCAGGATCAGTCCGAACGAGGGCCCATTTTGCCGATCGCAGAGCGATGGCGGGCACCGACGCTGATCCCACAACACAGAGTAACACAGCGCAGGAAAAGTGGTCAGTTGGAAAGTGAAAAAAGGGGGTGCTATACTTAGAATGGGGGAAATGCGCTGTGTATATCACCATGGCAGAAGAATTTGAGGGCCGTTTGAACTGGTGGTAGAAGCGAAATCTCTACACAATATATTAGACTATGATCAACTCCAGCTGAAAGGTCTCAGCCCTTTTCCTCTTCGGTCCTCTCCCAGTGAGCTGGCCATGGTCTTCGACCCCAGAATTGCTTGGTTGGGAAGAGCTAGGCCACGACTCCGGAGAGCCTGGCGGAGGGCGGAACCGGGATGCTCTTCTAGGTCTGGAGGTGGCGTTTGATTGGCCAGGGGGGCGATAGACGAGATCTGATCGGGGGAGACCAAGTCTCGGTTTAGCTCTAGGTTGGCCAGCCTCTGTTGGCTTCGGCGGGACTAGCAACGGGCTGGTCATGGTCTACGAAGCCCCTGTGCGAAATTCCCTTGGCCCATGGAGAATGGCTTTGGCACTGAGCTTCCGTGTTCTGAGTCATGTGCGCTCTCTGGTGCCGTTCACCATTGGATATCGATCAGCGAGGCAATTGATCAATCGATGTCTGTTCTGCAAGCCCTAGCTGCTTGGGCCAGAGTACAAAGAATCCAGTTGAGGGCTCCACGAGGATGATTGCCAGTGACATTGATGGCTAACGCCAATCCACAACGCCGTGCAAACGATTTCCCGTCCTTCCTCAGCATGTTGTTTCCATATGGTCGAAAGGAGCGCATCTCGGTCACCCGACAGCCCCCCCAGATGCGTCGCAGGTCCACAGGCACTGGTACTGGACCTGCATGACCTAATGCATGTACGCATATTACTGGGAGGCTGGTAGATGACACGTTAGCCAGGTTGACGCAGAGAGGGGGGGCTCCCATTTGCTTTTTTGTTTTCCTTTTGCACTTCGTTGACGAGTGGGAGCGATTAGCGATTTTATTTCTCGCTCATGTTTTATTCCCTTTCCCTGAAGACACCTAGAGACTTTGAGACCGACCAGAGAGCGGCCCACGCCCTACCCCTTCTCATTTCTGAAGGGTGGCCTCGTCGCACAGGATCATGCATGCTTGCAGTTTACGAAGTAGACTCCTTTTCGTGTAGACGCGTGGACAGACAATGTCTTTGATCCCTTTCGGTATAGTCGAGGCAAGAATGCATATCGGTGGTTGTCCTTTGACGCCAGCTATAATACCACTATCTCCTGACCTATATCGCCGCAGCCACCTTTCTTTCTCGGAATGGCAAGCATGGACGTGGATCACCATACCGGGCAACAAATCCTTGAAATTGGCTGGGCCTAGGCCGTGAATCCGATTCCTTCGATGGTCGCCTATTCGCCCAATTCGGTGTACAGATGCTTTGCTGTCCATGCATTGCTGACCGAGGCAAGAGAGCATCGTGCTAGGGCTCAGGCCATCTGGTTATTTACCAACAACACGGGCCCGAATTCTGGCGCATTTTGCACATCAATGGATTAATGTTCGATGTAACACTCAGATTGAACGAGGGGTGCCAATGCTAGATGAACTCAAACAGCCGCTGGCCTATGAGCAGAGTACTGTACAGATATTCTTACGCTGCAACTAGCAATGAATCAATTAGATCCCCTTTGAAGCTTGTTACTTGCGCGTGCACACATACGACGAAACCCGCGCGCACATCTATGGCCGTAAAATCCCAGGGTCATGTACAGTACCTCTGTACCTTTGGTAGTGTAATTCCGCAATTGAGAGTGAGCGTACGCGCGGGGGTGACATGGGACTACTCGGTGCGTGTATTCGGGCCACTCAGCTTGGGAACAAAGGCCTTGCCTACTTCCAGGACAGCGCAATCGCTCTTTCCCTTGCTCAGTTGGAAAGCAATCTCCGCCCTCGCACTATGAAGTAGACCTTGCGCCTGCCTCGCCTCCGGCTTCCGAAAGTAGTTTGTACCGACGATGCAGCCGAATCAATTGATCGATTTTTCGATATCGATCGATTCCCTCCGCGAGCGACGAGGTGTATACTGCAAACCCGTGAGGAATATTTGGTAGGTACATCGGTCACTGGAGCCCCTTGCACTGGAGTCTATGCTCTTGAACTTCCCAACTCGGTCGAAGACCAAGCTAGATGCATGCTTCAAAGCACCACCGCCCCTGGTTACTGGGAAGCCAGCCTTAGACTAATGCAAAATAGCCCCAACACCGTGGTCAGAGAATAGTAATACCAAGAATCCACAATCGAAGCACATCACCCTGGCAAGACCCAAACTTCTCCTCGCTCGTACCTGGTGATCCACAAGACCTCAAGGTTTGGTAACCCCCTCCTCATTCCCCCGCTACTACCTCAACCCACTTCCCAGCCGTGGTTAACCCAAACCCAAATGGTTGCAACCTTTTTCCTATTTGGAGATGCCCAGGCCAAGCAGTTGCTGAAATAGCCAGCGCACCAGCTGCTCTCCTCGTTTTAATCTCATCGAGGAACGAGGTACCATCATGGCCGGCCATACACACCGAGCCTACGCATTCTCTCAATGTATGACACCACAATCCAGCGATTCCTTGTAACAGGTCGTTGCCCTCCTCAATTCTTCTCAGGCCTACTCGGCACCGGGTTCTGGGACGAATGCCCATTTGTGTCTCATGCGGTACACTAAACGGGCCCTCTCAGCACATCAGAGCGCACCATGAAGAGGTGTTGGTTCACTGCATGTTCGGCCATAAGTACCTCAGGAAAGCCAGCTGTGTGACATTCCGAATCGTTCACTAACGGCTGATTAGCCTTGGCCAAATTAGAGTTCAGACTGTCGTCGCTGGCTGTATCCAAAGCGGCTTAGCTTTGTTCTGACCTCCTTCCACTCGGCTCCCCACCCTGGCGCCCATCATGACAAACACAGCGCCTGGCTGCCAATTGCGCAAGTTTCGCCAGCCATCAGAAAGCATGGGCTGGATAGCCCAAGCCGGCTGGGATTTTCACTTGTGCCAACTCGACACACTAGCACAACCCCACTTTTCGCAGACGTTCCCGAATCGGCTTACGGCAAGCCAGCTAATCTCAAACACCACAAGCAAGCAATGCCAATTCAAGATTTGGGGTCTAGAGTGTAATACCGCTGAATTGGCGCATGTATGGAGAGGGCCCCCGCCAAAATATTAAGACCCCCCCACTAACATCCCATATGGTGGCATCCAGTTTCTGGCTTCAAGATTCCCCTCCAAACGGGTTGCACCCAGCTCAGTACCACCTTCGTCTCTTGTCCTTCCCTAGTCCCGAACTTTCCCAACGACACCCCGGTACGTCTTCTCCTGTAAGCGCCGTTGATTTTTTTTTCTCTTTTTTTTCTTTTCGGAAAAGGGTAGGGCGAAGGGGCTGGAAAGGGTAGGAGGCGTAGATCATTCGCGGCGCATTTGGTCCGGAAAACGCTCGAGTGGAAAAGACAATACAGGATCTGGTTATCTGGTTCTGCATGATTTTTACTAGCCTACGGTTCAACTGGCCCGGGCGGACAACTCAGGCCTAGAAGAAGAACAGGGGATGTGGGGAGCAATTTCATGTTATTCTGCCGCGAACACATCAAGGCGTCCTCAGCCACGAGGCTCAAGCCGGGGATCATTGTCGCAAGGGGCGCGGCGGGGTCGGTTGCTGCGCGAGCTGTTGGATGCTGGTATGAGCTGCCGCAGGGCGGTGATGGTTCCCCGACTTGCCCTTGGCACCCCCAGGCAAGCGCAAGGCCTGCATACTGCCTAGCATTCGGAGCGACAGTCACTTCTGGGAGGTTCCCGAGTCCCTGGCTCTTGAGACAAACTGTGATTGATCACTTTTTCACTCACCAAAAATCTATAACATTATGGGCTCTCGATTCGCAGCCTCGAGGATCATGGCCACCCGTAGAGACCTTACCCACCTCTCTTGCCGTCCCCACCCTGGATGGTCGGACGCGGAGACGTTGGGCCTCTGTGTCGCCGCACCTGACGCGGTAACATTCCTTCCAGGCAAGATTGCGTTTGCGTCCTTCCTAAAATAAGCCAGTTGTTTCCTTCAGGATCAAATACGAGCTTTTCGAGGTCGCACCGTCCACGATGGCTCCTCGACGGTCTGTTTTAGCCTCCGGCCACAGAAGGAGTTGACGGAGAGCTGCTGTGTTTCTCCCACAACGATTCTTATTCTTTGACGAGAAATCGTCAAGAGCAATCGTTATTCGGTCAGAACGCCATCTCAACCAAGGTTTTCTCTGATCGTTTTCTGCCTCTTGTCATTGCCTTGAAAATTTGGGGTTCGTTCTCCCGTCTTCGCACCTTTTTTTTAAACCTCTGTACTGCGGCATGTTCCGAGCATTTCAGCCACATTGGTGTGCAGATGGATATTTGGGTAAGTGTGCTGGGGTTGGCTCAACCTGCACCACAGTTCTGATACCATGTCACATTGTTTGGACATCTTTCTTTCCCCTTGTGATGGCGGGGCCTTCCCATGTCTACCGTGAGGTTACCGCGGCAGACTGATCGGCCAACCGCATCGCCTGGTATGGTTTGGGGTAGAGCGACACTAACAAAGTTTGCGCAAGTCGAGCATGATTTAAGCAGAAAGAGATATCTAAAGTCTACTTGGCTATAACGGACAAAAGAATTACCAATGCTGATCATCCAACATTAGGGCGCCGATTTTACACGCTCGCTAGGTCTACCTAGCCGGCTCGTACGAAGCCCATGAGACTTGATGCGGGCGGAGTTTCTCTTTTATCAAGCGGATTAGATCATAGCCACGTGGCATCATGGAGGTCGACATATGAGGACGAATATGGCGTCCGGCTGCACTCGTCCGGCGCTCCGCATGTGAGGAAGCAGTGTGAGGATAACAATTGTACCCATCTTTCGACTCAGATTGAGCTTGCCTGCAGGGACCAAACCAAAGCGGGTATGGGCAAGACATGTCTCTCCTGTTACGGAGTTTAGACTGGCAGTTTCACACGCCCCGAGCAGGTCTAAGCACCACACTTTCCACCCTTGCTCACAAATAGTCGCGACTAGTGATCTCGTTTGTAAGCATCCAGGCCAAAGGATGGTTTTGTCTACCAAGAGGGACCTAACGAAGCGTCTCAGGTACAGGAAGTATGTAAGGCACCGACGAAAGTTTGCACGGGAGTCAATCATCTTGAACATAGACGGGATAACACTTGGGCTCGGGCCCGGGGTGCCATCATACTCATATACATCTCCCTGGCAAGAAGCCTTCAACCGTGGCTATTAAATTGACGGGCCCAAGGGAAAGCCACCGATCGAAGCCTTTCGGTTCTTTGGTTTTGCGGGCTTGGAACCGCATTCTAAAGGTATACCGATCTGCAGGGACAAGTGGGCATTTTGCGGTGGGCTCAGATACGCAGATTGTACTACAACCACGTCTATATTCCGAACGTGGTAGAGCGGATACTTTTGCATTGTTACGTTTTATGATGGCTCTCCCCAGGCGCAACCAGACCACAACGACATGCGGTCCTGAATGCCGAATCTAGGCGCCGAAAGCCTCGTCGTACCGTGTCCATAGGCACAGGTCTCTCAGGGCAACACATTGACGAGCGATGGCGGCGGGTGGGACGGATCCGACGAACGTGGTCACTTTCCCCTCGAGGGAAGCACTTCCGAGCCCCAAGAGTCTGGGCGGTGCGATGTCATCTCTGTCTTTGTCTTGCTCATGGAAACTCTGTGTCGCGACCGAGAGTAGAACAGGATGCGGGCTTTATGCGATCCGTTGGGCATGGTTTTGAAGTCAAACTCTCACCCTCATTTCTTTTACTTCAAACCCAGCACGAAGACCGAACTCTCATTACGTTTGTGCCGAGGTGCTTTTGAACCTTGAGGTGATATTGTCAAGTAAGATTTGCGTCAGTCCAAGGCGTCGAAAACAAGCAAAGTTTCATCGAGGCAAAACCTTTTTGTAAGGAGGAATGTCTATTCGCGATCGAGTTTGTCTCACGCTGAGCACCCGAATCGTACCACGGCCAGCTTCTACATGTGCACCTCTGTCACCTCCAGTCGTGTTTGATCTAGAGATTGACTAAAACTGAAAGGAAAGGACAAAGCTGGGAAGAAATAAGGAGAGAAGGGTGGCAAAGCTCAGCAAGCACTGGAAAGAGTTGCGTTTGCGGCGATGCCATGACGTGACGTTTCTGTTCTGTTTGGAGCGCTCTTTCTTGTGTCACTACAAAAGAGATGAGCATCATTCGCACTGGAAAGGGTAGCGATGAGGAGGTCCATTTCCAAGGCGAAGCTTGATGTTTGACAAGGCAAGAATGACCTGCGTCTATAACGTTCTTTGTTGGGAAGGCTTTGTACTGGCATAGTACAAGCTGTGGCTCTTGTTTAAAGGGAGGGTTCCTATACGAGAGAAGGGGACAGAAAGGATGCCTCTTGGTATTCAAAGGAGACTCTTCTCGGGCGGAACGACTTGATCGGCCTTCGTATATCAGGGCCCCTTTTGCCCTGGACGGAGTTCGGGTGGTCCACGACCTGCGCAGGGATAGAGGATGAGTTTTGACGCGTTGAATTGATCGACGCCAACTGACAGCTTTGGTCAGAAACAATACGGTTGAATAGGGACGGGGATGGGGGAGGGAAGAAGAGCATGAATGGGCGGATGGCCGTCGTCATTCTCTCTTCAATTCGCACAAAGTCCGACCTCCCGATAACCAGGAACGCAGCCATCGGTACGAGCTGCGGCAGAGGACGATAGATCACGTCCCCTCCACCAGGACTCGGCTCAGAATCTATCCGCTCCATGGCAATCTAGTTTACCGTTGAAGCAGATAGCTCAAGCAAGCGAGAATAACACACAGTGATCGATGTGGCCGATTGTCGTCATCTAAGTCGAGTAATGCTGCAGCGTTGATAATGGCGCCTCCACCACCCCTTTGTCCAAACCACACACCTGCGCCCTGCCATTATACAGCTCCAGAGCCAGCTATGTCCTCACCTATATAGGAAGGAGGATTGAGGGACACAAGGTACGGCCAATACTCGCTCGAGAAGGGGCTGATACTCTCTGCCAGCGTCACCCCGTCCATGCCCATCGGCGATTAACGGGCAAAGAAAGAGACATTATCAATGTATGGATATGGGGCGGTTTCCCACACCCTTTTACCCCATGTCGCTGTTGCTGGTAGCTCCTCGATTTGAGCAGCCTTGATGAGGCGGGAAAGGTGTGGGAGGCGGAAGCGGCCAAGGATAATTGATATAGACTACGGAGTACCTGTAGTGGGTGGGAAGACGGTCAATGAGAAGGCAAGTACCGCGGAGAATTTTATTCTTTGTTTCTGTGCACCTCCCTTGGCGGATGGAGACCAAAGGGGTGTGTCTGTGGGTGTGGGTGTGAGTGCTGGGGTTGTGAGTTGCGGGTTGGGGATGATCTAATACATTGATGCTTCATTTTCACTGCGTATAAAATACGAGGGGGGCCAATACAGGGAAAGCACAACAAAAGGAAGTAAGAAAAGATGATGGGTTGCTCTGTGTGGTCTGCGAGAGCTCGCTTGACCTGTACGATATAGTAGGATATGCTCTTCTGACCCTGAGGCTGGGATGGGGAACCAACATGATAGGCTCGCGGGGCAGGGCTGTTAATATCCATTGCTGGCGAGGTGGCCAAACGGACAAGTAGTAAAACGAAAGGAGAAGCCACACCAGGATCTTGTCTTTTGGTTTACAACGTTAATAGTCGGGAGCTTTAGGAGAAGGGCGTGGTGTGGAAGAAGAAAGGCGCGGGCGTGCTTCAAGAGGAATCGAGAGCCAGCGTCTGGGATGATATACAAAAGGTGATAATAGGTCTCCTGCCAGGTTTTAACAAGGACTTGGTGGTCTGGAGCTTGAGCATCGAAGCGGGAAAATCCCCAGAACCCAGGGAAGCGCACATCCCTGTCCTATAGCGGGCATGACCTTGGAACAACCTGGCTGTCAACCTGCCTCGGACAGACACCAGACAGAGGCGGGAAACACTTTTGAAGCCAAAGAAAAAAAAAAAATGGAAAAAAATGGAAAAAAATGGAAAAAAAAGGGGAAAAAAAAAAGGAAAAAAAAGGGAAAAGAAAAATGCGTCGCCTCTTTGTTAGAGCCACCGGTTTTCTTTTTTTTTTTCACTTTGTCTCTTTTTTTCTTTTTCTAAAGTGACGTCTGTCCTCTTACCAAGGACCCCGGTTTCCCATATTTGGGCTGTTTACTTGTAGAGTTCGGCACCGGGCTCTGGCTTTTTCTTTTGTCGCTTCCTGTGATGGTCGGCGGCGTTGACGTATGTTTCCAAAGATGATAGGGAAACATCTGTCCATATGAGACAGAACCGGACTTTTATAACTAATTCTAGTAGAAACAAACAAACCCAGAAAGTAGACCGGGTATTAAAACCTTGATGCCATCAACCATGAGCAAGACGAGCAAAAGCAAAAAAGAAAGGGGGAAAAACAAAACCACAAGCCCCCCCCCTGGTGCGCCCTTCCATCTGGCAACTGCATCAAAAAGGGGCGGCGGGATGCATCAATCGATTGCTTCTCGTATGGAATTGATCTTTATACTTTACTTCCCTTGCATCCCTTTTTGTCGCCCGCAATTGAGGGAAGGCATAGTAGCGGCATCCCGAAAGGCCTGGCCGCCAGTTGCCGCCTCTCTCCTTCTCCCTCTGGCTTTGTCTTACCTCATCCACACTCTCTTCTCTTTTCTCACTGCCAATGTCCGAATTGTCGCAAGTTGATTAAGATGAGATGATACGAGAAAGAAGGTGGTATATAATTCATATCTACCAGTCAGTATTGGATCCATCAATTGCCAGCCCACATGCACCCACCTCCACCTCAGCCCTCCATACAATCGACCAGTGTAGTAGGGCACAACATAAACGCCCCCCAACATCAGGAATCACGCATCGAACCTCGCTACATAAGCGCATTTTTCAGTAGCGAGTCGAATGCGTGTGTGTGTGTATGTATGTATACGTGTACGTCTGTCTATGAAGTGTGTGCGTCCTGTGTATTTATTCCTCGTCGATCAGGTACGGATAACTTCATTCCCAGTACACAGGCAGCGGCAGTCGTGGTCATGGCGCCTGCTTTCCACAACCAGGCGTGGGCGATCCTCGCCAGTGGGCCTCTATCCCGGTGCAACCCATCGTTGGTACTAACCCTTGTCTCTTCTCGCACCTTGGATGGCGTCACAGAACAAAAATGCCACAGTTACGTCGGGAGGCGTGACTGCTGAGCCCGCTGTTTCCGGGACCTCTGGCAACCTTGAGCACACAGACCAAGTAATACGCTCCCTGGAGCAGACAGTTCCAAGTGCGTGATGATGTCGCGTTCAGTGCAGATGGGACGGATCCATTGCCTTGGTCCATGGTGACGCCCGGCTCTATTCCTCGAACCCACGGCGAGAGTACTGGTAAGTGCATGTGCGAATCAATGCGGCGTTTCACACTAGGATTGTAAATGGTGCAGCGACGACCAACGCGCATCAGTGATCCACTGATCCTACATACATATTGCGGACTGCGAGTGATGGATCACGCAAAGGAGCTTCTGGCGATGCCTACTACCTACTGGTATAGTAGCTATCTGAGGGACTCTCCAGCCATGTACGCTCACCCACAGCTTGGCGTCAAAACCGCTGTCGACAATACGGATGGATGGGGGTGCACGCTCCTCTTACACTCCCCATATCCGGATCCTATGCGATGTCTACGGCATCGCGGTAGCCTCCTTCAGGTATGAGACTAGCACACTCCATACAAAGCCTTGCCTGGCATATGGACCACGTCGGGCGCCAGAGAGCCTTGCAGTGCTCCTAGTGTCGAGGATAGAAAGAAGCCCAGCATGTTCCGATCCAAAACCGAGGATGCTCCTCTCAACGAAATAATTTTGTTGTCAGAGCAAATGTCGTTATGTTTCATGCCATTTACTTGGAATCTAACAAAGCGAGACGTACAAAAGAACCGTCCGGATAGCTAGCTAGCTGGTCAACTACGCCACTACGAAGGGCCCGGTTGGATTCGTCCCTCCCCGTCTTTGCCTCAGTCTCGCGCGTAGACTCGCTGGGTTTGGACAACGATCTTGGCCATCGGGTAGTAGCCGAACAAAGCTAACGGCTATAATTGAGTTACTGCGGAGGAACCTTCGTTGCTAAGCGTCTGGCCGATGATATTGGGAAAGGAAAAACGATATCCCTACGGTTTGAGAAGGCCAAGGCAGCGCCCCTCAACATGGTTTCGGTGAGGGAAGAAGAAAGAAGAAAGGAAAAAAAACACCAAATGTGACTGCTGTATCGATGATTTTGGTGCTCGAGCTGGTTGCTTGGTGTCGCAGGCTGTTGGGACCAACCATCGCTGCCTGGGCGCTGTATTCCCCCATCAAGCCGACATATCGTCCATGCAGACTTCTAACGAAGCCTCGTAGTCATATACACATATTGACTAGTCCCCCGGAAAACCCACTCGCATAGCCAACTCAGCTACTCGCCTCGTCCCCACGGACAAGCCAACAACAGGCCGAGTGAGCCTCGCGTCCTCCTCGTACATGGTCGAGCCGCTCTCCCGCCACACTCGCTCGGTAACCCTCCCCCAGGGCCTCTCTGCTCAAACGGCCCTTTGAAAAAAAAAAAAAAAAAAAAAAAAAAAAAAAAAAGTCGACTCCAAGCTGCGTCAGCCCCCGCCATCTACTCACCCGGCCAAGGCCTTCCCGGAACTCGTCCCCGGCGCTCGGTTCATCTTCCCTATGTCGCGGCGCCCGCCGGTCGAGCGCCTTTGGCTGGGGGTCCCCGCTGGCGCAGCTGCGTTCGATATCGCGTCGCTGGAGGACCCTCATCGACGGTAGCCATACGCAGATTCGAGGGCTGGAAGTGTCGTAGGGAGAAAGCCTCGCCCATCGGAAGCGGGAGGTTAAGGAGGTGGCGCCGGGGAATGTGATTCTTGGTGGGCTCAAGCTAGGGACGTGTGCTATGGGATTCATATGTTTACTCACCATCGATTTTGCCGTTTGGAGATTTCGTTGGGACGAGGTGGGTGGTTGCCGCTTGGACGCGAGATTCAACCTCTCATGGAGGCGGCGGGCGCGCAACTAAGCGAGGACGATCCGTTTAGCTTCGGAAGACGCCGAACAGGAGCCTCAGGATCCATTCGTCGAGGTTCTTGTCTACGTTGAGGGATCATTATCTATCGATGATGACGCAGGTCCAGGTTGCATAGAGGCGTCGGCCGTTGTCAGGCCCGTCTTCCTCGGTCACGGGACCCATAGACGACGAGATTCGGCCTTTGCTCGGACAACAGGCCTACTAGAGCCTAAAATCCATGGGTTTCCATGTTGACTGGCAAGAGCTATGAAGGCCGGGGCCACTAGTATAAGATGCCGGAGCAGACCGACGACATTGCCAAGTTCGCTGAGACAAAAAAGGTTGGGTGGGCACTCCGGTGAGAGAGTAGGGAGTAGTGGTTTAGTCGCTTACGGGCTGGTCTCTTTTGATATGGAGACCGTATCCAAGTCAAGCTTAGGTCCTTCACTTGCTTTTAGCAATTCTCCACCTGCATGTCGACGAAGTCTTCGTCCTCGAGTAAACGCGTTAAGAAGGACCTCGTCGACAAGGGCTACTACGGGAATTCATGATACCTTCCTCCTAACTGTGAATATCCAACTCACCAGCCCAACCCGAGCTTTAATCCATGAAAATCCACCCTATGGTCGGATTGTTCGAACAAGCATCATCAATTCCAACGTAGCCAGGCATGCCCTTCACAACACCCAACAACCGTACCGGTATACTTTCCTCCACTGCACTATGCAGCACAATACCGTGGACGCAAGGAACCCAAAAAAAGAAACAAAAGAGAACGAACCAACTGTAAGTTTTTGTCACCTCCTCCTGCAAGCATGCAAGTATTTCGTGCAGCAGGCCCCCAGTCCGAGTCCCCAATCCCCGTCCCAGTCCCAGTGGCCCCCCACCGCCTGCATCTGCCCTTCAATATCCGCCTGACACCACGCCTGCATGCGCGAAGAATATTGGAAAGGGGCCGTGTCCTTTTTTCTTTTTTTCTTCCGCCGGCGGAGTCGGGAGTCGATCCCAGTATTGAGCAGGCAGACAGACACGCGCACGAAATAACGTGTGAGGGGGGGTGGTTGATGCTTTCGTTCTTTCTTTTTATTCTCATTTGTTCTTTTTTTTGCCCTTTTTTCGAGCCCCAACCGAAAACCGAAAAAGCACATGGAAAGCCAGCGGACATCACGTCTTGAAAGGTACGTCGCACAGACAGACAGAGATTTATTTCCGCCCAACATGGGCTTCTTCTCGCCAACCTCTCTATACGGTACATCACACCCATGATGCCTCCTCCCCTCTCGGCATTCGGCGTGACAGATGAAAAGCAGCAAAACCTCGTCTTCGGCTCCAGCAAGCGAGATTGGAGCGTGGGTAATAGGAGGTAATAGGAGGTAATAGAAAATCGTCCGCATTTTGATTCCCTTGCTCGTATCCTCTTCCGAATCCGGCTTGCATGCCACGCCCACACACACACACACACACATACACTCTCATGCACACACACACACAATGCCCCGAGGAGGAGCACACGCGAGAACAAGGAAATTGCAGAAGGAGAGATAAAAGGAAAAATAAAAATAAAAAATAAAAATAAAAAAAAATAAAAATAAAATAGAAATATCAAGGTGGCCGCTAGACCCTTGCTGCATTACGTCGTAGCCTCGGTTCGCCTACTTCCTACTTCACCGCGCGGTCAGCCCCGGAGAACCTTGGGAACAGAATTCCAAAGGCTTGGACTGTCCTGCCCTCCCTTCGCAGGCCGTCGTCACGCCCGGGCTGTCCGATCACCTTCAAAGCTCTGCAGCCTGGCGGCTTCCGCTCCCGCGCGGGCGAGGCTTTGGCTCTTGGCTTCCCCTACACCCCCCGGCTGGACGGACCAACTGCCCTGTTCTGAACAAGCCCCGACCCTGTCAAACATTAATTGGCGCTTCCTGCAGCTGCTCACTAGTCCACCATCTTAGGGGGAGGCCCGAGGCCACTCGAGGTCAATGATGGGAAGAAAAATAGACGTTTCGTATTGAAGAAGAGGAAAAAGGAAAAGCAGCAGCAGTAGCAGCAGCGTGCACTCCTACAACAAGAAAATGGTATCATCCGGGTTAAGGTCCCTTCTCCCACGTACATCCGTATCCACCCTTTCCCCTTCTCCAGTGCCCGCGTGAATAACAGGGAAAAGGTTAAGAAAAAAGTTACAAATCCCCCTTTCCTTTCTGTTGCCTCTTCCTTCCTAATGCATGCATACACCCTCCTTCTGTCCCCAAGACGGGAAAATTGCTCAAGCGCGCTCCTTACCTCGATTCTGGATAGTATTTTGTCGTGGGTGGAAAGTTCCCGGCTTATTTGCAACACGCTTCCGTGAGGTCAAGAAAAGACGCCCTTCGCGGTCCCTTGCCTGATCCTGAAAACCTAAACGAGAGGAACTGAGGCGAGAGAAGCGAGACGGAACGAGACAGTTCCAGAATCGAATGTAGTGGGTAATACAAACATTACAAACTGGACAGGGGGGCGTTGAGCCCCGGACGTGGCCTTCTATTTGACATTAATCCCAAGCAATTCCCGCCAGAGACAAGAGGAAAAATAGAAGACCTTCCGATGAGTCATGAAAATGTGAAGAAATAAGAAGAAGGAAGAAGAAGAAGAAGAAGAAGAAAAAAAAATGAAGAAGAAGACTTGAGGCTAGCAACGTGTGCCATAGGAGAGAGTAGGAAAAAAGGCTCGCTGTGTAAGGCCACCTTTGTAGTTTAGTCGTGGTTAGGAGGCTTCTTCGTCAAGACTCCCTTGGGCTTCTCCCGGTCTTTTTCGAGAGGCGCCTGGATTATTGGTTGAGTCGGAGGCTGCTGAGACTGCATCTGGGATACCGCGGGTATATGCCCCGGTGTCGAAAACAATGCCTGCGTAGGCGTCGGAGATTCAGCCTGCAGGCTAACGTCGCTGCTAATGCGAGTCTTGACGAGCTTGCGAGGCTGTCGCTTGGTAGAGTTGAGGTCGGGTGTAGAACCGAGATCTGACGATCGGCGCCCGCTGAATGAGGTGCGTTCCACGCTCGACGTCCGGCTGCCGCTGCTAGGGTTGATGGCCGACAGACGGGGCGAATTATTCGACGAACCATTGTTCGACGCCCGCCTCGAGTTACCATTCACCCCTTCGTCACGGTAGCCGCTCGATTCCGAATCTTGCCTTGACCTCTTGGGTTTACCATCCTAGGTCGCGTTAGCGGAACTCGCCCTGGCCGAGACATCTAGACTGCGTTAGTACTTACTCTTAGCGCAAGACCGACGTAAGCCTCCAGCTTCTTCCTCAACACGTCGGACCTGACAGGCTTCGCAAGGTAGTCGTTCATACCCGCAGCAATGCACTTCTCCCGATCGCCGTGAATGGCCGATGCTGTCATGGCAATGATAAGAACATTCCGGACCGCCTCGACTGGGTCCTTGCGTATTACTTTGGTGGCCTCGTAGCCATCCAGGATCGGCATCTGGACGTCCATCAGGATGACGTGGTACGGCCGGCCCTCCGCAGCTCTCTGGCGCAAGCCCTCGACGGCTTTTTCGCCATTTTCGTACGCGTCCACGTTGGGGTACCCAAGCAGCTTGACGTACTGGATCGCAATCTTCTTGTTGATGGCGTTGTCTTCCGCAATACAGATCTGGAGGTCTTCCTTTGGTATCTGCGATAGGTCTATGAAAGGGTGTGGCATCAAGCCGTGCCCAGACTCGGACGTCTCTGGCGGCGAGCCGGGGGAGACGGGCTCCGAGTGCGCCGTATCTCCTAGCACGGCATCCGCGGATGCTTTCTCGAACGAGACGGTGAACCATGCGCGGGTTCCCACATTCTCTTGGCTCTCGAGCTGAATTTTACCCTTCATCATCGTTTCGATGAGGCTCTTGCAAATGCTAAGACCCAACCCGCTACCACCGTACTTGCGCGCCGTGCTGGCGTCAGCCTGGCTAAACGGCTGGAACAGGTTAGCCAGTTGCTGAGGTGGTATGCCGATGCCCGTATCCTCGACCCAGAAGGTCAGCGAGACTCTCTCCTCTGTCTCTTCTTCTACACACGCGCCAATCGTGACCGATCCGCTCTCGGTAAACTTCAAACTGTTCCCAATGAGATTACCAAGTACCTGATGCAATCGAGTGGGGTCTCCGTAGATGAGCATGGTTGGCAGGTTGATTTCTTGAATGATCTGGACGCGAGTTGTCTTCTCGCGGTTGCTATAGGATACCGCGCGTACGACTTCCCGCACCATCTCCTCCGGATTGAAGGCGCTAACATATAGTTTCATCTTGTCCGCCTCCATGCGAGAGAAGTCGAGTATGTCGTTGATGACAGTGAGCAGCAGATCCGCCGATACCCGAATAGAATCAGCCATCTCCAGCTGTTCCCGGTTGAGGTTGCTCTCCCTCAAAAGCTCCGAATTTCCAATCACACCGTTGAGAGGTGTGCGAAGTTCGTGGGATACGTTAGCAAGGAAGATGGACTTAGCCCTTGCTGCCTCTTCAGCTAACTTGACGTTGCGCTCGGCTTCGGCCTTTGCATTCTTGGCTTTGGTCTCCGCATCGAGCGCCTTGGCCAGTGCGTCTTTCTGCAGTGAGAGCGCCGACACGTACTCGGCCGAGACCTTCTCGATAGCCTTCATCGCCATGGCGTTGGAGTAGCTGATGCCGATCTGGTTGACGAGGAGTTGGAGGACGGTCACATTACGGTCCGTAAACGAGCCGGGCTCACCCTCGAGGTATAAAACTCCTAAGAGGGGCTTCTCACCGTGTGTGATAGGTATCGCAATTACAGCCTTGCTTCTCGGATTGCGCTGCAGCCATGATTCACTAACGTTGCCGAATCTTTCGTCGCTCAGGAGGTCGGTTATGAAGACAGACTCGCGGAATCGTGTACAATATAGAACCACATTCTCCGCCACGAGCGAGGTGCCGGAGAGAGGAATCTCGGGTACATGAGCCGACGCACCCCGTTCGGGATCTCCGCTAGCCGCTAGTAGCCAACCATTGTGCTCGTCGGCGACGACGATGGATGCTAGTGTCGCGGAACCACCGCAAGTTTGCAGTATAGCATCGCACATGGTTTGTAGTAGATCCTCCACCTGAAGCACGGACGACATGGCTTGCGAGGAGAGAAGAATGGCGTGCAGATCGATCATATCGAGGGCTGGTAAACCGGCACCAGCCTCGTGCTGCATGTGCATAGAGCCTCGCCAAGCGCCAATGCGATCTCCCTTAGTATCCACAAGCTGCGAGCTTTGCGCCAGCTCATCGTCCTCCTCGTTGTTGGCATGGGTACGATACGGCACGTGGCTGACCTCGGGTGCGAAGTCTGTCTGGATACCCATGTCTGCGAAGCGGGGATATATCCGCGAATCAGTAAGGAGGTTGGCGTGTTCTTCCTGGATATGATCAGCCACACCCAATGCTCCAAATTGCCGGTACAGGCTCGTTGCATCCCGCAGAACGGCTCTGGCGCACCTCCTCGCCTTTCGCCTCAAAAACAGCGCGCCTAAGAGATAGCTGCCGAGAGCCTCCTCAAACAGAAAGCCATTCTCGGATGCGTGGTCCAGACCTTCTTCGTATCGCTGAATGGCCAACGCAGCGTTTCCGCTAAGCTCTTCAACTTGCGCTTCCAGGAACTTGGACCAGGCCAAGTAGTTGACATTGTTAACCGCTTCCCAGTCGGACACCTTCTTCTTCAGGTCCTTTAGTATATCAAGAGTGCGGTCAAGTTCGGCCCTGAGCTCATCCGTATCAGCCAACCTTGGATCGGGCAGTATCCTCAACAATCGTCCCGAGAGAGCAAGACCATAGGCAAGCATCGTCGATCGACTACTCCTCGAGCTCCAGATCTTCGATATGTTTTGGAGACAGCGGTCTCCAACCTCAACTGCCTTGTCGTAGTGCCCATAAAGGAAGAGGACGAGAACCTCGAAAGTTTCGTAAAGCAGGAGCGAGCGGTCTCCGTTACGGGTGTGCTCGTGGAGCCACTGCTTGTATACAGCCGTGTCGTGATGCTCGTCGGTAAGCACGTTATCCGGCTCCTTTGTCCTCGTCTTTCCTTGAAGCGCCTTGCTGGTCTGCCTCACAGAGATTAGCAAGGTACCGCCGCGAGAATCTTGGTGCCAATTGGGGATCTCTTCGCATCCAAATTGACAAAATGCCTCGAGGTCGGCGCAATTCTCGCTTGCGTAGAATCTCACAAGCGCGCAGATGCCTACGCAAAGGATAGTTGAAATGCGATCTCCGGCTACGGCGGCGTATTCTACAAGATTGTCCATTGAATTAACGGTATCAGCCATGGGGTAGCTGATATGCGCCAAAAAGTTGGCGAACATGATGTATCCCCTAGAGATCGTGAACGGGTCGGGATACTTGTCAAGGAGCTCCAGAGCCATTGACGCGAGCTCGACCGCGAACTTCACCATGTTGAAGCGTGAGAGAGCCACGATGGCAAAGTGAATGAAACTCATGCCAGACTGTGGGAAGGCCCCAGAGTTCAAATGCAGATCAAGCATGGTTAGGGAAAGGTTGTAGAACTGCAGCGAGTCAATCCACCAAGCGGCACTAAGGGTCTCAACGAGGACGGCCCCAACAGACGTAAGAGTGGCGTCAGCCGGCTGTTTGGCGAGGAGGAGATCGTCCCGACTAGTGGTTTGGATCTTAACAGAGAGCCTCTCAAACCATTCGTCGCACTTTTCGTACGTGGTCGCCTCGTCGATCTTAACGCCTAAAGCGAGAAGGCAGTCTTTTAGAGATCGCAGAGCGGACTCGGCGTCGCCGTTCTGCGCGAAAATTCGCGACTGCAGGACGTATGCCGGGGCCTTGTCCAGTGCGGATCTTGCATTTTTGAATATGGTTGAGAGTAGACCGTTAGCCGCGGCATGATGACCCATGAAGAGGGAACACTCAGCGGCGCGTAGATAGAGTTGGATTGTCTCGTCGTAGGAGACATCTTCAGCATCATCTACCCAGGGGGTAGGTTGTAGTAGTGCCACGGCGTTGCTATAGTACTTCGCTGCGGTGGGTCTAGCACCGTTCTCCGTCGCAGCTTGGGCACATTCGAAAAGGAGGTTACGGAAAGGCTGCCGGACCTTGATATGACGCCTGATGAGGTCCATAGCCTCACAGATATGTAACGCTGTACTCTCTCGCATAGAATCATCGGAATTGTAATGCTTTAAGAGAGTTTGCGCAATGACGAAGTGCATCTTCCGAGCGTGACACTCCTTCAAAGCGGCTGCGGCTTGGATATAGCGGTCGTGGGCGAAGCGGAAGCGATCGTCGGAGTCGCTGGGTACTAGGATATAAGCTTGTATAGCAGCCTGAAGGCCCGCAATAGCTTGCTGCTGAGTGTAGGACGGTAGAGGCGGGCAGGGATCGTCGTTGGGAACGTCCTCCGTAAACTCTCCACTGAGTAACTGGAGGATAAGGTCGAAGGAGAATGACTGTCCAACCAGGGCCGCCCAGGCCAGGATTGAGCGTGAGGCCGCGGGTAACTCGCTCAAGCGGTGAGTGATAAAGCCGGTATCAAGGACATCATAATCCTTTTCTCCCCGGAATTGATCAAACAACTTGTCAAGGTCAAAGTGCCACTGGCTGTCTCTATAATCATACCAAATACACTTCTTCCTGTGGCAGGCGTTCAGCATCTCCCGCATATAGAAGGGATTACCGGCCGTCTTGGATTGGATGACAAGAGATAGTGGCAAGACCTCTTCTTTCGGTCTACTGAGAGTGTCTGAGACATATTCCACAATATCTGCCTCGCTTAGGGGTTCAAGTACGATTCTGGTCATGACCGGTCCGCCTGAACGAGAGATTTCTACCCCGCCGTTAATCCGAGAAACCACCGTCTATAAACTGAAAGCAATTGGACTTACGCTCTGATTCTGGAGGATGGAGAACACGGTGCACCCTCTCAGGAGAAATTTCATCCGGTCGGTACGTCACAATGATAACCATCCGCATCCTAGACGCAATAATCTGCGAAATCAACTCGAGTGACTCATCATCGGCGTAGTGGAGGTCATCGAGGCAGAAACAAACGAATTTGTGCGCCGTAAACATACGCAGAACATCAAGGAACGTATTCAATAGCCTCGATGTCTTGGTAGCGGCGCCGGCACGCAAAAAGTCTTGAGAACTTTGGCAGCTGACGGTCGAGATTTTCGACATCCTCGAGGAAGCGCCTGGTGAGGAGCCTCGCCTCTTAATCCTTGGACGCGAAGACGTGGAAGCGGATCGCTGGGCACCAACAGATGGAATAGGTCCAACGGCGGCCCCGTTCCCGTTCCCGTTTCCACTCCCATTTCCGTTCTCGTTCCCGTTTTCTTTATCCCTGTTCTCCTCATCTCGGCCAAGCAGGAACTCAGGCAACCCGAGAAGAGGATGAAGCATAGGCCAAGCCGGACGAACATACTCCTTCAAGGCGGAATGGAAGGCCGTCTCGGTGTTCCGCTCTCCCCATACCTGCTTGAACAGCGAGGAGAGAAGCTTCAGAAGTGGGCCGTATGGGGTTCTACGCGCGGTCTCAAACTTCGCCGTCAAACAATACCCTTGCCTACGAGCGTCTGCCAGGACAGACTGCACCAAGAAAGACTTGCCTTGTCCCGCAACGCCCTCGATGGTGATGATCTCGGTATGACCACGCTGGCGGAATTTAGCGGATCCAAGCTTTCGTGAGAGGCTCGAAGACGAGGAAGATTCGACGGCACTATGGCGGTTAAGGTCACGATCCGTCATGGCGCTGTCCATGAGGCTCCTCGTCTCGAAAGAAACGGAATGGTGGCGCTCCCAAGGTTTGGGGGCTCTCGCCATCGGACCGGATGCGGGTGATGGCAGTGTATCGCTGCTAATACTGTTGACAGTCTGGGTTTCTGCTAGATGAGAGGGTTGGAAATTGCTCTTAGACTGTCTGGGATCCGAGCAGACGGTAGCAGCATAGGAGCCGCTCAGTCTATTATTTCCGTCGGCGGAACTGGCGCCTTCACTTGAGGCATCAGCGCCGTCGGGGAACTCGTTCGAGAAGCTAGATGCATCAGAGAAACGGTTCGTACTAGCGCTTGTCTTTTGGTTCACAAAGTGGCTCATGGCAACCCGCTCGATGACCTTCATGAGCCGCGCCCGTTCGGTATCTCGTCCTATCATCGTCGTCGGTAACATGAAGAAGGAAGACACGTCTTTAGTACCAATGTCCAGCTCTTTCAGCGCGGCCCAATTGCATTCACCGAGGAACTCTTGGATTTTAGTGAGATCATGCCGGAGACCGCTTGCAGAATGGTATCGTTCCGCGACGCTCTTCGCCGTGCACTTTTGAATGATCCTGCCGATGACGTCGGGTACATCGAGTCTAACGGCGGACACGGGGGGGATGCGGCGTCGCAACACGCCTTGAACAATATCGAGCGGGGTCTCGCCTTCGAATACGGGCTGCTGGGTTAGGAGAGTCCAGAAGAGAACACCAAGAGAGTAGATATCCGTCCTGCTGTCGGGTTCAGCCGGCATACGGCCGGTCTGCTCGGGGCTAATGTAGAGCAGCTTATTCTTCGCACCCAATTCGCGGGACAGTGCTAGCCAACCGGTGCTGGTCAGGCCGTGCTCGAAGGATCGGACGCCGGAACCGAAAGAAACGAGTCTAACTTTGTTGGTTTCTATATTATAGTGGAACGCATCACCACGGATCTCGCCGTGTATCATCCCCAGGCCATGGTGTAGAATCTCTAGGCACTGGGCGGCACCGATCGCGAAATCGAGGAAGTCCCTTATGTTAATAGGGGGGTCGAGACGGAAGTCGTTCTTAATGTACGCACGGAAGGTATCGTCGTATTTGCGGGACTTATAGAAGGCGGGACCCAGGTCAACAAGCCTTGGAAGAGCGTTGTTTCCAGGATCCTTATAAATGGCGAGGACGATGGCGCCCCGGTCGCCTTGCTGGGGAGTTAGACGTAGGAGATCTAGTGGCTTGATAATATGTTCGCCCTCGGGATCGGCTGATAAGACAAGGCTCTTGGTTATGTGGAAGGCTCGCTCTTCCCTGAGCACCTGATAGGATACGCGGGCAATGACGGGCTCTTCAATATAGGAGATCTCGGGAACGTTGGGAGCTAGAGCGGGTGGAGTAGTGGTCGTATCCGAGTTCACATCGACATAAAAATTTGGGGTAATGTAGATATCGGAGGGCGACGGCCGGCCGGAGGGGAACCGGGAGGCCGAACCAGGACTAGAAGCATGGTGAGGGGGACTCGAGGTGTACGGAGAAACAAAGCGGGTTCCACAGACGAGCCTACCAAGGCCCCAGATGTTAGTCGATGAATCGCCAACCACACAAACGGTCATCGGGTTTCAAGAGGGTTATCGGAAGGTGAAAGCATTCTCTTGGTTTCCGGACAAGGCTAGGAAGAGGACAAAGTTGTTTCGAGACGGGAGCAAGGAGGGAGGTAGAGGTAGAGGAGAAGAAAATATTGCTAGCAGCACAACTCACCAAGCATCGAAGCTGGTATGTACGGGGACCTTGGTCTCATCCCAAGTGTAGCCGGCTATCTGGCGGAGGCGCTCAAACAGCCGCACGGGAGGGTCCAACAGGTCGTCGGACACGATCGCTGCGCCGTCCATGATCTGGCGCGGTCATATGGAAGCACACGCGCACGAGTTGGACCGACAGAGGGGGGGTTATTGACGGGGTCATAGGCCCTATCAACCCATCATCGAAGGAACAAGGAGGAAGCGGTTGTCGTTGCGGGCATATTTCGTTCAGTGATTGTGAATCGTTTTCGAGGTCAAAATTTTGAACGGATGGGCGGGCTTGCACTTGCTGGATTGTGGGCGGACGTTGAGTCGTCGGAAGCAAAGACAAGGGACAAGGCGGAGAAGGTGCGGCGACCAGGACTGCAGCTTCGTGGATCCACACCTACACACCTTAGGTTGGGGCCAGTACATGTACATGTACGGTCCAAGGGATAATATAGTGTCTGCACTAATACTCCATCGGTATCAAGGGATGGGGATGGAGATGTGGCTAAGGCAAAAGGTAGGAACGAAAGTGCCTGCCAGTGGAAATCAAGTGTACAGTACTAAGGTAGGATCTCTACGAAATTCGTGGTTGCACGCATTTAGGACAACGGAAGGTGGGAGGCGCCACGACAAAAAGCTGGACCGTCTGTGGCTGGTACAGTGTGCATTTTATTAAACAATACAGTTTTCATATGCCCCGTCCCTCAGTGGAAACGAGAAGGCCAGCCAGCCGTGACCACTTCATCAAAGGGGCATCTCAGGCCCACGCTACACTGTAACATTGCCCGCTGCCACTATCCATGGTTCGGTGTTCCCCCAATGCTGCAACCGCTGCACGTCTCCTGAACCAGACAAACCTGGCATCAGAAAGTAACTCCCATGTGAGTCCTCTGATCGGATGCTGTACCGAGAGACTCCACACAGTGCACGCCATAAAACAGGTACTTGTAATCTCGTCAACTTGGGAAAGGTACCGTCGGGTTATCCAGCATTGCCAATTAAGTCGCAGTGCAAGAGAAATCTTACCTGCTCACAGTGAGCCCCTTCTCCAGTCGCATCAACTGATGGCGGACATCCTCTCGTGTTCTTTTAAGTTCAGGCCTTCCTGAACTGTTTAGCTCGGTCAGTCCTCGCTCTAGTCTCGCGTCTCACAACTTGTCATTTTAGACATGACTCGGCGGCCATATTAAAACCAACTTCACCAGTTTATATATTCCACCAGTGGCTTGAGTATCACGCATGGCAGCCTAGGCCCGGTCGGACCAGAATTCGATTGGAATGAAGCGGTCAGGGCGGTAGAGGACAACGATCCGCCCGACTCGGAGAACGCGCGTGTAGTGCCGCCCCGCTCGGGGTTCTTCCTCAGCTGCTGGGCGGAAGGACCAAATCCTTTTTTTCGGTTTACGAGAAACCCGACGCAGCTATAAGTCGAGTTGCATGAGATAGGCGAGATCTCAAGTGCTTCTCTACCAATAGAGGCCTTCTTCCAACGATTCGCAGGGACGCCCTGGGGAGGAGGTATCTCGTGTGCGTGCGGTGGGGTCTCGCCCAGCCCAGCCCAGCCCCGAATCCTCACTTTGGGCAAGCCACAAAAGGAGGGTCCAGTCTCAGGAAGAGAAGTGTTTCCTAACAGAGCAAACATCCTGGACGCCAGGGCTCAGGGGCGGGACAGGGTTTGGTAGGCAGCCAAGGTTGAAACAATCGACACAATCTTCCGTCTAAGCAAGTGCCCGGTGTGAGGTAGATTCTATTAATCCATCCAAATGGATCTCGAATGGTGGTGGTATGGGTCGCCGCCTCCAGCACCCTAAACCTCTCCCCAGGCTTTCACATCCATGATCCCGGTAACACAAACTCGATGCGAAGAGCTGGTCGGTGGTCAATCCGTGCCCACTGCCAGCTGACGGAACGAGTTCCTTGAATAAGAATTGGTGTGGTCAGATGAGAGCTCCTCACGCACGCTGACCTGACTCCCCCTCAACAAACATCCTGTCAGCCCTCCTCGATCTACTACTTTTTGTAGTTCGGGTGGGGTGAGAAGAGCCAGATTCTTTGTATTCTGTCGGTCGGCCGAGTGTCAAACACGCCGCCTCTTTGTCCAAGTACTCGATTTATTTCAGTGCTAAAATCGGCCATGCTGCCCAGCTGGAACTTCTGGGGCGAAATACTGTCCAAAATAGTTGGTAGACCACGGTTGTTGCTCTTCCCATGCACACCCTGATGCTTCTTCCCCTGGCGTCGAAAAAGATGAAAACGCTGTAGAATTGACGGGCTGAAACATATGATGTCATCATGTTGAATCCCGGTCCTCACGATATCGGCACGCTCTTTCAACTCTCTTGCGGCTGCAGGCACCGCTTTCGTCCAGGGTCATGTTTTAGCACCAGCTGAAGAGAGATGTTCGAAAAATAGGCTGAACGGGAAGCCCGCCAACTTCGGCTTGGTGTCTTACGTCTGTGCTACAATAAGCTTAGGATCAGATGAACTAGCTTTTTGGTAAATTGGAACTCTTGTTATATATATTAGCCCGTGTATCCAACTAATGCTTAATGAAAAAAAAAAAAAAAAAAAAAAAAAAAGAACGCCAAGGGCGGCCGGCGGGTCTGTCATCAATGTGAAGCGGCCTACATGTGTCATATCTTTCGTGATATTCTCAGCGCTCAACTTTAGAAGTGTGAGCGGGTCCCCTTTTTCATTCATCCAGAAGTTCAGGAGGTGCAAGAAGAAAGCAAAGTCCCTCTGGTCTCATTAACAAAGCGCAGCAAATAGCAAATCCTTAGGCATACATGACTCGAGATGAGCTGGTTTCAGTGCTTATCGAATGGCCGATCCAGCAAATTGGGAGCAACAACCTTCGTGTCGTCATGAGATTTGACGAAAATTACTTCAACGAGGCCGAATGGCAATGTCGCCACGATCGGAGCCTTCGACCCGACCACTGTTTATTCGATTTGACCAACGTACTCTGTTCCAAACGCTCCTGGGAGGTAGGCTTCATGGCTCTTGGTTCAGGCGTCGCTCATCATTCCGGCGGTTGTTGACCACATTGTGATAATTAAGCGTTAACTCGATACCGCCGCTCACTATGTTGTCGACGGCTTCGACCCCGAGCATGAAGGAATGGTCCTGATTCCCAACCTAAATCAAAGACATCTAGATCAGAATATGAAACGATCACTTCACGTCATGTAGACCTCTATCGAGGAAAATCCTGCCAACGTACCTCATACTTCCAACTACCAAACCTGCCCCGCGAGTAGATGTCCATAGAACGTAACTTTGGAAGTAGCTGGTTCAGGGCACCGTCTCTTTCCAAAGTCGGCGTCGGGTACCCATGTTCAAAGCGCCTATGGTACAGGGAGATGATTTCGTCCTCTGGAAGAATCATCTCCGTATTGATGAGGCCCTGAATAGACTCTTGCAAGAGCTTCGCATGGTCTACGGGTTTCATTGTAGATTCGGATACCTCAAGCATGATAGACCAATATGGACCAGGCTTCGGTTCTTGAGACTCGGGCTTTCGGCCATCTGCTAGGAACATGGTGGGGAGCTCTGTATCAGCAGAAGGCTGGTTATGTGGGGAGTAGTTTGAGAAGATGGTGGCTCGGTAGAAAGGGCAGTTATCCTCTGGGAAATATAGCTGTATCGAAAGATCAGTATCTCTCATCACACACGCGCGCGCGGGCGCGCGCCGAAGACATTCGTTACCTACCCAGCATTTATCTCCGATCCTCTCCGGGCGCTCGCCACGAATTCCAATTCCAACGACATGAGTCGAAGAGTAGTATAGCTGACTAGACAGGGCTACTAGCTCCGCGTCTTCTATAGTCTTAGCCAAGCTATCGAGCGCCATTGTGGAAACCAACTTTTTATACCGTATCGTCGTGCCATCTCGGAGCATCACTAGTTTTGCCGAAGCATCGACTTTCGTCACGGTGTTTCCTTCGCCAAACCGCTTCTTCTCCTCTGGGAGCGTCGCCGCAACAGCGTTCCAGATACCGCCCGTGCCGTCCTTCGCGGGGAAGCGGAAAGTAGCGTTGGGGCCCCAACCACCAGCTACTTTTCCAAGGAGTATATTCCTGACAACGGACTTGACATCGGGGGCAGCGACTCTCTCCCCTAACCAGTCGCATTGCATCTAATCCAGAACATAAGTATGCGCTTCTGGTAGTCACTGTTCAGATCTCAAGTCTCGTACATACCTTGGTCGTTGGCACCGCCCACACCTTCAAGTTATATGGCCGCATAAAGATGTCGGCGACGCCCTTGCCCGTCATGCGTAAGATCCACTCGTCAAAATTGGCAGGCTTCGTTGTGGCCGTGCGGCACTCCATTGCTGCGTCGATGAGAGTATCGACACAAAGCACTTGATCCTCCTTCGGCAACATCGATATATTGTTTTGGAAAGGGTACGGGACCCAGAGGCCCTTGTATCTCACGTAGGAGATGCGCTGATGGTGGTACCAGTCCTCCTCCTTGGGAAGCGCCTCATCGAGACAATCATCGAAGTACTTGTAGTGAGAAAAGATGACATGGCCACCAACATCGTACAACTACCTCCTAGTCAGAGTCGTGCGAAAGAAGGAGAGTAGGTCCGAATGGGGGCAAGCTTACGAAACCTTCCGGGGTGGTGTCGGTAGACGCGAGACCTCCTGGCTTCTCATTCGAGTCCAGTATCAACCAAGACGGGCCGTTCTGTCATGCGGGTCAGAATGATCGCGTCACGGGAATATAGGACCGACGTACAATCTGATTGAGGCGTTTGGCAGCCCCAAGCCCTGTAGGACCCGCGCCAATAACCAGCACATCGACATCACTTGTTGGGAAGGTTAGTTCCAAAGGGCGCGTCAGTGGAGGTCTATGAGAGAGTGATATCCATAGATGGGCCCAATGATTTGATCGAATCGAGTAAGGGAGGTAAGCACCTACATATGGGACGACATTGCAACAACACCAGCTGGCGAATGTGCGAAATGGGAAACAAGCAGTTTTCTCAATTGAAATATGAGTATCGGGCGCGATAGAATTTTAAGGAGAGCACTAGATTTTTCTAAATGCTAAAAAAACGTATGCCTATGAGGAAAAATATTGAGAACAACAAAGAGATCCGGAAAAGAGAGTCTCCGTTGGTGGTGCCGCAGTGGGCTCACGTCTTTGGGCCAACTGATTCCAAGCACGGGCAATTGATTTGTATCCGATGGCTGGCGAGTCCACTCTGAGCCGGAGGACTGACACACTTGAAGCCGGCGTAGCCAGCAACTTGATTTTTTGTTTTCATTTTTTATTCTTTATTTTATTTTCATTTTTATTTATTTTTATTTTATTTTTTATTTTATTTTTTTATTTTATTTTTATTTTTATTTTTTTTGTGGGGGGGGGGGGGGGGGGGGGCCGCGGAGGGGGAGGTAGAGTCGGTCCTCAGGTACCAGGAGCGCATTCACAGGGCAGGACTGTACAATTGTTCCCCCTGTGGCTTGGTTTAATCAATCATTGATGGTGGTTCCTGGATGCCACATGCTCTGATGATTAGCTAGCGACGGGCGGATCTATGGGACGCTCCAGGGAGACCGGATGGCGTCAAACTAAAATTCAACTTGATGATTGCATCCGTGGGGCCGCCAGCCAAACACAGCTGGCTACAAACATCGAGCCCTCTTGGACACGGACTGGAACTGACAGAAACTGAATGGACGGCCTCAGCAGTTGTACCTACATCGTCAAATTAACGTGGCCAGGCCACATCCTCCCAGATCCACGTATGTAACATTAACATTCTCTGGCATTTACAATCTCGTATCTACCACACGCAAAGATCCTCAAAAATAACGACAGGAGAGTCTCACATTCTTGCTCTTTCGCATCGATAACGATAGAGTGCGGGCGGATGTCCGTGAATCCAGAGTAACACAAGGTATGAGTCGAAAGCAGGCCTACAACATCGTGGCGTCGAGCAAGGGCCGTAATTTCGCGTGGTTGGCCTACTCCTTGATGTGCATGCATTTATCCGCGCTGGCTCACAACTAAGGCTCTAGGCTACCTCTTCGCAGGAATGTAGCCTCTACCATTCGTCACCCAAGATGGTATTTGACAGGCGCGATGTCGCGTTTATTAGTGGAATTTGCTGTCGAATACCCAGACACTCGATTTTCGTATCCCATGCTTTCCAAACCTCCCCCCCCTCTTTTCCCTTTTTGTTTTTTCTTTTCCTTCTTCTGACTCATGCGCAGTGGTACTCTTTGGCTGGCTGTCGGGAATAGGCATTGATACTGACTTGTCAACTCTCATAATCTGACGGGAACAGGACGACTTAGAAGAAGAGGCCACTTTTGAATATCGACGTATCTCATCCTACACGTAAGGCCTGTGACTGGCATTCTCCAGCAGCGGACCACTTGAGAATAACGCTTAAGATCGGGTGGATCGCTGCCGCGTATGCATTCTCTGGTCATTGCCGGCTTCAAAGCCGCTGATCCCAACACGCCTATGGAGTATTGCAATGAAAGCTGTCCACTTCTTGGAGAGATACCAGAACCTATGCATATGCAAACTTGAATCGAAAACAGAACACGACTGCCCCCACTCCCGTAAAACTCCGTCTTAGCCTCAAAATCTGCGACAAGCCGCGCTGTCCTGAGCGGAGCCAGGTAGCTCTCACGCCGTGCAGTTTCCAGCACGCAATCAACCTGCTAATATCATTGAACCGTGGCGGAGTACCTTGGACAGCCCAACACCACAGTGGACGGGGGCCAGGCCAGCCAATTGATAAACCACAGCCAATATTGATCGCTCACAAGGGGGCGTGGATAATCAATCTCCCAGCACCCGATTCGAATCTACCTTTTTTTTTTTTTTTTTTTTTTTTTCAAATTTTCCCACCTGCGCCTTCACGACACGTCAAGTTTGTGATCCAATCCCAGCAAGGAGTGAAGCCTAAACTCGCTGGTGACCGACTTGATAAACGTCACCACCATCCCAATCGCTTAATGTGACATTGTTTCCTCGTTAAGGAGTAGAGTCCGTTGTTGCATTCGAACCCTCAGCCTTTAGCGCGCGCGCCCAGGACGCTTTTCGTCATCTAGCATGAGCAACAACAGGGACGGGCTCCTTGAGCCTCAAGAAAAAGGCCCTATACTGCCCGTCGCGAATATCGACTCGGACCAGAAATACCGCCCAAAAAAGAAGCAATCTGTTCCCGCGGTCTTTTACGTGGTGTAAGAAATGTTCATCCATCACCGAGATCCTGCCCCCTATCCCGGCTACTTGCATACAGGCGCTAATAGAGCTTACCTCACCAGGTCATGGATCTCTGTGAGCTCAGCAGTCATTCTGCACAACAAATGGATTCTCGATACTCTCAATTTCCGTAAGTTTACATATATGACCTTTCACTTCTCAGAACCTCTCTGGCTTACGCCTTGAGAATAGGTTACCCCATCATCCTGACCACTTATCATCTTGGTCTCGCCTCTGTCCTCACCCAGATCATGGCGCGGTGGACCACTATCCTTGATGGTAGGCACAAAATCAAGATGAACCGTCAGGTCTACATGAAAGCCATCGTCCCCATCGGTGTAACCTTCAGTCTCAGTCTGATAGGTAGCAACCTTGCCTACCTCTACCTCTCCGTCGCCTTCATCCAGATGCTCAAGGCCACCACGCCCGTCGCCGTCCTCCTGGCGGGTTGGCTCCTCGGCGTTAGCCGGCCTGACGCCAAGGTCCTTGTCAACGTTTCCGTTATCGCCTTCGGTATTCTGCTTGCATCCATTGGCGAAATTGACTTTGTCCTCATCGGCGTCCTCTTCCAGCTGTGTGGCGTCGTGTTTGAGGCCCTACGACTGAGCTTGGTCCAGAAGATCTTGAGCACGGAGTACAAGATGGACGCTCTACTATCCATCTACTACTACGCTCCCATATGTGCCGTACTTAACTTTATCGTCGCCCTAATCTTCGAGCTCCCGAGGGTTACTGCCGCCGAATTCGCCAATGTTGGCCTGTTCAACTTTGCGGTGAATGGCATGATTGCTTTCCTCTTAAATTTCGCTGCCGTGTCACTCGTAGGTTACTCGTTCTGTTCGATTTCTACTTCCCTTCATACTAATCTTGGTCTACAGATTGGCAAGACTTCAGCTGTGGTCCTTACCCTTTGTGGTGTGCTCAAGGACATTCTCCTAGTCATGGCCTCTATGATAATCTGGGGCACCCAGGTGACCCCTCTCCAAGCCTTCGGTTATACGATTGCCCTGGCCGGCATCGTCTACTACAAGCTCGGCCACAAGGCCGCCAAGAAAATGATCCTCGACGCTGGCAGTGCCTTGTCGGGGTTTGGCACTAGGAGGCCTTTACTACGTCGTGCTTCCTTCATCGCAGGCGCGTTACTCTTTACCTACATTATGTTACGGAGCTTCAGACCTTCGTCACCGTTTGATCGCGATACCATGCTCGGCGGGACCTCGTCTTGAGGTTACCTCATGTTGTTTTTAGGCGGATTCAAAGAGCCAGATGGATTCTCCCACTTTTTTTTTCAGGCATTTTTATTTTCAATTTTTTTTCCAATAATGCTGTGGGGATGAGGCGTTCGGAGTCGAGCTGATGTAATGCGGTGGAAGTCCTGAGATCCATGATTCTATGGAAGGCTGCCGGCAAGGGGGATGTACGACTAATAAGAATTGGCAAATGTTCGGCACAGTTATACGTATAACCCTGGCTGATGATATTGGGGCTGTCGATGTTCGATGGCCGGTGAGAGGAAAAGAAAAAACGATTTAACATACCTCCCATGGCACGTTAGGATCTTGCTTCCGTATTCAGTCGAAAAAAAGTTTTCAGTCAACCCTACATGTGGTGATACATCTTCACAAGTCAAAAGCACCCTTAGATTCAGACTGGTCGTCACAGAGCTGGTCCACGAAGACTTTTTGACAAGATCCATCCTTCTAATCTCTAAAATATGACGCCGAACCGGATTATACGGACTAATGGTCCCTGGAAAGAAGTCGTGGGTATACCCTTTCCGGCGGGTTGATTTTGGTTCCCTCGCTCGGGAGAAAGAGTTGCTGCCCCACAGGAGGGCAAGCTCCTCCTCTCCCGAAAATCGAACAGTAACAAGTTTCAAGAGCACATTTCATTCATCACCAACACCCAACAGAAAGATATAACGAGGAGCTTTTTTTGGTCATGTCAATGTCTTCTTTTTTGTATTGAGCCCGTAAAACCGACGGTTCTTAAATGCCATTCGGATGCTGTTAACAAGCCAACCCAACTCCCCAGCCGAGTGATAAGAGGAAACGCTTAGAATCCTGTGAGCAAGGCGAGCAGCCCATGTTAGTTGAATATTCCCCAAGTAGAAGGAGGAAGCAGACCACAGCAACGGTTGCTGGGCGAATATCGGAAGTGACGTACGCAGAGGCGTGAAGAACCACCTGTTCTTTCCACTGGTGTATCGCTCCTCGAAAACCTTCTTGACCGTCTTCTTGGCATCCTCGCGCTGAGAGACCTCCTTGAAAGTCTCCGCAGAGACAACACCCTTAAGACCCTCGAGCTCGAGTGTGTAACGTGTGGGCATGAGGTGGTTGTAGTTTATCACCTTGACGAAGGGCTTGATCTTGGATCGCTTCTCTTGACGGGGCTTCGACATGCGGCGGGTGATCTTGGAAGGGTATCGCTCGATGCCAGCTACGATGGCATGGCCGAACTGGTGAGGCTTCTTGCCATTGTCGACGGGCTGAAGGATGACGACCTGTAGGTGAAGAAAAAAACGAACGGTCAGCTTCTAATATTCCAAAACGAGCCGGTAAACAGCGCTTTTCAGTCTCAAGATCTCCTCTCTCTTCCTCTTCCCAGGTTGCTTCCCCTTCCCCCCAAACGGAAACATCCCGGTCCTAACCCCACGGGAATTGCGCCGGTGTATATGACGAAAACGACGGGATCGAGGAGCAATTGTGTACCTTCTTGCCGGCATACCGGCCTCGAGTGATGATGGCGACACGTCCGACCTTGAGGAACTTCATTTTGTTCGTCTGTCGGTGGGTGTTTGGTGACGAAGTTATGGGTGGTTCCGCTGGGCTGGAGTCTGAATCGGGGGGGTTATTTTCACGAGAAATTTTGGGATTGTGTGGGCATCAGAATTTTGGGGCAAAGTGAGTGGGATCACGTGCCGGTATTTTTCCGAGCCGGCCTCAATCGAAACCATGAACTCGAACTGGCAAACTGGTCCACAAAAGCCAACGACCACCCGCAAGGAATGGTCTGTGCACTTGATTACGGCATCTGCCGATTATCGTTCGCGTGCAGTCCGCACTTCTGTCTCGTCGCCAACATGCCTTTTTTATTTAAGATGACTCGAAGCTTGGCTGTGAGCTGATACTACCCATACAATTCCTGCGCACCCTGTGCACCCAAATACCCAAGATGGCGCCGACTTATATCATCTCAAGGACTATGGACCCGATTTTCGCCCTCTTTATCGGGGTTGGTGCGGCAGTAACACGCATACGAAGGGAGGAGATGGAGAAGGGGAGGACGAATAGGGAGATAGTAGATTTGGCACTTCGGTAAGTTTATGATCAGATCTTTATATATATATATATATATTCTGAATATATGTCTCTCAAAGAAAAATGAAAAGTTGAGAATACTAATGATGGCCGCTAGACGTGTAGGACTCTCCAAATAAACTCCATGGTGCCACCAACCCAGCTCATAGACGCCGATAGCGGGCCAAACCCTGCCTCGCTATTCAAGCAATTTGGACATAACTTCATATAGAATGGTCATAATGTATAGGATCATGATGCGAACGCTGGCCCATATTCTTTCTTCATCGCCTCGCGAACCATTTGACCGCAAAGCTTTGCTGTGGGGTTGACGCTAACAGCCAACCCCTTAGCAATATCATTTCCATATCTACCACCCATGGCGAAGTCTCCAGCAGCAGCCTCTTCAAAGTCCAGCTTACACCAATCGGCTTCGCGCCTGTCGTTGGGGATCGCAATGTTGGTGGTGAATGACTTGGCGGTTGCATGGTAGAGTGCCGCGCGTTGAGTGTACGACATTGATAAGGTCTTTGCTGCTTGAGGAGAGATAGGGCTTGAAAGGTTAAGTGGGGATAGAAGCCTAATCGAAACATCCAAATCGTCCAACACTATTTTCGCCGCATGCTTCCTCGCCTCTTCATCTGGCTGCGAAATGAGAGCCTTGCTCGACTGGGTTCCGACCAAGAGGCTGTCACCGTATAGCCGCCGTAACGCTTGAGCGCGGTTGTTCCTTGCGCTAGCGTAGTTGGGATAGTCATGAATGATGTCGTTGAGTTTCGACAGACAATCCCTATACCAGGCTACCGGCTCCGAGATTGTCCGAGGTTGGAGATTGGCGAGTTGCAATTCAAGTTTTTGGATGGCAAGGAGTATCTCGCGTTCCCTCTTGACAATCTCGGTATATTCGGTCACATCTGTGATATGAGGGTCGCGAGGCAATTGAGGGTCAACGAGAACGATAGCCGTTGGGTCAGCCTCGGGATCCTTGATTTTCTCAAGGACATTGATGTCATTTCTGCTGAGCGAAATGTAGGCCATTGCGTTTGCTTCCGGGAAGAGAGTAGAGAAACCTGATGCCGGTGATTTACCCTTGTGGGGGAAATTCCTCAAAGTGTCAAATGCACAACTTCAAGTCAGATTCACAGAGCGAAATTCAAAATGAATCGAACACAAGTATTATGGACAGTCGTTATAGGTTTGGAGAGAAAGTCGGACGACGAGGTCTCTGTTGAGGAGATGGATTCATGGGATCGAGTGGAAGGCCTTGGCTAGTGGGTGGTTGTGGCGAATAGAAGTGAAGGGGATTACAATCCGCAGCGCTGTCAAGAGCGGAAATCGGCGGGAGGTGACCCTAGAGAGCTCCATGACCGGAGATAGGAGAACTCCATCGGCTCCATCCATGGTCAGATTACGGATAACGGATAATGAGATAATGAACGATCATGATTTCGGTTTTCACTGAGCCTAGCCGTCAGCTGTGGACACCCGTAATCCGGTGATCCTGCTGCTTATGTTTCAACAAGGCCACATTCCATGGCCCCGAACCGCGTCAGGGTGGGGCGCGATAAGCCGACGCTATCAGACCCGGCCACCGTCGGCTTTCCACGGCTGACCTTGGGCCGTACAAGTCGGTGGCTTTCCGCAACACCAAGAACTGTCTATCATATGTTCCTCATCCGCCAGCGGCTTAGACGCGCCTTCCCTGCTCCTTCAATGGCAGCAGGGAGGTTGTGCCAAACCATATCATATGTCATCCTGGTCAAGCTCGGCAAAACCTGGGGCTCCCATCTCCACTCTCCCCACTGGGAGTGGCTCTCTGACTGGATAGCTCGCAAACAAGAAGTGCGGAGGAGGGAGAATGGACGGCAACGTAGCTGCCGCAGGACCGTTGTACTTCCTTCCCAGGCCGAGCGTGGCCGTCGCGCGGGTGTCGTGGGGAGTGAAACTTGAGACTTCGGTCTCGGTGAAGTCAGTGCTGGCTACCATTCCGCCCTCTTGGGGCTTTGTTGATTCTTAGGCCGAGCAGCGGTTTCCTTTGGAAGCCATTCCGCCCATCCATCAAGTGATGCCATTCCTATTACCACTGTAAAGCATAAAAGTGCACTTTCCGACTGTAGCCACTCCGTCCAGCTCGGCCAAGCGCGAAACTACTCAACCCGGTTTCTTCGTCAACTGGATATTAGACCCCATCCTTGAACTTCTCGCTTCAGGCTCCTTTATCTATAAATTTGGGGATTGTAAGCCACATATTTATCGAATACTTTGCGTTGTGCCTGAAGTTTCCTCAGATAGCATCTTTTCCCAAGCCACCCTAGCCATGGCTCCCTCAGCTATTACAGACTCGCCGCCGCAGAGGTCAGCCCTCCTCGCGGCAGGCCTTCCCGCCTCCGATTTCTCTGTTCAAGCACCAGGTCCCAACTTCAGAGGCTATGATCACGTAACCTGGTGGGTTGGCAATGCTAAGCAAGCGGCGTCCTATTACACAACTCTGTTCGGCTTCAAAACCATCGCGTATCGGGGGCTCGAGACCGGAAGCCGATACTTTGCGTCCTATATAGTGGCGAATAAGGATGTCAGATTCGTCTTCACCTCTCCCTTGAGGTCCTACCACCATCTCCCGGAGGATGAATCCATCTCGGCGGAGGAGGCAGAATTGTTGAATGAGATTCACAACCATCTCGAGAAGCACGGCGATGCTGTCAAGGACGTTGCCTTCGAAGTTGACAACGTTGAAGGCGTTTACCAGAAGGCCGTTGAGCAAGGTGCCTCAGCCGTCCGAGCTCCCAAGGTTACCCAACATGGAGAGGATGGTGAGGTCACGACCGCAGTTATCCGCACATATGGCGACACCACTCACACCCTGATTTCACGTGCCAACTATACCGGCCCCTTCCTACCCGGTTACCGCGCTGTTGCGGAGCGCACTTCCGCTATCCAGTACCCAGATGTTCCCTTGAACCGCATCGACCATTGTGTTGGTAACCAATCTTGGAACGAGATGGTCGCCGCATGCGCTTTCTACGAGCAATGTCTCGATTTTCACCGTTTCTGGTCGGTAGATGACTCGCAAATTTGCACTGAGTTCTCAGCTCTTAACAGTATTGTTATGTCGTCACCAAACAATATTGTCAAGATGCCCATCAACGAGCCCGCTCCCGGAAAAAAGCGATCGCAAATCGAAGAGTATATCATCTTCAACTCCGGCCCTGGTGTTCAGCACATTGCCTTGTTGACTGACGACATCCTCACTGCCGTAGCCGCACTTCGCGGCCGAGGAGTCGAGTTCATCGACGTACCCAAAACGTATTACGAGACGATGCGAATGAGACTTAAGACGGAGCGGAGGAACTGGGAGCTCAAGGAGGACCTCGACACGATTGAGAAACTTAACATTCTCATCGACTATGATGAGCAAGGATATCTCCTCCAACTCTTCACCAAGCCTCTAATGGACAGGCCGACAGTTTTTATTGAGATCATCCAGAGGAATTCGTTTGACGGCTTCGGTGCGGGTAACTTTAAGAGCCTCTTCGAGGCAATTGAGCGCGAGCAGGCCATGAGGGGTAACCTATAAGTCAAGGCATGAGGCTTGTTTTTGGTTTGCCGATGTTTAAATGTTGGTTGGATATAGGTTGTTAGGCGGGAGTCCTTGTCGGACTACCGCGTTCTGAGGAAGGCCTACCACCTATGACGAGTCATGACACTTTCTGTGCACATCTTTATATATTTCCCTTACATTGTCCTAAGGGGTTGTATTCTTCAATCTCTTTAGGGAAGAACGAATTCAAGTATCACTTTGAATATAGGTATCGAAAGACATTAGCTAAAATAGTAGAATGAATTGTGCCTCGGCACACCCTCAATGCTATTCAATCAAACCTTATCTATGCCCCTTTTTTGTGTATCTGGTTTCGTGTATTCATTTCGTAAAGAGCCTTGCATAGTGAAATACAAAGACGCAAGCAGTTTCGTTGCGTCGGAGAACAGCACCCCCATGTTGTACACGCCATACACCTGGAGTCCGCGTTACCTACCCCCTTAATCGATAACCATCGCTCCGTTCGTATGCCCGTTGGTAGAATTGCCGTTGGTTTCCGCCTTCCGCCCCTTTGGGCGGACTTTCCGCAGGCCTGCCTCGCAGCCGGGACAGTTGTGGACCGTCTCGTGGCAAAAGACGTCGCAGTCAACGCAGAAGTGACTGTGGCAGTTGACGCAGGCGTACCGTCCGCTCTCACTCACCCCTTTCACCTCCGGGGGCTTAGGGGCGGGAGGCTCCGCGGAGGAGCCCTTGGGCTTGGGGGGTTCGGGAAAGAGCACCTGGCAGGCAAAGCAGGCGGTGGACCGGGTGGCCTCGGACCAAGGGACCTCGACGAAGTTGCGGAGGGGTAATAAGTGGTGGTAGGATCTGGCGAGGTGGGTCGAGAGGATGAGAGTTAGGCCGCAGCCGGGGCAGTCTGCGGGGAGGCGGCAGACCTTGGTGCCGCAGCGGGTGCACTGGTAACCTTCCCTGAGGGGCTTGTTGTGGCAGGCGCAGTAGTTGATGCCGGTGCCGGAGGCGAGTGTGCGGGAGGGAAAGCCCATCATCAGGAGGCTGGCAGCGTTTTGCTCCTCAGTGCGGGTGACGGGCGGGGTCGTTTTATCGAGGAAGAGCTCGCGGAAGTGTTGCTCGTGCATGGCGACGTTGTATTGTGTTGTGTCGCCGGCATTTGTGCGTTTGCATATCTCTTCGCAGATGGCGACTGAGGCGGCGAGGCCGATTATAGAGACACGGATGTTGTTTTGGATGAGGCTTATTATCGTCTCGTTGATGTCGCCTGGATCGCTGGAGAGGATGGCGCCAGAGACGATGAGGACTTCTCGCGTGCCATGAGAAGGCGTATTGCTATGTCCATAGTTAGCAGATAAGTTCTCGCCAGTAACAGTAGTTTTGCGAACGTATCGCGAATAGAATAATGGGGAGATGATCTGGGTATTCACTCACAATAGCGTCCCCCGACACATCTCCAAGGCATTTTGATAGCTTGGATTACCCTTTGGCTCCTCATCCCTCCACTTGGCCACCTTCTCCAAATGACCCGCCGGGTTCCCACTCAACTCGCTGACAGTGACCGCCACACCATCCTTCATCCCAATAATGCCCATCTGCGATATAGGGTTCTGCTCAAAATACTCTTTGACGAACTCGGCCGCGTACGTCATCGTCAGGCGATATCTCGTTGGCAGAAGGTCCTTCTCCGCCATGGCGAACGACATGTCGATCACGAGCATTAGATGCCGTATGATGCCCCTCTCCAGCGGCGTCGTGTCCCGCAGTAACCTCTTGCGCTTCTGAGCCTCAATGACCTCTGCTATCGACAGGCTGCCGTCCTGGCCCTCCACCACCGTGTCCCAGCTCCTCTTGACGTCTTCCCACGCCGCCTTTTGCCCGCCTTTTTTGCCGCGCCGCCGCGCCGCTTTGGGGTCGTTAGGATCGCCGGAGTTGGTCACTTGGTGGTCCATGAAATCGTCGTCCGACATGTCGCCGGCGACGTACTCGCCGTCGGAGTCCGACATCGCGGGCGTGATTATGTGCGATTCGTGGGGGATCGTGTAGCAATGGAGTTGGAAATCGGGACACTGGCGAAAAAGTTGTTCGCTGGGTTTGTCGAAGGGTTTGGCTGGAGCGGTAGTGCGACGAGGGGAGGTGAATGCGAATTTCGAGTCGTTTGGTGCAGGTAAAGTTATGCAAGGCTGTGGAAAATTACGGGTTGGTGTTGGGAGGCCAGCGTCGGTGGGGAGGCTTTAGCGGTTTTGTAGCCTTGCTGCTGCTCCTTTAAGTTCCTGGAGGCAAACGGCTTACAGTTATTAGCGAGATTTGAATATGAATCATTGAGCCTACTATTTTCGGCTACCACGCATTCCATATTCTGCCCGCCAGTTTACACCTATGGGTCATCATCCATGAATACGTGTACAATTAAAGTAGTGTGTAGGAAACGAAACATCCACCAACCATTTCTCAGAGTACGGATAATTGATATCATCGAGTCTTTTGAAACATTCCTCCTACATGCATTATTTACGCTAACTGGGGTATACCTATGAAGTCACAGCTCTAAAAACCAACAACTATGTACCTGATAGCCCAAGAAGGCTACCCTAACGTTCCTCGTTCCAAATACTCCTCTCACCATCATCATGTACCCGTTCCTTCCCGGTTTCCCCGTTCGTTCCAAGTCTTCAGCTACCGACCAAAGGGTTTAGGAGTGAGCATAGGACATACCTACCCCGGCGTTGGGCTGGTCATACTGTCTTTTCTCCATTATGGCAGTTTGTGCCGCCCAAAAATTTTGGGCGACGGCTTAAAGAGAGTATGAAGGGCAAAAAGAGGTTAAAAATTAGGTCAAAAATCGGTTGCTGCGCGACTGTGTCCGTCCGGGTTTCGTCGTCGTGTAGCGTCGACATCGCCTCGTAATCGTTTCGACTATTCGTGGCTCCATTATGGGGAGCAAAGGAGGGAACATGAATGACGGAAAATAATGCCGTCCTGAAGGGAAAAAGACGAAAAAAAAACCGGAAAATAACCAGGTCAAAAGAAAAACCGCCGTTTAGAATCCCCAACTCCGTTTGATGGAACACATAAAATGATAGAAATGCGACGCCGCCCGTTTAGCCAAACTGATCAGGGATAGGTTCCCCCAACGGGAACTTGCCAATCATCCTCGGTGATGGATGACCAGAAGATCCAGACCAAGATGACGGACAGTAACGTCAAAAGGGTCTCGAACATGGCGCCGTCGATCTTGCCATCGGTACCGCTGCAAATGTGGGGGCTGGCAACATAGTTGATGATCTGACCACCGGCAAAGAGGATAGCGGCTCCGGTCAAGTACAACATAGGGGCCTTCTCGCCGAGGATCCGGAGGACTAGAATGGCCTCGAGGACGTAAAAGGCGACGAGGAAGACAAGTGGGGCTAGTTGATATAGGACGTAGAGGGCAATGTGGCGATTGGGGGGCTCCCAGCTCTGTTTCCAAAAGCTGGTCCACTGAAGTCCGGTGTCCAGAGCAATGTAGCCGGTGCCTACTAGTAGAATCGCGGCCGAGCTAACCATTAGTGCAATGGAGAGGGGCGTTCCATCATCGACGAGCTGGTATCCGACGACAGCGTTGAGCATCAGGACCCACGTAGTGGCGGCGATCATGCCAATGTGGATGGCAGAAAAGGCCTGTTTCAAGGATAGCGTGGTTAATTGCAAGTCTTGCTTGGAAGGTGCATATAAGTGTCACGGAGAGAAAGAGACAAGAGACGAGACTCACCACCCTCACTTTGCTGTTCAGTGGGAACTCGCCAACAGAGAAGATTTCGCAAATCGAGATGATTATATAGCCGATTAAGAACAATTGCATCTCCCTATATATCAAATTAGTTGAGTGAATCAAAAGTATTGTGACACTAGTGGCTTTCAGTCTTGTATCACAACTTACACTCTGCCGACGGCGGCCTTCCTTCGAGCGGATCGTATAAGCAGGTAGATGCTGGCGATAATCGCAATGCCACAGAGTAATATCGAACCTAGATTACCCAGCTGCCTGCCATTTGATAGTGAGATACCCTTCAATTGGCAGCTCTCGGTGGTGTCCCATGGTCCAGTCTGATTGTGACTCTCGGATAGCAACTACAAGCGCCCGTTAGTATGGATGAATGAGACTGTGTGTCAAAGTGCGACAATGACGCAGCAGGGTTTCGGGAGACAAGGTTCTAGGGGCTTCTCTCTTACATTGCAAACCGGTAGAGTCGAATCACGACAAAATTTCTGTCGCCAAGATTGAAGTTAGCAAACAAAGATACCTCACTTCGCCGCATCGAGAATAGAGCCACGGGTTAGAGCGCATCGTACCTCGAAGTTTCCAAACTCAGTTGACCCCATCTTGCTAGCTCTGTCAGTGGATCAACTCAAAAAGGTTGAATCCACAAACCGACGTCTCGAATTGAATTTCTGGGCGCAAGGACACAGCGGGATGTGTCGATTTAAAGAGGGGTTTGCCGGTTGCGGTGATCGCCTCGAGGTCTGCTTGGTAGGTCGCCGATGTTGGTTCAATTGGAAGATTGTCGCATTCGCATGCGCATATGTGGGTTGCGGCTAGACAAGGGAACCGAAGAAATAAAAGGTGAAAACTTGAGTCAACAACCTGTCACACTTTAACTCTTTTTCTTCTCCCTGTCCTTTCTTGTGTTCGTCTCCCGGGTTGTCGGAATTGAGAGGTGGTTGGTAGGTCGGTGTTTGGCGCGGAGTGTCAGTCGGGTGCTACTAGACACTTGCTCAGTCGGCGGACAAGGTTGCAGTTGGGGTTTTCCCAACCTCGTTGCTACGGGGGTTTCGTGGCCCTGGGCCGAAAATTGACTCGTCCGGTGATTCAAATCCCTCGCCTTGACACTTTGACAGCTCCAAAGCCACTCCTCCTTTCGCTTTGCAGGCAGTTGAAAACAAGAATTCGCTCGTTGACGGAAGAAATGATCGATCGTAGGTGAAACGTGAGTTGAGTTGGGTGGTGTTTTCGTGGAAATCGTTGGAGTGACGGGTGCGATAGTAGTATATACCTCTGAGGGAAGGGCGGGACTGGCGACCGAGGTGGACCATCCTATCCGACAAGACGGCGGGCAATATACGCCTTAATGCTTCAAGTACGACAACGATCTGGTACCTTTTCCTCTTGCCAACTCTGGAGCACTAGGGGCAGGAACCGGTGGCGGGTTGGCTGCTGGGCCCTACCTGCTAAAATGGTGGGGACGATCCCACCCAGCCGACACCAGCACCCGACTTTCTGATTGGGCCACGGGCGAAATTGGCCCGGCCAGGGTATAAACAGTGAGTTGCTGTCTGGGGTTACCCTTCCAAGGCTTTACGGACTGCCGTATTATACGGAGCACGTCCAGCAACTGCCATCGATGAGCTCGCCAGGCGCTTGGTTATTCCTTCAATGGGATAATGCTGATGGACACGTAACGGCTCCACTGAGCACCGTTAGGGAATGGAGGATCAGTATGTTACCACGACCACATGCGGATGCGCCTTGGTCAGATTTCCACCCTCCGTATCAGATCGACCATCGTCCCAGAATGCAAGGCCCGGTGTCCTGCTTATTTTAGTGTTGCAAAGTTCGGATTGAGTAAAGAGAGGCTGGCAAAATGAGGCAGCTGCTGAAACCAGAGGCTTTGGCGGGCGTACCCTCTCTTGTTCCGTTCGTGATTTTCTATTTCGTGCATGCAACTCCTCCTTATCTTCGATTGAGTTATTTCATTTCGGCGATGCCATCCCCAATTATTGCGGAATTGCCTGAGTGTGGTGCACCCCAGAAACGAAATTGGCCGAGAAACAAGCAACCTACCCATGCTGTAAGGAGGATGTCTGATCCGTTGATTCAGGGTATCTCCCCTGTGACGGGAGCGTAGTAAGGTACAAGCCCCCCTCGTCGATGAGGGAATGAACTCATCTAATCTACCAAAGATTAACATTGCTCCGCAATGCCACCAAAGAAACCAGCCCTTCTGGTATTCCGGAGTACAACTTGATACATCATACAACGTTCGAGTCTCCAAAGGCCATCCCGTCATCTTATTCCGTTACAACCCCACGAGGCCGACGCGTTTCCATGCGACGCAAGTGAGTGTGTGGGAGGAATCAAAGACTGGCTTACGGCTCTCGAGACGTCCGAGTCGTTTCTCCCTCTATGTTCTGGAAGGCCGGGCGCCTCGTGCTGGCATCGGGAATTGAAAGTACGTGTGTCCCGCTTCCCCAAAGGGCTGCCAACTCGAGCCAAAGAATGTGGCATACCCTGCTGCGTTCTTGCGTGGATAGAACCGCACGTCATGTAGGGTGATTTCGTAGCTAGCTGGTCATCAAGCTAACCCTTGCGTCCTGCACCATTTCAAACTTCTCAAGTACTTCGTAAACGGGTTGAAATGTCAAAAAAAAACGGATTGCCATCTCCGAAATCACCTCCCGGGCGAACGCTGGCTTCTTCTCTGGCCCCAGTTTGTTTTCCGCCCCGCGGCTGTGCTAAAACAAGTCAAGAGGTAAACTACAGAATGCCCATATCGAGATGAGCTTCCTCGCCACTGTTCTTACGCCGTAATCGACAAAAACGCCAGCTCCTTCGCTCCTAGCTTTTGCAGCAGTGTTCAATGTTATTTTGTTCACCCATGTCGCGAAAGCTTTTTGATTCCCACCCTCCGTGGGGAGAGGAGCCACTTGCATGAAATATGTGCCGCGTTCAGCTCTTTTCGGATGCGAGTACATTCCGTTCCGTCGGTCTCTGTACCCTGCCTGTACGGGTACTCTCTCCCTTGGGCTTGGCCAAGGCAGGGTGAACATAATCAAAAAAAAAAAAAAAAGAAAAAAGAAAAAAGAAAAAAGAAAAAAGAAAAGAAAAAAAAAATTTTTTATGCCAAGAGTTACAACATCTCGTCCTCTCCAGCTCGCTCATCTTCCTGTACAAATATTAGGAAGAAGACATTTGAGGGAACATGCAGAAAACCACATCGTGTCTCATTTGCCCTCTCCCGCTCTAGGATCGAGCCACCGTAGATCGTTCTGCTGAACTCCCTCTGCTCGGGATGTGCGTAAGCTGGCTGTTGCGCCACTTCTCGTCCGACCCCCATGTCATGGCTGGCTGGTGACTTGGCAGCCACCCTGGCAGAATTGCGAGGGTTGGTTAAGCATGAAAAAGCTACCCTTGGCCTCGGCCTGCCAAGCTGAGCTCACAAGAGTCTATCGAACGGATGCGCGCCGCGCACCTTATTCATGCCCTTCCAACCTGGTGAAAGGCCAGCTGGCAACGTCAGGGGAGGAACAAATATTCAGGGCCTCTTCGTGGCTGATAATGCGTCCTCACGGTTTCCAGCTTCCTTGACCTACCAAACTTGGGTAGTTGCGCTCCGTCCCGGTAAGAGAATGTTCCACCAGGCCGATTCGCGTTTCAGCCATGTCGATTGGGTTATTGAAGAGTGTCCCCGGATTAATGCCGGCGCTGGGCGAAGAAAGTAAGAAAAGGATGGGATCGCAACTAGGCCTATCATACATCTAAAGACATTATTCGAGTAGTTCTTCCGTCGTAGATCTCCATGCACCTTCGCCTGCATTTCCTGCTCGGGAGTTTACTACCGTAATGGCAATGTGGCCCCCATGGGTAGCGACCGTCACAACGATGCAGTGGAATTGCCCTTGTTCGCTATGTCATCTGCCCACCCGTCGACATATTCGTCGGGTCCTGAACCATGCCGATTTGAGACTCGTACAGGTCCCTCCTCATTGACCTGCTGGGGTCTTCACACTAGAGAGTGTTAAACTTTCGACGCCACGATGTCTTCCAACCACTACCAGGACACAAATAGTAATATCGTTGCCCATAGCTTACAATTATTTTAGCTTATCCGCGCAGGGTCAACTTGTCATCGACCACCAAACAAGGAAGGTTGGCCACCTTTTAAATATAGCAACCGTTCGCTCTCGGCTGAGCTGCCCCTAGTTAACCTACAGTAGGCGTTGCACGACACAGCCTCTTACAACAACACGTACGCCCGAACGACTCATGCCAGCTGGCTTCCTTTTCAAGGGCTCAACCTGCCGTCGCCTACGATCCTCTTATCCGCTAGTACGAACAAGGTGGCGCTAGAACCGTACTCGAAATAATTGAAATGGTTGTGCGCAAGCCGCCGGATATAAGGACGATTATTTCGCGATAGTATTCCAAGGTCCTGCCACCGGGACCATACAAATACAGTCTCGCTTTTCCGAAACCAAAATGTACTCTAGTGAAATCAAGAGCAGACCTACAGGATTCCTAACCTTGAATATTGCGGCTCAGCTCGTTGCTAGATGATTGACTCACATTCTCCCTTAGCATCTTATTCACCCTATCAACCCGCTACCCATTCTCTTCTCTGTTAGTTTTGCCACCCTCATCTTGATTACTTTCCGTACTAGCTAGCTATCCACATATTACGGCAGTGACGGGTACACGTATTACTTACGGCGATGGCGGCTATACGGATGCATGATCAACGCACCACGACCACACTTTCTTGGCCCAGGTCCAGATATCCCGCGACCAATATTATGCCTGCCAGATCTGGGTAAACTGGTCTAGCCGAAACAAAATCCCCTCAGCCTACCGCGGTGATTAGGAGGTGTTTAGCAAATAAGCCGTTTGGGTCCGTTTTGCGGATTATAGTATAACCGGGAAACTCTCGACCTTGGTGGGCCTGAGCATGCACCTTCGAGAACCATAAACCGGAGGATGGGCTCGCTCTCAAGACAATGCGTAAAACGGTACCATGCGTTTCCCAACCTTGGTGAGCATTTACCTGGGCCTATGCCGTGAGGGGAAACTAAACATGGGTTTAAATAGCCTTCGCAAGAGGGGTAAGAGCCTTGACCTCACCGCCTTTGAGTCGAATTTTCTGGGATTCTGGTAGCCTTGGAGTGGTCTCAGGCGAGTCAACGCGATATGCCTGGGCAACGCAGGAGCCGCCTATCCTAGTAAAAGAGAGCACAGCTGCAGGACGAAATCGGCTCGGGCCATAACTATAGGGTCTAGGCTGGACCTTGTAGATCTGCGAGTTAAAAGTCCTAGACACAACAGAGTTAACTGGATGTCTGGGTAGACTCCTCCGTTTTGGGGGTTCGAAGTCCGGACGAAAGGAGAACCGTCTTAGCAGTCACAAGAGCCAGGATATACCGGCTCCTGCAAACCTTGAGATCGGTATTGATGAACCTGTCGGGTGGAAGTAGTGGATGTTGCTCAACGATTGCTGATTCTCGGTAGTCTCCACTTCATAGGGAAGGCGGAGGCGGCGATGTGGAGACTTCCGTGATTAAACGGGGATCGGAGGAAGGCCGGGATAAGAGATGACTGCTCAACATGAAGAGACCCCCCTCTTTCGCTGTAGAACTGTCTCTTCAAGGTCATGATATCGTCGCGAGAGTCTCTAGGGTGTCTTGGATGTTCACGATCAATATTCTAGCTTATTTAGAGACTACTTCTGTACCCACTCGGAATCTGAATCCGAACTCGTCAGTCGCCTGGGAATCTGGATGACCTCGAAAGGTTTCCCCTTCTGAATTCGCCTTCTGAATTCGCCTTAAGTCCAGTGAAGTCTGAGATTGGTAGAGATTAGAACGAGGAATCGAGCTTCGTCTAAAAAAAACAAGATTTAGGTACCGATCTAGCGGTTCCCCTGGCCGCCCAAATTAAGCGTCGAGATAGACATGTTTGGGACTGTTTTATGGCAACTGAGGACTCCTCCTGAGCTCCGGCAGGGTTTTCCTCGTAGAGCTGCCGGCGTACAGTATGAAATATCAGAGACAAATACGGCCTGTTTCTTCGCAATCTTGCTCTACGAAGGTAGATTGGACAGCTTTAGCTTGGCCCTCTCTGCTCATTTTGAGTTGAATATTTGGTGGAATATTTGGGGACTTTATACTGGATGGGACGCGGCGCTCGGCCTCCGAGGCTTTTATTGTGGGCGGAACAGCCGCTGAGGACAGTGTAAAATGGTGAGGTTGCCGCTGTGCCAAGCCCGATAGTTCATTGTAGAGTGAGCCTTGGCTCTCGAAATCAAGCATTAATACAGTATGTGTGCGCACTGTGATAACCGGACCAGTCTGTCAACGTCAGGAACTCACTGTCCCTGGTCTGGCTCCCATAACTCTCAATAATACAGGAAGATCCATCCTTATCTCGCGTCGTAGAGGCGCGGGTTGTGAGCAGGCGACAGAAAACTTGCTGAGAATAGGGGGCTGAAAACCAAGTAAAATTTTCCTCAAAAGACGTGAAAGTCATCTTGACACCTCTTCTCTTTCATTCCGCATCTAATCCTTTATCGAATCCTGTTTCTATTCCCTTTTTTCTTCGCTTCTATTTTTGCCTGCCAGTTCCTGTATGTTCCACCGGTCGCGTGCCTCGATTCGACCATCACACTCATTCTCTTGATTGCCCTGTCATTACGCCCCGGCCGTATTTTGCCCATCTGACCCCCTAGCCGCCAGCCATCGTGCACTACCATCGCAAGCTCCCCCCCGTGAGATCATTTGAGAACACACGACCACGAACCGCGAACTCGCGACAGAGACACAAGACCCCTTAGGCTTTCTTCTAGTACTGGAGCCGTCCGTTCCTTCTCCAAGGTTAATTCTAGCTACCTTTCTCAACGATTGGCCAGTCCCACCAAGGTCGCTTGCTCGCCAGTGTCGCTTCGTCTTGCGCTTCCCTCGCTCGGCCACTGGCTTAGCCTGCTGCTCCTCCACTGAAAAGGTCACCTGGTCCGCTCATCTGCAGTTATTTTGAGGGACGAATACTTCCCACGACGACAGGTACAGCACGTCTTCCCGCCTTTGGAGATTAGGCCCTGCGCATCCACCCACGTCAAAACCCGCCTCAAGCGCGAGGATCGTCGACACGAGTAATTCAGCCAGGTACCCAGAATTTGGCTTGTCACTTCTCTCGTTACCACGCACAATTCGCTGCCGAGCGTCCACCTGTGGGAAAGAAGAGAGGCTCGCTTGAAGCCTTTCCGGCATCGCCGCCCCATTCAGCAATATTGGCCATCGGCTTTCTCAAAAGGCATTCGCTTGCTTTGTGGGCTCTATTCCTCGAGGGGGTCTTGAATTGACGGATCTTTTCCAAGACACCCACCTGACCACCTTGCTGCATCCAGGTCCCAGCATCGAGATCCAACAAGCTTCCCCATACACCGTGCCTCCTAGCGTGTAACACAGTACCCACTACAGTACCTACAGTCCGGTTCGACAGTGCATAAGCACTGTAGACGTTGTACTCTCCTGTCCGTCCCCACACACTCGACAGCCACCCCCCATTCTCATCTGCCTGTCTTGCCGACTGCTGCCTTTTCTATTGTGAGCCAAAGCAAAGTCTGTTACTGGACTTGCAAAGTCAACTTGACTACATTTTCTTCACTATCCCCCTCTCACCCGTCCCTCGCATCTTTTGCGGAAAGGTGCTGCTGCCAAACAGCACCATCGCCGCCCAACATTTCGGACCTAAATTCTAGTCGTCTCCCCTCTAACATACCCCTGCGGACCCTTCCCTCACGACCACCACGCCCGGGCCTTGGTTCACGATCGACGTCATTACTGAGCCCCACGGGCGATAGTGCCCACCAACTCTTCCGACGCTCCTCCGATAACAGCTTCGTCAGCGACTCGGGCGATATTGCCGAGCAGTTTGCAGACGAGGAGGATCCTCTTCGGAGTCGTGTTGCTGACGGCCCTCATGACGAGCTGTTAAACGGCTATCGGCGGTCCCAGAAAAAGGTTAGGGTCCTAACACCCTCCGACCATCGTGACTCGTACTCGCCCCGTCGGAGCATCGACAAAGAGGCTATCGAGATTCCTAGTGCGGCGCCTCGACGAATTTCCCGTGCCGAACGTGTCATCGCCTCCGTCATGGGTTCCAACCCGATCCACGGCCTCACAGGCCGTCCCCTAATGTGCGTATCTGACTCGTCTCCGGACCAACCTCGCTATCTGTTTCCCATCGTCCGCGATACCGAATCGTCCCCAAATGCCGTAATCGACCTCATCTAACTGTTTATAGCTATTTTACGAGTATCTTTGTATCATTAGGCGTCTTTTTGTTTGGATATGACCAAGGTGTAATGTCGGGTATTATCACGTACGTCAGCACCCTGCTCAACCCTATCCGAGCTGAGATATTTGTCAAGGCGTCACCAACATACTAATCGTTAACAGTGGCCCTTTATTCAATGACTACTTTAATCAGCCTTCGAAAGCCCAAATCGGCACTATGGTCGCTATCCTCGAGGTTGGTGCCTTTTGCTCGTCCTTAATCGTGGGGCGGGTGGGAGACATCATCGGCCGTCGGAGAACAATTTTCTACGGATCGTGCATCTTCTTTGTCGGTGGAGCCATCCAAACCTGTGCCGCGACCATATTCATGATGATGGCCGGTAGAATTATCGCTGGTTTCGGCGTCGGCATGCTCTCAACCATCGTCCCTGTCTACCAATCCGAGATCTCGCCTCCCCACAATCGTGGAAAGCTTGCTTGCATCGAATTCTCAGGCAACATTATCGGATACACTTCGTCCGTTTGGGTTGACTACTTTTGCGGCTTCATCAATAGCAACTTATCCTGGCGTATTCCCCTCTTCATGCAATGTGTGATGGGAGGCTTGCTAGGACTTGGCAGCTTAATAATTGTAGAGTCACCAAGGCACGTATCGCGTCATTATACCTAACGATAACTATCCTTTTTATTAACTGGCCTATTTCATAGGTGGCTCCTTGATAACGATCACGATGAAGAAGGTATTGTTGTCATCGCTAACCTCTACGGTGGTGGTGACATCCACAACCCCAAGGCCCGCGAGGAGTTCCGAAACATCAAAATGGACGTTTTGCTTCAACGCCAGGAAGGCGAGCGCACCTACGCTGAGATGTTCCGCAAGTATCGGACTCGCGTGTTTATTGCGATGTCTGCCCAGGCCCTTGCTCAACTCAATGGCATCAACGTCATTTCATACTATGCTCCCTATGTCTTTGAATCGGCCGGTTGGGTTGGCCACGATGCTGTTTTAATGACTGGTATCAACGGTATCACCTACTTCCTATCTACCATCCCGCCTTGGTACATTGTAGATAAATGGGGCCGTCGTCCTATCCTCTTAAGTGGCGCCGTAGCCATGGTCATCTCCCTCTCTCTGATCGCCTACTTCCTCTATCTCGATACCAAATCGACGCCTGCCATGGTGGTCATCTTCGTGATGATTTACAACGCCGCGTTTGGCTACTCATGGGGCCCTATTCCTTGGCTCTACCCGCCCGAGATTCTTCCTCTGAGCATTCGCTCAAAGGGTGCAAGTCTTTCGACCGCCACGAACTGGGCCTTCAACTGGCTCGTTGGTGAGATCACTCCCGTTTTGCAGGACGCTATCCACTGGCGCCTGTATCTGCTACACGCGTTCTGGTGCGCTGTCAGTTTCGTTGTTGGTAAGCAACCTCATCTCTAATGCCATCATGTTGGTGTTTTATTTCATGTCTGACTTTCTCCGCTAGTCTACTTCATCTACCCAGAGACTTGCGGTGTACGACTTGAGGACATGGGCGTTCTATTTGGCGATGCGAGCACCGCTGCGGGAACACCATCACTCCGTGCGGAGACTGATTCTCTCATGCCCCCAGGCTCGCCGCTCGGCTCCGATTATCGTGGTCGTCCGGTCTTTACTCCTTCGAATGCCATTCCTGGACTGTCGCTAGATGCCCCAGATCTCGAAGGAAATGAGCGCATCAAGCCTTCTTCATCACCCAACGACGGTGGAATTGCCAACTGGCTCTCTAGGGTAGTTAACAGGAGCCGAAGTAGAGCAGGCAGTGGCGGTAGCAGTGGCAGATACACACCGATCCGGCAAGGCGAGGAGTAATTTATTCGGGATTTTCGAGACGCCAGTTTTTAAATGTTTTCCGCTCTTGCATATAGATGGCGCTAGTTGGGGTTGGCAATGGAAGTTACAGCAAATTATCAGTGATCAACTCAAATCTTGGTGGCATTCTGAGTTGCAGAGACGACAGCCTTGGGATTTCCGAGAACGCCTTCCCCCTTCCCCCCCTCTTTTTTTTTTTTTCTCTTTTTCTGGAAGCAAGACGACTAAGCGCAAGGGTCCTACATTTTCATCCTTGTTGTACCGTATTCTGTCGCACAGTTCTTATTTTCGTCCCTTGTCTCTCGCTTTCCTTCAGTATGTCTCGATATTGAAGAGATATAGTTTCGTCGTGGAAGAATCCATGTAGGTGAATGTATGTATGGAATGCCAATACTGGATAGAAAAGTCTCGATGTTGGAGAGATATAGTTTCGTCGTGGAAGAATTTATGTTGGTGGATGTATGTATGGAATGCCAATATGGATAGAAAAAGTTCGTGCAAACCCAGAGGTTTCTAGACCCTCTGATAGTCATTTTATTTGATGCCAACTTTGAGGCAAACTCTTAATCGTCCATGGCGTAACGCGGAAGGTACGACTGGCTCTACCCCTACCCGGAATTTGACCTGTTGGTGCTAGATAAGAGTAGATACGAGACAAGACTCTCAGCCGAGTAGCTCAAGCAGTCTGCCAGCTGCAATGAGGTCTAACCAGCCAGCTTCAAGTGCTCACGAAGCTAGAAAACCGCCCCGAACTATTTTCGTATGTTCCGTTCATTCGACACTCTGTTCCTCGCTTTTTTGCAAAAATGCTTATTAATATTTCTCGTCCATTTGTATTTATGAACAAGCCACCCAAATTCTTTTAGCTGTAGAGATGACCATACAAACGACCTTGCACTGATGTTGGGGGTTTGGGGATACCGTCGCCCAGAAGCGCGGCAAAAGGTCTATGCCTAACCAATCAGGCTAACCTTAATAAAGCTTTAAGCTTACGACAACTCGAGTACGAATTTTCTGCGTTTGACATAAGCTGATCAGGTCTCTTCACATTCAGCTCACATCTAGCCCATGGCACCGCAGGATGTCATCCACGCTTACAGGCACCTCTACCGCGGCCTCCTGCGTGCCGTGCAATACTCTACGCCGGCGCGGTACACAGCGCGGGACCAACTACGCAAAGCGTTTCGACAGCCGGACACAACACAGGGGCTCGGCAACCCGGCGCTAGACAAGAATGCGATAAAACGTACTATCTGGTTCCTTGAGGCGGCAGCGAAGGAGCGAGGACTTGAGCACAAAATCCTGAGAAATCTGCTCAAGGTCGCGTGGCATCGCAATAACAAGGACCCGATTACGTGGAAGCTGGTCCAGCAGGATATAGGACAGGGGAAGAAGGGTTGGAGTAGGACAGAGCGACGGTGTGTATTTTTACCCTGTGTGTTGTTTTTTGGCGGCCCGGGGGGCGGCGGTCTATTTTGCGATGGCTAACACGCGCTATAGAACGGAAGAGGATAAGGAAGCCTATCGGCATTATGATATGACGGTAGCTATGCTGAACAAGACGATGGGGTTGTGTCTACGATGAGGTACCCTCGGGGCTGAATGGCGTTCCTGAGTTCAAAAGCTGGTGTTCAACCTACCCAGACATTCGAGCAATCGCCCGGGAGCCAGCCTACGGAGGCCAATCCCCATGGGCAGCGATCCTGTCCACTCAACTCTCCATGACCTTGACGACATGGAGGAGTTCAGTGGCGAACCCCCCGTTCGGGCCTGGGAGCTGTCGACAAAACTATTCCAGGTTCTCTTGGCCTTTCCCTCTGCGCCTGGCACCATTTTCATGATTTGTACATTACAAAAAGCACGAGGAGAGGTCAGGACATATGAAGCGGTATGCTAGAGATACCGCACAGTTGTAATTTATTCCCTCCGCCTGGGAGATAGCGTCGAGGGTAGCATGCATGGTCTAGTCGACTCGCAAAAAGTGATATCCACTCACTAGATGGCAAAATCACCCTTTTTCAGAGATAGCCAGCGCTACCAGGCTCGAGTCCGTGACGTTCTTCTTACATGGTGATTCGCGCCTCCAGCCGAGGGTACAGCACGACAAAGAGATTCTGACCAATCCGCTTCCCCGTAGACTTGCGTCAGCTCCAGATTTTTAAAGAGGATTTTGGGGGGACGATTGTCGGCCGTGATTGCCTTTCAGCGGCACTGGGCAGCGGGACTTGGGGAAGAGGGGCCTAAAACAGTATTTTGTTAGTGGGAATGCACTGTATCCATGTGACGTAGGTGCAAGAGACACCCAATGCCCCTCTCGCTCCACACAGTAAGCGGCTCTTTCCCTAAACGCTCGTGGAAGCCACGACCTACGGAGTGAAGTACTACAACTCGCAGAGTAACTCTCCATCATGACATTGTCAGGGGTGAGTGTTCTTTCTCGGACTGGTCTACTAGCAAGACAACGCCAGAGCTCACCGTCACCGTCTGTACCTCCCACATGTCTCTAGGTATTCCTGAGCTTGAAGACCTCGAACCCCGCAAAACCAACATTCGTACTTCCATCTCAACCCCCAAGGCATGCCCTCTCGTCCCCTCGACATCCGTCCGGATCATCAAACCGTCAATGGTCGAGCTGCCCACGTTATCGAGAGCGAAGCAAATTGGTATCCCGTGAAGTAAGAGGGGTGCCCAACACTCTTACTCCATACGCCCGGGCGCTCCCCCCAACGTCGCAAGGTTGGCATTGAGGGGAGTCGTATCCCAATAGATGCACTACCTAGCCCGGCTTGCCGCAAGTGTGTCACCAACTCGAATTCGAACCACCTTAACGACGCAAGGCAAAGGGTCTACGACGATAGCGGCGACCGCGCCGAAGTCAGCGACTCCTCGACAACGAAAATCGTCAGAACCTGCCCCCGTATAGCTCCGCACCCCCGTCGCTGGGTAGCTCCGAGCACCGTGCCGAGCTTCGGATCGTCTGGAGTCGCCGATATGTTCCCGTCAACACTCTGTCGTTCCGAATCATGCCTGAAAACGGGGGACGACAGTGGACCGCCAAGGGGTTTGCAACGCACTATCGCACAGAGATAGCTGCCAGCGGCGCTAGTGTCATTTCCACTCTTGCTGCATTTCCCCTCGATAGTGTCAAGACTCGGATGCAAACATACCAATACAATGGTGTCATTGATTGTATACGACACACATATAAGACGGAGCATCTGCGAGGCTTCTTCCGCGGTTTGTGCCCCCTTGTGTTGGTCGTTACATACCTGGTGCGTATGAGATCGGCAGCTAATATGATGCCTTCTAGGTGTCGTTGCCCCGATGGCTAGCGTCACGCTCGTCCGAACCATCTCATTCTCAATCTATGTCCGATCCAAGTACGAATATGGAAAATGGATTAACAAGACTTTTGGCATTGATGTGCTATCCCGTACGAGCGACAAAGCGAAGTTTCCAAACATATATTCTTGCACGTGTTTCGCTGCTGCAGGGGCAACGGCCGGCTCCTTTATCACCATCCTTGCTTGCCCATTCGAATTGACCAAGCTTAGCGCCCAGGTCTCCGTCTTGTTGACGCAGAACAAAGGAAACAACATCTGTGATCAGCGCCGTGCAGTAGCTGCCAGCTATCAAAATAAGGGTACCCTTAAGACGATGGCTACAATTATAAAACATAGAGGCTTTATGGGCCTGTACACTGGTTTCAACCTTCACCTATGTAAGTTGCGTCGCGTTACTCAGTTACCCAGTTCTTGACTAACATTAAAAAGTGCGTGATACCCTCGGCACTGCTATATATTTCGCAGTGTATGAAAGTAGCAAGCAGCTCGTCACGTCTTTAGGACGCGAGTATCCGTATACACGCAAGCTGGCTGTGCTAATGTCCGGAGGTCTCTGTGGGATCGTTTCATGGGCGGCGATTTGTAAGTGAAGCTCGTCCGTAGATCTTGTCGTGCTGATTGCGGAGACTGACTAAATGAATACAGACCCAATTGACTCCGCGAAGAGTATTTATCAGAAGAACTCGCTTTTGTACTCAAAGGGCCAGAAAGTGGAGCCGCGACCAAAGATCGAATGGTTTAAACGGCACATGTATCGTGGCCTGGGGGTTTCGATGGGCCGGTCATGTGCCGTGAATGCTATCTTCTTCTCATCCTTTGAATTTATCAAAAATAGCATTAAGGCGTTGGAAGAGGGTCCTCCTTGATTTGAATTTCTTGAACGATGCCGGACGTTGACAAGGACGGTTATTTTGCATGCATGTTCGTTGTTTCAATGGAGATTGGGAGTTTTGACAGGTTAAGGCATCGCCGGCCGGACTGCTGGTAAGGAAAATGATAAACGGATCGGCCGCTAACCATACTCTCGGCTCAGAGGATTGAAGCGGTAGTATTGTGCTCAAGGTGTTCCCTGGTGGACGGCTAGAGCGGCATCACGCTCTCTTGTCTACGGTTATAGAGTACACATCTAGAGTATAGTGCTATTGGATAGGGGTTAAACTGAGAAAGGGCCACCCCGACCAACGCCGTCTGGATGCGAATACTCCATCGAGGTTAGATTGAGTCATACAACAGAAGAACCTCTGATTTGAGGTAGTGAGGTCTCGAGCTGGCATATCTGAGCATTATTTGATTAGTCATATTGTCGATTGTGTTCTGTCAGCTTCCCGATCGGTGATGCTAGCGCCGGCTCTCGACACGTGACGGTGGCGCCCCGTTCCTGCCTGATCACTGTCTGACAACCTAAATAACCGCAGGGCGACTGGAGCGGGCATGAACTCTTTCTCTCTTCTGCTTCCATCCTAGACGCAGTTCCGAAGCAGCTGCTCTTGCTGTTTGATGACCTGGACTTTCTCACCAGACCGTTCCAAACGGTACATCGCGTGAAACTTTTGTCGTCTAAAGACACGATCTGTTGGTGCTTTCTCTGAGAAGGCACTGACCAGCTGTGCCGAGTAGACCTCTGTTTCGTTTTGCGCATTTGATTCAACACCCTATCGGGCATCAGCACACAGCCGTCTCGCGGGTTGTGTTTGTAGCGACTACTTTTCTTTGCGCGAATCTCTCGTTTTCCGGTACCCTAGATCACTGTGTCTTGGGATCAGATCCAAGTCGACGGTCGTCTTACGTGTGCTGTATCGCGCAGAGTTTGCCGCGCTTATCCTCCTCGGAATAATCCCCTGGTCCTAGACGGTTCTCTATCGCCATATCCGAAGAAAGGGTTGGCGTGTTGTCTTTTCCCTTGTTTCGTTTTCTTGTTATACTCTGAGTATCGTCTATGACCCATGATGTTGCGGTAGGATCGCTCAAGGATCGGGAAGAAGTTGCAACAAAGGGACATCATGGAGAAGAGGAAGAACAAGCCAGCTACTGGCGGCGATGGCCGCGACAAGCCAAAAAAAGCTACCAAGCTAGGCGTTACTCGAGCGAAGCCGCTACCAGTTTTGGTTGCTAAAGATCCCTCCCCCCAACCTAAAATAAAACACCAGGTTTTTTTGGAACGAGTCGAGAATCCTGAAAAGAAGAAACAACTGGATATGAAGGTAGATCGAATTCGACAGGATCAGACATCGTGGAAGGCGAAGCCGCCGTTTCTAACTTAGACATGCAGGATACCACCGACACGGAGCCGCCACCAGGCTACACGTTTCTTCCCATTGTAGGCAACTCGGAGCTGACTCTCTTGTGTAACGATTTGTCGAGAGAGCAGGGTGCCATGATCTTCAGGGTCTCGGTCAGTCATTGTCCTCTCGAGCATATGGAACAGATTACTCCTCGCGTCGGCCCTCAGACTAGTTCTTCCCTAGCTAACCTTTTTCCGAACGATCCCAGACATCGAAGGACGATACTAGTGAGCTTTCTTTGCATACATGCCGCATCGGATACCACTTCCGAGAAACCATTGTCGAGCAAGCCCGGGTAACCCTGGGTTACCGCCCCATCCGCCATAACACTGCTACCCAGGGTGTTCCGGAACCAATCCCCGAAACCCAGGAAGAGATTAATGCGCAGGCCGACGCCGCTCTGCGAGAGCTGTTTCCCAGAATCCCAAACACCGATCGTCAAGAGATTGTTGATCGTGCTTTTAAAAAGGTAGGTGAGATCGTCGGCATGATTGAGCTGGACGATTGCTAACCATACTCTGGGTATAGGGCAAAGTATCCAATGGTGGCCCCGTAGTCGGGCTTTGTTCCGATCTAACACTTTCCCGCCGAGTCCAACTCGCGGTTCTCGCTCATATTCGACACAGGCATACTCGTTATGATACTCTTTTAAAACAAACTACCTGGGAACATGCTCGGAAAACCGTCGAAGCAGTCTGCCTCGATATAATCGTCAAGTGGCGAGGAGATGAAGAGAATGGTCGTGACCAGCTCGACACAATTCTTCGAGAGGTTGTTGTCATTTCTGACTCCGAAGATGATGACGAAGAAACCGAGGAAGACTCGGATGTACCCGTCATTGTCTCCCCTCGCGTTGCTGATCCCGCACGTAAGGCTGCTCGTGCCTTGGAACGATCAGAGGCCGGTATTGCTTCCTTAAGTATTGATGGTAGGGCTGCCCGAGTGCGGGAAGCCACCACCTCTAGGCATACGACTCCGAAGGTGCCAACTACACCAACTAGGACGAAAGGTAATGCGCGCCTTGGCAAACGTGACCGTAAGGCAGCCAAAAAGGCGCAGCGGGGATTTAGTCGATACCAAGCAGCTTGGGACGAGGCCATGGAGAGAAGACGTCATGAAGAGCAGGTTGAGCACCCGCCCCAAGGTGCACCGTTGGCAAGATCTACCAGCAACGGAAGGTTCCCTGCAACATCTTTGGACTATAGTCCAGTCGGCTCTCCTTACGCTGCGCACCCGACACGCGCCAATAATGAAGTAATCTATCTCGGGCCCGCAAGGAGGGCCGGGGTCACTAACACAAACCCTCCTCCCTTTGACGGAAGGCCGTCTGCACCTAAGAATCAATATAGCCCGAGTATGCGTGCCCCTCGCACCGTTTATCTTGATGAAATGAGGTCACCGCCCCCACAGGTAATGACCCGCGGCTATACCAACCCGGTGCATCCCAGCCAACACCATCCGGAACCTCATTATCCGGACCTGCTTGTGCGATCTATCGAGGCACCCAACCCCGTATCTATGGCCCCACGGTTCGTCCGTACTTTGCCTGCTCGCAAACATACCCGTGATGAAAGTCCCGATGCTTACGGCCGCAGGGACCACCCCACCGCCCAAGGTTACCATCCCAATCCCTCAACGGAGGCCATTCAGCGGCGTCAATACAAGCGACGCCGAGTAATTAGCGATTACGAAGGCGTTGAGTCCGCCCCTCTCGGAGTTTATCCACAGGATGCACATCCCCGTTATACCCCTGAGCCGAACCATCGCGTAGCTCAGCCCCGCTATCCCCCAACGTACGCTCCTCTGGATGGTGAACTCCCTATGAGAGAGGGTTCTCGGGTCAAGAAATTGCACTACGAGCTTCCGCCCGAACGGGCTGGACCTAGAGACCAACCGTTCTTTGTGCAACCCCCCGCTACCGCTTCTCAGTATAATGGTGAGCTTGTACAAGTCCAACGGGCGGCTCCTGAGGCTTGGCAGTATAGCGATCGGCATGCTGCTACTACTGAGACACCAACCATTCTCAGATATCCTACTATGGGAGCTGCTCCAGGCCATCCCGTTTTCCAGTCAACGGCGCCGCCTCGTTATGAAGATTCAAGTTATCGCCCCAACCAAGGTAGCTCTCACCAGGCACCCAGATTGCCCATGCAACCTATCTTCGTTAGGCGCGTAGAACGGCGAACTCCAGAGCTACGCACGCAAGATCCCCTCCATGAGCCGCGTGGTGATGGCTCGGTCGCTCCTAGGAGACAACAGTTGAAATCCGAGTATTACCCCTCGCAGCAGACAGGAGCGTAAGTGTTCTAACCTACCGTCATTTATCTAACTTACTAACAAGCCCAAAGAGTCTATGCGGATCCTCGACACTCGCTTTCTCATTCTGGGCCTTATGGCCACTCCACTTTCCGTAATCAAGTCCAACCACATGAGCCTACGACAGCAGATTCTCACCCACAACAGCCTGCTAGGCTCTCTTATCCCCATCACAATCGGCCCTTAGCAGCAAGGGATATCATTGTTCTTGATTAGAGACAACTATCCACTACTATTCTTGTACATGTTCTCCAGGCATCTTGGTTTCTACTATACTGCTACATGAATTTCGGTACATATTGTGAAGGCGTCTACGGTATACGAAGGCATAGGCATGGCATGGCACATCCTGACTGGCCAGGAACATTCATGGTGATACCCTCGCGACGGAGGCTTTAGTGTATTTCGAAGCATCATCAGGAGCATAGTTTATAGGTCTTGCCTTGTTCTTAGATTTTTTGGGCCGTTGCCAATACCATTGAATTCTCATCTGCTTCGTGTTCGCTAGTTATTGATCATCTTTAACCGCCGTAGTTGGTGTGATGCATGCCTATGGTCAGAGTTGAAAGAGCCGAGGCAGCCGCACAACTAGATACAAAAATATATATATAAAATATATACACCACACTGGATAAAGTAACCTAGACTACTAGGCATCAGCAACGCAGCATCCCACGACCGACGTATTCTGGTGGCGTGATGACGTGGCCCGAATCTGATTCCGTGATGTTTCTTAAAGGTCTTGAAATTCCATGTCATGCATGTTGGTGATGGCACATGCAACCTTCATGTTACAATGCAAGGGCGCTTTTTTTATGGACTGCTGCCGACAGCTGGAAGCGGGTGTCGAAAGAAGAGCTTCACGATGCACATGATGAACGATGCCATGACCTTCTAAGCCTTTTGTGTGCGTCATCCGGTACGTCGACAATTTGCCCCTCAGTGCAAGGTTACTGCAGCCTGCTAATTATATTATCGCACAGAAGGGGCTGTAGGCCTCATCAGCTGAGAAGTAAGGAGCCCATCTTCAACAAATTCCCCAACCCCCGTAGTAATTCTAGCCGACCTTTTTTTTTTTTAAAGAAAAAAAAAATCCCGATTTGGACGGACTAATCTCGCTCCTTGTTCGAAAAGAGCTATATACGAAGGTACAAAACCGCCTATAAACTATGTCGGCACCAGCTGAAACCGTGAGTGCTTGGTCCCGCGAGGGCGCAGTTCATGCATCGTTCCGCTCTCTCCACAGTTGAAGAATCTCTCGGGGCGAGAAAAAAACTGGCTAACTTGCACTTTGATTTTCTCTATTTTCGCAAAGCAGGATAAATCTACCGCAAACATGCCAGAGTCGCCTACCACGGCTCGACCCTTCGAGCTCGACGACGACGATACCCAGGAGACCGGAGTTGTGCAGGACCCCGCGGCGGGGAAGACGGATTCCAACAAGGCTACGCCGGGAGATGCCGCCGGAGCGGCTGCTGCCTCGACCGGCGGCGCTGCGGACGACGTCCCCCCTCCGAAGCCCCCTCGGCCCTTGACAGAAACGCAAAAGAACGAACTTATACTCAAGGAGGCATTTCCGTCGGTGGAGGATAGTGTTATCAAGGCCGTCTTGAGGGCGAGCCGGGGGCAGGTTGAGCCTGCTTTCCACGCACTCCTTGGTCAGTGTGGCTGCGCAGGACTGCTGTCCGTATACCTATATATCTCGGGGAGCTAACATGAGGCTACAGAGATGACGGATCCTGATGCGACTAAGGAAGATGAGGCCGAGGGGCCGCCTCCACCGCAACCCCCCAGGCCCGCAGGAGTGGGTAGCGGCATGTCCCAACTCGAAGCCGATGAGCAGTACGCCCGACAGCTTGCCGAGCACTACGAAAGGCAGGGAGGTTACGACGATCGACATCAACACACGAGGCAACCTCGCGATCCTAGGCTCAACCGACAGCAGAAGGAGACGGGACTCAAGCCTAACGAGCTGTTTGACAAGGAGCACAGCTTTCTCGAGGACGATCTACCCGTTATACGCGAGAACCTCAGGAAGGGATTCCTCGAGACACAGACCAAGGTCAACTCGTGGATTACAAATTTTAAGAAGAGACTTGACGATGCGTTTGAGGAGGAAGAGGCTGAGAGGCAGCAACAGCAACAGCACCTCGCCTACGGTAGGAGGCCTGGTGAGTCCAGTCGTAGGAGTGGAGATTACGATCGCTACGATGCCGACCCGCAGTTGATTACGGACGATTTTGCGGGCATGAAGCTGGCATCGGATGGAAGTACGTATAAACCCTCACCTTTTGTCTTTCCCCCCTTATGCGCCTAGATGACAATAGTCTCTAACACGCATTCATAGCTCCTATCCGGGACCCCAGGCCACTCGCGAACCCGAACCTCTTTAAGCCTCCTCCGCCGTCCAAGTCCCCGAAGCCCAACGACGGTCGTAGGGTAGCTTTCAGAGACGAAACGGAGGAGATCGATGCGTACACCTCGTCACCTAAGCTCGGCGCGCGGGATTCGGCCACCCCACCGGGCAACAAACAGAGCAAGTGGCAACCCCTCTCAGCCGTTGAGCCCAGTCCCATTACGGACAACGACCCGTTTAGTCTCGGAGACAGCGAAGATGAGAAGGAGGTCAAGGACAAGACGACGACAGGCGCTGGCGCTGGGTCCAGCTCGAAGGATACCAAGGACGACGACGCTGAGAGGCTGCGGAAGGCGGCGGCTGAGGCCATGGCTGACAGCCTCGTGGACGATAAGTCAAAGACTGATACTGGATTAAAGAGCTGAACGGGTTGATGGAAGTGGCAAGGAATTTTTTTTTCTTGGTTAGGCGAGAAGGAAAGAAGGACACTATTACGTGATGGAGCGAGGCTAAGGGAAGCTAGAAGGAAAAAGATGGAACGTTGGAGCCCGAGTATGTATACGTGGTCGAGTTGCCCCATTAGCACATATACGGGTGGGTTCAGTGTAGCCGGCACGGCAGATATGCTTAAAACCACGTAGCGTAATCATTTCGCAAACCTGGAAAACGGGCCACAAGCCATGAAGTATGAAGCCCTATTGTTTCTTCTTGCCAGAGGTACAGAGGTATCAGGGGGTCGATGGTCAGATGTCCATCCTGGGTAGAAAAAGCGTGCAAGTCAAAGGGCGTACCACGGGCTCATCTCCACGAAAGATGAAACAATGCAGACAGGTATATAGAACAGCAGGCCGTTTTACCTTGGTGGGAATATCACCTCCGGGCCTTGTTAGTTGGTACTACAATGGGGGCAGACAAGGCAGACGAGTGAGCACGTGGTCAAATAAGGGGATGTGAGGAAGCCCGACCGGGAGCGAAGGAAGCGAGCGATGGAGGTTTAGACGACAATGGACCGGGAGTGGAGTGGGTTCAGATGTTTTTGCAAACTAGCTCGGCTGTTTTCTCTCTCGGGGAGAAAGGGCGGAACGCACACTGGAAACCACGAGCCTAAGCTCGGTTAGAGAAGTAGAACTAGTCTGGCGAGACTTGGGGGTGTGTGTCTGTACGGAATCCATACACATGTGAGCGTCGCGTGGATGTGAAAGTGTCTGCTGTGTTCGTGTGCGCAAGTGTACAGTCGAGGATATCTCCGCAGAAGGAAAGGGCGTTAGTGTCTGCTCATGATATTTAGGGGACTTTTTGGCTTGTTTTCCCTTCTTCATTTCGGGTTGTAGTCACGCCGTCGATAGGTGCGGTAAAAGGGTATGTTCCGCAGTTCGCGATCCGAGAGCAATTGTCGCGGTTAGCCTTGTGTGGGCTGTCAATTAGGAGGGGCCGCTCCAGCGGAAACAAAACCCGAATAGAGCATCCGTGTCATTGGAACGATGGTGCTGGGTTCCAGAAGTATACTCTAGAACAACATAGTGAAAAACATGTTGAAGTCGTTGAGAGCTACTGAAGTTGAGAATATTGTCGCCATTGCCATGCAGATCATTGACCCTAAGGGAGGATGGGACCCCGCATCACGACCCCGCTACACGATGAAGAGTGCGAGATTGTAATCAATCAGGGACAGAAGCGGGGAGCAGAAGAGAGAGGCCCCCTTTTCAGGGCCCATTTCTGGAAACTACTGCTCTGTGGATTAGATGCGACATGAACCCACGGCCAATGGGGGCATAGGTCGGAGGAGCAAAGTGGCGATTGCTCGAGTAGGAAAGGCATGAGAAGACATGTGGTCTGGATACTAGTGTCGTGTGAACCGAAAAGAAAGGTTAATACAAAGCGCTGTTATTGCGAAATTCGCACTTGCCCTGCTTGCTTCGGGGCATCAACATGCACGGTTGGAAGCAAGAGATGTAGCTTTGCGTGGCTTCTCAGCCTCGTCCGTAGCGTGTCGATGGAACACGAGGTCGGATTTGAGCATGTCATTGGATGGAGGTTCGAGGTGAGGGGGGAGGGGTGTATTCTTAGTCTGTGGTTCATCTGGAATAGGCGCCAGCAGGCGTTCGAGGGAGCTTGGAGGTATTTGGGGTGGGTTTTGAATAATTTTTTTCAGTTGGCAGTGCTGCGGGCCAAACCAAGGGGAGCGGACATAGGGGAAGTCGAGGAGTGGGAACGGGCAGGAGAGACTAGGCCGGGATAGGTATCGTGGGGAAGGGTGTGGGATATCCCGGGTCTGCAAGATGGGGCCGCACTGTGGCACACGAGGGTGTTGAGCAGGTCGTGCCGGTGGAAGAAGAGAATCAAACTCGTCGATGCATGGAAGAACCGGTCGTAGCAGTTGTGGGTTCAAGCTTTTGCGCGCCGCTCGTGCGAGTCGTCCACGGAGGTCTAGGGCCTTATCCTTGTCCATTGTGGGTGCGTTGGTTAGGTATCTAGGGCTGCAATGCGTGCAATGCGTGCAATGCATCGCTCCTCGTTCAGCTATTATTCGTTGGATGGAATCGCCAAGTGGTGGAATTGATTGCCTTACTTGGGAGGTGAAGAGTGGGGATGGGGATTTGAGGTCGGGGCACGTCGAGCCGAGCTGGCACGGGGGGGGATCCATGCTTGCCAAGACTTGCCAGATCGTAGGGCATGGCATGGAAGAGCTCAAAGTTGCTTTAGCGAGTGACGTAAATCGCGAACCTGAAAAAAGTTGACAGCTTGGAAGGTCAGCAGTAACACTGCATCTTGGGCACACGACACAAACGACAATGCGCTAAAGAGCAGGTGCGTGCTGAGCACGGCTTGCACTGGTGCCATTGGAGAGATTGGCAAGTCGCCAATCACTCGCACCAAATTGGTGGGCCAGACAGGCACATGCCGCTCTCTTGCCCGGTTCTCGTGGTTTTGTATTTCTTGCGCGCAATTTCGAAGCGAGCCCGTTTATACTTGGGGAGTGGTTGCTTGGCAGCTCCCGAGTCGGCATTGTCGGGGCCGATGAACTCACCCGCCGAATCATCGCCGCGCCGTCTCCGTTCCGAAGGAAAGGATTGTTTGAAGTTGGGGGTTGTCAATGTTTGAACGAGGGGTCTCTTGCCAAGCTCACCACGATATAACCGCCAGGCTTGACGCCACCTAGACATCGCATCCGTCGCTAAGGGTAGGGGGTATCGGAGGCATTCACGGACTACCCAAAATTAGTTACAATCTGCTAGCTGGTGTGGACATTGTTCATGGCTGACCCTGCATCTGCCGGCAATATTGGAGCCAAAGAATCAATGCCGCTAAAGAATCGGTCTCCCCCCACACTTGTTCGTACTTGGTCAACCTTGGGATATGATGGAACCGATGTAAGTGGGTGTTGGCCCGGTGCGGAAATGGGGTTGCAGAACGAAGAGTAGCGAGGGCGCTAGGCAGGGTTCTCTGGATCAGTCAATGTCGTCAGCCAGAACAAAACGATACCAACGCCTACGAATATTAGATCCGGGTAGGTATATTGATGGATCCTGATCATTCGCGATATGGTGTCGGGGGAATTGCCAGCTGGGCCAGCTCGGTGAATCTACGGATAGCCAACAACTAACGGTGAGGTGGCTGGCTATTGCCAAATAAGCCCGTTTATCCCACCAAGCCACTAGAAAGGCCCTTGAGCAGAGTCTGGAACGCCAGCTGGAGATCCGCCTGCTAGAGGATCAGTGAACGGGGTACTCATTCTCACGTAATTACTAGTATCAAACATCGCGTACTATTTGTACCTACATGAAGTACGAGCACGCTATTTTAAAGTTGTCGTTGGCCGTAAGGGTTGCACTTGCACTGGAACCATCAATATGGGCCTGAATGAGCCGGATACCCCCACCAGGGCCTCTGCGTCGGTCCTGGATGTTGTTAGGTCGAGATGACTTGGACCAGCAGGACCGCCAGTCAAGCCACATGCAGTCTCTGGTGCTGAGCGGTGGTGGATGCGTTAGGTGGATACAGCCAGCAAGGAGCCCCGGGTGGTGTACTTTTGGTGAGCACTCAGTACACCCCTCCTCTGGGAGATCACTTGTATCGATACAACCTCGCGAAAAAAACGGGGGTAACCGAAGGGTGCCTTTCGTGCGAAGTCCAGGTTAATATATACTTCATCGCACCTTGAGTTAGGACGGAGCCCTCACCTCTTATCAAGCATTAGCGCAGATTTGTCACTAGGTGCTAGGCTGTGCTGCGCCCAAACGCCCTGCAGTGCTCGACTTTATAGGTACACCAAGGCGCTAAAAGGCAAGCACGAGTGACTCGACGTCGGGAAGAAAAAAAACCCTACTCGCTCGCTCCTATCAAGCTCCAGCATCTGCTCTCCTGGAACTTCACCCCGCCAATGCGCTCGTGAGGTCATGATAATTCACTTTCCTACAACGAAGTCATCTCGAGACTCGTCTGCCTCGCTAGAATCTTCTTGATATTATTTCAACCTGCTCACTCGGTCTGGGTATGCTACACTTCCGCCTCTCGCAAGATCCCCACTGTGCCTGCAGCTTCGTCCTATTAACGTGAGTAGCTTCACCTTCCCCCTACGAAAGAACTCATATCCTCGCGGGGCCTGGTCCGACCGAGCTTCCACATTCACATACCGAGGCGGCGTCTTGGCCAACTCGCAGTTCTTCTTTTGCAGCTCCCCTTCCTCCTGATCCCTGCCCGCTGACGCTCTTGAACTCGCAGCTGAACGAACCACATCTACAGCTTCTTCTCCTGCCCAAGTCCCGCTGGGCTCGGTCCGTGTCTCCCTACATAGTGACCGACCAGCGAACTGTGCAGCTCGACTGTCCCTAGTCGGCGTTGACAGAACCGGCGATTCGTTTCCCGGTTGATCACCCCCCACCCCCGGGGACCTCCTGGTTTTCCCCTCCACTGAGCTCGAGGACTCGGCTCACTTGTAAGCGCCACCCGGTCCTTCCCTAGCCAATGCAATTTCTTCTAAATTCCCTCCTCCCCTCTATCCTGGGCGCAAGCCGTTACACTTTCACGAGTCTTCTGCATCTTGTGCTTTCACAGTCGACTTCGCGAGCTTGCGCTACCACCTCCTCCTCTTTCATCATCTCCTTCTACTCGAGACTTGCTCGTCTAAGCCTCACCTGTTTCTAGGTTAAGCCGTGCTCGTCTTGTTCTGATACGCGCAATGATGATGGAGTGTTGCTCTCGCTCGCATCTCTGAGATCTCATTACAGTGAGTTCCTAGCTTTTCTCTGGCGCCGTGTCCCTTTCTCTCTGCCTTCCTTTCCTCGTTGCTTCTTCTCCGCCTTGCCATCCTGCCACCCTGTGAGTGCATGGACAATTGGACATAGCTCCTCTTCTCCACAAGCACGATTCGTTGCACCCCCCCCCCCCCCCCCCCCCCCCCTCTTCCTCCTCTCGCTCCCTCTCTCCACCCATTGTCCATATCTGTCTACCCGTGCTCGGGTCTTCTTCGTCGCCTTTCCTCTGCGCTGAGGAGGACGTGCTTCACTTCTCCTGCCTTCGCCCCCAATATAAATCAAGTAACCGAGCCCGCGGAACCCCCACACCTGCCGCATGTTGGGGGTGTACCTACACACTGAGCCTAAGCCCCTTCATATGGATGGCACAGTCGCCCGCTCTCATATCAGTTACTCTATTCCAAGTAACTAGCCCTCTCCCTCGCTCTCTCCCAACTTGCTTCCACCATCCCGATAGGATTTGCGCTATCATCAAGTTACATCTCATCCAGCCATCTACTTGTTTGTGACTCTTTCTAATCGACTTCGTTTTGTTATCAGCGTCAGATCTACCTCAGCATCTACGGATTCCTCGACGCAAGGCCGCCACACCTTTCATCTGCTGTCAATTGTAACCCTGGCAAGGTGCTGTAGCCCTACGAGCAGCCGACGTCCCACCACGTGCCTGCGACTGACCACGACCGTGGTGCTCTTCCCGAAAGCACGCGTTTCTGCAGAGGGAGGCACCTCCTTCATCCTATCTCCAGTTACACCGGGACACCCCTTCCACACCAACCTTCTGGGTCAGCCTTTGTCTACCCTAACCGCCGATCTGCGTACTCCCAGTGCAGTACTACCGGTATCCCCGCATCCGCAGCTTGCCGCCCTTGTCTTCGCCCTCCTCAGTTCTTTTCTCCTCTTGTCACATTCTAGTGACGTGTGACGTCGGGCTTGCGTTCTCTGGAATCCTCCGTCCTGCTTCAATTAGGGGCAGTTTCCGTACCTTCTGTGGGGCCTAAAGGCCGCCGACCTGCAAAATGTACTATCACCAAAGAGCCCCAAACCCAAAATGAAAAGCGCCCGCTCCAATCTTTCATGTAGCTAATGCCCGTTTAGGAAGTTTGGCAAGCATATTCAGAAGCGCCAGCTCGAGGTGCCCGAGTACGCCGCGAGTTTCGTAAACTACAAGGCACTCAAAAAGGTATGAACACCCCCGCTCCTCCCCTCCCCTCCCCAACACGGGACTTACTTTACCCCTGCCCTTACGTCCCCCGTCCGGTGCTTAGCTGTCACATTCGGAAATGGTATCTCGGGGCGACGGTCGTATGGACTCGTGTGACTTGCAAAAGCCCTGCGTCCATAATCCTGTCGCATGGCAAGGCAAAAGCCGTCTGGGCTAGGAGCCGTATCTACCCAAGCAGGCTTGCTCTTGACTATCCGTGACCAGAGGAGCTCCGTTCTGTGGCCAGTCGACCCATACAGCTGACCACTTGCTAACGACGCCACCATCCTCCGCAGCTCATCAAGAAATTGTCAGCGACACCGACGCTGAGTACCCTCAATGATTTTCAACGCCCCTCCACACCCCTCGATCCCCAGGCCGCGCTTCAGGCGAATAAGGCTACTTTCTTTTTCCAGCTGGTATGAATGCGAATATGAACGATGACAATGAGCTCTGCAACTGGAAGCATACTGACACCGCAACAGGAACGAGAGCTTGAGAAAGTCAATGCGTTCTACTTGCAAAAAGAGGCAGAGGTAAGTTGGCAGCCTATCACAGGCTAGGCTTTCTTTCCTAACCCACTCATTCGGTGTTACTAATCTAAATGGTGGTGGTGTAGCTCAAAGTGAGGTTAAAAACCTTGCTTGACAAAAAGAAGGCTCTACAATCGCGACCTCCTGGAAACGCCCGAAGATCTGCCAAGTTTGCCGCTCTCGAAGAGGGTTTCCAGCAGTTCGCAACTGACCTAAACAAGCTACAGCAGTTCGTCGAAGTCAATGGCACGGCGTTCTCCAAGATTCTCAAGAAGTGGGACAAGACGTCCAAGTCCAAGACGAAAGAGCTCTACCTCTCTAGAGCCGTCGAAGTCCAACCTTTTTTCAACCCGATCGTCATCAGCGAGCTTTCGGATCAGGCGACAACCAGCTTACAAGAGCTTGGTGCCTGGGCCGAAGGTGATCACGTTGGTCTCGATACTCGACAAGAACACGTCGTCACCAGCCAGCATATACCTGGTGCTGACGACGGGGATGTCGACTTTATTCTCCTCGACACGACCGTGACAGGCAATGTGGAGTCGCTCAAGGACTTGCTGACCCGTATGAAGGCTGCTAGCGACGAATCCGGTAGCGATGGCATCCCGCTTGGCGATCGTGTGACTCGCACTTTCCTAGCAGCTATTCACGAAGCACCCGAGAATACGCTGAGCATCCTTCTCGAGTCTGGACTTGTCGATATTCAGTCTGAGGATGATATTAACGAGAGGAATTGCCTTCACCAGGCCGCAATATATGGAAAGCCTTTTGTATTGATGTATGGTCTTTCTAAGGGGGTTTCTGCCATTAGAACCGACGTCTATGGAAGGGTTCCCCTACATTATGCGAGCATGCACGGATGGCTAGACATGCTAGATGCTCTATTGGAGGGTGAGTGACTGTTTGGGTGGCCGAGGAGAGGTAGGGGGCTGGCGCCCCCGACCGGTTCCTACATGCGAAAATTATCTTGCTGACCGTGAAGGTGTAGCGAACTCCCAAACACTGGATCTCAAAGACCATGACAACTTCACACCGTTGCTGCATGCCATTATCCACGATCGCTTTGAGTGCGTATCGAGGCTCATCTCCAAATCGGCCCGTCTCGATGCGGCATCCGAGACAGACCATGTACCCCTAAACCTAGCGTGTGAGCGAGGGTCGTTGCGTGTGGTGGAACTCCTCCTTGAAAGCGGTGTCAAGATTGTTCCTGACGCCGAAGGCTTGTATCCCCAGCATCTAGTAGCCAGGTCTGTCCGGACGCCGAAATTACTCGGTCTCCTCAAACAGTATGGAGCGAACCTTGACCAGATTGATAAACTTTACGGGTGGACTCCTCTAGTACACGCGGCTAGCGAAGGTAATGTGCCGTGCCTGGAGGCGCTCCTAGAGGCAGGCGCGGATCCTCACATTGTGGATGAGAAGGGTTTACCGGCCGTTTACTATGCTGCGTGGGAAGGCCATCTGGCATGCATGAAGCTCTTAACGCCGTACAACCAAAGGGCCCGGGCGAGCCCCTTGATGCGGCAACCGACTCAGCAGTTCAGTGGCCCGTTGGGAAACAGCAGCGGCCCGGGCCCTATGGCGCTAGACCCCGATGCCATTCCGGCTCTTGAGCTCCCTCCCCCGATTATCCCGCTCAGGAGATACGGCCATAACTTCTTGGATACTAAGACGGTGGTACAACTCAGCTTCGACGAGATTGATGAACCGGCAATGATCTTCTTCCACGATGGAAAATACCCGGCAGCGCGTCTCACCATCTCTTCCAAGGTTTCGGACCTCATTCCCAAGAATATCATGCTCCCTTTCCAAGAAGATACCCGCCTCGTCTCTTTCCAGGTTGATAACCTCGACACATTTACGCTTGATTTTGACGTATTCCCGACTTATGGCGCTAAGGTTATTGGCAAGACTGTGGCTCTGCCAAGCACCTTCCGGGCATCTAGCTCGGGGCCTTGTTCGCTCCCACTTTTCGACCCCCGTCTCCGCGCCATTGGCCAGATCAGCTTCAGTACTCAAGTCATTAAGCCATTCCAGGGCCAGACGCTCGAGATTACTGATTTCGAAACGTACTGGAAGGCCACGAGTCAATTCGAAGAGAACACGAGCACTTTTGTTACCGGATCCAGTCTTACGGGCGATTACGTGAGGCTCTATGTACAGCACACATGCGACGGCACGCCTGTCCTTTGGCCTTCGTGGACAATTCCTTGCGGTACTCTTGATGCGCCTATATGCCGGCTCACGCTTGAGCAATTCAACACACTCGCCAGCGATAGCCCGGCGCGCAGACTCGTTTCCACCCTATCCTCCCGGAAACTGGACGAAATCGCTGATGTGCACCGGATCCTAGCGACTGCCGGTATAAGATTAGTCGATGCACTTCCCCTGATCCCGCACGGCATGCATGTCAACATCCACGTTCTTTACCCCACCGAGGAGGATGAGAAGCGGTGGAGCCTTGGCCCGGTGCTCGATCTCAACTCGTTCGCGGATTCAATCCTCTCCATTGTTTTCGACCACGCCAGGGCCCAACGCGCACACTCCGCCGACGTTGTCCGCTCGATGGTGTTCAGCTCGTACAACGCGAGCCTCTGCACGGCGCTCAACTGGAAGCAGCCAAATTTCCCCGTGTTCCTATGCAACGAGCTCGGCCGGGAGGAGAGCATGCCCGCACCCAATGTCATCCAGAGCAGCGGTAGGGGCTCGACGTCGGTTAAGGAGGCGGTTCGGATCGCTACAAGCAACAACCTTATGGGCCTGATCTGCTGCTCGCGATTATTGGTATGCATTTCTTCTCTTCCCTCTTTTATTTTTTTTCTTCTAGCCTACTTTAGTTGGTTCTGTGTGACTATATGACTAACTGACCGATAGGATATGGTTCCGGCGCTCATCGACTCGATCAAGTCCCAGGGACTTGCTCTCGTTATGGACATGTCGGGCTCGCATAGTATACCGAGCCCGTTTGCAGACCCCTTTCCGCGGTTACCGGACGGCGTCGATGGCGTCTTGAAGAGTCACGGAGTTTTGCGATTTACCGAGTCTATAGACATCTAGCTAGTATGCTTGCGACCGACTGACGAATATGAAAAGCAGATGGGATGGTATTTTTTGATCGGCGGTCCTATTTGATATTTTTGTTTTTCCTCTTCTTCTTGTTCTTTCCTTGTTCTTTTTTGCGTAGCTGATTCCTGCCTTTTTTCTTTTCTTTTCTTTTTTTTTTTTTTTTTTTTTTTTTTTTTTTGAGTGTGGGTTTATTGTTCCTCGATTTTCCCCTCTTAATGACACGGACAATTATATATATCACGATGACGGGGTCGATGGGTGAGGTCGAAACGAGAAAACAGGACAATAGGGAGAGCATAACGCTGAGATGGGGTTGGGTATATTCATTAAGCAATGCCGTATATAGACCGCGGAAACTCTCTCTCTTTATTAGCGAACAGCATACCTCAACGCAGTACATGAATCGCATAAAACAAAGTTACATGGAATGATATAAGTTGTATTAGTTTTAGCACCTACGCGCCCTTGTAGTCGTACTTGAGCTCCCTGAGCTCACTCTCGGGATCCACACCGGCCATTACGATCTTGGAGGCCAGGACCAGGCCGTAGACAAGCGCGGGGAGACAGGCGAGCGAGAAAGGGAGAGAGCCTGCGGTGGCGACGAGGCCGGTGAGCACGAGTACGCTAGCCAGCGCGATGTTGAGGTACGGGAGCCACGTGAGCAGCGGCGAGTGCTCCCTCAGAGACGCGTCCAGACCTCTAAACGCGGCGGCCCTCGCCTCGCGTCCCGGTGTCCTGGCGGGGCCCGGCCGTTTCGGATCGGTGATCGGGGAAGCGGTGGCGGCCCAGGCGTTCAGGGCGGGGAAGCCGGTGTCCTCGGGGCGGAGGGCGTAGACGAGGAAGGAGGTGGCGAGGAGAGATTTGAGGGCGATGAGGCGGATGAGGAGGGTTAGGGAAGGGGTGACGAGGTAGGGGGAGGGTTGAGAGGAGGGGGAGGGCGAGGAGGAGGTGGCGGAAGGTTTTGTTTTGTGACGAGTTTTTTTTGGGAAAGAGTTTGAATTAGAGATTCTTGTTCTATAGAGAGAGAGAGAGCCGGTGGGCCCATGGTTAGTATCGGTATGTGAAGCGTTGGAGAGAGAGGGTGGGGAAAAAGAAGGGGAGGAAGCTAGCTTGCCTTGTTCGTCTATGGCGGATGGGAGAGAGTCGGTATCGTCATCGTGGTAGGTGAAGGGTTTGCGTAGGCGGGCGGTTATATGTTCTGATTCCATAATTTTTTTTTTCTTTTTTGACGCGCGGGTTGCGATTCGGATTTTGGTGTTTGTAGATCTGGAGAGGTGTCGTGAGCTGTGTCGAGCTCGAGGAGGTGGTGGTGTTTCGGGGGCGGGTGCTGAAGCAGTGCCTGAGTTGGAGAGGTTGCAAGCTGGAGCTTTCTTTTTGCCTGTTCTCGATGACGACAATAATACTAGCACAAAGGTGGGCTGGGACCCTTGTTCCTGTGGCATTCCACTCGCTCGGTCTCTCTGCAGCTGGCTTAATTAGTACCTGTTGTCTAAACGCACTGTGGGAGGTGGGATGAGAGTGTGTGGCTCGTTGTGGCTGGCCGGCTGCGTGGCTTGACGATGAGGTCGACTTACACGTGATGGCGCGGAAAAGTTCAATGTTGCGAGGCTGGTCCACCACGTTTCGGGAATCTCTGGATGGGCTGACTTCAATTGGAATTGGAACTCGGAGACGGATTCTTCTTTTTTTTTTCTTTTCCTTTCTTTTCCCCTTTCTTTTGGCCCGCAAAAGAAGAATTGGCGCATCCCACCCAAGGGAGTTTTGTAAAAAAAAGAAAACATCAGCCATGTTCTTCCGAGCTGTGCAAAGGAGACTCGTCTCCTCCGCCCTGCGGAACCAGAGCGCCCTGCGCAACACCACGCGGACCCAGAGGCGATACATCACGCCCGCGCCCAAGGCGGGCGAGACTCTTATGGAGCGCCGAGCCGACCGTGAACTCCCAGGCAAGTCCCGATTTCTCTTTTATTTCCCCCCTTTCCAATTTTGCCGCTTTCCGGCCACCCAAAAAAAAAAAAAAACCCCCAAAACTAACATCCGGGGCTTTGGACCCCGCCCACCTTTCTTAGACGTCGAATCCGTCTCCTTCCGCTGGTCCCGCACGCTCCCCATCTTCGTCGGCCTCATCGCCCTCTCCTCCATCGCAATCTTCAACTACCAAAAGTCCTCCTCCTCCGTCATAGCCTCCACCCTCTACGCCCTCCGCACGTCTGAGCAGGCCCGCGCCCTCCTCGGCGACGAAATCTACTTCAAGCATCGCATACCCTGGATCTCGGGCGAGATGAACCAGCTTCGCGGCCGCATCGACGTCAAGTTCAAGGTCAAGGGCACCCTCGGCTCCGGCACCATGACCTTCAAGAGCTTCAGGCCCGGTCCCAAGGGCCTGTTTGAGACGGTCGAGTGGAGCTTGGTCATGGATGGGGACGAGACGGGGAGGAAGATTGATTTGCTGGATGGGAATGACCCGTTTAGAGCTATTCCTGGGGCGCATATGTTGGATGACGAGGATGATGCTGAGATGACGAGGGGGTTCAGGCAGTCGACCGTTAAGAGGGCTGCGTAAGCATTGGGGAGGGGGAGGACGAGGAAAGTCATCTTGCTTCCAGCATCCCCTGGGAAAGGAGTTGATCTCGGGTCCGTCATGCATAGCGAACGAGATGGGGGACGCAACTGCTGTGGAGAGATGGATCAAAAAGTGTTTGATTATATATATGTATAGACAATACCCCCAGATTTCATATATTTTTCCCATTCTTGCTCCTTCTTCTAGACTAGATGTACAACATGTATAGTTACAAGAGAGATGCTCCTCAACACGTATAGACGCGGGAAAAGGAAAAAGACAAAAGGTTGATGCAGCTGAGTCGTGATGATGGAACAAAGGCTAGATTAAGCGCTGGAGGCAACGCCAGCCTCGGCGTCCTGCCTCGCAATGGCCCGATCGTAGGCCACCTTCTTCCTCTGCTCCTTGAGCTCGAGATGCCTCTTCCTCGCCTCCTCCAACCTCTCCTCAATGCCTTCATTCCTCTCCAAGACCATCTTGTTTATCGCCGCTCTCCTCGCGTCAGTGAGGTCCTTCTTCTTGATGGAGTCCTGGATCTTGACCACGCAGCCCTTGGGGCCGGGGACACCACCGTGGACAACGACAATGCCGAGTTCGTTGTCGACCTTGAGCACCTTGAGGTTCTGCACCGTAGCCTGGTTCCCACCCATTCGACCAGGCATCTTCTTTCCGGGGTGAATCCTAGAACCCGAGCCCTGCGACGCACCGACCGAGCCCAGCGTCCTGTGGTTCTTGGAGTTGCCGTGACTGGCAGGCTGGCCAGCGAATCCCCACCTCTTCATGACACCCGCGAATCCCATGCCCCTCGTATTCGCCCTCACATCCACGTACTGGCCCTTGGCGAACCAATCCGGCCACAGCTGCACACCCACAGGCAGCAAACCCTCCTCATTCTTGACCTTGAACTCGGCCAGGTGCCTCTTGGGCGCCATGCCTTTAGCCTCGTAGTACCCCAGCTGCGCGTTCGTCACGTTGTCGGGTTTCTTGGCCCCCATGCCGACCTGCACGGCCCAGTACCCGTTCTGCTGCCGCGTGCGGTTCGCCACCACCTGCACGCGGTCGAGCTGAAGCACCGTGCACGGGATCCTCTTCTTGCCCTGGTACACGGCACTCATGCCCTTCTTGATGGCCAGCACGCCCGTCCGCGGCGGCGTCGTGGCCTCCTTGCGCGCGAGGGCCGCCGCCGGCCCCGTCGTCAGGGGCGGCAACCCCGAGTTCACCTGTCGGAAGCGGGCGTGCTTGTTGCGCGCCGGCGCCGTGTTCCAGCCGTATTGGACGCCGCGGGTCGTCGTGTGCGGGAGGAGCCGAAGGGGAAGGGCGAGCGGGCGGAAGGGCGATGGGCACGTCCGGAGGGTTGACGATGATGGGGGGGAGGCGGACCCCGAGGGTGAGTCGGGGCGCCATTGTGGAGGTTGTTTTGTTTTTGGTCTTTTGGAGTGGTTTACTGGATTATGACGCGACTCTGGATTGCCGAATTTTGAGATGCTCGCGGTGGGTTCTTTTTTCGGCGTCGATAGAAGGGCGTGTGGAAGCTGGGAGCTTGGTGCTTCTTGCTGCTTTGATGAGAAGACGTGAGCGGACCTGGTCCGATTTTTTTTTGTCGTTGGCTTCAATTGGCATCAGATGAGGCTGCATGTGTCATGATGCAAGCCACATGTGGCTGAACAAGCGTGTAATGTACACAGTGTTATTTGTATTTTGCGCACCTTACGAATGGCTTCACTACTCTGACCAGACAGTTGTGGTGAATGGGCGAAGGCTCTATCGCTCTTATTGAACTGAAATTCCCATTTAATTTCATCCTTTTTAATTTGGCCGTCTTTTTTACTTTTGTATGAACCTTCATTCACTCTCTCTTCCGCTCTAAAACCCCCTCCCTCCCCCTCCAATCCCATACCCCATCTGATTCACCCCCACGCCCTTCACCTCATGATCACTCGGGTTCGCCGCGGCCTCGTACAAGATGTTGGCAGGGGCTCTGCCCAGCTGCATCCACTCGCCCTTGAAGCCGACGTACGAGACCCTGGAGATGTCCTCGTCGCCGTCGCCAAAGTTGTCGGCGAAGAAGAGCGACAGCCGGCGCACCTTGCCGAAGAGGGCGCGCTTGACCGGCAGCTCCTGGACGTCCGAGGTTCGAGACAGCTCAAAGGTCTGCGTGGCCTCGGCTTCCTCGGCGGTGGAAAAGTCGATCTCTTCGCGGTTGATGAAGACTTTGAGGGTTTTGGGCGCGGACGGGGAGTTGGAGGTGCGGAGGGAGATGGAGTGGAGCTTGACTTGGCCGGTGAAGCTGGGTGAAGAAGGTAAGGTTAGCTAAGAGCGGGGCCCTGGATCAGATGAGCCTCAGGGGCGAGAGATTATATACGAGTACGAATAGAATCATGGTCTATCAAAATTGAAAAGAAGAGAAAAGAACAAAAGAGAAAAGAAAAAAAGGAAGGGAAGAGAAAAGTCCTGCGCGTTGTGTGATACGTACGGTACTGTCATAATGAGCTGCTCGTCAGCGTCGCTCTCGAGCTCAGGCTCATTGTTCAGCCGCTCGGCCCACGTCTTCTTCACCACGTCGCGGCCGGAGCCGAAGCGGGCCTCGTTTAACGTGACGATCTCGTCAAAGTTGATGTGCTGGTACAGGGAAAATTGGAGGGCCGGCGTGATGTCGTCCGAGTGGTCGTGCGCGCCGTGGTCGTGGCCGCCGTGGTCGTGGTGCTCGTCGTGGCAGTGGTTGGACATGGCGAAGAAGATGGTTGCCTGACGACTAGAATTTGAGTCTCCGTGGGTTCTCTCTTTTTCGGCGAAGCTGCATCGATATGTATTTGGAGTACTTGAGGGCTTCAAAAGGTGTCAGTTACGTTTGGGTGGATGAAGAGGGTTTATATGACTAGAAAGTGGGATGAAGTTAAGGAAGGTGGGGTGGGGTGCTGGTGAGTGAGTGCGTTCGCCAATCTATTGTCATCACTAATAAATATAGCCTCCACCACGAGTGAGCCGCAACGGTGGTGTCAATGTCAAAGCTCTGATTTCCATAATTGCTGCAGTACATGGACCGACTTATCTTGATTCATGTATAATACGATAAGACAACCCTACCAGAGGTTCCCATCCCGTGGCCATCCACGACTTAATCAAGAGACGCTCGAGAGAGACGGCGGCCGGGTTGCTCCACGGAGCGAGGAGCAACTCCACAAGCCGCACATCATCTCTCCTTTCCGCTTCTGTTAACGATCTGACATAGTGCGGGTAGGGTTCTCCATCTATATTTCTCCCTTGCCTGGCCCTCTGTTGCATGTACATCAGCTCTATCCCGTAGTAAAGTCTCGGCGCGATCCTCAAGAGACTTGCAAGGACACTTCCCCGATGCCATCATTAGAGGTGTCTCCTATATGCGATCGCGGATTTACCTTAGGTCCCGCTACGAGCAATACGTCCGTCCGCAACCCGTGTTAGGCCTTGAAAAACAGCCATAACTAGCGCGGAATCCCCTTCGGTGCCCGCTCCGTGATCCACCAGGAGCCGCACAAATCTGTTTCTCTGCTTCGTTGAAAATCAATCGTATATTGCGACGTAATTACCGCGGCCGGCTCAGTACCAGAAACATCATTACCATGTCTATTTACATCAGCACTCGCCTCCGTCATCCTTTCACGCGAGGCTACGAGTCGCCAGTTAATCCTATGCCTTGCGCCTGAATGTCTTCCCCACTGTCGATGAATGTCTGCAATATCGTCATGTTCCCCGAAGCAGAGGCCGCCATGAGAGCCGTGGGGAGAGGAACGTTTTGGACAGAGGCGTTGACACACGCTCCTCCTTCAAGGAAGGAGTTGAACAATTCCTAAGTGGCGGCCTGCTGCGGCAGTGCGCAGTGGTAGGAGGCGATGCGGGCGAGGCCCGGCGCCATTGACCGACTCTAGTTCGCTACATGCGAGCTCCTCACATTGCTCGTACAGGTCTTCGAGGACAGGCCTGAGCAGCTTGTCTTTATCGCGTCGAGATCGGAAGCCTGGTATTTGAAGCTAGGGCGCTGCTTCTGAATGATGAGGCTGAGCTGGGTAGCAAACCTTGTAGAGTTATAAGATAATTGAAGATATGGACGAGAATAGGAAGAAACGCACAATTTGCACAGCACCATGAATGGGCAATTGTGTGACGTCTGGCAAACGCTCCCCGCGCGATTGTTTATTATGATAACCAAGAAGAGATGGAGAGGATGGTGGCGTTTCTTTGTGGAAGAGGCTGCGAACTCGGGCTCTTCTCGAAAACTCCAACCACCCATCATTTGATACCGCCCTTCTTTTTCTTCTTCTTTGCTGGCCTTCGCTGTCCAAATGCACCACTAACGGGCTGCGACATAGTGAGCCCCATCCCCTCACCTACGGCTTGACTACTGGGAGGCGCCCCCTCCCTCGGTCTAATTGGTATTTGCGCCTGGCTGAATGATGGCATCAACTGGGACGACACCGGCTCCTGTGTCTGCGGATGTAGTAAATGCTGGGTAAGTGGCTGTGAAGAGGCCGGAACCTGCGTGTCAAGCCGCCCAACGAGACGACTGTAGGTAGCCTCCTTCATGCGGCGCCTCTCAACAACTTTCTCCTTCTTCTTCTGGAGCTGAGACTGTCTTTCAGCCATGCCCATCTGTATGAAGGGGATATAGTCATCGTAGCCGGCTTCTTCCCACCGGGAAAGAATAGGGTTCTGCGGCTTCTTGGCGTGCTCTGCGTCCTGATCAATACCAGCAGCGAGACTGGCTAGGCGGCGAATAGCGGCGCGACTTTCCTCTGCCTGAGCATCCGATTTTGTATTGCTCCTGCCAGCCTGGCTTGGGGACGGAAAGCCCGAGATATGTGTGTCCTGAGAGAAAATGGGGCGAGACCATTCCGATGGTAGGTCCTGCGATGAGCTAGGCAGAATAATAGCAGAAGACTGGGGGGTGGAAGCGGTAGCCTGAGGGTGCTTATAGGCCTCGTCCATTCCGATCAAATGACAAGATAGGAGCTCCAGGCGCGCGGTGTGTTCCAGAATTTCTCGTCTCACTTTGGCGGCTTCATGCAACTCGTCACCTTGGGGAATTGGCCATTGTTCTATCATCCGGCTTTTCATGGCTGACAACTTTTCCTTAATATCATCGCCAGGTTGCCACGGGGGGTGGGGATGATTATCTGTGAGAATAAGCATGCCGATACCAGCTCCGATCAATTGTTCGAGTTCTTCAACCCATTCAGCATCGTCCTTGAGGTAATCGGGATCATCGGCAGGGCGCGCGAGCTCTGACTCTCGTAGATCCCACAGTTCATTCGTATATTCAAGCACAGACTTCGTCGCAATGTAGCCAGTATCGGAAGCCGTCCGGATGATATGACGTACTGCGACAAGGGACTGGAGACGTAGCTCCTGACCATACTTCCAAATTCCTGAGCAGTACGCATCGAGAAGCAGGTCGGTACGGATTACTCTTTTGATGATGGCTTTCCGAGCAATCGCAGGCAGAGGCTCGAATTCGAGGATCCCGCCTACAAGCTCTGTATTTCGCTGCACAAATACTTCGGGATTCGTCAAAGCGTCAGGTACAGCGAACTTATCACCCATATAGGCAAGATACTTGGCCCTTTTCGTAGCTTTCCAGTCCTCTTGAATCTTTGACCATTCCTCCCCTCGTGTTATGGTTGGTGAAATCTCCCCCAGGCCGCGCTTGGTAGTTAGGCAAACCCAGTATCCTAAACTCTGGCGCCTCCCAAATGATATTATCTGGTGGAACTGGACTTTAGTGTCGTCGAAGATGGTTTCTATTTCTAACCCGATCGGGTGCTTGCCCTTTGAAGTGGTGAGCGGTAGTATAGTCAATGTACGCAGGTCATCGAGGTCGGCGTCCTCTTCCCCGTAAAGATTCTGTAGCTGGTGCGAGGCCTGCTCTGGACCAAGCCCGTCAGGTGTGCCATGGAACCAGAAGACGTCCACTTGCGCCCCTTTTCTTGGGAAGATTAAGACCACGGATTTCCCGTCCTCGCTAAGGCTTGACATACAAGTTGCGGATATTTGGAGAGTATGATCGCCGGCATTGTTATGGAGCAATGATTGTGTAATGGCAGGAGGGACTTCGCGTGCTATCTCGCCTGATGGGCAGACATCGAGGTATAGCAAAGAAAATGTGGTTAGGACGAAAACCTGACTGGCATCTGCAGGATTAGGGACCACGCCTAGGATATTTTCCTGGTTGGGCGAGGGTGCTGTGATGGGAAGCTTTGAGAAAATGAAGCCGGTTTCGGTATCGAGAAGCTGGATAGAAGTGCGGTTCCACATCAAGAGCGTCTTAGATCGTGTTACTGAGACCGCACCATCTATGCCTATATCATCTGCAGGCTTGCTTGGTGACTGCTGGCTAAAGTCCCACTCCTCCATGGGGGGCGGGTGATACCAAAGTACGCCAAAGCTGCGTTGAAGAGGGAAGGTATCCCATGACGGTGCCCCACGCTTAAACAACGTAGCCTGAGCCCCTAGTCTACTCGAGACGGGGCTTGTTTTGATATTCCAAATACTCCAGTAGCCGCTATCGTCTATGAGAGCGATTTGAGGCAACATGGTCGAAGTAGGCGGATTGAATGCTACATCGCTATGAGATCGGCCATTCGTATGGGCAAGTGTGAAAGTTATGATCGGGTTGGGGTCCACTCGGGAGGCCGGTAACTCTTCCAAAGCCGCATTTTCATAAGCCACTGGCACAGAGTGGTACGTCGGGCTAAGTATCGTGGTTGAAGTTTCTTTTTGGACAATGACCCAACGCAATGATCCGGTTCGCCCAGCGTGGTGAGCAAATTTAAGGTGGATAATTGGCGTTGCATCCCGACACCAGTAAGACTCGTCTTCTTGGTCCGCCGGTTTGAAATTCCACATATGGAGCATAACGTCTCCTTGAGGATCCAAAGCCCAGGGTGAGTTTGTTAGTCGGAGAAGACGAAGAATCTGGCCGGCCTCCCCGGTTGTCATCGCAAGGACAGGCACTGCTGCTGAGTGATTTTTGGTCTCCGTGAGGGCCGTGATTTCGCCAGCTACGGCATGCGGTTTATAAGACTGCAAGTCACCGCTAAGCATTAGATCGGACGACTCTTCCTTTAACAAATCAGACAAGCCAGGGTTGCCTAAAGTGGCCTCCGGAAAGGCATTCTTCAGCCAGCGTTCCTGAACACGCCTCTCATAATAGTCTAACTTGACTTCACCAATGTCGGAGCTCCTCGGGGCAGAAGCCACGACCTCATAGTCGCGGATCACACGAAGCTCGGGAACTGTCAAGCCTTAGTACTCTGGCATTTTTGCACGAGGGCCGTCTACATACCGTCATCAAGTTCTCGGCTTGTCTCAAGGGACCTGACGCTACCATCGTCGACTTCATGGGGCTGATGTTCCAAATTAACAGAGTCCTCGAAGGGCGACAGTGATCGAATTTCGTCAGTCATTTGGATTCGAGGAGGCCATGAAGATCTGGCGCTGCTGGCACTGAATTTGGTGGTGGGTCATATCGTGGATGTCGGGACTTCATAGATAAGCAACCGACGATAGGGCTTTCCGGGTATTAGCAGATATTCAGTGCTAGACCCAGCGCGTAAAAAAGAAAGTGCGTTTATCTCAGATTCATTGTGGAATTTCTGTGTGGATATTCCCTTCTCACCGAGAATCAGTGTAACATGAGAAGACGTCCCTTTTCGCTTAGTCATGATTGCACTCAATGGTTGACCCAACAACGCAGTTGTCTACAGTGTAGTGTGGTCCCTGCCCATCTTGTAAACAATTTTCCGACAGACACACATCAAGAGCCGAATATTTGACTCCGAATCGCAATTTAGCACCTTGAATCTAACAGATCGAAACCACATTGCTCCAGAAAATAATTTACGATACCGCCACGCGATCATGACCACAACGATGACTTCCGCATTCGAGCCCTCTAGGTCCTCAAGCATGCATAGGCAATCTATGCTTGTCCCAAGCCAGTCCATTGCGGACACGCTACCGAGCATCAACTTTGGCTTCGATGACTTGCGCGACAGGATGGCAAAGTTTAGTGCGAAATTCGACGCTTTCATCGAACAGGGAAGGAAGCGCGTTCTGGAAGAGAGGAACCAATTCCGCATGGACATGGCCGAGCTACAAGGTGAGCCTACCGAGATCCGGGTGCGATGATTGTTCCCGGGTCATATGCTAACGCTCGACGCAGAAAATGAGCGCATGAAGCGCAAGGACATTGAGATCCTTGACCTGAAAACCTCGACCTACCAACAAACAATCGCCAAAGAGACCGCGGAAGCGCGCGAGATCCAATCCGCCATCTCTTCCTTGGCCGACCAGCGCGACAAGCACCTCGAGAAGCGCGATGCTCTCAAAGCGCAAATCGCCGCGACGCAGAAAGAGATCGATGCACGACTAGCAGCCCAGCGGGCACATGCCCAACAACAAGAGGCGCAGGCGCGCTTCAACGTCCCTGAGCTTGACTTTTGGGTATCAAACTTGTGCCTAAAGATCGAGGGTGCGGGGCTTACAGACCACCTCAAATTTGTGTACACGCACATCGACGAGAAGGACTGGGAGAAGGAGGCGTACTTTGAGCTCCTGACGGCGGCGCGAGACTACGACGTAGGCAAGTGCAGGCCGAAGCTAGAACGGGAGAAGGTGGAGAAGGTGCTAGATAAGATGAACGAGACGAGGGAACTGGTGACGCTACTGAAGGGGATGAGGGAGTTGTTTGTAGAGGCTATGAAGCAATGAGAGAGTGATGCACGAATGATTTCTCTGATACCCTGCTCCAGACCTGGGGACTGGGTTTGTTACGACTAATGATGATCGGTTGGCGATCGTATTAATGGAATATTTTGCATTGTTTCTGGATAAAGAGCCTAGTGTTAGGCTCGCTTTTTCTAGTTGCGCTTTTGAAATGTCAAGTGTTTATTAGTTCGGTATCAGGTGAAGTGCTGATGCGTGTAGACTACTCAACCAGCGCTTCACGCCACGCGCTTGTCCGAGACCGAGCGTGCAGCCTGGCGACGCGGTTAACCCCACCACTCAAAACCAACCCTCCATTCCAACTTCATTCCTTCAACCGCTATCGACGGAGCACTCGCACAATCGCACGCCATCCGGAAGCATGCCTCCCCAGAGCGAAAAGGCCGTAGCTGATAAGCGCGCCGCTGCCCAACAAGCTGTCGACATATTACATGAAATATCCACCATCCTCGTCTGTTTATGCCACCCCCCCCCCACCCTTTCAAAGCCTTCGCCGGCGTGCTGTTGATAAAGATACACCTGCCGGGTGACGTTGATTGCGCTGACGATGCGGAACTGACCTCTTTACCAATTGTAGAATTGCCATCTCGATGCCCGGACCATATCGATTTGCATTTCCATGATTGAGAATGGGGTGAACCCGGAGGCTCTCGCTGTAAGAGGCACCCTTTCTTTCGTCTTCATATCTCTTTATAGCCGCTTAACTTGAAGACTAACTCGAGAATCCAGACTGTGATTAAGGAACTCCGACTCGAGGCGCAAGAGGTGCAGCGGGATATTGCAACGGCCCGTCCCAGCTGAGCTAACCGTGGAGCCTTGAATGTTCCCGGGGCAGGTCGCCCGGCATTGGAATGAGAATGAAGCCTACGATTGAAGGGCGCGGAACGGCCCAGCCCTTTCCGGTTGAGGGCCACTACTTAGGATTTTAGCATTTATTTCGCGAAGCTTCCTTGGAACGTCACTTAATACCCAGGGTTCAAGGGAATCACGCCGATACACTACTCCCCACTATTCTCTATTGACTATCCGTAATGCATAATCCCAATAGCGTGCGATGAGAACTCTGTATAGTATCATGAAGACTCATAAGAGGTAGCGCTTTCAGCCAACTCTATCACAGGAGAGGACAGAGGAGTGCGTCAAAAATGAGAGAGCCCCTAACGCCGAGATGCAGAGTATGCAGAAACAATATCATAGACTTCCTGTCATTTCCGAGTAAGGGCCTCTGTAATTCCCGGGCCAAACCTGAGTATAAACTAAAAAGCAGCTTCACATATACTGCCCTCAACCCCATACCGCTAACCGTTACGCCTTATGCTAAGCTAGCCGATACTAGTGTTTGTCCACTTCAAGCCAGAGGCAAAATTACGATAAAAAGTAAGAAAACAAGAAAGAAGAAAGAAATTGCCGATTACCGATGCCCAATAAGAATTATGTCGTCGTCAGAATCTTCATCGTCCTCATCCTCTTCGTTGAGATCCGGAAGGGAATCGCTATCATCGTAATGGGAATCGTACTCATCATCATCGCTATGTACGACTCGGTTACCACGGTCTCTAGACCAAAATCCGAGCATATCATCCTCTGAATCGTCTTCTGCCGTGCGATTGGCCACCGCCAAGGGAATGTCGATCCCGTGCCCAGGAGATAACGAACGCGCTAATCGGGGGTCGATTGTGTATCTCATCTCTTGACCGTGCGATGAATACCTTCTCCGAACTGCTATGGCCCCCGCCTGCTGCTCCGCCGAAAAGTCGGCATTACTCTCTTGGCCCAATATCGTCTGTGCTTGTAACTGGGCTTGACCAGCGCCTTCCAGCCTTCCTTGTGCCTCGGGTGCGTTCGGGTGCTGATGGGGATTCCCGCCAAGAATCTGAAGCTCGACGGTGTTGTAAGAAGTACAAACCATGCACTTCAATCCGAGCCAGTGATATTTGGTAGTGCTCTTTGCACAGCAGTCGTTGCAGAGCACGATAGCCTTGGTATCCTGAAACTCCTCTGGCATTGGTTGGCTTTGGATGGCGACATCGAGATTGCGGAATTGGGTCTCCATATTTCGGAAGGCCTTGTTGCAGATAGGGCATTTGTACGATGTCTTCTCATGTTCCGCATAGCACTTTCGGTGGATACTATGGCCACAAGGCATGAAAACGAGGGGCTTTGGCGAGGTGAACATATACTCGCCGCAGATGGGACAATTGCAATCCGTCGAACGCTCTATGCATTTATGGGACCCTAAGATGGAGATAGAAATGCAAGCGCAACACGTCTATCGGGTAGAAATTAGTTAAGAACAGTAGCGGCGGTGAGAGTCAGTTCGAGGGACTGGGTAGGACGTGATGACTGGACGATCCCGAGCGCCACAGGCCGATGAGAACAGCATACCTTGCAATGGAAAAAGTCTTTTCCAAGCCCTATACCACGCCTGCAGATGCCACAGTCATGACAATGGTAGATGTTCTTCAGTGGGTGGTCATCCCAGAACTTGCAAATATTGCAGTAGTAACGCGCTGCCGTTACTCCACAGTTGATACACACATCTGAAGCACGTTGTGGACAGGCGCACAACATGCAGAGCATGTTCTTAGTGTCCTTTCGGATTAGGGGATGGTCTTCTGCCGCGTCATGGCAGAACCGACAAGAGTACCATTTGTTGCACGTCGAGCATTGGGGCTTAACATTCCGCCGATAATGCTGACAACCTAAGACGCTCGTGGATACCTGACCGTCGATCACCGCGTATGTTGGCTTGACATCGTCGACCGTTAAAACAAACTTTTCGGATGAAGAAACTTCCCCTAATGGGTGCTGCCAGAACTTGAGAGCATCCAGAGGACCGAGAGCTAGCGACTGCTCCCAAGCCTCTCCGGCCGGGATTGTGGGAAGAATAGGCTCTCCGTCCGCGCCCTGACGTTGCGAGTTTCGATACCCCTCCATTAAAGCATCATGCATGAGCCTTGCTTTCTCACCCGACTCAGCCTCCATAGTCTGAATTTCAAGAAGTCGCCGGCGAAGGGCTCCCATGCCATCATCCTCCGGGAGAGACTCCTTGGGTGGCGTGAGCACCGGCGCCTGGGGTTCAGAAGCATGATCACGAGTGGGGGTTATCGGAGGCTCTGAATAAATCCACTGGCTTGGATCAGCTGCGTGAGCCGACTCCACACTCGTCGACTGCGTCGAGGACGTAGTAGGGCGAGGGGTGGAGGGCGAGTCTACGACGGCATGATCGTGGCGTTCTTCCTGGGAGACGGCTGTGCGAGGCGGCGTCGTCGCTGCATCGCCGTCTACGGTGGCCGGCTGCTCCGGGGCAGCTCGCGATATCTCGGAAAGTCGTCGGGCTTGTCGGAGGACGGGGTTAATGATGAAGTCTGACACGAGAGAGGACATTGAGAAGGGGGCCAGAAATTTGTTGCTTGTACGGCGATAGGGTTAAGAAGGCATGCAAGGAGAGCATTTGCAAGGAAGAATGACAATACAGGCGTAGTTGAGTATAACAGAAGGTCTGGAAAGAGGAGAGACGAGAGCAAAGATAATGAATATACACGCGAGGGCAGCAAGGGAGAACCGACGGGGAGGCGGGGAGGCGGGGAGAGGCGACGCTAGCTGTAGGGTTGCCGCCAGGTTGCACAGTAGAAGAGGATATAGTTTTGTGGCTTAATCCGACGGTCGGAATCGTCAAAGGATAGATAGTATCACGCAAAGGGAGAGTGGCAGCTGCTCTGGGTCAAGATTATTCTAAGAGAAAGCTTGGGGATGATGCCTTGTGTAAGGGTCTAACAGGGATGACCTAAGGCGAAACCGAGGATGGGACAGACAAAAGGAAACTTGAGATCAGTTCGTGGGGCTGTTGCAACATGAGCGTGGAGCGCGAGTGAGCAACAGAGCGCGTGAGCTTGATTTAGTGGCTGTGGGCTCGGCTTGTAGCGTGGCGGTACCCAAGAGTTAGGCCAGAATTGGCACAATCCCCAGAGATGGTCGTCCAAAGGCCAGCAGTCGTTTGACATGTGATCTCAGTACTATCCGTATTACGTTGTATTGGAAGTTGACCAGGGACGGAAGCAACGATCCAGTGGGTTGTTTGTGCATCATTTGGTAGTGCGGCCGAAGGCCAGCGAATGGGTCGCGAGGATTGATAAATATCAAGTGCCTATCAGGGAAACGTTTTTGGGCTATATCGTCGTCAGTTATCGGCATCTAGGACCCAAAAGCCCGGATAAGGAATCTAATATACGCCAAGGGATGTATCTGCATCTCCGATTTCGATGGTAAGATCGCGATCTCCCTGCCACGTCAAGCGCTGCTAACGCGACTCGTTTGTTGCTGACATACATAGCATAGCATGAAATCCGCAAGATACACTTACCACGAAAACGAGCAGAGATTGCAAGTATTTATTGGGCTAGTATGACAGAGCAATGGCCCTCTCCTATAAAGAGTTGGACCTAACCTGGGATCGATACCTGTTTTTAAAATGCTGCCAGGGGAACCCAATGCCGACGCCAGTTTGTTTGATTTTGCTTCTTATAGGATAGCACTAATAGAAAGAAGCATACAATGAGCGGAGAGCCAGCCTGGTCGAAAACCGGCAAGCTTGTCTAGAAAAGTGGACAGCACATAAGACATTGCCTTAGTAGATCCGCATTTTTCACAGGGCCGGCTATGCTAGTGACGCGTGCTTCCGGACACACTTGTGAGCCCTACTTTCCACTCGTGGTGTTGATGCCATCCCCGGCCCGCGAGATGTGCATGAGGTGTACTCCTCAGAGAGTTGGTGGGGACAAGCTCAAGACAGTGGACGCGCGAATTAAGTGCTGGCTCCGGAAACTGACTTCAAGTCTAAAACACCGAACTCGAGCTAACTGACACAGTAATGTCAAAATTTCCCCATCATTGGATCCGAAAACTCACACTGGCTGCCATTGTTTCGTCCAGTTAATCGTTTTGATTGTCAGGGACAAGAGGTCGGCCTAGCTTCATTAGGTGAGCTTTGGGCTGAAGCACCCTTGAAGTAATGCGGCATGCCTTGGCGAGCCGTCCTCGGTCGAACCACGACGGCGACGAGTGTAGTTTAAGTAGGTAGGGCAGGATGGTCCGCCGAATTAATGGGTTAAATGACTTCTATCCCAGAGGCAAGCCACTTGAAAAGTTTCAGTTCTTGTCACGCAATGTGCGCTCCACAAACGTCGTCAGCTCGCTAGTGTTCGCAAGTTGTCAAATAATATCAAAAAATAGGTCTAACATGGGTGGAACATTGCTCACCTGGAGCTATCAAGTCGCGCTTCGCAGGCAAAATGGCATATGTGGCATTAACGGTCCCTGGAATCAATGGTTCAATCAAATGGATGTAGGCCAGCCAGTAAAATCAGCCCAGGTCGTAATCTACAATGTTCCCTTCCGATTCCAATTCCAGGGGAAGCCCAGCTGGGAAACGCACAGCTGGCTGGCTGGTTTGTACCACACCTACTAGAAAAGCGGTAAGCTCGGCCTGAATCGAGTGAGCACAGCTGTACCCGTACATAGATACTCCGTGCGGTTCAGCTCTACTTGCTAGTACATTTCAATTTGCGTGGCTTCTCTGTGGGAACGAGGTACACGAGACTCCTACTCAATGTACTAGACCCACGCTGGTGTATCCGCGTTTACGGGCTCTATTCAGATATTCTTAGAACATGCCAAAAAATCACCCCCCATCGCCAAACCCTGAACCAAAGCCCAGAGGGAGCCTCGATCCCTTTTCCCCCTTCGATATCCACTCTTTTAGGTGGCACTTACTTCTTCACCATTCTCCTATCCTCGTCCTTCTCAGGCGTGGGCCCTTCTTTGTTCTTATTAATTGATGGAAAAGGAGCTTTTTGATGCCCGTTTGGTTGACATCGCGTAGTTAGCTCGCGTGTCTTTCGTTTGTTCTCCCAACTACATCCCTATTGAGTCCCTTGCGGCTCGTCCTATCCCTATTTTCCTAAGCTCCAGCTCCACGTTTCCTCTTGAACACCCCTCGCCGATCATCGACTGGGAGTCCTCGACATTGTCCTTTTTCACCGATACTATTTTAGTACTACTATCGGATACGAGCGATTAGTTCCACCCATTATTCAATTGAACGTCGTCCGAGACTTCGTTGATACTCATCGCCATCACCATGTCTGTTGACAAGGTCGTTGCCGCCTCCGGCGCTGACCTTGGAGATGGCTTGAGGAGGAGACCTGTACCTGGCACCCAAGTGGCCGTTACTACTCCCCAACCCGAAGACACCAAGAAGCTCGCTAAGAAGGTTGGTTGACCGCCGACAGCTCCACGCCGCGGACCATAAACTGACCCCTGATGGATAGGAGAAGTCCTTCTTGCAGACCCTCGACGAGTGGGAGGTCGTCATCGCTCCCATCCTCTTTACAGCTCTTGCCGCCTTCACTCGCCTATACAAGATTGGCATTAGCAATATCGTCACTTGGGACGAGGCTCAGTTAGTCGATGCCGTTCTCGCTATTGCTTTTGTGCTGTCCGCTAAGAGTACTATCTAGTTTCGGTAAATTCGGAAGTCACTATATCAAGCATGAGTATTACTTGTACGTGAATTCACCCTCTTCTTCAAGATGCCTGATAACAACCAGCGTGGGCGCACGATTAAACTGACACGAATTCCTTCTATTTAGCGATGTCCATCCTCCTCTCGGTAAAATGCTGGTCGGTCTCTCTGGTGTTCTTGCCGGCTACAACGGTTCATTCGAGTTCAAATCTGGCGAAAAGTACCCCGAAGATGTCAACTACGCCTTCATGCGCGCCTTTAACGCCTTCTTCGGTATTGTCTGCATCCCGATGGCGTACTACACCGCCCGAGAACTTCACTTTAAGCGCGCCACCGTGTGGTTGATCACCTTGATGGTTCTCTGCGAAAACTCGTATACCACCATCAGCCGATTCATCCTCCTCGATTCGATGCTCCTTTGTGGCACCTTTGCTACTGTCCTCTGTTGGTCGAAATTCCATAACCAGCGTAACAACAACTTTTCGTTGGAGTGGTTCTTCTGGCTTTTTATGACTGGTTTCAGCATTGGCTGTGTGTGCAGTGTCAAGCTCGTTGGCCTGTTTGTCACGGCTCTTGTCGGTCTCTACACCATTGAGGATCTCTGGAACAAGTTTGGTGATACCCGCATGCCTGTCGTAAGTATACTTTCCTTAAATCAATCCTGCACTGAACCCTTAGAGCGGTTAAGGGGGTAGCTAACATGCTCGGTGATTTAGACCACGCTCGGAGCTCATCTCTTTGCGCGCGTTGTGGGGTTAATCGTCGTTCCCTTCATTGTCTACCTCGTTTCGTTCTATCTTCACTTCGCCATTCTCGATCATACCGGTCCTGGTGATGCTCAGATGAGTTCTCTTTTCCAGGCTAACCTCAAGGGTACCGATGTTGGAAAGAACAGCCCTCTCGAGATAGCCTACGGCTCTCGAGCCACGATCAAGAACATGGGTTATGGCGGCGGTCTACTCCACTCCCACATCCAGACCTATCCCGATGGCTCCGGTCAGCAACAGGTTACCTGCTACCACCACAAGGATACCAACAACGACTGGTTCTTTTACCCCAACCGCAACGATGAACCCTATGATCCCGAGGCCGAGCCCCGATTCATTGGTGACGGTGATGTCATTCGCCTCCTCCACACTCAGACCGGTCGCAACCTTCACTCCCACGAGATCGCTGCTCCTATCACCAAGGGTGACCGAGAAGTTTCTTGCTATGGTAACGCCACTGTTGGCGATGCTAAGGACCACTGGAAAGTTGAGGTCGTCCGCGACGTTGCGTCCAGCGACCGTAGCCGAATTCGAACTTTGACCACTGCTTTCCGTCTTAGGCACGCCGTTCTCGGCTGCTACCTGCGTGCCGGAAACACCAACCTACCGCAGTGGGGTTTCAAGCAGATCGAAGTTACTTGCGCCAAGGAGAACAACCCCCGCGATTCCTACACCCACTGGAACGTCGAGGCACACTGGAATGACAAGCGTAAGTTTTTGAACCCAATTGCGTCTCGATGTCCGCTAACAGCTCATCTGCCCAGTCCCTCCTAGCGACCCTGGTGTGTACAAATCGCCCTTCTTTCACGATTTCATTCACCTCAACGTTGCGATGATGACCTCGAACAATGCTCTCGTTCCGGACCCCGACAAGCAGGACGACCTTGCCTCCAAATGGTGGCAGTGGCCCATTCTCCATGTCGGTCTTAGGATGTGCAGCTGGGACGACAAGGTCGTGAAATACTTCCTACTTGGCAACCCCCTCGTCTACTGGGGCTCTACCGCCAGCTTGGGTGTTTTCGGCCTTGTTATTGCCTGGTATCTTGTTCGCTGGCAGCGTGGCTACAAGGAGCTTAGCCTTAATGATATTGACCACATCCACTACTCGGGTATCTACCCGATTGTCGGTTGGGTCCTTCATTACCTCCCCTCTGCAGTCATGGCTCGCGTCACCTACGTCCACCACTATTACCCTGCCTTGTACTTTGCCGTTTTGAGTTTCGGTTTCCTTGTCGATTGGTTCGTGCGAGGCAAGAACAAGGGAGTGCAGTACGCGACTTTCGGTTTCCTGTACGCCCTCACCATTGGCCTTTATATCTACTTCATTCCCATTTGTTGGGGTATGACCGGCCCCAACCGGGACTATAAGTACATGAAGTGGTTCAACAACTGGCGCATCTCGGATTAAGAAGGTCTGCCTAGTTGGAGGAAGGCTAACAGGCGGGTCGGGCTTCCTCGGCAATATAAGCCAAGGAGATAGACGCATTTAGAACGATGTTACAGGCTTTTAATGGAATGAGCTGATGAGACTTGGAGGTCTTTCATAACATGTCCTTGGATCTTTGGAAACGTGGCACCTTGGACAACCCATCCTCACGACACCGATTGTCGTTTGTTTCCGCCATGCTTTCCCCCCTCTCTCTCCATCCCTCTCTCGCTCACACTCTCTCCCCCCTCATATTTTGTACGTTTAGGTATACAGGCGTGGAACTGGGAGGGGTACGGACTCTGTTGCGGGTTTCTTTTTTTTGTTTCTTCTCTCATATGCTCATATTCTCTCTCTCATTTTCTTGTAACCCCATTTTTTCACACTCTGTACTATGTTTGTGTCGTGGAGGACAAAAAAGGAGGTAGAAGGAGTCTTGGACCTGCCGAAAAGAAAAAGAACAGTACGCCGCCGGGAGCGTTGGAGAAAATCCCGAGTCATAATGCAAGATGAATGTCATTTCCTACGGATGAAAGTCGCCGTTGGACCCCTCTACGTGCCATTGATGTTTCGTTAATCTGAGGAATGTGGGGGAGGAGACCCTATGCGGTTATTACACGAACCCTATTGTACAGAATCGCCATCTTCTAACATGACACCGAGAGGGTATAAGCTAGGTACACCATCGTGTAACCAGTGGGCTTGACTCCCTGCAATGCCAAGGGGATGAAGACACTAGTTGTGAAGAATATGTGGGTATCGACAGCCCGAGGGAGATTCAATTCGAGACCATCTGCCTCCCCTTCGAGACCCGTGCACGACACCAGCCAGTCATTAGCCATTATGGTCGGTAGTAGATATGCGCAGTATTGCAGATTCATAAATAGACAAGAAGAAAGGGGGATACTTCATCAACACGAAGCCCAACGCCCACGACCGTCGGCCTTAACAGCAACCAGAGCTCTGGGGCGGCCCCTTCAGCGCAACGCTCCTGCTTCCACCGGCGCTAGGGCCTTTGACGCCGGACCTCCGGTCGTTCAAGTCGTATTTTCCAGCCTGGATATTCTGGTATATCCTCTCGGCGACCCTCATGAAGGCGTTCTCGACGTTCTCGCCGCTCTTAGCGCTCGTCTCGACATATTCAAGGACGCCGTTCCTCCTCGCCCACTCTTCGGCCTCTTCGCGCGTGACCTCTCGTTTGTTCTCGCCGTCAGCGCTGCCAATGGTTAGATCGGCCTTGTTCCCAACTAGCACAACGACGATGTCGGATTCCGCGATCTGACGGAGGTCATTAAGCCAGTCGGTGACGTGAAGGAAAGTCTGCTTCCGACAGAGATCGAAGACGAGGAGAGCGCCCGATGCGCCGCGGAAGTAGGAGCGGGTGACGGACTTGTAGGTTTCCTGGCCAGCGGTATCCCAAAGGGAGAGCTTCATATGCTTCTGGGGCCCGGTGGCAGCGGGGCGTGGGGGATTCCGCGGGGGTTCGGGAAGGCCGCCACTGGAGGCCGGAGGGGTGGTGGTGGAGGAAGCTTCGTCTGTCGTCGAGGAAGCGTCTTGGGAGGACTGCACGCCAGCGAGGAGGGACGGGGGAGCGTGTGGCGTGTGAGGGGGGCCGACGGGGACGATGCGGGAGCCGAACTCGACGCCAATGGTGACGTCGTGGTGGGGGGAGAAGCGGCCTTCGCAGAGGCGGATGGTGAGGCTGGATTTACCGCATCCTGAGTCTCCTATGCATACGAGCTTGGCGATGTAGTCCCAGGGCGGAGAGGACATGGGGGGTATAGAGTCGCGAGGAGGAGCGGCTGTCGTTGGGATGGGAAGAGAGCTATAGATGGCGGAAGAAGGTATCGCGTGATCTAGATGACGGTAACCACGAGCAAGGCTCTCGGAAGAATTGATGGATGCTAACGTAAAGAGAGTAGTCTCTAGAGGAGAATAAAAAAGAGTCCTGGGAGGTTGGATTCCACGAATGGTTCAGAAGTTCTTGGGATGGAAGAAGCAGCACGACGACCCGAAGTATGAGGAAAGTCGGGGTGGTCTAAGAGGGTGGTGGGTACCTGACGTTGGCAGGGGGGTAGCAGTGCAGGTGGCAGCTGGAGATTTGGCACGTTCCGGTTCCTGCTTGCAGGGCGGTTTTGGGGCGTCTACTTGTAAACTAGTTATGGGAAGCTGCTAGCTGTTGCCGCAATTAGGCCGGTCATAAAGAAGGTCAGGTAGTGGCAAAATACGGAATTCGCCAGAGAAGAGATGACTTGGAGATCAGCTTATCGGGTTTCTGGGGCGGGCGGTGTCATGAGTACTCGACAGATGGATTTTGCTGCAGCTTCTTCTAGTAGGAGGATGAGCGAGTGCTAAGAGATCCTCGTTTCTTGAGGATCCGGATAGCTATCCCTAGTATTGATTTATCTTTTCAAAATTTGGCCGGCAGCCAAACCAAGCAATGCCTTGATATCGAACAGCCTAGAAAGCTATCAATTGATCAGGTAAACTTGGCTCTTAACGTCATCACTATGGGTGGCTAAAGCGCCGGAGGTTTGTCGGGAATACCACCCACCGCCCAAAGCTGCCGAAAGCCAGCGAGAAGCGGAGCTGAATATGGGCCCAACAGTGTGCAATCATTTGTGCTATGAAATTAGTGCTTGGTCTGTGTCAACGAGGCATAATAGTCATCATTCACATGATGATGTACAGGTAAGTGCCTACTAGGTAGAGGTTGGTTTCTCGTGCACCGTCCACATTGCATGGTCCTTGCAAGATGTCAGGCAGCTGCATGTGGTGATTTTTGTTCTTCTCTTCTTCAGAATCCAGAAGCTACCTCGTTCTTTCCCCGTCTTTCTCATCTAAACAATCCTGCTCAGAAAAACAACAAATACGCATCGACAGTCAACAATCGCGCCTCCGTAAGGAAAATCAACATCCTTCCTGTGATGCTTGCATTGTGCCCATCTTCCGAATCGTGACCCGATTTGTTTCTACAACGCTAGTCACCTGGCCTCCGGATTCCAGCCCACCGTGTTTTGGGTCGCCCGTTCTACCTCTGATTCCTTGGGAGAGCCAACACCGCCTGTGGCCTGGCCGTCACCCGCTCCCACCCCGATTTACCCACTCCCACTATTGCTCCCACTCTCGTCCTGCGACTGGCACCCGCACACCCCCCACCTTTTCGTCGGTAGCCCCAACGTCCGGTGTTAGGCGGGAGTCCAGAATAACTGGATGATCCTCACGTCGGCGTGACCACCAAATCCACCCCCATTTCTACTCGACCGACTGACATGCGCTCACCTTCCCGTTCCTATTGTCACTAGGGAGGAAGAGGGAAAAGAAAAAGAAAAAAATTAACGAAGCGTTTCCCGCTTCCACCTTCAGATATTGGTCTCCTTTTCCCCAAATATCTTGGTAATCCGGGGGGCTTGTGGAAATATCTGAAGGAGGAGCCTTATCATCCCACCAACAGTACGACATGTTTTCGGAATGTGAGTAACCTCTTGAGATGCCTAACCCCTCCGCCGCCCTCGCAGTGGCAGCCTCCTCCCAAGGCCATCATCAAAGACAGAATCATAGCAGTTAGTACAGATGTTGACCCGTCTACTCTCTAGACGCATCCAAGTTCCTTTCGCAGTCCCAGTCGCGCCTCTCCAATTTTGGACAAGCAGATAACGACAACGCCTCTTCCCGATATGTCCCCGACCGCTCCTCTCGACCAGCCCGCGGCCTGAACCGCTCATATTTCGGAAGGACTTACGGAAACCCTTATCAGCAGGGTAGCAACTCGCGCTTCGGCCATGCCTTTAGGTCAGGCATATCGCCGGCTCAAGATGCGCCCCTCTTTGCCAGCACTAGGGACGAGTTCCGGGAAGAGGATGAAGAGGAGGAGCGCGATAGGGAAGCAGCGGATCTATATGCCCTCCAGCGATCCCGTCGGGTAGCGGCAGCCAGCAAACTAGCTGAGAGCGTCGGATCTGAGAATGAGGCTAGCAATGCGTCTCTCGACAGGAGTACCGAAGGCCCCTCAGAATACCAAACCCAGGGGTTTAGAAGGGGCCTCCGAAGCAGCTGGAACGGCGGCAGGAGCAGTCATATGAACAGTTCTAGGGTGAGACCCTCGACGAATATACCCAGGATAACCCACGAAGATGCGGATTCAGACGACACCGGCGAGAGTGGTAAGGGTAGGCTCGTGGATATTGGCTTAGAATCACAGATGGAGGATGACGATCCCCCGGCGTCCCTTATTGGCGATACTCTCGATAATCCTAGCACCCCCCCACCTTTCCAGCAATTCCAGCCCCGTTCAGACCGGAAATTCGTGCGCCGAGAGTCTACTATAGAAAGTGAAATTGACGAGTCTAGGAGAGCGAGCTTAGAGGACGATGGAAATGCGGCGTTGGCACTGGCCTCGTCCGAGGGCGAGTTGTTCCGATACGACTCCTTCTTCGCCTGGGCATACCTAATCCTGCTTGCGAGTCTACTCTCTACGTACGTCCTCGTTTGGCTACACACTGAAGCTCCCGACAGGAAACGGCCGATTGGTGATACCATCTACTCGACCTTGCACGGGTCGTTTTACATGTTGGCCGTCGATACCTTAGTGGCCGTGATGGTGGCGCTACTCTGGCTCGCAGCCCTGAGGTCGTTTGTCAAGCCCCTCGTGTCCCTTATTCTCGTCGCCGTACCCGTAATCATGTTCTCCTTCTTCCTTTATCCTTTCATCTCAAGCTACAAGGGCACGACGCATGGCGCCAGTTTTCAGGACCGTGTGATGCGGTGGGCTGCGATAGTTCCGTTAATCGCTTCGGGAACTTGGGTGTACTGTGTTATCAAAGGCCGCCATTCGATCCGGCAAGCGGTCGATATTTTGGACTTTTCAAGCCGCATTTTGGCGGCCAACTCAGCCTTGGTCGTCGTCGGAGTCGGGTCCCTCTTTGCGGTGGTCGCGTGGACTTGGGTATGGCTCGGCATGTTCTCCCGAGTATTCTTGGGCGGGCACATGTCGAAAAACCTTGCGAGGTACGTCATCAGCCTTTCGAGCTGGTGGCTCGGAGCGTGGTTCGTCTTCATGTATATGTGGACGATATCGGTGGTGACCGAAGTCCACAGAGCGACCACTGCAGCAACGGTCTCGCAATGGTACTTTCACCGCAACGCGGTGCCGGCGCCGACGTCACAGGAAATCGTCACTGCGGCCTTCACGCACGCTACAACTACTGTCTTTGGTAGCATATGCCAGTCTACGCTCCTGGCACGGCTGGTCAGACTACCACTCCTCATCCTTCCCTCACGCATCTCATACATAGTCCAGCGCATCGCCAACAGCTTTGTGCCGACGCCGGTCGTGGCTCTTACTAACCCCCTTACCATCACATACTGCGCCATCCACTCCCAAAATCTCGCAGCCGCGGCGAGGGGCCTAAGTCAGATGGAGTTCTTGTCGCCGCAGACGCCGACGGCAACACTTACGCCTCGCGTATTCGACTCACGTGCGGAGACGACCAACGGTCTCCTGCCGTACCGGCTCGCAAAACTCGTGCTCTACGCCAGCCGATTCATCCTCGCGACGGCCATGGGTTTTGCGGGGTGGGTGCTGACAGCTAAGAAGCTCGAGGTTACACTCCCCGACGGCGTGGGCATCCGAGGGTCCGCATACGCGTATGTGGTCGGCATAGTGGCCAGCTTCATCGGATATTCGGTTATGGGATCGATGGAAAGCATACTCAGCGGCATCGTCGACGCCGTGGTCATCTGCTACGGCAGCGAGCGCCGGATGGGCAGCGGAGCAGGCACGTACTGCATGGAGGCAGCATACCTGTTTGGGGAGAAGCGGAGGCAACGCCGCTCAGAGGACTATGTCTAGAGCGGGCTGTTGAACTTGGTATCAATCGGCTATCTACTATTATTTCTTTACGCAGAGGCGTCATAGGCGTTATCAAGCCAAGCCTGGCTCGTTCAGTTTTTCTTTCGCTTTCGTTTGACCTTTTACAGATTTAGTTAACAATCCTGATAGCTTAAATAGTTTCCCCTTGGGAAAGACATGGCATAGGGAATATGCATAGAATGTGGGGGTTCCTTTAGATGGCTTCCTGGGGAAATTTAGAGCATATGATGAGCTTTTTTTTGAGACCTTGGAAGGTAACAATCATCAAATCACGACACACAAGTCGCCCCATCATCTGATGTGGTGCGAATGTGATTTCCATATATATATCTATATATATCGGCCGAGCAATGCACCTGCCCCTCGGCCGGCGTATTCCCCGATAACCTTGACACCTCAAGCTCACTCGCGCCCACTTGAGATGCACTTGAGATGGTGGCCTCGTCTCTGGGAGCTCTAGACGAATACTACCTAGAGACTGGATAGGTGGGGGTGATCTAAGGGATCAATGGTCCTGTAGCAGCCATGGCAGTGAAGGGATTGGTAGCCTAGCTTGCCTAGGAACTAGTCGCGAAGCCAAGACCCGATCGTTGCCGGAGCGCAGGAAGTAACAATAGAGTGTACAGGTTGACTTGGTCGCAGGCACCAGCAGTCAAATACGGCGGTCTGAGCGGGGGCTGCACCGGGGATATGTAGATAAATTTGATTTCACGCTACCGCCCCCAAACGGCCAAGCGGGAGAGTCACAAGGAGCTGGGGTGTGAGGCGAAGGGGCGCTGACGACAGCGGGGGCAAATGCCCCCGAAAAAAGAAGGGGACTCTCTCTTTATTTATCCTTGTCCCCATCGAGCATTTCGAGCGGGCAGTGCAGGCAGCGTGTTGGCTACTAGTGCTCAAAGTAAAAGCCAGCGATGACGAAAACGATTTCCAGGTTGACAAATTTGTTTGGCGCTCTCCGTTCGACGTCTCGAATAGCCAGGTGTTTCTAGAAACGCCACAATGGGTTTTCCCTGTGTGGTTTGCGTGTGGTCATGGCCTGGCCGGGTCTGGTTTCGTTGCTGGCTGAGCCCCATGTGGCCGTGTGGTGGGATTGGCCTGGCCAGCTGTGCGACGCTGGCTACGAGGTTTATCCGCTGTTCTTTGGCGTTCGGATTCTAAATTCCGGGAGGGAGCACGGCCGCGCGTTTTTCTTTTTTTTTTTTTTTTTTTGGTTTGGAGGGGAAGAGGGGTTTTGGGTCACCGAAAGGAGAAACCGCGGGATTCTATTATGCCTACTAGTCCTATCGTGGTGATATCTGAGGGAGGGAAGGAACATTGAACGGAGCTTGACAGAAAGGGAGCCAGAACAGAACCTTAGCAATAACGCAGTACCTTGGTATAAGTTACTTATTAGTACACGGTTCAAATATAGTACTCAGTACTCGACATGGAGGGGTTATATAATGGCTCCATGTCACCGTCATGCTTGGTGCCTGTAACAGTTTCGACACCTTTGCCAAGTGCGGGACCTGGTGTTAGCTTTCCTCTTTCCCTTTCCGCCACCTCTCGGTATTTACGAGAAAAGAACATACAAGTTTTCCATCTCTTTTGGATTTTCTTTCGATTCTTCCCGTTGATATACCTCCGAAATCACGCATTCGTGAGACCACAACGAGAAGCGGTTCGGAAGCTAACCCCACTTACATCATCTGATTGAAACGACAGCGCAACAACTTGCCGAAGCATCAACGAGTCTACACAGCGGAAAAAAAAGAAAAAAAGGAAAGGCTTTGAAACATGTCTGACTTTGCTCCCCCTCCCGGTCCGCCGCCGCCCAAGGCGCCAGAGGTCCCTCCCGGCTGGACGGCGCAGTGGAACGAGCAATACAAAGAATGGTGAGAAGAATCCCCGCGCCGTCGCACCCGCGCTGGCGATGCGCTTCCTCTTCCCCTCCCCCCAAAACGAAATGGTCCCGGGAATTCCGTCCCCGGTCGCAAAACCCGGCGAAACAAGACATCGCAAACCCCAAACTAGCAAACCAATTCCCTAACAAAGAGACCCAACAGGTTCTACGTAAACCTCCACACCAAGCAGTCACAATGGGAAAAGCCCACCGCGCCCGCTCTCCCCGCCGAGACGCGACCCCCTGCCGATGCCCCCCCCGGCTACACCCCGCCGACTGACGGTTCCGCCGCCCCCACCGACACCAAGATCAACCCCTATTTCCAGGACGACGCCGGCAAGACGGCCGGCGGCTCGTCCAAGCAGAACCAAGAGGAGGAGGACGCGAGGTTAGCGCGCGAGCTGCAAGAGCAGGAGGATGCCAGGGCCAGGGGCCAGGCCGCTTACGGCAGCCCCGCCCCGGCACAGCAGTCGTATCTCCAGCAGGCAGTCCCCGGCGGCCAGTACGGCGGCTCGCCCGGTCCTTATCAGCAGGAGGACCAATCGCGCGGGAAGGGCAAGGGCGGGTTCCTGGGTAAGCTGCTCGGGAAGGCGACCAAGGCTTCAGGGTCGCATGGCGGATATGGCTCGCCCGCGCCCCAATACGGCGGCTACGGGGCCCCTCCCGGTGGCGGGTACCCTCCCCAGCAGGGCTATGGTGGATACCCTCAGCAAGGTCATTACGGCCCTCCGCAGGGGTACGGATACGGTCCCCAGCCCCCCTATGGCGGGCCTGCGCCCTACGGCCAGCATGGGTATCCCCCGCAGCAGCACGGCGGTAGGAAGGGCGGCTCCGGTATGGGCGGCATGGCGGCTGGCGCGGCGCTTGGTGTTGGTGCCGGTGTGCTCGGTGGCGCCCTCGTTGCCGATGCGGTGAACGACGCCCAGCACGACGCGTACATGGATGGTTACCGTAAGTTGCATTCCTACATATGAAAAAATCTTCCCTGCTTCCACGGGACGGTGTGCTAACCTTTGTCGACAGAGGATGGACAGGATGGTGACTTTGGCGGCGGCGATGACTTTGGTGGAGACTTTTAAGGGTATATAGGGATCGGATTGGATGGGAGTGGTTTCATGAGATGATGCATCGATCTGTACGCGTTTTGTTTTCTACGTTACGTCATGTTGGCCATCTTGCGAGAAACCATGGTAATGCGAAGTTGATATGTTGAATGTTAGAAAAGCCTTAGGCTATATATTCTACACCTCGGACTTGCTAGTTAGTGCCTGTGGTAAACACCAATCTTCTCCTTCTGTTTCGGTTCTCGATCCTATTCCCATTTCTCACTGCTGAGCCTGACTATAAGAACCAATTGATCTCCTGCCTTCCTTGAGCCCAAAACTCTGTAGCAGCGGAGCAAGTGGTGACGGAGACACTAGATATAGTAATCACTAGATGTTATTTCTCAAGAGAGCACATTACGACCTCGTATGATACAAATCCACCACCTTGTCCTCCTCTCCGCATCTTCCACACAAGATCGGCAGTCTAGATCCAGATCCAACCTCGTCCATCTCACACCAAGAGATCACCCCTATCTCCTAACAGCGCCATTGTCGCCGCCCCTGCCATTCCCCTCCTTCTTGTTCGAGCCCGCAAGGTACGCCGCCATGTCAAAATTGCCCATTGGGTTGGCGCCGCTCGCCTGTCCGGAAAGGAGGCCGTTCATGGGGTTGGTCTTCTGCCTCTCCTCGAACTCGGCCTTCATCTCCGGATCCACTAACCGCAGTTGTCAGTAAGGCCCTGTTTCCAAAATGGTGGTTTGTTGGGGGGTGGGGGGGGGGGGGGGTTGAAAAACAGCCACGTACTGTTGTCGATGAGGTAGGGCATTCCAACGAAAAGACCCATGCTCACCAACCCCATCAAAATCATGGGATTCTTCAAAATGCTAAAGATCGAGACTGCAAATATCCATCGTTAGCGCTCGTGCTCCTCACAGACTTCCCCGCCCCCAACATGCCCAGGATCACCATCCCCCTCTGTCAAACGAGAGAGAGAGAGAGAGAGAAAGACTCACATTTTTGCCTCTCCACAAAATACCCCTTCCCCCCAATGACCCTAACCTCAACCCTTCCCCCCTCCCTCGCAACAACCTCCCCCTTATTTCCCCACTCGTTGCCCCTATACGTCTCCCAAGCCTCCACCACGACCGGCGCGCCTTCCCCCTCGCCCTCCGCAACATCCACCCGCACCGGCGCGAACGCGTACGTGCTGCAGTGCACGTCCCCAAGGTATGACCCCTCCGACACGTTGCGGAACACAAACTCGCCCGACGGCGTCAGCTGCGCAGAGTACTTGGACCCCAGCGTGCTCAGCGTCGCGTGCGTGCTCGCCGGCAGACTCGACTGACCCGCCCCGTTGTTGGCCAGGTGTGGAGACGGCCCGATGTAGAGCGTGACGGTTGCGGCCGAGGCGAGCGGCAGGAGGAGGGCTGTGAGGCCCGAGAGGGAGAGGCTGCGCATGGTGATTTTTTTTTTTATGTATTCCTTTTTCTTATGGTTTCCCTGCTTTTTTATACTTCTCGAAAGCGGTGGGAAAGTTGAATGTTATTCGTCCGGTTATTTCGTGGGGTTTCGGCGTATGAGGCGGACGGGTGGGTGGTGATGTGGTTGGTGATGGCGTTCTTCGCCGAGTTTCCTGCCTGTCCGTGATGGTGGTTTGAGGTTGATTTTCGACATTGGGAGCTATGCTGTCATCCATTGCTGACTGAGCCAGCCAATGTTCTGAGCTTTGGGTAAAACGCACTAACAATTTTTGTACCAAAGTACCCAACACTCTGCGGCTGTAAGCTTACGCATCACTTATGTCCGACATCCGTCTACTCGGTAATACAGCACTCAAGTTGTTCATAGCAGTTTCAACACTTGCAATGGTTGTCCTAGGCGCCAAAGATACAAGTGGTTTCACGGGGTATATATTAACTGGGGATTTCTTTTCAAGTAAAATACAACTCCACGCGCCAACATGTCCCATACCAATCAGAGCCAATCAGAGCTCATAACATTTTCAACCCTTACTCGGCCTTGGGGACGACAACGTCAGCCTTGGCGGCTTCAGTGGACTGAGAGTTAGCCTTGAAAGACTGCTCAAAGTCGGCAATGATATCGTCAATGTGTTCGGTGCCGACAGAGATTCGGATGAGGTCCTCAGTGGCACCAGAAGCCACCTTCTCCTCGTCAGAGAGCTGCTCGTGGGTCGTGCTCCAAGGGCTGGAAAAATCAGATTAGCATGAGCGGTTTGGTTTGACGTCGACGTTGCTTGCGGGGCATAACTTACTGGATAGCAAGAGTCTTAGAGTCGCCAACATTGGCAAGGTTAGAAATGAGCTTGAAGCCGTCGACAATCTTGCTGCCGGCCTCACCACCGCCCTTGACGCCGAAGCTGAGCATACCGCCGAAACCGCGCTTGAGGTACTTCTTGGCGTTCTCATGGGAGGGGTGGCTCTCAAGACCGGGGTAAGAGACCCAAGAGACGTAGGGGCTCTTCTCGAGCCACTGGGCAAGAGTAAGAGCGTTCTGAGCGTGGCGCTCGGCCCTCAGGCTGAGGGTCTCGAGACCGAGGATGAGCTGCTGGGCAGCGAAGGGGCTGAGGCAGGCACCGAGATCACGGAGGATCTCGACACGAGCGCGGATGATGTAAGTGATGGGGCCGAAGGTCTCCCAGAACTTCAGGCCGTGGTAGCCCTCGGCGGGCTCAATGAACTGAGGAAAGCGAGCGGCGTGCTTGCCCCAGTCGAACTTGCCGCTGTCGACAATAACACCACCAATGGTGGTTCCGTGGCCACCGATCCACTTGGTAGCAGAGTGAACGACGATGTCGGCACCCTGCTCGATGGGTCGGACGAAGTAGCCGCCGGCCCCGAAAGTGTTGTCGACCTAGAGTAGGCCGGGTTAGCCGATTTGTATGCACACAGAAGGAATTGAGAGTATCTTCTTTTATCCTTCTTATTCTCTCAGATATTTACTTACGACGAGGGGGACGCCATGTTCGTGGGCGACCTTGGCAATAGCCTCAATATCAGGAACGTTGTACCTAGGGTTGCCAATGCTCTCAACGTAGACGGCCTTGGTCTTGTCGTCGATGGCGGCGGCAATGTCCTCGGGCTTGTCGCCGTTGACGAACTTGGTCTGGATCCCGAGGCGGGGAAAGAAGACCTTGAACTGGTTGTAGGTGCCACCGTAGAGGTTGGAGGTTGAGACAATGTTGTCACCGGCGTGAGCGAGGGTGTTGATGGCGATGAACTGGGCAGCTTGACCCGACGAGGTGGCAAGGGCGGCGACACCACCCTCGAGAGCAGCAATCCTCTTCTCGAAAACATCGACAGTGGGCTGTAGAACGAAATGATGTTAACTCGGGACCTACTGCGGCATCTTGTTTACCTCCCAGCCAGGCCGACTGAAGATCACATACGTTCATGATACGGCTGTAGATGTTGCCAAACTCCTTGAGGCCGAAAAGCCTGGCGCCGTGGGCGGAGTCATTGAAAACATAAGACTAAAGCGCAGAACAGAGAAGTTACCAGTTAGCCAAGTTCCTTCCTCAAACTCTCAGTTGATGTCAGTAGAAGGTATCAAGGCGTAACTTACAGTGGTCGCGTAAATGGGAACGGCGCGAGAGTTGGTGGCCGGGTCTGGCTCCTGGCTGTGCGGTTGTTAGCGACGTCTTCTCATAGATGCCCCTCGATTGCGCGGCGCTCCACGCCGTGAGCTTCGAGGCGGGGTAGGAAAGATGAGACGGGCCACATACCCAGCATGGAGCTGGAGGGTCTCGAATCGCTGAGGCTGCTCAGACATTGTGGACGAAGTTGGAGTTACAAAAAGCTTAAAATAATGTGTCCGATGGTCCTCGTGAGAGGCTTCTCAACGCTTAATCAAGTCAAAAGACAACGGCGACAACAGTAAATATGCAGCGCAGGACACGAGATGCTGAAGTAATAAGCTAGGGAACGATAACAGTGAGGGAAGCGAACGGGGATGACGTATCGAGGGAGACCGTCGTAGAGGACCCTTTATATATCAGTAGATACCAATGCCAGGACCGTCTTTAAGCTAACCAAAACTCTCGACAACCCGAGGCCCCATTGGGTCAATGAGCCCCTCCCACGCAAGAAGAAATGAGAAAAAAAATTCAGCTGCTTTTCCTAGTGTGTATTATGCTGCTATCCCCCCGTTTCCTTCGTGACTAGGTTGCCGACACATTGTTGAACCAAGCTCTTGCAAGCCACAAGGCCGATTTAGGAACCAGTGTGGGGTAAGAAGCGAGCACGCAATCGCGAGTAGCGCCGTTTTCAACAGCTTAGACACGTCCCATTCGCGGGGTGCAAGCTGGGAGGTGTCTTGTCGATGAGGGGCAGTGTCGACCTGCACTTGGGGGCATGCACATCCTTCCGTTCAAGACACAGGACTACTATAATAGTACCTAATCGCGTTGCCCAGGCCCGGGTAGTCAGGAGAAACAGCCCCCTTCTCCCATCCTCAGAGCGTTAAGACGAAGCACTTCTGCTTCCTAGCGCTCAACACAAGCTCTTGTGTGGTGATCCACCCGGACCTGCGATGGCTCTACGCTAATGGAGGCTCAAAGTGGCTGGCGTGGGCTGGTCCTGGCGCCCTTGCTCCCCATATTTCCTATGGAGACGGGGGGGCTAATTGGGAACGATCGTCTCGTTCGACGTCTTGTGTGCAATGGGCCGAAAATGGCGCCAGAGGCAGGGGGATTGGGTTGCGTCTTTTTGCCCAGTGGCCGCGTGGGGGAGAGGAAACGAGCTTGGTCAAGCGTCGGAACCATTGAACACGGAATCATTCAATGAAGATGGTGGGTATGGGCGACATGGGGTGCTGGGGTGCTAAGCCTGCGAGCTGAAGGGTTTGGCAAGAAAGATTATGTGATCGGGGACAGGGAATCGACAAAGGACCCGAGAGGGTTGAAATCTCAAGCAGCCACTAAAAAGGGCGCGAATTGACAACAAGGAACTTTGGACGGGCAACTGGAAGATTTGGATGCAACAGAACAAGGTCGAGGGTAACTTAGCGCCGATGACAATCACATTCTATGTCTTTATTCCGACTAAGGGGGAATGGAGGGGTAATTCTCAGGGCTCACCGGATTTCGGTCTCGCCTTGATGGCAGCTTCATCTGGTGGGGTGATTTATGGACCCGCCCTGATTGCCTCATCTGGGCCTTTGAGAATTTCGGGGAGCTGAGCTGACGCTTACGAGCGCACCTTCCTTCTTTCTCGAAATAGAAAGAAAGATTATACATGGAAGGCAATCCGTAGGGAAGGGGCAACGAACAATCGAAGCTCTCCATTCCCACTTATACCCAACTCATTCTGCAGACTTGGGACTGGCTGGCCAATGTCGAATGCCAGCTGAGCCACCATCCTACATCGCAACTGCTTCCCACTTCATATCACCGAGTGGAAGGATATAAATAAATGTGGGATATATCGGACACTATGAAACTTGAATAAACAATATGCGCCGCCTAGATTCCCGAGATAGTATACTTGGTCTGTTTAGTTCTAAATCATCAACCCGGCCCCCGGTTGCTCCCACCTTCGTGAATCCATTACAATCAAAATGGGTTCGATCCCACTTCCCCCACAAATGATCCCGGACATGCCCAAATTGCTCATGCGCCTCCCGCCTGCAGAATCGGAGATCAAAGGGGAAAACGGGGAAAAAAAATAAGGAAGTCCAGATCTTCTAGACCGAGAAGAATAAGTGGTCGTCGGAATGCCCTGCAAACCATGGTTCGGCGAGAGGACCGAGAGGATCCCCTCCTCGGCATGAAGGAAAAAAAAAAGAAACCTCGCACACTCTGAATATATTTCTCTAAACACCTTCCCTCTCCCCTTTCATTGTAGTGCAATGCGTCTTTCCTCTACGCCTGAGACATGGCAGGGCGGCTCGCGGAGGGCCTGCGGAAGCCGTGGGTGAAGATCTGGCTGGCCAGGAGGACGGTGGTTCCGATCCAGCAAGGCACAGCGAGACCGGCGAAAACTGGGGCCGCCTTGGCCGCTCCGCAGATGAGGCCCACGCACATTTCGAGGCGGGCGACGAAGTGGGCGGAAGCGCCGCATCCGGCGAGGAAGAAGATGACGGTGGAGGCCTCGAAGAAAAGCGAGGGGATGGGGTGGGAAGCTACATTATCAAGAACAAACGTGTTAGTCGGCGAATTCCACACTTCCGAATAGAGCGCCACAGTTGAGGCGCCCAGACGGAAGAGTTTCTCGGTATCCCAGGTAAAGGTAAAAAGACAAAAGAAAGAAAGAAAGAAAGAGAGAAAGCTTACCGCTGGGAGCAATGCGTGGGATCGCTTCGAGATAGAAGAGGGAGATGAAGGCATAGATGGGGACCGCAACCAGGATGTTGAAGGCTGCGGGCGACGCCTTGCCGGAGTTCATGTTGAACCAGTGGACGACTAGCACTCACGTCGTGTTAGCAAACTTGGATCTCTTAGATCGAGGGAGACACAGCCTATTTCCAGCAGTTTCTCTGTCGGCTTCGGCCCTAGACTTGTTTCCATCGCCTTCTACTACAGCAGTCCACCAAGGGCACCACTTACCAGCAACAGCAGTTACCAGCGTGGCCAGCGCAGTGATGAGCTGGACCAAGCGTAGAGTGAGAACGACGGCCCTCATTTTTGAAAGGTAAAAATCGTAAGCTCGTAAATATCAGGGTATTCGCTTCAGAAGAGAGTGATGAGTTTCAACTCGGACGGAGGTAGTGATCGATAGTGAGTTCGGATGTTCTTCGTATCGTTGGGACTAGCAACTAGCGTATATAAGTCGGGACTCGGCCAGGGCGATATCGCGAGAAAGGAAAGGAGAGGTGTATATAAGAGACGAAAAAAGGAAGGGACTGTGTAAGTTTGGAAGGACAGGGGGAAGGGAGAAAAAAGAAAGACGAGAATCAAAGGTAGTTAAAGGACAGGATCAGAGAAACGGGATGGAAACGTTTTGTTCGGAACGTGGATCTGCAGCCCCGGAGCCCTCTTGGGTGAAATCTCGGCTGTGAAGGGAAAAAAAAAAAAAAAGGAAGCTGGGAAACCAAATAAACGACAATATCCCACAAAGGAGAAGGGGCTGCAAGGAAGAAGAAGGAAAAGGGGGGACAAGACCATGTAAAGAGAGAGTAAAGCCCTCTCTTTCTCTCCTCGATTCAAACAGGTTCAGCTTGTCTACTCGACGTGAAAATCATTCCCAAAGCCTCCTCAGCTTCATTGTCCCCCATCTCCAAAAGGTACATTGAGCTCCCAGCGAAATCCCTATGCGAAGCGCGGTATCGGGTCACGATGAGATCGCATGACGTTCTGAAATCGTCCTGAAACGATGTGACCAGGGATGTCGGTTATGCAACACACACCAGTTCCAGCGCCGGCGAGCCGCAACCTCTGCGTCTCCTCTCCCCCTTCAAATCTTCCATCGCCTGGCCAGGAACAGGCTATTATTACTGGAAACCCGCATATACATTAGCGAGTGTCCTTGCCGAGCGAGCCCTACATACGGATAGTAGGGACCAGCATCCATGTTCTTCTTCTCTTTAGAGTTTCTACCACAGAGGAACGAGCCTGCTGGGGGTCGCCGCGCGGGAACGCAAGAATCCGGTACCAGAGTAATGCAACCATGCTCATACATCATCTCCTAATACATGGATTCCTTGCCTTTCCTCGCCTCTATTCCCAAGACCCGAAAAGAGCAAAAAAGAAGAGACGTAAGGTACGGCGGCAGCTTGGCGAGAATGATTGGCTGGAATTGATAGAATGTGCCTATTTCGTTTATCTGCTGGGTGAAATTGAAGGAGGTTCTCGAGTGTGGCATTGCCCAGTGCAGCGCTCTTTATCCCGAACAACCGATTTTATGGGGATATTGAGCTACGATCACCCCGATTTATTTCGCGATGGCGGCGCAACTGGTGATTTTTTTTAGGGAATAATTTAATCGGGCCTTGGATGTCTGTGTGTCCCAGGAAAGCGTTTTAGTCGCCTTAGCACGCACACAGAGTCTATTATTGTCCATCTGCGTGATTGCCCAGTGGATAACGGTGACACCGATGAATATATTAGGATATGAGCAGGCTCTCTGTGCGTCCTCGAGCCAGCAGCCAGGGGAGAGAGGATCTCCGCGATGAAGCGGCCTCTTTGCACCAAGGGGTTCAAACGACGCGCAACGAACATCGCACAAAACATTCCTCCTTCCCCCTTCCGCAAAAGGCATGGTGTTCTAGAGCATCTCAGACTCGAGCACGTCCGCAAGGCCCGGGAAGATCCCCCCCAGGGAAATCCGCTCTACCCATCGAAGGAGGGAACCCCGAAATACCTCCAGTACATGGCCAAACTCAGCCGGGGTACGAAGTGCGTCCACTACAAGCCCAGGGGCACCCCGCATAGGTGCAATTGATGCCGGCCTGGCGGCGCTCCTTCCAGCGCGCCTCAACAGCGTCGGAGATTTTTATTTCCTTTCGACGCCACTAAGACCAACTTTGTTCTGCCGCATTCCGAGCACGGGACCAGACTTTACTTCTCACCCAGGCGCTTCAACAATGTGGGGACTCGGCCTCAACTCCACCAAGCAGTTGACCCTCTATTCTCGCTCCCCTTGAGATCCTCGCCTCATTCCGTCACGAGCTTTAATTCCCCTCCGGCACCCCAGCCGCGTCATTCAAAGAGAAACTGTTTTACGCTCGTGTTCGAGCTTACGAAGGGTAGGGAAAAAAGGCAAAGTCGGCAAACGGGTTTAGTAGGTAGCCAACCCTCTCTCCCTCGTCCGTTTTAGTTGCGACCCTTCCGTCGGAGATCACTAGAGGAAGAGCTTGTCTTCGTGAAACAGCCAGATTTCATGAGGACAACTGTACGTATAGCCACGAGACGAGAGAGAGGGTCCTCCCTTTTCCTCGTCTGGGATGAATTGATGAGGGGGGAGAAGATAGCCGATGTTGCCGTCTTGCCATGCCCCGTTGACTTTAGACTGACCGGGCATAGAAGTGCTTGGCTTATTATGCAGTAATAATACCAACCAAGCACTCAACCATCACAACTACGGATAGTGCATTGTCAATGTGTGTGCGCTTGGGGCAATGAGGTTCTTGCTGGCGATGCCAAGAAGAGATCGGCCGATACGATCCACGTAGAATTTACTGGTCATAATCCCCCGACCTGCATCTAATATATCCCTCCGATGACAGGCCCGTTGATGCGAAAATAAGTGGTGAATGTTTGGTCCAGTGAAGGAAACATCCATGGTGCACTTCATTACATCACGGGCCACTTAGAAAAAAAAAGAAGAAGAAGAAAGAAAAAGAAAAGTTCCCCTAAAACTACGGAAGCGATCAATTGATGTGTGATTGCATACTATGGACTATGGATGTGACGACAGAAGGGTAACCATATGCGAACCATTCCGCGGACTTGGATCACTGCCAACGTAAAGAGACGCCTTGTTCACGAGATCTCTTCATTCCAAGGCAAAAAGGCACGAGTACTTTTAGCTAGCATCGGTATCAGCTTCCTTTAAGTGGTGAGCGATTGTGCTCAGAGCTAGTGTATTGGGGCTAGACGTCGCTCTATAAACGAGCTCTATCGATGACAGCCCGAGAACCCCAGTTCTATTCCCAGTTCCTAACTGTAACCAACCCTAGCCTGATTACAATCCTTCACCATCGATATATATCCCTCAAAAAGTCTGTAAGACGCCGCACATTCACCAGGATCTACATCCTAGCTTCTCCATGAGCCGCTGACGTGGATACTCATCCAGTTCATACAGAGGACCCCGAGCAAAACCTAGCAAAGCTTTGCAATATTTCTTTATGAAATCTATCATGAGAATGCCGGCGTCTCTTCCTCTTCTCTCCTTCATGGTTCCCGCTATTTCCCTCCCAATCCGGCTCTAAGGTTTTTTGATATATCTGTCTGCTTACATCTTGCAGATGATATCATGATGTGGTAAAAAAAGAAAAGAAACCCCCACCGAAAAGGCATGAAGGGTCCGTCCACCAAGGGGGTGGCCCTAGTTCTAGATCACTCGGGAAAGGCTCGATATCCCAGAACTATAGAAACCCAAAAAGAAAAGAAAAAAAAATCAACAGTCATCCGCTGCACAGCCTCAGGTTTGCACATCAAAGGTCTAAGCCTGGCTCAACTCCTGGTCCACTTGGTTTCGCACAATCTCTCGCACCTTTTGCCAGTCGTTTCCAACCTGGGTCAACCTCTTCTCGCGCTGGTCGAGGCCGACGAACTCGGGAGGAAGAACCTTCTCTTCAAAGCTGAAGCCTGGCTCCTCCTTCAGAGCAAGTTCGACGGCACCAGCAAACTTGGCGGGATGAGCGGTGGAGAGAGAGATATGATGCACATCGCCTGCGCGGGAGATGGAGCGCTCGGAAGCGTTTACGCCGATGGCCGAGTGAGGGTCGAGGATGTACTGAAGATTGTTGTAGAAAGCCTTGATGGTTTCTACGGTCTGAACGTCGCTGACACGCTCGCTCTCGAACGACCTCCTAGCGCTAGAGATGACATCCTGGTACACGGGTCCGAAACCGCCCTTTGTTTTGAGATCTTTGAGCCACTGGGTGACTTCCTGGCCAGCCTGTTTCTTGTTCCACTCGTCGTCCATACCGGCGGTCTCGGCAAATTCATAGGCGAGGAACCAAAGAAGACGCTCAAAGTTGCTGGACACAAGAATGTCCATAGCAGGGCTAAGAGTCTCCTTGACACTAGCATCACCCCCGTCGCTAGTGGGGTTGGAAGCGATCATGGGCTTCTTCTCATATCGGCCGGTCTTGAAGAATCTGTCGAGGATATCGTTCTCGTTGGTCGCAACAACGAACTTATCAACAGGCAAGCCCATGCGGTGGGCAAAGTAGCCGGCTAAAACATCCCCAAAGTTTCCAGTGGGGACGACGAAGCGGACCTTGTCGCCGATGGCGAAGGAGGAATTAGCCCTCGCAAGGGAGAAGTAGGAGTGAAAATAGTAGACGATCTGGGCCAAGATTCGGGCCCAGTTGATGGAGTTGACCGCACCAAGGTTGTGCGTCTTGTTGATTTCGGGGTCGGCAAAGAGGGCCTTGACAATATCCTGTTGCACCACATCTACTTAGCATCGCTGCTTGTGCGCCGCGACAACATGGAAAATGTTAGACTGTAGGTGATGAGTCATACCTGGCAATCGTCAAAGGTTCCCGTAACCGCAAGATTGTGGACGTTAGAATCGAGGACGGTAGTCATTTGCGCCTCCTGAATGGGGCTTACTCGGCCCTTGGGATGGAGGATGAAGACGGACACATCCTTCTTGCCTCGAAGACCATAGATGGCAGCTGATCCGGTATCTCCACTGGTGGCACCGACAACGGTCAAATGATGCCTATCTGTGGCGTTTGTCAGTAAACTGAGGTGTAAAGATCTGGTATAGAGCTTGATTGGGGTCTCGAAGAACGGCAAAAGAGGCGCGATTGGGTGCGCAAGCTTTTGAAAAGCCCACCAACAGCAGCTCCCGCCTCGGTGGCACAAAACGACGCGGAAGGGTGAGTGGGATGAGCAAAATTGAAAGGGGACCCAGTGCCTGGTAACGAATATCCCGCGCCTAACATGACATACCCTTTCCAGTCTTGCCCTCGTTCTTCCTGACGAGGAAATACTCGAACAGGTTTCCGAGAAACTGCAGCGCGACATCCTTGAAAGCAAAGGTGGGGCCGTGGAACAACTCGAGAAGGTGGAGGTTGTCTTTGAGATGCACTAGCGGAGTCGTCTCGGTCGAGCGAAAGGTGGCGTAGCTTCTCGCGATGATGTCCTTGAGGTCTTGGGGAGGAATCTCGGAGGGGGAGATGTAGAGCGACATGACTTCGTAGGCAAGATCGTTGAAAGAGAGATCCTTCCAGCTTTGCCAATCATTGGCCTTGGGAACGTCCTCGGGGATGTAGAGGCCGCCATCGGAGGCAAGTCCTTTGAGCACGACTTCCTCGAAGGATAACTAAAAGCGAAAAAACAGCTTATTGTTAGAACCAAACAACAACAGCATTTTTTTTTGTTACTGGCGCTTCACAGGGTCAGCAAGTCGGTATTCCCTACGTCATTATCTTCGCCGCGAGTGCTGAGATAGCGCTGCGCCAGGGTGTGCGTCTCGGCCGACGCCCGAGCTGGGAGTCCGTTTGCAGTCATAGCGAACTGAGTCTTGTTGGTTTTCTCTGCGAGCAATTCGAACTTGCTTGATCCTGCTGGCCGGACAAGGACAGCTAAAGGAGAAGGACCCTTTTTAAGAATATAAAAGGTGAATAAGGGACGGGGGAAAAAGGAAAGAAAGTGGGGGTGCGCAACTCGGCAGAGGTCGCTAATAGGTGGAGGAAGGGGAGGGTTGATGGAGAGGAAGACCGTTGGAGGGATGGACGATGCAACAAAGCTGGCTATGGCGGGATGGCGGGATGGCGGGGGGAAGATGCAATGGCCGGGGTCCTGGAAGGCGAAAAGCTGAAAAAGGCCCGGATCTGAGAATAAGCGGGGCGTATCAAAGATAGAAAAAGAAGACAAGCGCCTCTTTTGCTATAAGTATCGGGTAGAATGACTCGAAGGAGGGAAAGGAAGAAAAAAAGAAAAAAAAAAGGCCAGAAAAGCCAGTCGCAGAAGGCCGAAGTTCGGTCAGCAGACTTTACAGATTACAGGCGGGAGAGAAAATTTGCCCCGCACTAGGCGAGAAGAGGGAAGAGGGGCATTGCACTCGAATGGCCAGCCAGCAGTGGCAGCCCACTAATAGACTCTGGAACATTGAGCCAGCGCACAGCCAGCACGAGCGCGTAAGGCAACGGTGAAGAGGAAAAAGAGTCTCTCGCCTGGCGGGGCTGGACCTGGCTATCCCTGCAAAAGCAACACTAGCTTGGGGCGGGCACCCGACGGCGGTAATAATAGAGTGCCAGCTGGCCCAATTCCGCGGGATATGCCTGGCTGGCTGGCAATAATATGAGACTGAAAAACCCCCAAAAGACGGGAGCCCACTAAAACACAAGGCCAACTCGAGTCGCCGAGGCACTATCCATAACAGCCTGTAGCCAGTACTTGAGGCGACATAATAATAAACCAGGGGCACTCCGAGCGGCGGCGGCGGCGGCGAACAATTGAGGGACTAGTTGACCACCGGCGGAAAGTTCCATCGGCAAAAACGATCGACAGGCCTAGGGAGAAGAAACTGCGAGGGGCGAACTGTGACAGTTGCGACATTCCCGTCAACAACGGCGAAATTGAGTGAGCGATGGGCACTCCCAATTTGCCATCATTCTCTGGGTTGCCACTAGCGCACCGCTTTTCTTTCCGAGTGCCTGCTGAGACCCGAGTCGTCAGTGTGCTACTGGTAGAGTCCCAACAACCTGGAAGCACCTCGATATGAAGCTGGCTATTTTAAGCCAGCTGGCAGAGGGAAATGGAACGCGGGAAAATGAAAAAGGAAATAATACTACGCACGTCATGGCAGCCATCAGAGACCGAACAACGAGTGAGATGATGGCAAAACACATGCACATGTACACATAGATAGCCCCCAGAACGAAGCCTCCGGCTTGAAGAAGTCCCAAAGAACATCATCACATTGTCCCATCTTCGTCCCAGAAGAGAGGTTGGGGTCCCAAGCGGAAAGCAAGGGTCTGATAATAGACCACCAAACATCTGGTCATTGACGTCGGTGGATGACGCGCCAAGACTGCCCGACACAGCATCTCAACCACTCACGTTGGAAGCACCCCAGCGCAAACCCATGCACGAGCGCAGGAGACCATACATCCGTCACCAACCTTCACGCACATCAACCCCTCCATTCGGCGCCCTGCAAAGCTCTCCCAGTGGTTGGCAGCAGCCCGTTCCACACCAACTGACCTCGAGAGTCAGTCCAATCACCTCCTCAGGAATGCGGCCTGGAACAACCTCCTGCCGGTCGTCCACCCTAGCCTCTCTCACAACGAGCCTTTTCCCGCTAGCTCCGCTCATCAAGAACATTTCGAAAGCATGTTTCACTTGGCTCAAGGTATGGACAGTTGTTTATCTCCTATATTTGGTATATCATGGTTTCTCTTCAGGTCGTCATTCGTAATCCAATGTTTTCTCCCTGCTGGCGCCATTTCGGGAGATCGAATATCATCCATATCTCTGGTCTAGCTAATTCGTTTCCCCTCCCTGCCACCGTTACTACGAGATACAACGACCCTTTTCCCCCCTTACTTGGCAAACTCCGAACCAAATATGCGTTTCTCACCGTCCCATCTATGGTGTGAACGTTTGGGTGGCCGGGGGGGTTTAAGGCGCCTGCAAAAGGCGTAGGGTATTACAGCTGCAGCCCTTTGCTACAAGGAGTAACAAAAAGTGGAAGGGTGTAAAAAAAAAAAAAAAAAAAAACTTGGAACCAGAGGGAGGGTCGATACACACGCACACCCCTCCTATCCCCTCGTTGACCACAAGACCCTTTCAGTCCTTGCGGATACACTTGAGGAGCGGCGCAATCCTTGTCCGCTTGCTGAGCCCGACCCTATAAACGGGCTTTGTTGCATGCGCATTTAGTCCCGCATTGGTTGTAGCGTTCGAGCCGTCTTTGTCCTTCCCGACCGCACCTTGGTGGCCCTGCGGTCTTGGAATTTCTTGTCTCGTGCCGACATCCGCGGTCACAGCTTTCATCTCTGCAGTAGTAGCTGCCGCTACGTTCTCACTAGTCTCGGCTAGGATTTTGCTGCCGGGTTTCAAGTCTTCCTTGTTGTCGCTTTCCCCTTCTTCGCCATTCTTAGTCTTCCCACCAGCCTCCTCATCCCCTTGTCGTTTTTGTTTCGGCCCGTCATCTACAGTATGCAACGGCTTTTTCTTTCTCTCAGCTTCTAATAAGGAAGGAGCCTGCGGTTCCGGGTTATCTTCATTTTCATGAATCGTCTTATCCGATTTCTTCGGGCGACCGCGCTTTTTCTTTTGTGGAGGCGTACTCTCGATTCGTTGGTCCTCAGCAGCTGCAGTGGCAGCCTGCTTAGGGTTTGTGTTTGCACTCTTCTTCGGCCGACCCCTCTTCTTGGGCTCCGCTGCGATGCGCGTTGTGGCATCTGCAGCCATACTCTGTACAACATCTGATAACGCTGCTGGGCCTTCTCTCTCCTCTGCAGAAAGATGGTTTTTTGTGCTAACCCGCTGGCCACATTTCTGGCCCCCAGGCTTATGTTCGTGTTGGCGGGGAACCCCAAAGTCTTTTTCATTCCAGTCCTGGTCGTAGCTGTCTTCTGGCTCCACGTATTCTTCGCGTGGCTCGAATTGATATGCGCGGTCGGTCCTCCCCGGGAAATCAGCCGCAATTATGTCCGGCGATGAATGCGGGTTAGCTGTGGCCGGGAGGCCACTTAGGCGCCTCCTCTTTGTCGCATGTTCCGAATCACTGGATGGGACTTCTGCTGTAGGGGGAAACGTAGATGCAGAAGCCGCACCATTCGACCGAAATTGCGTAGGCGTTGGGTATGCGATTGTAGCTGAGCCACTAGAGCGGACGAGGTGGTTGTTTCGGCTCAAAGATACAGGTTCATCCAGCGGACTAAGCCTGGACAATCCCACATTCTCATATTCTTCCTTCTGGCTCTCTGTCATCCTCGAGGGTTCGACATAAAGTTGATTTCCTTCCCTTCGATCTATGTTGTACAAGCCGTCCTCACCTATAGGCATAGCCAAATCATCCTCGTCATCATTTTCGGAGCCAACTTCGTCATCGAAGCTCCTCTTCGGCCTGTCCTTGCGTGTGCGTGCACTACCGTGCTTGTCAGGTGATACCAGGTCAATCACGTCTGGCGCCTGCACCCTAGTGGACTTCCGTTTTTTTTTGGATGTAGGTTCAGCCATATCAGGGCTGCTTGGCATAGCCCAGGGGTCATGCTCTATCGTCGGTTTCTCCGACGTCGCTTCATACTCATGTTCTAACCTAGAACCGTCTATAGCAGCATTATGGACTGAAACAAGCTCCGGTAGCGTATCCTGGGTCTCTTTGAAACTACCATCGAGGAGTCCTGGGTGCTGAAAGTATCCTTCAGAGCCGCCCGTAACCCCGCGAAATGCGTCCGTAACTACAGCATGTTGCTGTGCAAGATATACCGACTGGAAAAATACGGGGTCGGTTGAGGCGGTTGCATCACTTGGCTTATCGGACGACCGTTCTTGGGTAGGTTTCGCGGGGCTCTGCATTGGACTGAGTCCCTCTTCGTCGTCTGAATCGGCAATGATTCGCCCGGCGTGCATGTTGGGGTATGTATCGTTGTCAGCGTTTCATTATTTTGGTTTGCTAACCTTAACGGGTCTTTTGCAAGCAGTTGATGTAGTTGATGGGGTGTCCGGATGAAGTTCGTGGTCCACCTCATCGCGACAAGCCTAATTTCGGAGTGGGCACGCGTCACGGGTTCACGTGATGGTGGCCAACCACCACACCACTCACCACCAGCGTAACTGCTTGATGAAATAATCAATCCAGGATAGCCTTGGAGCTTGTTTCTATCTTCTGCTTAGATCCAAGTCTATGGTCTATAATTGATATCTCTACTACTCAATTTCTTCGATTTTGGGTCTTAGGCCGCCGCCACCCCTTACGTCGAGCTTGGGAGGTAGGCCAACAACTCGCTCAATCTCAGGCGCTTGTCTCGTCTCTTGGTGTAAAAGAGTAGCTAATCTTAGGTTGTCCAAACTTTCAATAACATCCTTTGCGTGTTGTTGGACAAGACCATCGTTATCAGTAACCTCGATGTATTTGAGAGTCCTCATAATGTCGTCTCGACTCTCTTCTGTGAGGCCGAATCCAAGGCGCCGTCCTTGCTCCCGAGCGTTGTTCAAGGCTCGGGCAAAGCCCATGATGAAGATGATAGCTGCACGCCTTAGGATTCCCTTCTCAATTTCAGGTTCGAAAGCTAGCACGTGAAGGCAGAGGTCGACCGTGGCTGAAATCAATGACGGTCCAACGCTGGTGATATTGTTCTCGACAGCAGTGGACAAGGTGGAAAGCGCAGAGGTTCGCATTCGAACGTCTTCGCTCCCACGCTTGCTTTCCCATCCTTCCACTATACGTGAGAGTATCTCATTATTTATACGCTCCTCTTCGGGAAGTTCTTCGCTCATATCGAGGACCTCGCCACCCCATGCGTCGGCCGCTTCCTTGTTTTTCCGTTCCTGGAGACGAGCTTCTCTCTCTTGCTTGAGGGCTGTCTTCGCTCGGTGGCCACGACGGCTAGCAATAGACAGAAGTGTTTCGTACGCTTGTGTCGCGGCCTCACCGGTGAACATCAGGCCCAATCGCTCAATAACCTGGACGAGTGCCTCTCCAAAACGTAGCCTCGTATCCGTTGATGACAATTCCTTGGGGTCCAAGTAATGATCGAGAATCTCCTGGCAAACGGTCCGGGGATGCCTTTCCGCCAACTGAACAAACATCCTGACAATGCGCAAATTGATGAAATCTTCGCTATCTGACAAGAGCCTCGACAGAAGGACAAGAACTGCCTGTATATCCAACGCCGGGCTGTTGGATTTTATAAGACTGGAGATGAGATTGAGGCCTTCAGACTTGACGGGCGGCGGCGATTCCGGGTCTCTAATGTATGACATGGCGAGTTTATAAGTGTTCCGGTCCTCAATTTGCCTCTGCGTTGGGGGAGTGGCGTCCGATGGCTCCTCGAGCTCATCCCGGTACTTGAGCAGTAACAACAAGTTCATCGCCGTCCGCCCGATCTCGGATGACCTGTCGTTGGATATCTCTTCCAGAGACCTCTCAATAAGGTTAAGGACTTCTGACTTAATCTGATCTTTCTGAAACTGCGGCGCCGAAATGATCTGATTTAGCAGACTGAGAGTTACCGAGAGAACCTCCTTCTCTTGGGACTCACGACCATTCGCCTCTAGGACATTGCAAACAAGCTCCAACAGTTGATCAAGTTTGCTAATCACCTTCTTTTCGGCCTTTTCTAAAAGATAGCGTAATACTGCCATTTTTATTAGTCCCTGGACGAGATCCTCCTGCTTCTCGTCCTCCACTTTTATCTTGATAGTAGTGGAAAATGCAGTCGACTTCGACAATAACCATTGGTTGAAAAGGTGCATAAAGACGGCGGATATCTCAGTGTCTGTGCAACTCTCAGTGAGAGTACTCGCTAGGGTTGAAGCTTTCTGCTCCACTACCTGCGCTTCTAGATCTTGGAGATGAGGAGGCTGTTCGGGTGTCCTGGGTATCACTACTTGCAAATCGCCGCCCGAGGCTTTCTGGTATTTCCAGACAATGTTACCATTTTCGTCGTCCCCCACCGATATCAAATCTCCCAACAATATATCTGTTTTTTCGGAAGAGGAAGTAACCTTCAGGTACATTTTCAATATGGGCATCGCGACATCGCAGTACCGCTCTCGAGTCCGCTGGGAAGGGTTGGTCCAGGAGGAGAGTATCCATAGTTGGAGAAAGATTGGGTCGACGATTCTTCTACAAAGGCCAGGAGATGGGCTCGCCTGGAGCAGTAAAGACAGCCGGTGAAGGGCTAAATGCAAGTCATCGGGCGTCACGATGACTTTATCGACACTTAGATCGATGACCTCTCCCTCCTTGTTCTCACACATCTCGGTCCTCCACTTGGGGTTTATCGATGGCTTTATGTTTTGTAAGATAGGGTTTACAAATGTACACCACCCGGGTGCGCCTGGAAGGGAGTTAGCAGTTGGCAGGGATCAAGATGGAAAGACAATTCGTTAACTTACCTGGGGCTCCGAGACGCTTCCTGCCCAAGATACCAAACGCGATAACATGAGCGGAGACTCTTGCTAATTCGGGCCCTTCAGTACCATCAAGAAGAGTGAATAGCTGCGGCGAAATCGCCTGTATCCAATCCTGATCGAGCATGCCTGGGGGGGTGGATGATAGGAGCTTTGCCGCCATCGCTAAGGCTTCCGGGGTTATATTGGCTCCTCTCTTTTGGGGCATAGCTTCTTCCTCACGCGTGATCCCGGTACTGCTCGGATGCACGGAAAAGATGAACTCGAGGGTCGCACGAACACCCTGTGGCCTCATTGGAACGCGAATAAGAGCAGCCACAAACTCCTTTCTTAGCCACTCGGCGACCACTCCAGGTTTTACCAGCCCATTCAGAACTTGGACGAGACTCCAGGAGCCGGCACTGAAACATGTCAGATTCGGGCCTCAGCTGGGTCATTTTCACCCAAGCTTACCTCTCGAGAATAGAGTCGAATTTCTGACGAGCCTCTCGTATAGCCTCTACTGAATGGGTTGAAGATGGATCAAAGGCTACCATCCCGGGCTCGATCAAGGACCGCGCAAGCCTAGCCTGCGGGTTATCGGGTGGGTTTGGACTCGAGACTGAGGCCATGGCTCATCAGCTCCCTTTCCACTTCTTTTGCGCAGTTCCTGGAATAGGACCTGAGACGATAGCGGGAATTTGAGTGAGACCTTAGGACGATACAAAATGAGCTACGGATAAAGTTTTGTTCCCTCCCATACAGCGAGCACAAATGGAGCATAAGTTGAGAAGCAAACGTTGAAAACCTGGTGGTGAGGCCTTCGAGCTTTGTCACGAAGTTGGGTTTATGGCGACACAGCGCAATGAGATTGTGTGATTAGTCAGACAATTCGCTTGCTTTTTAGTGGGGAAGCTCATACTTCCCTTGTTCAGTGCCGAGCAATGCGCCTGCCATCACAGCTCGGTTCAGGAACCGGCTTCTCGCTGGCAAGGACGCTAAATTCTCTTCGAAAGGACGGAAAACCAGGGCGACACGTGCGGTTTGATTGGCGCATTCGGCCCTGTTGCGGGATACTGTGTTGTTGCACTGTACGAAAGAGCCGCCAAACGCCGACTTGCTTTCAGCGCTGAAACCGGTCAATTCCGAGTATCTGCCTTTTACCCCGGCTGACGTAGATTGGTTGCTGTATCATCGATTCTTTTGATTGGTGTCAAAAAACTGCTATCATCAACCATCCCCTTCACGACCATTCTTTGACACTCGCGTCAGTTTCTCTTCGCTGTCAACTCGACCCATCTCCCCTCTTCCGCACCTAATCTTTACCCTTCCTCTAATACCTCTCATCATGTTCAAGCTCGGTGGCAGCCGAGTTTTGGCCTCGGCCGCCAGGTCTTCCAAGGTGCGCCATAAGCTGGCCCCCTATCCCCTGCAACATGGAGAAAGCTTTCCCAGCTCCTCACAGCTTCAGCTAACGAATGATTTTGTCGCAGCTCATCACTCCCTCCATTCGCAGAGTTCCCGGTATTGCTCAACAAACAAGGAATCTCAGTATCCACGAATATCGCTCTGCCGAGCTCCTCCGCGAGGTAAATACATATTCCCTGTATATAGTTGAACACCACCATACAATCCAGAGCTTGCACGATGGACTGCGCGGATGACGTCGCCCATTGGCCGCACTTAGAATTCCTCGTGGATAATTCTCTAACACTTTTCTAGTATGGTGTCCAAGTTCCCAAGGGCTCCGTTGCTGAGACCGCGGCCCAGGCCAAGGAGGTCGCCAAGCAGATCGGCACTGAAGATATGGTGATAAAAGCCCAGGTTCTTGCTGGTGGCCGTGGAAAGGGTACCTTCGATAACGGCCTCAAGGGCGGTGTCCGGGTCATCTACTCTCCCCATGAGGCTGAGATGTTCGCCGAACAGATGATCGGCCACAAGCTCATCACTAAGCAGACGGGCGCTGGCGGCCGTCTCTGCAACGCTGTCTACATCTGCGAGCGAAAGTTTGCTCGCCGTGAGTTCTACCTCGCCATTCTCATGGACCGCACTAGCCAGTCCCCCGTCATCGTTTCCTCCTCTCAGGGCGGCGTTGACATCGAGGGTGTCGCCAAGGAGAACCCGGATGCGATCAAGACCACTGTCATCAACATCAAGGAGGGCGTCACCGACGCGATCGCTTACGATATTGCACGCAGCCTCGGCTTCAGCGACCAGTGCATTGAGGATGCCAAGGACACCATCCAGAAGCTCTACAAGGTCTTCCTTGAGAAGGATGCCACCCAGATCGAGATCAACCCTCTTTCCGAGACCTCCGACCACAAGGTGCTTTGCATGGATGCCAAGTTCGGTTTCGACGATAACGCCGACTTCCGCCAGAAGGAAGTTTTCTCGTGGCGCGATACCACTCAGGAGGACCCCGATGAGGTCAGGGCTGCCGAGTCTGGCCTTAACTTCATCAAGCTTGATGGCGATATTGGCTGCCTTGTCAATGGTGCTGGTCTTGCCATGGCCACTATGGACATCATCAAACTCAACGGCGGCAACCCCGCCAACTTCCTTGACGTCGGTGGCGGCGCTACCCCTCAGGCTATTAAAGAGGCTTTCGAGCTCATCACGAGCGACCCCAAGGTCACTGCCATCTTCGTCAACATCTTCGGTGGTATCGTCCGCTGCGACCACATCGCCCACGGTCTTATCAACACCGTCCAGACTCTCAACCTCAAGGTCCCCATCATTGCTCGTCTCCAGGGCACCAACATGGCCGAGGCCCACCGCCTCATTAGCGACTCTGGCTTGAAGATCTTCTCCATTGATGACCTTCAGGATGCTGCCGAGAAGTCGGTCCAGCTGTCCAAGGTCGTTAAGATGGGTAAGTTGCAGCCTATATACGATTAAGTCCAAGTGTTCGCAGAATAGCATTCACTAACAATTTTACGTAGCCCGTGACATCGATGTTGGTGTCGAGTTCACTCTTGGAATTTAAGGGATCTGGGAATAGATAGACGGGGGGTTACAACATCTGTATCAACTTTTCGAAAGGAGGCTGGACATCATACGCGGCTGTGTATATAAATGGTGCTTATCAAATTAGAGGAATTTCATTGTGTCCATCTGGATGTTAACTCGCATCAACGACGGCCTTTCCCTTAGCTGCTAATAGGTAAGCGATTTAACATTCCGGATATACAGGGCTCACACGCTTAGGAAATGCGGATCCTCGAATTTATAAGATCCAATTTAACGCGCTTTTGAGACATGAATGAGTCGAGATATCCGGTAACTCTTTTAACTATATTGGCATTCTCTTGAGACGCATAAGCTGACCAAGGAACCTAGTCCTTGCCAATAGCTTCCCTGCGCATTTCGAAACCGGTCGCTAACTCGAGAGCAAAATGCAGAATACCTTCCGAATTGGTCGCACCCATCTGTATTGTCTCTGGTCACCACCAAAGAACCTTGCGCGAGTGGCGCAACAAAGCACAAGACGCAAAAGAAGAAGCAAGCTCACCATACTCCAAGCCCCCGACCCCCCACAGAGTACGAGCTATATCTCCGAACAAGCTGATACCGAACGAGGTCTGGGGCGAATAGGCGAATCGTACCGCCGATGGCCAGATAAGCGTGTGTGGCTATGAGAGAGAGGCATACGACGGGGATGCCCATCCGGATGAGGGACTTGACGAGGCGAGTTTTGGGCGTGCAGCGCCGGGCTTGGGCGCGGCCGATGCGGTGCTTGGAGTTGGGTACTCCGCGTAGTGTTGGGCTGGCAAGAGAGTCTAGGGGCGATGAGGGGCATCTGAAAATACGGCTTGGTGTGCATCTGGGCGCCGAGGGAAACGCGGGAGGGTGTCGGAGCGCGGAAGGCGGTCGGGGAGCACGGTCGGGGTACCGTAAGGGGGGTAGACGGCGGGGGGCACGTTTAAGGGGGAGCGTGCCTCGTTTTGCGTCGGCTTGCGCGGGGGATCCGTCGCCGAGTGGTGTGCGAGCTTGGTCTCCGCGTCTGGACTGGGGTCCAGCTTCGTCCACGCTACTGGCACCCGTCGATAAAGAGGAGGAGGATGACGACGACGAGGGAGAAGAAAAAGAAGAAGAAGAAGAAGAAGGAGAAGGAGAAGGTATAGGACCGTACCAGGCCGCACTACGCTTTCCCGAGCGATTGCTATCTCCCGGGTTCTCAGGCTGGAAGGGAAAGGCCGCAAGGACTGAATATCGATCTGGTCTCATGGCTATGCCGGATCGCATGTGTTGGCGCTTCGATTTTTTCGATTCTTCAAGGTTGCCCGCGTTTAAATGGTTACGCTCACGGCCAACCAAGTTTTCGAGCTCGGAGTCAGACTCATTCAGGACAATCGGATTCTTGTAGTTTGAGCCCCGAGTCGTTCCATGATTGGATGTGGGAGATCCAGCCCCCTCGCCCATCATCGCGGCTTCGCTCCTGTGGCTCCAACTGCGCTTTTCAAGTGTCGGGCTAGGCGGTATGGCGGAAAGCCTTGGCCTTCCTCCGTCAGCGCGACAGCTTCTCCCTATATTTTTCCACCGAAAAGACCAGCCTACTAACCTTTTCCATAGCTTCCCCCCAAAGCCGCAGCTTAGAGCGTCCGTACCCTCCATATTGCAGTCTTCATCCTTCACGTCTGCTAGAGCCTCGGACGCATTCCCCTCAATAGACTCCACAAACCCGCAAGAACTCCTCTCAAATTCTACACCTCTATACTTTAGTATTCTGTTCCTTCCCTCCGGCGGACTAGACCACCTCGCAATCACCCGGGACTTCGCAGGCCACATACCTTGTCTTTGCAAAGACTCACCAGGTACAGGTCCCCACCTCGCCGTAGATATACCAGGATAAGTCACCATTTCCTCGGCGGCCGCGGCGGCCGCGGCAACACCTGCGGCAACAGCAGCAGCCCTAGTCCTCGCAAGTTGGAGCCGCCTAGCAGTCTGACCCTGTGGAGGAACGCATCTCAGAACCCTGCCGGTGGGAAGGTCAAGGGGGTATTCCCAAACGTGGTAGAGGTTAGCCGCCCATTGCACCCGTTTCTTCACGGGGCAGGTTCGGGGAAGGGTGTCTTCTTCTTCCTCTGGTATGGTAGTGGACAGGCGGTTGATGTGGCGGGCCGGACTGGGAAAACGGTACGGGCTGTACCGTAGTCGTCCTTTAGGTGTAGTAGGACGACGAGGCATGGGTGCGGGGATACCTTGCTTTGCTGTCAATTTGGCGGAGGAGGGCGGGTGTTTCTTTTAGAAAGATGGGCCTGCTTCTTTCGGAGCGAGGAGCGGGTGGACTTGGTGAACGACACGGAGAAGCTAGGCGTTGTTGGTAGGTGTCCCGGCTCTTGGTGGATGCTACTCCGACTGATATCTCGGAAGCGGCGAGCGCGCGCAACTTTCGAAACTGGCTGGAGAAGGAGGAAGAATTCGCCTGTTGGAAACATACTCCGAGACTGAACCTTCTTATATCACATGGCCAGGAACAAGGAAGACCGCCCTGCTTTGCACGCAGCTCCACTGGTGTTATGAAGGTCGCTATAGAAGTCGGCCTTTGTTGCTTCGCTACTTGGCTCAATAATAGGCAGGAATCTTCCCTTACACTGCGCTCCTCATGGGGGTTTGGCGCTCTTTGAAGGCGTTGGAAATCGTTTGCTTAGAGGTAGTTGGGCATAGAGCAAACGTGCTGGGATCAAAGAATGGAACGAGAGTCAAGGGCCGGGCATTCGTTTGCACACCAGCAGTATATGGAGAAAGAAACAAAAAATAGACGTCTTATCACAATAGCCTTGTCCACATGCCTGATGCTATCAATGAGACGCTTGACGCCCTTGTCACACGGTCAAAGGAGGGACGGTTGGCGAGAGCGACTGATGAATCGACCTCGAATAAGCCCTGCTATTGACACCGCACCGAATAAAACACCTTATTCTAAGCTTTGTTCCACTATTGACAGCATAATCATCTCTTAATATACAAATATAAAATGTAGTGTATCGGGCGCGAGCTTCTCTGGCCCCAACTTCCTTACCCAAACTCCAACTTCGAATTCGCGTCAAGGCCGCGAAGCAAGTTTATAGGAGTAGTGGAAGAGGAGAAGAAGATGGCCCAACTTGACAACAAAGAGGAAGAGGAAAAAAAGCCGCGAAAATCCAGTATCAATGATGTACAGAATCCAAGAAGAAGAAGAAGAAGGTGAAGAAGAAGAACAAGAAAAAAAATATGTCGCCGCCCGCCGCCCCCAAAGAGAAAACACACACTGTCTGAGGTGACGAAGCTCATACCTCCAGAACCTTCTCATAAAAGCGATCGCCTCAAACGCCTTGCATATGCGTACACCAAAAAAAAAATCTTTCCGAAGATTCGTGAGCCTAGAATCATCCTCATTGGGGTATTACACCCTCGTCCGAATCCCCAGTTTTCCGTTGTTCCTCCTTTCCCTCCCTCCAGTAACCCCTACCTCGATCATCATGTCTCGTTATAATATATCAACCAGGAATGGGGTCATGAGAACCCAACTCACGCGGCTGCTTTCCGAATTTCCTTCGTTCCAGTCGGCGTTTTTAGAGAGAATGGAGTGCCACTTCAAGTTATCAGCCGTTCGTGTCCCGGGAATAAACCCCGTGCTTCGTGTTCTGCGTGCGATGTCTGGTGCCCGCCATAAGGCGATTCTTCTGCCACACACAAGCGAATAAGGAACGTCTCCGGGGAGGAGGTCATGCTTGAATGCATCTCGCCGCGGCGGATGCCTGCATGACCCTTCCCCGTCTCTCGTGGGGTCACAGATCGGATGGGCCTGAGCTGTACAGGAATGTACTTGCTAGGAGCCATGCGACTGCGACATTGAATGAGAGTAAAAGCAAGCCTGCCGCATGGGTTGTACAATGCCATGACCCAAACACTTGGCACATTACTCGATTAGAGGCTTCTTCTGCCCACCGACCATGCAGAGGCCCAGGGCCTCAAGTGCGTTCTTATCAGATGCCTTGATTATTGTCGGCCGCGGAGGTGGGCGGTTAGGGTCGACGTGGGCGGCATCCTTGGCTGACTGTTCAATAGCGTCTAGGACCTCCTTGCATTCTTGGTGGTCCATAGGACAGATGACAATAGGTTGGCGGACTGTGATATCTCGAGCTGAACTTAGATGGGCCTAAAGGAGTGAAGGTAAGTATGGTAAAGAACGGCTGGTGACTAGATCCGTGACCCCACGGTGACTGACCTTGATACATAGGAAGAACTCGATCTTGTAGAGTGTCGAACTAGTCGTAAACGAGCTGACTTCATACAAGGGAAAGCCTGGCTTCTCACGACGCATTATCCCTTCGGAATCACGAACGGATTTCGAAGGGAAGACCAGCCCTAGGTTGGTGGTGTACCCGGCTTCCGTCAGCTTCGCTTTGACAGGCTGGTTGTGCTTGACGATCTTGTTAATCTTCTTCGTAGGCTCATCTCCCTCCGGGTTATAGGTGATTTCCTCCTCTATCGTTATTGTGAGCTTGTCGACCGTGACCTTTTTCGCCTTGCTCATCCAGTCCGGGTTTGGCGCCAACCGTATGTAAACGGTCAAGGGGTCAGAAGGCCCATAGCTCCATCTTGGCAAGGACATGCCTAACGTGACAACATTGTCTGATACCGCGGTTTTGTATTCGGGCTTGTTATACATGCCGAAGGTAGAGAGTGTATCATACCGCTGCATAGTGATGGGGAATGCGTATCTGTTTGATTGTGTGTGCCCTTGCTGGACGGTGACGACGAGCTCATAATAAGTTTCGGCAGTGCGACTGCTAAGTGATAATGATGCGGGGGGTATCTTTCGGTTTGCTTCTTCTCCACCTCTTCCGAATGGGATGTATAGAACGAAGGGTAGGTCCATGGCGACAACAATTTCGGCCTCCTTCCCCGTGTTGCACCTATAGAGGAGCAACTCCTTACCAACAAGATCGACGGTTTCTCGCCGAGGGGTTCCGAGATGACGCTTGGCCACATTCTCCGCGGCAGGGTGGATCGTCTCTCGGCGCTGAAGGCATATCCGTACAAGTGAAATGGCAACCGGGGCGGAGTATCCTTGCGACGGGCGGATTTCTACTTGTCCTTCGATTCGGGGCTGGGCGGTGAGCGCAGAGTTAGCACATACTTATTCGAGACGGACGATAGAGAAGCGCAACCATCCATCATCCGAAAATCATTCTTATCGGCGTCTATTTTTAATGATCGGGTGTAGCGCAGGAATTTCGAGGAATCCGGGTCGAGGTCTCTATGGAGTATTAACGCGGGAGCTCCAACTCACCATGGTAGCAGATATTCCTGGATAGCCGACTAAGAAGCTTCTATTGGGCGGCCCCGAGACCCTCACGAGAGCCGCCATCCTCGTCGCATCGACGGGATCGCAGCAGGTCTACAGGGGCGGCGTCGGTCAGTGACCGTGATCCTTCTCTTTGAGGCACAGATGGCGGGGTAGGCCGGTTCAGCTCTGGTCGAGGAATGTCGTCGCATGTGTCGGAGCAGCGGACTGGCAAATATTGTTCGAGGGAGCCGGGCGCTAGGTAGGTCTAGTTAGGCAACAGCAAGGGTTTCAATTCGAATTTCGAGTACTTTCGTGATTCGCAAAATGCTCGAGCAGGGTGTCTAGTCTGCGATGCCGGGCCGCGTGGGTTTGGTGATGGTAGCGGCGAAGGCTGTCGTGATCGGGTGGTTTTCGTGGGGAAGCGGGAAGTGGCACTAGGCGGTAACGTTTCTGCGGAAAGCGTTCGCGTTCGTCTTCGATCTGGCCGGTCGGAGCTACTTCGTGGAGGGTTGAGAGAGAGGTATCGCTGGAAAGGGGTGTGAAGTGGGAATGGGCTGGGGGTTGGCCAGCCCTGCAAGCGCACAGGAGAGCGTGCTGGGCGGCTGTGCAGAGGGTTTGGTGAGGATCAGGCGCCTTCTTTGAAAGAGTACCAGGCAAGAGTTTACAAGATGGTCGGCGGGCTGGGGCTAAGGGTGCAGGTCGAGGTGGTAGTGCACTTGAAGGATGCAGCACCAATCAAGCCAAAGCCAGTGTTGGCAGTAAACAGGAGGAGGTCAGGGTCGTGTTTACTGGTATTAGGACGCGCTGGCGAGAGTGCAGAGCGGAGGCCGGGGGGAAGCTCGCTCGCACACGCTCCAACGTTCGCACTCGCACCAATACTAGATTAGGACGAATAGAAACAAGCTTGATCAAGGTTTGACGGGCTGGATGGAGGGCTGGAGGGTACTCGAGAGAGAGTAAGACCACTCTAGGCTTGTCTCGAGCGGATAAGGTGGGGTACAGCCAGCTACGTACGTGGCCGTGTTTTAGGTTCAACGGAGAAGAATCGAGGGAAAGAGGAACGATGACATCCGACTCAGGCACAGCAAGACATCTCGAGCTTTGGCGGTGTCTGAACGGCCCTTGCGCCTACACTGCAGCCTCCTGTATATGTGGGGATTTCGAATCTTCCAACGTATTATTTTGGGCGGGTTGACCGGAAGGGACAAGGACTGTGAGACTTGACATCGACGGGCCACAGCAGCCAGCCAGCCAGCAACCCCAAAGGGAGATCGAGAAGGATCGCCAGCTGGTGCACAGGCCGTGTCGGATTTTGACCGCTGCCGCCTGTCATTGATCCTAGCTGAAAGTATCCACTGCGTCCTGGTTTGGCAGGGGTCTGTCTGTTGACCCGATTCATCGGCCAGCCAGCGGTGTGGACTGTACTTCATTTTAAAATAACCATTGTGGCTCAGTTTCCAGGGCCAGCATATACGAAGTAATCCAGCCATCACACCTCCCGCCTCCAGTCTTGCTGTCGAAGGCCAGCGGTCATCATGGCGGACATGGCCGCGTGCTGTCTTCGACGGTAAACTATTCCATTTCATCAATAACGACGCTGAAAACAACCTGGCAACTGGAACGCCGTGGCAACCGCTTGTCCAGCACATTGCCAGTGCAGGGTCCCACAACACTAACCGGCTGGCAATTCCAAGGTCAGCTTACTCCGTACATCGAATCCAGGATCCATTGATTGATCTCCGTCAAGTGGAAGTGGAGACCTCTGCGCCAACGCATTTGTAGGGCTCCGCTCAACCTAGTGCTTGTAGCCCGGAAGCTCATGGGTCATGACCAATGGATTTAGCGGGCTTGGCTTCCCACCCGCGGGGTCGCTTCGCACTGTTGATGTTGTTTTGCGAGGCACACCAGACACAAGACACAGCACGGCGGCATTTGTACAGAACAGAACATCAAGGTGCGAGGGACACTGTATTACTGTCTGTAGAGTTGTTCCAAGCAGCATGCAAGCGTGAAAGCTGCCCAGCTAAAAAGGAGTCGACACCCTTCGAACGACCGATCTTACGCATTTCAAAGAGAAAAAGCTTAGTATCCAGCCGGCTTCATAACGTGAGTTGTGTCTCTTGAGGCATTGAGTCAATTCATTTGTATCTGGCTCGAGGTATAAATTACGAACATTCTACAGTGCGTGGAAAAACAAGCCGGGCTGGCCAGCCTCCACTGTACGACAGGATAGTGCGTAAACAGTGAGCACACCTCCCGGGCTGCTGGCTGGACACCCCTATAAGGCTCAGCTTAATAACTAATAGAACTCCCGTGGATCTGCCAAGGCTGCGCTCTGGCAAATTAAGCCAGGCACGTTACGGTCGCAAGTATCCTACCCTCCACCAACGCCACCTCCCTCGTCTGCAAGGCTGACCTCATTTCGACTCTTGAGCTTCGTCTGCCCCACACCAGACCTCGATCTTTGCGATGAGGACAGACGGATCCCAGGCACAACAGGAGCTGAGCTGAGCTTCACGGGGAATACTCCACCGTCACAATGTCGGTCACCTTACACACCACCCACGGGGATATCAAGGTTGAGGTTTTTTGCGAAAGCGTCCCCAAGACTGCAGAGGTACGAAGCCGCACTCCCCCCTCCCTCCCCGGGGTCGTTTTCCAAGTTTTCGAGGAGGAAAAAGTCAAAAAGCCGATGCGATGCGGTATGTTGACTATTCTGCTCCCTAGAACTTCCTCGCCCTCTGCGCTTCTGGCTACTACGACGGTTCTCCCTTCCACCGTCTGATCCCCAACTTCATGATCCAAACCGGTGGCCCCGCGAACCCCACTCCCGAAAACCCCAAGGCCGGTCGCTCCATATGGGGCGGAACCTTCGCCGACGAGTTGCGCCCTGGTCTCCGACACACGGCTCGCGGCGTTGTTTCCATGGCGAACAAGGGCCCCGACACCAACGGATCTCAGTTCTTCATTATCCTGGACAAGGCGCCGCATCTCGACGGCCTGAATACGGTGTTCGGTAAAGTCCTGGGCGACGAAAGTCTCGCGACACTAGCGGCAATGGAAAAGGTCGAGGTGGATAAGAAGAATAGACCGAAGGAGGAGATTAGGATAGAGAGGGTTACGATCCATGCGAACCCGCTAGCGTCGTGATGGCGTGGCCGTTATAGGTGTTTTTATTTTCGCACTTGTAATCATAAGACGCAAATGGGGAGAGTTTCTTCTAATATACCCAGAATAGAAGTGTTTTTAAGATGGGCAAAGCGAGGGTCTGGGTTTGACACCTCTCTCGGTTCATAGCTTAGACGCAACCACTCAAGGTAGGTGCAAACCCTACCTTCATCACATCCTCCTCGTAGGTAGTAATGCGGCCTTACAATTGTCTTATTCTGCTATGTTTTTCTAAATCAACCTGAAAATCTACATATCCGTCTAGCGATCAATACTCGTAGCAGGTCCCAAATGAATGAGTGTTGAAATGCCTCAAGTCTCTCCATCCAAAGTCCACCGTCCAGCTCGCGACAGGAAATATGAAATTTCGAATCACGCCAAAAGATCCCACCCACACAATGAGACACAGGGACGATGACGAAAAGACAAACATGAGCAAAAAAATGTAGGGAACATGAATATGTCCCACATCAAGAGGGCCCTGATCACTAATTCTTGATTTCCGTGGACCCTAAAGGTCTCATAGTAAAGGAAGGATGAATAGAAAACGAGTACAAGCCTTCCCGTGTATTACCTCTTTTTTGAATGGGTATCAAAAACCGTGTTTTCCCTGATGGTCATCTCGTTCGAATGCTTAGAATGATTCCTCTCCACCCGGCCTCTGCCTTCTTACGCGACGATAAAAATAAAAAGTCTGCCTTCGTGCGCTAGCCAACTCTTCGCTCAAGTGGCCCGCCATTCCATACAACGTGCCTCCCTGAGATAGCATGGCACTGTGGGTACCGGGAACGCAACAGTCCAGTCCGTCCAGCAACAACGCCGTCGACCGCGCCTCCCTTCGATCTCCGTAAATGGGTTCTAAGGGCTATGTCTCTTCAATAATTCCTCCCTCTCCGCTCGGGAGAGACGCGATGGCAGCGGTCGTTTACGGCCGTTGGCGTGTAATTCGGCAAAATAGTTCTACTGGATTTTGCGTCGCTTAGAGCCACGGTCTGGACTGTCGACGGCGCCAAGATCATCGCGTAGAATCTCCTCAGTTCCACTAGGACTTGGAGCGTTATTTGCGTCAACATGGGCACCCGTGCCGTCCTGGTGGTCGAGCAGGCTAAAGTCAAAATCGTGGCCAAAATCGTCAGCGGGGAGGGTAGCGTTGGCAAGATCGTTGCCGTCGCCCGTAAAGGGATCGGAGTTGATGAACTCGTTGAAAGTAGGATCATTGAGGTCAAAGTTGGTGTTGGGGAAATATTCGCTGCCATCCCCCGGACCTCCAAATCCGGGGAGTTGTCCAGAAGGGCTGAGCGGAGCGAGCTTTGAGCCGAGTAATTGAATCTGATGGTCTTGCGCTGCCTGAAGCTTCTTCAAGTTGTCGTATTCTTTTGCGCTCATGTTCATACCCGGCTCTAAACTTGCGGGGATGCTTGAAAGCGCCGCATACTGGGAAGTGCCAGGGGCAGCACCGTTAAACTGGCTAAACTCGGGTGAAATAGAGGATGAGGGTGGAACGCTAGGTGGTGCAGTAACAGGAGGAATGGCGGGAGCAGCCGCGGCGGAAACGGGTATGTTTGCTGCCGCACCGCTAACCGGGGGCATACTCATAGTCGGCGTAGTAGAAGTGGAACTATGAGCAACACCGGGTGTGGGTTGAGGATTAGCTCGTCGGGTTGTCTGTGGCACAGGTTGCGCGAGGTGGGCTTGAGAAGCGGAGGAGTTCGTATTGGGGATTGAGCTCGCCGCTGCCGCACTGGCGCTTGCGTCGTGAAGCATTTGCATCAGCTTCTCCTGAGAATTCGGCGATAGGTCAGCCGGTAGGTACGGGGTGGCAGTATCGGCCGGAGACGGGTCTAAGATTTCCGTGACGCTTCCCATCTCGGGAGCAGAGAACCCTTGCGCCGATGCAGGAGACACAGGGACAGTTCTCACGTTCCCTGCTTGGGGTAAAGGCGGAGCTTCTAGAAGCCCCCTGGCCCTCTTTGGTACTACACCCATTGGGCTTGGGGACTTGGGCTGCTTTTGTATGTAATCGTCTAATTCAACGATGCCATGTGATCCGTGATTGCCAGGGAGAAACCCAGTGGACATGATATCTTTGATTTGTTGCGCTGATTTATTATCCTCCAAAGTCTTCTTGAAGTGGTAAACGAGAATCTGCATCATGCTCTGTAGCGAAGTTTCGTGCCGCATGAAGAGGCGATAGATCTCGTCTACCCGCTGGTCCTTTTGCTGCTGCGCACGTTGCTGCTGCTCGATGCGCTGTTGGTTCTGCTCTAGTCGCTGCATTCGCGAAAGAATGACTTGTTGGTGCTCGCGAATCTTCTTGAATTCATCACGGATTAGGGCGAGCTCCTTCTTCTTCAATGCACTGTTGGTCTCGGAGAGCGACATATTTTGGGGGACGGGCGGATATGCTGACTGGCCGGTTGGCGATCCTGCCTCCTCATCACTATCGACTTCCGGGTCGGTCGACTTGCTAGATTTCTTCGCCTTGCTGCTACTTTTGGGCTTGGTAATGAGCCAAAGAAGGTTGGGGTGGCCTCTTCGGAAATATGGATTAGAGTACTCGCTAGGGCTCTTGTTTTTCCGCTCACTCGCTCTCATAGAATTGTCCGATAACCCGACACGCTTGTGGAAACCGTACATGTTCAGCTGGCGGACGAAGGACGCGTAATTGTTGTGCTTGAATAGTTCCGGAATCAGCTTCTTGGCAAATTCTTCCTCATCGACTACGATAAAGGAGTCACCCTTCTCGGACCACTTGATCAGGTCTTGATTTTTACCTTCATTAAGGAAGCTAAGCAAACTCGTTAGGGCCAAGCTGCAAGTTAAGGGGCAGGTCGGTTCCCAGGTGCGGCTTACCTGCTAAGTTTTTGCACAAACGGGGGGATTTGCTTGCGCTTCGCCTCCGCATCTCGTTTAGCCTTGAGAGCGAGTTGCTCTAGGTGCTGCAGGTTTTCCTGTTCGCTCAGTTCGGACCCAACCGTCGGGTCTAGCGTGGATGGATCAGCGGGGACGAGACTGGTCCAAGGGTCCCCGTTCGTGTCAAAGTTCGCCCGAGGGCCAGTCGGAATCAAGGCGCGATTCATGGTGCGTCGCGTTAACATATTAGATGGAGTCGCGGGAACGGGTTGCTGAAACTGGGCAGGAATCTGCTGAAGCCCGTAGGAGCCCATTCCTTGAGAGGCATCTTCGACAAACCCTCCAGAGTTATCCGGGGAAGTCCACCTCATCATGGAATCCGTGCTTCCAAATTGCTGGTCTATGGGCTGCATGGCGATAGATGGTGATGTACCTGGAGCGGGCCTCTTCCTCTGATTCGGTGAAGACATGGGATACTGCATGTAAGAATGTCGGCGACTAGGGACGCCTTAGGAAGCCTACGGGGTGGCGTATCGTAAATAATATTTGGATTGACGTACGCTGCTAAGTAACGCTGGGCGATGGAGGATGGGAAGGTGGGAGGCGACGCGATGAAGGCTGCGACAGATTGCGCGTTGATCAGGGCGAAAGTATCGATAAACTAACTGGTGATGGAAGGTCCGGCGGGGCGCTTCTCGAAAAGCGCTCTGAGATTTCGCGACTGCAACGGAAGGCGCAATATATACCACCCCTAAATATGGACAATTGGGGGGGCCTGAAATCGACCGCGAACCCTTCTATATCTATTGACGGAAACCTCGCGCGTCCAATTGCGAAACGAAGCAAGGCAGCTGGGATTATGCCTGGTACACCGAAGGCAGTGTAGACAATAAAACAAACAAAAAGGACGTCTCCGATCCCGGGAAGAAAACGTGCTCCTATGTAGAAAGCTTCAATGGGCGAGATAAGGGCTGAAACCCGATGTTCTTTGGCGATTTCACTTGTCTCTGCACGTTGTAGAAGCTTTCAGCCGATCTTTCTTGCTCGGTATGGTAATGAATCTATGGCGCGGTCATGGCGCCTCGTAAGTTATTCGATAGATCGCGACGCGATGCCCGGTCTCGGCGCGCCTTAGGGTTTGAAAAGGCGAGATAATGGGAGTCGCTCAACCTAGAAGAATCTCTTGAATGCCAAACGAGGAATATAGCACCGTGGATAGGACAGAAGGTCAGACCAGACCCTTGGAGCAGGAAACCTTTAGTCGGGAATGATAGTTCCCCTCTAACTAGGCACCAATCAGCGGCAGGACTGATAAATCTATCGATAAACGTCACGTGGCGATAAGCCAAAAATTTTCGCTTGGGCCTTAGACCTGAGGCAGGATCGGACAACACCTATTCCTTGGAGCACAAGAACTCGCGATGAAGTCACTCGAAGTCAACTATTACATTTTAACTTTTTCTAAGTTCCACTAGAATGTCCTCTGGTACGATGGTGAGTCAGCGGTCTCGGAGTTGCATTCGCAGGGTGATTGTCTGCTGAGGCACGAGATGTTGAAAGATTCTTATCACCACTAATTTGACACGTTTTACTCTTCATCCGCCAAAAAAAAAAAAAAAAAAAAAAAAAAAAAAAGGAAAAAAAGGTATCGGCATAGTGCTAGCCTTCCCTGTCCCCATGGAACTTTCTAGATATTACATCTCGATTCCCGACATGGGAGCTGCACGTCTAGTGATAGCCCTCTCTTCATTTGGCCTCACATGATGACAGGAGCTGGTAGAGCATAAACAACATGGTAGGATAGAGATCATGGCCGGGGTCCACTCCAGATTATCGAAGTTCGGGGGTATCAATTGTTTTACAAGTCTATTAGAACACACGCATGTAGCCTTATAGACCCGGAAACGCTTCATGTAGCTCCTCTCCCCGCTGTAGAGGCCGCTCTGGCCATCTGAGCATTTCTTGCTCTATCCCATTCGCGACTGGATTTTCCAGCTCTCGCTTCTCGCTCAGCTTTCTTTTGTTCTTTGATGGATAGCGCCTTTGCTCGCGGGTCGATTACTACAAGTTCCTCCTCAGCCTTCTTCCGGTAGCTCAGATCCTTGCCCAGCTTGTCAGCTTTGCAGTTCATCGTGTGCGCCATGAACCCTTCATCCCCACTCTCTTCATCCTGCTCCTTTTTGTCCCAAGCCTGGCAACTCTGGCAATTGGGTACGAAGTGCAAGTCACACTTGCCTCCCTCATCATCGTCATCCACGTTCAACTCCTCTTTACTGCCACCATTGACAGTCCCACGTCGGGGTTTCTCGTTTTCTGGTTGCGCTGTTTTCAACTTCATCTCCCAACCCTTCATGATATCAACCGACCTCTGATCCTCATTTACATTCTGGCGACCTCGTCTCCTTCCCCCTTTGACGGCAGTTCCGGAAAGCATTTGCTCCAAGGCTGACATTTTCTTTTCTTTCTCGACTTCTTGCGTCGGATTGGTTGTCCGTTTCATGGAGGCTTTCAGGGCTGCAATCTCATCGTTTGTTCTTTCGAGCTCCGTTTTCCTTCTGGGTAGCTCTGTTTCTGGCGATGGCGAATTGTATTGCCTCGAACGCATCGTTTCCTTGTTGGTATCTCGCTTTTGGGGCTGAACGGGCCAGTGATCCTGAGTCTCAGCCAGTTCCCCACTAGAGGGTTTTGTCTTCTTCTTCTTCTTTTCGGTCGGCCTTGTTATGTCCATGGCATCATCCATACCGTCATCCATCACGATCCTCGTATCGAACTTGGGCTTTTTCAAGATTGGGAGTTCTTCCGCGTCTCCTTCTTCGTCGCCGAAACTGAGGAGTTGCTTTCCCCCTTTCCGCTTCTTTTTCCTCTCTACAACGACAGCGTTCTGAGCTACCGGGGCTTGGCGGGTTCGCTTCGTCATATCCTCAAACGGGTTCACAAGAACCTCAACCTTGGTAATCTTCACGGGGTAGAGTGGTCGCTCGCTCGCCTCGTCTATCTCGGCCTCTCCAATCTTCGTGAGGGTGTATATCGTATCTCCGGCTATTCTACCGAATAGTGTGTTCTTACCCGTAAGCTCGTCAGCCTTGTCTAGTGTGAAGAAGAATTGGCTGCCATTCGTATCCGGCGCGCCTTCGTTCGCCATGCCGAGGAGGCCCCGTCGATTGAATTTTAATCGGGAATGGAATTCATCCTTGAAGCCGACTCCAGTTGGTCCCGCATTCCTACCACGTCGTAAATCCATGGGCCAAGGGTCGAGATCGCCACTAAACGCGCCGCCGTCATAGATCGACTCGCCGCCATGGCCGGTGCCTGTAGGATCGCCGCCCTGGAGAATGAATCCAGGGACGAGACGGTGAAATATAGTGTCATCGTAGTAGCCATCAATACAGAGTTGTAGAAAATTCCGGCAAGTGAGAGGCGTCTGCTTCGCGAAGAGTTCCACGGAGAGCTCACCAATCGTGGTGTGGAAAATCACCGAGCCCGTAGGCTGAGGTTCGAGGTTGTAAATCGCAGACATATTAGCCCTTCCTCCCTAGGCAAGGTGCCTAAGTATTTGAGAAATTATATCGGGGCGAGGCTCAGGACAATACAGGGTTTATGTAGCAAGAATGCTATGGATGAGGTTGAGGAGCTTGAATGTTGGGAGGTTAAGTTGCGTCGATTACTAAGCAAGCGGCATGGCGTAGCTACATGTGAAGGGTCCATCCGAATGTAATGTAATGGAAGCTCATCGTTTCACCACAAGAGATATAGGACTGTTCCAACGGAAGATACCTGTATTTAACTCAGTCCAACGCCAACATGCTCTTTATCTATCTATGGAGATAAACAACTTTTATAACGCTTCCCATGCTGAATTTGCTATGAATGTAATCAACCAGCCGCGTCCAACACCTCGCATTAAAAGGGTAGCTCGATCACCTACGAGATTCTCCAGGAAGCTAAAAGACTGCGAAGCATCGCAGCCTACTGGCTCGCTCCCTGATTTATTCCGATTCTTTCGCAAATGTGTTGGCCACGATGAAAGGAAAGCACGTTGTGGCCTCAGCGTACACCTGAATAGACTGTAAGTAAGTGATGGTGAATTCGTGGAGTTGTGCACGTACCTTGACATGGTCTGCACCAACTTTAATTTTGCCCCAAGAAACAGCTTCGTCGGGACGAGCGCCGGCATCACTACCATCAAACTCCTGACCGGTATTGATGTATACAGCATGCTCTGCTCCGTTTCGCATTAGACAGGCGTTGGCGATGTGATGCTTGACCACGCCACCGCCCAATATGATCATTCCTGCTCGCTTCGCTCTCACTGATATCGTATTGATAGCTCTAATGTCTTGGACGATGTCGACGGTGAGCTCTCGTGGTGAAGCCTTAAAAGTGTGGAAATACAACATATCGCCAAGGCTCCCATCCGTCAAAGCAGGACAGAAAACCGGAATGTTGTTCTTGTATGCCCAGTAGTATACTGATCGTTCGTCGTTGATCTCCTTTCCGAGGCGATGAATAATTCTGGATGGTGTCCATTTTACTGGATTTTCCGTGTTTTTAGTCTCTTCTTGCTCGTCCAGCATCTTGTCCAGGATGGGAACCACCCAGTCTTCGAAGGCACAGTAGTTCGAATTTGGCACAATCAAATTGCCGATTCTGTTTAGCCCCTTGGCCCGTAAGTCGGCTCCCTTTTCGCTGAACGAAGACATGAAGGTGTCGCCTAGGCATTTTATAAAATCTTCCTCCACGCCCCCGGCCGACGTCACGATACAAGAGACATGCTTGTGCTCGACGAGCCACCGGAGGGTGGCTCTCATTCCTGAAGAGATTAGGTTTGAGGTGTACCCAAGGAAAATGGTCGTCTTTTCCCCGGACTTGGGGTCCCTCCAAGCTCTCTACGTGACTCAGTTAGAAAAAAAAACACATGACCTTTCATGAGCGACTGCTCATCTGCAGAATTATTTTCCTCCTCTGCTCTTGGCGGGGTAATCTACCATGTCGTTGATGATGCGCACGGCCTCGGCGATAGAAGACGCCTGGAAGCCCATGTGGCGCATTCCCTGCAAGAGATCTTCTGCAGTAATGGGCCGCTTGAGCTTGTTAAAGTCGAGCTCCTCAACTCTTTGGGCATCCTTTGGCATCTCATCGGAAGGTACCAGGACGGCATCCGTCGCCGCGGCGGGGGGTTGATTTTGTGAGTCAGCCATCGTGACGAGGGTAACGCAACGGTGACAAAACCAGTAGTTGGTGTTTAAGTCGAGACTACCCTTACGCTGCGCGGGAAAACCAAAGCGCTCCGGGAGGAGGCAAAAAAGTAAAATTCAAAGTGTAGTTACCACAAGACGTTTTGATCGAGAACCTCGACTAATGTGCCCCGTTACTAATCTAGCATTGCATTTGATACTGTTGACAACGTTGACTACCTTAGGTAGTACTACTCGCCATCGGTTTCTGCCTTAGGCGCACGCCTATCGCGTAAAATCTAGGATACGTCCATTTCCTTCCTCGAGGAAGTGTATTATCTCCTAAATTCTTTACGTTGCCCATAACCCTCTCATCGGCATTCATCCGCGTCGTTCGTGTCGAACGCAGCTCTAAAGTTCGAGGGTTAAATCCAGCTGCTGGTTACCTAATCAGTGCCGCCCTTCACTCGGTTTAGCGCCGGGCCAAATTGCGAACAGGCTGTTGTTCAGTCCTCCTCTCCTGGGGTCCGCTCATCATAGACATTTGAGGTACCCTATAGCGTGTAACCCTGTGGGTATTAGTTCGGCTGTGGTTTGGGAACTGGCCATGCGGCGTGGGCCAGCGTTGCTACTTTGCAGATGCGCGTCTTAGAAGGTGCATAGCCATCGATATCGCAGACGCAGGCGCAACGTTTAACGCTAATGTTATTGCTTATTACAAACATCGCACGAGAGGTTCTGATTCCAGCTTTCTCAGCTGCGGCAGCTCTCGATCTTCAGAGAGGTAGGAAATGTACCTCGGTATTCGATAAACATGCATTGGAGCAGAGATTTGATGGTTGGCATCCAACACCCTTCACAGGGGTAGCTCGATCGCCACTTAACCCTTGTAGTACTTCGAGGTACAAGGTAAAACCCGCTAAAATATCCAATCAGGCTTGTCAGGCTGCCGAAATTGGCTGGACTTGATGTACTCTAAAAGTCTCTTAAAACTCGAAGATTTTTCCCTCGTTCGGGAGGCGCCACCCTCCATGGGTTATTCTCCACAGCAGGTACATTTGAATGGATCCTTTCCGTGAGAACGCACTACGACCTGGCCCTTGCCGGCCACTGGTTCCTCCATCATGGCTCTGTTCTCTTCCCTTGGCTTTGGACTTTGTACCACACTAGCGGAAGTACAGAGGTACCCTCCCAACAGCCGTCAGTACTAACGCTGGACCTGAATTGGTGTACTCTAGTGTCCACAACAACCACACTACGTTGGAGTTCTGGAGAGATTTCGCTACCTTGCCCAATCTTCAATCTCCAACCCTCAAACATCACACCCAATACCGGTCTATCAACTACGGACTCACATCCCAATATCTCTGCGCAGCATCGACCCACTGCCGTAGTAGGATACTATTTTGCTTTCATTTGACGACTGGTGTATTTCCGGCCCCCCCCTCTCTGAGACGGTCTCCAGCTGTTACCGTACCAACGTGTGCAGCCCATCGTTTCACTCAAAGAACTCCTCTTTACCGCCACGCCAACCACGCGACGTTTCACATCGTCCATCCATTTTTCAGTCTGCACTGCGTCCGCATTCTTTACTCCAACTCTTCTTTCCCTATGCTAAGTCTCTAGGCTTGATATTGTGGGGGAAGAGACATAATTCTGGAAGGGCGGCATTGGGCCGCACGCCGTTGATATTTCATGTATGTTCACGCTCAACATTACCGATTCTCTCTTTCCCTTACCTTTTCCGTCGCGACCATCCTTTGTTGGTGTCGTGGCCCGTGTCTCTGTCTTCTATTGCTTTTGGTGTCACGATCGGCACGCGCGTCGACGTACCCAAGAACTTGCTGTCGATTTGATTGTGATCCCTTAGCGACGAAGGCGAATGCCATTATTACGGCCTGCTTCATCGTATCGTCGTGACACCTCTAACTCCACATTCCCTAGGACTCGATACTCCCGTTATGACGGGGAGCAGCGCCGATCTCGATCACGCTCCCCTGACCGATATGATAGAGGCTCACAATATGGGGACGGCGATAGGCGTAGGCTCTCTGGCGAGCCTCGAATCGGCCAGTCCACTTTCCCACCCGCTCGTGGCGATTCATTTCGTGACTCCCTTCCACGAGACCCGCCAAGAGGTCCTAAGGCTCTGATGGATGCCCAGAGCGGACCCCGGGGCGGCGGCTACTCCGCCGACTTTGGACGTGGTGGTAGGGGCGGTCGTGGACGAGGTGGTCGTGGCTGGTCTCGCGACACTAGTAGAGAGCGTGGTAGAGACCGTGATCTAGATTTTCGTGAACGAAGAGATCCCCCGTATAGAGATGAGCGAAGTCGCGAACGAGACCGAGATCGGGAGCGGGAAAGGGATCGGGAGCGGGAGAGGGACCGTGAGCGTGAGCGAGATAGGGACCGGGAGCGAGACCGGGAGCGCGACAGGGACTGGCGTGAGCGTGATACGTATAGAGCCCGCCGTCCGTCACCTGGGAGAGGCCGGTCCCCACCACCACGCGACTTTCGTGATCGAGACCAACAACCTCTCGGTGTCGATGCGGAAAGGGCGCGGCACGGATCTCGCGATGGCGGTCCTCCCTCCGCCGGTTCTTCCTCGTCAGACCCGCCTTTTGCCGGCGCTCCTTTTGCGCGAGGAGGTTTCGGCCGAGGAAGAGGCCGTCCCCGCGGTGACTGGGATCTTAGAGGGCGTGGGCGAGGGTATTACGACGATCGCTATGGCCCTATACGCAGTAGGTCTCAGGAAGGTCGCTGGGGTAGAGACAGAGATGATCGTGATAGGGGTGATAGGTATGGCGACCTCGACGCGCGTCGAGATCGCGACGATCGTGACGTGCGAGATAGAGAGCCCCGGCCTAAAGTCGATCGCAGCTCCCTTCCGCACGAGCAACCACCGCCGACTAAAGACGTCTCTCCGCCTCCAATCGCACCATCCGCGCCAGCATTTGGCACCGTACCTGCGCGCAACTCAAGTTTATCGGAGGCTCAAGCCCTCGGAGGAATCGGAAAACCACCACCAACAGGACCGAGAGCGTTGTCTGAGCGACCGGTCTCTGCGGGTGGCAGCGAACCTCAAGGTTCTCCGACCGCTCAATCTAAATCCCTTCATCAGCCAGATGCAAGTCCTACTATACCAGTTGGCCCGCGAGCTCAACCAAATCCACCTTCGAGACCATCAAGCAAACAATGGATCAATCCAAGTATTGCAAGCAGAAAGATCCCAGAGTCGCCTAAGACGATGAGGTCCCAGAGCTTCGCTCAACAGCAGAGACCATTCCCTATACGACAAGACGATAGCCCCTTGGAGTACCACCGTGACGATGAGATGCGGCCGCGCAGTAGCCATGCGAAGCATGAGTCTCAGCTGAGCCCTATTAACGACAAGCCCCAACAACTTCGGCGTTCTGTGCCCCCTGAGCTAGGTCCGCGGCCTGAGCAAGGCCTACAGCTATCCAAGACACCTACGGATAAAGAAAACAGGCCTAGTGCCGAGAACAAAGATGTCGAGATGGGCGGCGTGGAAAGCCAGCAAGCTAAGCCTAAAGAACAGAAGCCCGTCATACTGGAAACGACCAAGGACCCAGCCACCGAGTCTTCAGCAAGGGCTACAACGGTCAACAAACCACTCCTCAGGGTACCTGTAGTCAGGTTTTCTCTTCCCCCCAAGGATACTGCTTCACCTTCCGAGGCCTGGGAATCTGATGACGAGGATATGGGTGATTATTTCGCCGACGAGCTCACCAAGACCGAAACTACTCTTCGTGAACTGGAGAGGAAGGATGCTCCCTGGGATGTTGCAACCCGGTTCGCAAGCTTGTCTCACGACATGGCCCTCAAAATTGCAGTAGAAGATAATCAAGCGGCTCCGTCTCTCGGACCAATACCCGTTGGCCTCCAGGCGAAAGCGTATGTCTCGTCTGGGCAAGCCATAGAACAGTTCACAGACGTCCCCGGAGTGACACCACGGGTCGATTTCAATGCCTCCATCGCTGGCGAGGCGCAGCAATCAACGACGGGGAAGCTCGATGTTGAGATGGCTACCACTGCTAGCAGACCATCTCTTCCTAAGATGGAGGAGGTGGATGCTAGTGTCTCTAGTCCCTCGGCTGAAGTACCTGTTAAGCAAGAGGCTCAGCCCGGGTCTGAGGATGTTCTCATGGCAGAAGCACCGCCAGCGCCCGAGGTTGCCCCGAACAAGCCAGATGAGCTCCAGACGGCGGCAAATCAGAATGGCGTCACCGATCAGCCGCCCGCAACCGACGGTGCCGCGGAGCAGTCTCCGGACGATGGCAGTCAGCTTCCAACGCCACCATCGCAAGTTGACGATGATGGAGATGAAACCGAATCCGACGATCCTGAAGCCGTTATTCTTGATTCTCTGAGACAGACGATGAAAACGCCCCCCATTGACAGCCTCCCTAATTTCCATTGTAAGCCGTGGGACAAAGATTCCAAGTTTCTTAAGACACTGGATAAAGGCGACCCTCCCCTCGAAGATTTCATTTTAACCCGACTTGAAAAGATTACTCTCGAACGACTTTCTGAGCAGCAGGAGGCTAGTCAAATTTACCTTCAGAACTACCGGAACTATCTAGACTTCACTCTGTCAAACGACCCGGTTGCTGTGAAGACCCGCGACAAGATCTTCGGTACTAGCACTGCGAGCGAGAGCCTCGCTGCGGCTCAGGCCAGCGCTGAGCAAAAGCCGGAAGGTCGAGGCGGCGGCAGGCGGTTCGCGACCGAAAGAGACCTTGAAAGAGTCATACAAGCCTCCATCAAGGAGGATGAGGAGCGTAAGCAGCGAGAGATTCAGCTTCAGAAGGAGAAGTACCGTAGCGAGAAAGAGGCAATCATTCCGCCCATGTACTGGGACGAAAAGCAGATCAAGGATGAACTATTCTGGGATACTTCTGGTTACGTACCCGTCGACAGGCTAGTCTACGCGTGGGAATGTCTTCCACCCATTGACAACTTCACGGAGGAGGAGATCGAGCAGTTTGAGAAGCGCTACATGGAAAAACCGAAGCAATGGGGCGTCATCGCCGAGTCGGTACCGAAACGCGACTTCAAGGCCTGCATTCAATTCTACTACCTGAGGAAGAAGCAGCTTAATCTTAAGGAGAAACTCAAGAAGCAACCGAAACGTAGGAAGAAGAGCGGCCGCGGCAAACAAAGATCCTCGGCCCTCGTTTCCGAACTCGGGAATGGCGAGAACGAAACGGAAGAGAACAACGCCGAAGCCACAGAGGGTGGAGAACGGAGGCGACCGCGTAGAGCAGCAGCGCCGACTTTCTCTTTCGAACAGAACAACGCTGCTGATTCGGATGGCGTTGCGTCAGGCTCAGGAGGACGGCGGGGCAACGCGGGTGGTTCCAAGACAAACGCCGACGGAGAGAAGGTCGATGGAAGAAAGAATCGTCGTAAGACGGCAAAAGATAAAGAACCGAAGGTAGCGAAGCCGAACCAAGCCCTTGCAGTTACGCCAACCCCAGGCCCGGGTCGTGGGCGATCCAGATCGAATTCTCGCGCCCAGAACGCAGAAACCCCAACCCCAGTTGGTGCCACAGAGGCGTCACGCCTACCAGTTACTCACGAGCAGCCAAGTGGCATTCAGCCGCCGCCTTTGGACCCTGCCCAACAGCCACCGCCTCCTCCTGTAACCCCCGTGGAACGCCCCCCTACAGCGCAGACTTCATCTATGGCAGATCTGATGGCACCTCCGTCCGCGCTCGCGCCACCTCAGCTCCGGCCCGACCCTCCTCCTCCACCGGCTCATGGCCCAACTCTTACCTTCGTCCAGCCGCCCGTGCAACCCCAACCAGAACGCCGGGCACAGAGCCAAGCATCGAGCTACTGGAGCGTATCGGAAATTACGGAATTCCCTTTGCTTCTAAGGGCCTTTGGTACAGATTGGAGCGCCATTGCGAATCACATGGGATCTAAGACTCACGTCATGGTATGATGCCTGTTCATTAGTAGTTACAAAAGTTCGAAGCTAACGGTTCGTTTTACAGGTCAAGAATTACTTTGTGCGACAAAAGGACAAGAATGATGGCTGGGAGGCTATGGTCGCCGAGGCCGATGAGAAGCGTCGCCGCGGCGAGAAGCGACCGGACCCGCCGCCACCCTCGACTGCTGGTTCGAAGAAGCGACACGACCACACCGTGTCTATGAGCCGCCCTCTTCCAGTGTCGGTGACGGCGAATCCCGAGGCTCCTACATCCGCAGACTCTGCTCAGGCAGCGAAGACCGGCAGTAACCTTCCACAGCTGGCGAATCAGCCATTTTTATCCCGTAGCCCGATGCTATCTCTCGGTCAAGGCAGCCCCGGGCAGACACCGCCGGCTCATTCTCCCCAGAAGCCAGTCCCGGAACACGCTGGAGTTTTGACCCCACAGACGCAGGCCCCTCCCGCCCAGCCCATCCCCACCGCGCAGCTGCAACAGGAGCCCTCCAAGCCTGTCCATCCTCCCCAGGCTCACCCCAGCGTTCCGCAGGCCATGTCTCCCGGTGCCAAGCCCTATTCTTTCTCTGGGGACAGGAGTGGAGACTCGTTGGATATTGCGCAGAAGGCACCGACCATGCACGGCACAGATACTCCTCCCAAGCGCGCCCTGGCACCCATGCGGCCTTCGGCCGGTCCGGGGCCTCAAGGAACCCCCTCCGTCGCGCAGCCGGAGCCACAGCAATCAAAGCGCAATATCGCGCCTATGCGGCCCGCTGGAGTTGAATCCATCATTCAGCAACCCGATGCACAGTCACAGCAATCGAAGCGTGCGATTGCGCCTATGAGGCCACCGGCTGCAGACATCGTCATGCAGCAACCTGAAGCTCAATCAGCTCAATCGAGGCGAGCCTTAGCACCCATATCAATGGCGCAACCTCAACCTGAGTCACAACAGTCTGTACGCATCTTAGCCCCTACCAGATCTTCAACTATGCCTCAAGCCACTCCCCATGCCGAGCCCCCCCGAGATCGTTCCAAGATGGAAGTGCCTAGGCCCATTGAACAACGTCCCATGCATCTTAAGCAGGAGCCTGATACCGTTTCCCCGGCTGGGCCCTACGACTTCGCTACCCATGCGCCTCTGCGACCGTCTCAGCCGTCACTCGACGCTCGGCCTGCCTCCCCCGCCAAACGACCGGAGTGGGGCCCGGGCGGCTACGGCCGCGCGCCGGAGCCGACGAGCGCCTATGTCATGGCCCAGCCTCAAAGTGATGGGCGTCCTCCGTACGGAGACGTTACTCGAGCGCAGGTGCCGCCATCCCAGCCCATGGCGGCCGGGCCAACACCGGCACCGCCTGCGCGGGCACCAGAGCCTAAGAAGTCAAGCTTAATGGCGCTGCTGAATGATGACCCCCCAGCCGCGCCGGTTCCCGCAGCTCCAAAGGTTGTTAGTGACGTTGCCAGCAGTAGCATAGGTACAGCGAGCCCACAGCCACAAAAAATGCCGGGACATGCGGCGGTCCCTCCACCATCGAGCTCGCAACTGGGCAGGGAACAAGAGGCTGGTTATCCATATTCGCATAGCTCGGTGGCTCCCACCCCTTCGGGCATGCCACCTTTGAAGCCATATCAGTCGCCGCAGACTCAGCACATGTCCATCCAGCGCCCGGCCTCGGTCATGTCACAGCGGCACGAGCCGCCCCCGATGCCCTCGGCGCGCGATTACTACAGGCAACCGAGCTATCCTCAACACCATGCATCTACACCAAGCACTCCACAGCCCTCTCACCACCACGCGCCCTCGTCGCACTCTCAACCGGCGCCAGTTCCGTATCAGGGACAATCAGCTTACCCTCCTTACGGATCGCAGCCGCACCGGTCAGCTGCATCTCCTCCTCCTTCGCAGTACCCAATGCACCCTCCCACGTCACGACCACTCGAACATGCGCCGCCCAGCAGAGAATCGTGGCCATCGTCTGGCCAGTCGCATGTACCTCAGAGTCCCGCGATGATGACTAGTGGGCTTCAAAAGCCGGGCTGGCCAGTGAACCCCAATCCTAAGCCGATGCAGTCTCACGGTCAGCCACCCAAGTCCTGGGATCCCGTCAAGGGCGCGGGTCCTATGCAAGCGTCGTGGGCCCCTACGCCGCCCCCACCGCAGCAGCAACACTACGGCGCTGGACTCCGTGGAGACCCATACGGTACGCCGACTTCTATGCCTCAGCAGGCGCCCCCTCCTAGCGCTCCTACGCCGAGCAGCGTTCCCCCTCATGGCCATATGCAAAGCCAGTATGCGCCTCCTGCGCCATCTTCCCGTGAACCGATGTCACACTACCCGCCCTATGGACTACGACCGGGCCAGGGACCGTCCCACGATGTTAGGGATCCCATCCCTGGACGCAGTTATACGCCGGTGTCTGCGTACGATGCGCGAGGGCCCCCTCCCCCTCACGGCGGGTATGGCGCAATGGCCGACCCCAGGGACCCGCGAGACCCTAGGATGCAAAGCCAGATGCGACCGCATGATCGGTACGACCAGCGCCATCATTGAGAACCCAGTGGGGTTGTTGACGAGGAGGATGGGCAGATAATAGGCAGCAACGCCCAACTCTCTTCAGATCCATCTCTCTCTTAGGGCTAGCCTCAGGCCGCCTGCATCAACTGTCATCTATAATGCTCCGCTCTACGTCTGCGTATTGTTTTACTTGACCCTGTTGTTTCGGTTCTTCGGCTCTTTCGTCGTCTTGGTTTTATTTTATATTTTTTTTTGTCACCATTAGTCATGAAGGGTTGCGGAATGATTTTGTGGTAAGAAAAACCGAGAACCACGACGGATTGAATTTTCTACTGCATTTCTAGGAAGGGAAACGGGGATGGGTTCCTAGGCGGGATTTGCTGGCTTTCAATATTTTGGGGGGGGGAAATTCCTAGTGCCCTTGTACATAATTATGGAATCAAATGGAACGAAGAGTGAACTAAGAGATTCAGTGCCAGCTTACATGGATAATGTAACGTGTCTGCTGATCGAGATAGACGGATAGCGATATGGCCTCGTGCTCCATCAGTGATTGTCGGTCGCGCATCGATGCGCCCGTCACATCAATGGTGAAGGCTTCGCTCAGACGACTTTCGGTGGGTGCCGATTCGGAAGATTACTTGTACATTATCGCTGGCCGTGCGGGCAGGGTTTAGAGAGGTGGAGTTGTGACCTCACACTAAGAACATTTTGAAGACTGAGAAGAGGAGCTCGACTCAGCCGTTCCAATGAAGTCGCTCATTGATGCTTCTGCTAAACTAGCGGGACTTGGACCAAATCTTGTGCAGCAGATACAAGAGTGGACGACACCACGGCTTTCCTGAAAAAAAGTTCTGAAAACTCGGTTGAGCAGCCGACTTCTCGCATCTGTTTGTTGTAGAGCTTTCTTGTTGAACCACCAGCGCATTCATGGGCTACCATGGGGTAAGTTCCGCCGAGGGAAACGCCAGCATCCATCACCAGCCATGGATGAGATGAGAATACTGATTGTGCTTATCCTGTAGTCAGCCCAGTCCAAATGTGAGATCAAGCTCAAGCTTCCTCTAGCTTTTACGAGTCTTGGGAAATATTGACACAGAAGCAGGATCATTACATTGGCATCGATGTGGGAACGGGCTCGGCTCGTGCCTGCATCGTTGATGCATCCGGCACTATCAAAGCGATAGCATCCAAAGACATCAAGCTCTGGAAGCCCCAAGTCGGCTACTATGTACGGTTACTCGCCGCGGGCCTCTGCTCCTGACGAGATCAATCACGCACTCAATTGCTCACATTTACCCGCCAGGAACAATCCACAACCAACATCTGGAGCTGCATCTGCAACTGCGTCCACCGCGTCCTCGCCGAATCCAAGGTCGACCCCGCCACCGTCAAGGGTCTTGGTTTCGACGCCACCTGCTCCCTGACCGTCTTCACCCACGACACCGACGAGCCCGTTTCTGTTACGGGACCCAACTTTACGAATGATGGCGACGATCGCAACGTCATCCTGTGGCTCGACCACCGCCCCGAAGCCGAGACGGAGGCCATCAACGCCACGCGCCATAACCTCTTGCGTTACGTCGGCGGCACCATGAATATTGAGATGGAGATGCCCAAGGTGCTCTGGCTCAAGAAGAACATGCCGCCTGAGCTGTTTAGCAGGTGCAAGTTTTACGATCTTGCCGATGCGCTTACGCATATGGCTACCGGGAAAGAGACGAGGAGCTTCTGCAGCGCGGTATGCAAGCAAGGATACGTACCCGTGGGCGTGGACGGCAGCGTCAAGGGATGGCAGGAGGACTTTTACAGACAGATTGGCTTGGAGGATCTGGTCGAGGATGAGTTTAAGAGAGTGGGCGGCGTCGATAGGGTGGTGAGCCTCTTTCCTTGAGTACTCGTTTTTGATGCCCTTGGAGTGGACGCGCTAACTCTAGGCATTTACAGAATGGACAGTTTCTTAGTGCAGGTGAGCTCGTGGGCACCCTGAGCGAGAAGGCTGGCAAGGAATTGGGATTGCCTGCGGGCGTTGCAGTTGGCAGCGGTGTCATTGATGCCTATGCGGGATGGATTGGTACAGTCGGCGTGCAAGTCGACGGCCTAGGAGGCAACGAAACCGGAAGTGGCCCAGACCAAGCCTCCGGCCGTCTTGCTGCAGTTGCCGGTACCTCGACTTGCCATCTTGTCATGTCGAAGGATCCCGTGTTCGTCAACGGCGTATGGGGTCCCTACAGGGACGTCCTCATTCCTGGCCAATGGATGGCCGAGGGTGGGCAATCCGCAACGGGTGAGCTCCTCCGCCACGTTGTCGAAACTCACCCCGCCTACATCGACAAATCTGGACTTCCCGAGGGCGGCCTGGGTGATAAGTCTATCTACGAGTACCTCAACGAGCACCTTTCCAAGCTAGCGGCGAAGAACAAGACGCCTAACGTGTCTCATCTCGGCCGGCATATCTTCTTCTATGGTGACCTCTGGGGCAACCGCTCGCCCATTGCGGACCCCACAATGAAGGGCGCCCTCGTCGGCATGAGCAGTGACACGAGCCTGGACAACCTAGCCCTGATGTACTACGCTACGATGGAGTTCATCGCCATGCAGACGCGCCACATTATTGACACCATGAACAAGGCCGGCCATTCCATCTCGAGCATTTTCATGTCGGGCGGCCAGTGCCGAAACAAGATCCTCATGGACCTCATCGCTACCGTATGTGATTTGCCCGTCGTCATCCCCGAATATATCGGTGCCGCGGTTGTTCACGGTGCTGCCATGTTGGGTGCCAAGGCGGCTGGCGCGGATGACAGCGGAAAGACGGAGGATTTGTGGGCTATCATGAGGAGGATGAGCAAGCCGGGCAGTGTGGTCTGGCCCAAGAAGGATGAGGGTGAGAAGAAGCTTTTTGAGGCCAAGTACGAGATCTTCTTGGACCAGTGCCGCACCCAGCAGGAGTATAGGAAGAAGGTTGATGCGGCTCTTGGAAAATAAGTACAAGTTAGGACTAAAATTTCAAGGAGTATAATGGAAAACTGGTCAAGTAATATAATATGGTTCCAACCGGACAGATTAGCTCCTTCCTCAGTGTTAGGCGTTCTTCCCAGGTGCGAAGATCTCGGTAAGTGGCCGGTGAAATTCGGTGAAGACTGTAGCGTTGCCTGGGCTGTTGCCCACTGGTTCCTGGTTAGAGCATCTGATTGGCCAGACACCGAACCCAGCAACAACTTGTGGTTGCACCCATCTAAATTTCTCCCCAGACGCGCGACAACCAGGTAAATCCAACAGCTCCATCTCGCTCTAACCTAGGGCTCAAAAAACTCCCTGGCCCGGCCCATTGCTGTTCAACTCACGCATAGGCACAGACTCCACCTCTTCGAGACTACCCGCAGCTCCCAGCGTGACGAAAAACCGAGACCAGAATTTTGTTGACGAGTCCGACCAAAACAAGCTACCATGTCGCTCTTTGGCGGTGGTCAATCGGCCTTTGGCCAGTCGACGGCCTCGCAGGGAGGCTCCAGCATCTTTGGCCAGACCGCCGCATCGCAAGCCCCCGCGGGATCTAGCCTCTTTGGCGCCTCGACGGTCACGAAACCGAGCTTGTTCGGCCAGAGCACCGCGACCCAGCCCGCCGCTTCGACGACTCAGAATACCGGCGGTGGCCTGTTTGGCGCTTCGACCGCCACCACTGCTCAGCCCTCGTCGACCCCCTTTGGAGGCCTGGGCCAGAGCACCCAGTCTTCTGCTTTCGGAGCGACGAATACCACTGCGAAGCCCTCGCTTTTCGGCGGCGGTTTGGGCTCCACTACCACAAACCAGAACCAGGCCCAGGTCCCAAGCCTAGGAACTGCGCCCTCGAGCCTCGGTCTTTCTACCCTTGGCACCAGCACCCAGAACCAGGGACAGCAGCAGCAACAGAATGGCCAGCAGCCAGCCGGTGCCTACTTTGATACCCTGTTCGCCATGACCAAGAAGCGGACCGACGGAACGACCGAGGATATGCCCCACCTGCAACTCGGTCTAGGCGACCTTCGGCAGCGTCTCAAGAAGATTGGCGGCAAGACTCCGGAGAAAGCAGGCGACGGACGGGCCCACTACGTTCTTGCGGCTTCCGGCATTGATCTGGGGGCCGCTGCGAAGGACTTGGGTTCGCTCGCTGTCAACCCGAGCAAGGTCGACCGACATGCCGGCGAGACTGGCGGACCCTCCGAAATTGACGTCGAGACGTACCTCGAGAACCTCCAGAAGAAGACCACACTTGGCATGATACAGGATGGCCTCGAGAGGTCCGCAAGGGATTTTGACAACTTCCTCGAGGATAACATGGCGACGGAATGGGAGGCTCAGCGCAAGCGAATCTACGAGCACTTTGGCATCATGCAGCGCGACAACGGTGCGGATTCTGCCACCCCTGGAAGGGAGGCACAGGCGGGCTTTGGTCGCTCCCGTCGCAAGTCTCAGCATACAGGCACCACTTCCCGCGCTGGTAGGAGCACGATCCTCGGCAACACAGGCCTCCAACGCTCGGTCATCGGCACCCCTGCGCGTATTGGTAGCCATAAACCTGAGTTTTCCGACGTTGAGCGCCCCAGCGAGCCTTCTCGCCAACTTGGCGGTGTCCAATCGTCCGACGATCGTGCCCTGCGTGAGAAGCAGAGCAAGCTCGCCGACAAGATCACTAGCCTCAATAAGACTCGCATTCTGCAGCGGCCATTCCCCATCTTGTCGGAGCTTGCCGAGATCGAACAAAAATCTCCCGAGCCTCATGCTTCGTATGTCGCCCAGGCTTACAGGGCGGTCATGGAGATCGTTGGCGAGAACCCGGAGGCGGACACCTCTATAAATAACGCTACGGCCAAGGAGAGGCAGTTTGTTTCGCAATACCTAGATGATAACAAGAACTCCTCTGAGGCGTTGAACATGCGCAAGAGGATCCTGGCGGGTGCCAACCGTTTCCTCGAGAACCAGTTCGTCGCCGAGATGGAGTCTCTGATCGCTAAGCATCCTCATGAGGCCAACCTCGGCGGCCGTCCCGACATTGTCAGCAAGGTCAAGGCTTACATCCGGTTAAGATCCGCGCGTAAGGACCTTGTCCCTGACAACTCAGAACTGCAGCAGGTCCAGGGCGAGTACGTCTGGGCCATTGTCTTCTATCTCCTCCGGTCCGGCCATATCATGGACGCGGCTAGATATGTCAACGACAACCTCAACAACTTCCGCGGCATCGACCGCACCTTCTCCACCTACCTCAACGCCTACGCATCCAGCGAGGAGAGGCGGCTCAAGAGGCTCCTCCAAGAGCGCTGCGCTAGCGAATACACGCAGCGATCGCGCAACGCCCCCGAAAACTCCATTGACCCCTTCCGCATGGCCTGCTACAAGATTATTGGTCGCTGCGAGATCAACAACCGCAGCCTCGAGGGCCTCAAGTCGGACATCCACGACTGGATCTGGCTCCAGTTCAACCTCGCCCGCGAGGCCGACAGGACCGTCGAGTTCGCCAGCGAGATGTACGACCTCGCGGATCTCCAGGCCAGCATGCGCGAGATCGGCTCCAAGCACTTCCCCAAGTCTCCCTCGGAGGACAACAACGGCAACTTCGGCATGTACTTTTACCTGCTCGTCATGTCCGGCCAATTCGAGGAGGCCGTGGCCTACCTCTACCCCTTCTCCTACGTGGACGCGGTGCACTTTGCCCTCGCCCTCGAGTACTACGGCCTCCTACGGCCCAGCGACCCCCTCACTGCCGACAACGAGCTGCGCAGCATGGACAGCAGGAGCCGCACCCAGATCAACTTTGGCCGCATGCTAGGCTACTACACGCGCGACTTCCGCGCTGCCAACGTTGAGGCCGCCGTCGACTACCTCTCCCTCATCTGCCTCAACGCCGACCTCCCCGGCGAGTCGGGCCGCCGCCACGCCAACCTCTGCCACGAGGCCCTCCGCGAGCTCGTCCTCGAGTCCCGCGAGTTTAGCAAGCTCATCGGCGACATCCGCCCCGACGGCCACCGCATCAAGGGCGCCGTTGAGCAGCGCGGCCCCCTCATCGGCCTCTCCGACGAGGACGACTTTGTCCACACCGTCACTCTCCAGGCCGCCAGCTTCGCCGAGGAGACGGGCCGCACCACCGACGCCGTCCTCCTCTACCACCTCGCCGGCGAGTACGACACCGTTGTCGCCATCGTCAGCCGCGCCCTCAGCGAGGCCATCGCCATGGACATTGGCGAGTCCCCCATGGTCCTCATGCCGGTCAAGCCCCGCGGCGGCGCCGGCGACGCCGAGCCCGGAAGCAGCCTCAGCCTCGCCGCCATTGACGACCCCGTCGAGCTCGCAAACACAATGATGGCCATGTACGAGCGCGACGCCATGTTCCACCGCGGCATCCAAGAGCAGAACAAGGTTGCTTGCCGCATCCTGCTCGAGCTGAGCTCCATCAAGACCCTCGTCGAGGCCAGACAGTGGGCTCAATGTCTCGACGTAAGTTTTCTTTCGTTTTCTTTTTTTTTTCTATCCCAGCCTCTTGTCTCTCCTTTCCTTAACCCCCATCCCTCTTTTCTTCCTCCTTTGCCTACCTCCCTACCCTGTCCGTGATTACCAAATATGCTAACTCTTTTCCTCCCCCTCCAGCGCATCCGCGCCCTCGACATCCTCCCCCTCGACGCAAAGGGCGACCCCTCCATAATCCGCAACCACGCGTCCCGCTTCCCCTCCCTCTCCCCCACCGTCGCCGTCAACGTCCCCAACCTCCTCCTCTGGACCATCCACGCCTGCGTCAAGCAGCGCGACCAGCTCCTCGCCGGCCACTTCACCGGCAACGAGACCTCCCGCCATATGCTTATCGACCAGCTGCGCCAGATGACACTGGACCTCACGGCCTACACGAGCCAGCTGAGGTACAGGTTCCCGCCTCACCTGCACGAGGCCCTCGCCAGGGCTTCGGCGGAGTGAATACCCAGAGCAAAAAAAAGGAAAAGAAAAGGAAAAAAAGGTAAAGAAAAAAAGAGAGAGAGAAGAAAAGGAATCCATTGTCGTCGCTATTACGGCGTCTTTTATGGACTTGAGAACATTCGATTTGTCTTCACGGCTGCGCTGCACATCGGATAAACAGGGGAGAGGAACATTCTTCTCCAATGGTCATGTTGTCTCTTTATCTGTTGTTTCTTTCTTTTGTTCCTTTTTCAACTTAAAATGTCTGTATAATTGGGGTTTGTAGGGGGAGAACGTCGGAATCTTGTGAAGCCTTGTTCCCCCGACAGGTTTGATAGAGGAAGAATAGCACACTCTGTAATATCAAAAGATGCAAACTGAAGCTCCTACCAAGGAAAACGGGAGAAAGAAGGAAACCTAGCATGCTATTTTATTTCGTGTGCGCGCGTTTACCGTCTACTTGGTCGACCCTTGAAACTCCTTGATGCAGGATTTTGGGAAGTTGGAAAGATTCAAACTGAGGACTCCTGTAAAGAAGAATGGAAAGATCAAATAACAGCCACCCACCATGCGTTCTATGTCTCACCCCTTTCCCTCAGAAAGCGACAAAACAGGAAGCCTCCAGGACAAGCGATATGATCCGCTCCATCTCTCTACCGGTTTTGTTTGGGTATCCTTGGACACAAAAGGGAAATAGACAAAGAAGAGTTGTAGTCAAGGAATGTAAAGAGTCGGAAAGTGAAGGGGAAGGCCCATCTTATCCTTCTCAATGGGTATTAAAAATGCTGCTCGTATCAAGGCGGGAAAAAGTTGCAAGGAAACGAAAAGGAAAAAAAAAAAAAAAGAAAAAAGAAAAAACATCAAGCCCAAGCCCCATCAGTCCATTTCCTCATTCACTCATAAAATGTTTTCCCAGCCCGTCATGATCCGACTCCCTGCTCATAACCGTAACCATGCCTTGGAATCGTCAAAATGCCACACTCTTTTCCTGATTTTTCTTTTCGTCCCATTACCTGTCGTCTTTTGCATTGCTATCTCCTCTGGGTATTGTTGTTACTCTCATTCATAAATCATGTTTTCGTCTCGGTCCTCTCGGTCGTCGTGTCTGGCTCCGAGTATCAGTCTCGTCAATTTCAAATCCCACCCGCTATCCACAGCAGGCACCATCTATCTCACGCCCTCCATCAATCATCTTCGTTCAGATATTGCTGGTCATCAACAAGGATGACAACAGTCAAAGTGGCTGCGTAAGCTTCACGAATGGCGCAAGCAACACTGTGAACGAAGTTAGTCGGTTATTCCCCGCGCACAGCTTGTGCTTCAGACTCACCATGTCTTGCGCACATCAGCGACGATGGCACTAAGGCCCCAGTGGGCACACCAAGCCCTCACCAATACCTCGTTATCGCGTACTCCAAAAGCCTCAACCACAAGGACTCTTTCCTCATCGTCGATTTCTCGCGGGTATGCATTCCCGTGCGCCATCCTCAAGCCAGGCGGTGAAGCGTCTTGTGGGCTCGAGAGACCGTAAAGCCCGCCCCAGTCATGGACGTTGACTATCTGATCTGCCTTGATAGTAGAATAGGCGTAGTCGAAGAAGAGAGGGTGGGGTCCATTAATACACGGCCACGCTGAAACAAATGACACGTCGTATGCAAGGCGAAGAGGCCATGACACACCGTCAATAGCAAATTGGATCATTGCGTCGTACCACTGCGGGCCGGGATCCGCCAGACGACCCTGAAGAGCCTGGAAGCTAAGACGCTCGATACGCACCGTATCGACAATGTCGTCGGGGTCCGGTAGGATAAGCTTGTATTCGCTTACGGGAATGAGATCGGCAAGTGGGCCTAGTGGATCCGATCTCTCGGCCATCGATGTGACATCTTCCGGCGTCAAGTATTGTCGTGGCTGGCGTGATCGAATGCGTGCAATCTGAGTGCGTCCCAGATCCGTTGTCGGCCGGCCGGGGCCGACCCAGCCAGCGGCAAGCTTGCAGGTGGGCGCTAAGACTTTTCCAACGATACAGGTGGCGGTCCAGTACGTGTAGCTATTGCGGTATTGGAATCCACAGCTCGGATGGAGATGAGTAAGTAGGGCTAGCTCGTCAGTGGCCTTGTCCGGGTCCATATCTATCAGAGTGTTCATGATGAGGAACGGGAACGTAGGCTACAGGTGTGATGTACAGTTAGCGGGACTGATTTCTCGGGCGATAGCAATCTACTCACCCCCGGCAACACAAGGCCACTAAAGAAGGCCATTGCATCGGAGCTCACGAAGTCTAAAGTGTCCGCGTTCTTTTGCCGAAGTTGAAACAGGGTCTCGTCGAGGTTAGGCCACTTCATGATTTTGGCAAACTTTTCCAAGATTTTAACCTGGCGTTTCCTTAACCTATATCGCAGTTTAACTGTTGAATAGGCGTCGTTAGTATCCGAATAGCCTCCGTTTTCGCCGCTAAACGGACAAGAGCTAACTTACTATGGTCAGGAGACGGACCATAACTCTCTATCCGGATAAATTTCTGCCACCGCTTGGCAAGTGCCATGTTCCATTGAATGCTTGGTGGGATTTGAGAAAGCAATCGCTCCTTTGCCCACTCGTTATGCCTCTTAGAGTTGATGCGTAGGTCGAGTTCGAGACTTAGGAGCAGTTGGTGGAAAAATAAATGGTATACGTCGTAGTTCGAATACCCAGTGTCGTATATAAATCGTGTAACGACTTGGTGCTTCGGGTTCGTAAAGTCTATCCAATCGGGCTTGGACAGCACCTGTATGAGATCGGTGATCTGCCTGTCAAGCGTCTTATGGAGGCTGAACAGCTTGTCCGAGTCTCGCAAGAAGTGCTTGTAGAGGCTTCGGTACATCGAATGATCGTCTTCATCAACGCCCATCTCAATCCCCTTGAGCCGCTTGAAAATTCTAGCGAGGTCGACATCCCTCAACGTCGGCACACCGGGATCGCGCAATGGTATCGCATGAGGAAGAGCACTGGATAAAGAGACCCACTGGTTCAAGGTCACGGTTCCGGGGGCTTTTCCAAAGCTAAAGGCACAGCTCGGTTGCTCCAAGGTTTCCCAGGGCAGACGAGCCGGACTACGGCCCTGTAAGCGCATGGTCATGAGTTCGGCCATAATCCCGTGGAGGCTGACGGCATCGTCCTCTTCCCTATCCCTAGTGTCGGAGGACGTGGTCGTATAAAGAGCGTAGTAGTGCTCGGGCGCGTGGGGGATGCTCCTCAGGTGCCCGATATGGATGGGAGCTCCCCGGCAGATCAAGGCCTGGGCGTGCCCTATGGTCAGGTCATCCTGGCGAGAGAAACCTGGAGGAGGCCACTGGGTTAAGGGTGCGTAGGCCTGATCTCGTAGATCCTCCCGTCCTTTGCCCTTGGATTTGAGTACGGACTTTGTGGGCTCGGCATGGCGGCGCGGACGACGGGATCGAGAACGGCCAGCCTCACGATTAACACCTGCATCTGCCCTCCGCCTGCGGAGAACAGCATCACCGTCACTGGTACTCTTAGACTTCTTCGGCTATAAATTACCCTGGTTCAGTATACGACAGCCAATCTAAAGGGGCTAAAGGATATGGGAGCTTATTTTACATGGCGTGACGCGAAACAACACGTGGTTCCGTGCCACCCATGGCATTCGCGTCGAGCGAGAAAGAAGCCAAGGAAGAAGATCACTTACCGCCTTTGCAGGTTGTTGAGACGCGCCCTTGCTACGGAAAAGACTCTTCCAGAAGCCTGTCTTTTCCTTTTCCCTGGATTTTCGATCGGCCGCCATGATAAAGGGGAAGAGGGTCGAAGAATTTGGAATATGGAGGGGAAAGCGTGTGCTTGTAGTGAAAGAATGGTGGGAGAGAAGTGAGACAGACCATAAAGTTGAAATGAGAGAGCTCGAGTTTAGAGATTAAGAGACGGTAATAATGGTACAGAGTAATAGCACACAAAGACAGCAGCTTCGAAGGAAAAGGACGAGGGAATTGTACATGAAAAATGAGGTAGGAAAATAATTAAGAGAGGGAAATTGATTGATAGAGAGAGAGAGAGAGAGAGAGAGAAAGGAAGCTATAATCCCGGGGCCGTAAGGATGGGAGTATGCCGAAAATACATTATCCGTCCGGTGGGGTGTGGGATCGGTGGGAAAAGTGACGGGAAGGGACGAAAACCTTGAAGAGGAGCAATCGAAAGAAAAAAAGGCAAAAATGGCTGAGCTGCAGAACCGGGGACACGGGGGCGGCGAGGCTGACGGCAGGGTAAAATAAAAGAGGACGAATTACTGCGTATAAGAGAAAAAGGTAAGGCTCGGCTCGGCTGGAAGTGAGATGAGCTGGCAGGATGTGGGAACTAGGGAGGAACGGGGAGTAGTTGCCACAGATTGATTCGGTCTATGAGAAGGAACGACCGCTGATAGGCACTGGTAAACGGAGCAAGTCACCAGGTACAACTGACGACGAGTATTCTGCACCCGCAAAGTACAGTGGTACCTGAACGACTCAAGAAGAGAGCGGGAAGGCACAAGGGACTGGAGACTAGACCGTCGAGCTTGAAAATACGGAGTGGGAAGGAGCTACTGCCCAAACAAATGACAGGACCTGTACTGGAATTTCCCACTCTTCCTACGTTGCTTGGTGCTTGTTGTCCCACGATCTCCGTTTCCCACTGGGCAGGGACACAGCTTGCAGGTCAGCGAGTGGCATTCGGCCGTTTACATGTGCAATTGAGGGCCAAGGACAAAGCGAATAGCATGACGGCGAGGTGGGCGTGCGTCTGCGAAACACTTATGAAGAACACGGAGGCCCTGTAGAACAGAATTGCAGTAGGGAGAAAGGGATCAAGGGAAAAAAAAGAAAAGTAAAAACGGAGGCTCAAGCGTTGAATGAAAGAGAACTGAACATTGAAGGGCCCATATGCAGGCCATTTACTCGTTGCCCCATCGCACGTCGTCTTACAAGTCTCTATAGGCTATCCGGAGTCCGACCTGCAGAGCCCTTGCTGGGAAACAACGCCGGTCTCAATCGCACGAGACGATCGACGACACATTCCATCGTTCTATGCACCTTCTGTCTGATGTCTCTTCTGTCTCCAGCTCCCAGCCTCTGGTCTGATCTCTGATCTCTAACAGTTGAGCCCTCGAAAGCTGCACTGCATTTTGCCTCTTTTTTCCTAACCTAGCGTTCGGACTCTGGAGGCCGCCTGATACAGCCATGCAGGAGAGGGGGCGAAATCTGGCTGGCCAGTAGCATGACAGCGCAGCATGCATCAAGATGCATCAGGGCAAAAGGGCAAAAAGCGTCTGAACGCCCTCTCATTCGACCCCCTTGCTTGCTGCCACACATTTTGCAACTGATAGAGCTGACGTATACAATGACATTTTGGCCTAGCTCCAGCCTTGGGCATCTATATATACAGACGACAGCTCTTCAATCATAACAATGATCAACTCCCAGATGCTTCCCCCTCCATGCCTCCCTACCCAATGCAGTAGCTCTTGAATCATTCTCTTTGTTTCTCTCGAAATCGGTATGAAATTGGTGGTCCACCGAAAGCCCATGCGCCCCGGTCTTTGTCATCCTTAGTTTGCCTAATAACCCCCCATGGATCAACAATGTTCCTTATGATTCGAATAATCCCTTTTTTAACTCGCTCCCGAGCGGCTTTTCAATACTTAGGCAATATCGGCAAGCGCTGCGGCGTCCTTCATGTGTGCTAAGGTTTGCTTCCACTGTTGCCGGGAGTTAGTATCCGACGAGGAAGCGGTGAAGATGTTCCACCGGGGAACGGGGAACCCAGGAACAGGGCTGGGATAAAACCTTACCTGAAGGCTCAGGTTTAGTATCAATCCGACGACCATGGTGCCGCTGACAATCATCGGTCCAACCATGTTGTCAAAGTCCTTGCCGCTCCTCTCCATAATCATCTTTCTGCGCAACCTGAGCATCCTCTGTGCCCAGATATTGGCAAATACGGCCACAAATATGTAAAACACTCCCATGCCGCGCGCCACAGTTCCAGCACCGGAGGCGGTGTAAAGGGCAACAGCCAAGCTGCCGAGGAGGATGCTGATATGCTGCCACTTGAGGAACGTCCGCTCGTTAGCAAGCCACACCTTGGGCTCAATCTTGAGCTCGCCTTTGTTCTTGATCCAGACTTCAGGCTCCACTACGCCCTGAGGGAGAGGCTCCTCTTCGCCACGTCTAGCAAGGGCATACCGCTTAAGAGAGAAGCTAGGTAAGAGGGACGAGACCGTTCCGTAGTTTTTGTTTGAACTCAATTCGCCTTCTCTCCCAGCCTGGCCGTTCTCAGGCGTTTCGTCGTCTGCACGGGTTTCGGCGCCGAGTCTGTCCGAGAGATAGGACTGCGTCACTGGAGAACTCTGGACCGGCCTGTACGAGCTGACTTTGGTGCCTAGATAGCTTCCAACTACCTGCTCATCCTCTGCCGTCTCTGCGCGTCTTTGCACATCCTCTTCGAATGCCTTGTGAGGATCCTTACGGATGTCCGTATTAAGATCACTCATCCAAATAGGGAAGGTGTTGACGTAGTCGTCGAAAAGAGAGGCTACGCCATGGAGGAACTTGGAGAATTTAGGAGCGGGGTGTACGAGATGCGAAGCCATAAGCTCCTCAACCCACGCTGGCCTCTTACGCGTGGCATCGCCCTTGACCTTGATCTCAAGGATGGAGTAGGGAAATTTGGAGACCTCACCCTCGCGTACATTCTTAAACGGGTAAGTCATTCCGCTATCATCGATATCGGTTCGGTGCCATTCATTGCGATCTCTGCACGGTCGGCTATCATCGAGAGTATCTTCCCGGATAAAGGCAACGTCGCTGTCGATGGAGATACGTACACGGTCATCCCCGGGCTTCTGGAACGCAGTTCGGACATAGTTGGCTCGCATAATGGGCGAAACGTTATTTTGCTGGATAAAGTCGTGCAGCTGGGTTGATGTCTCCTTGAACGCGTCAACCGCTTCCGCGGGCTGGCCTCGCCTCTCCATCTTGGAGACGGTCTTCTCCATCTTGTATTCGCCATTGATGAAGGGCAGGATATATTTTTCTTTGATCGCCATTCGCACTTCAGTGCTTCCTCCCTGTTCGTCGATTGACTTCTTCTCAAGGACCACGTCAGGGTGGGCATTGAGCCTTCCATGCCAGCGGAGCCTAAGCGAGGATGCGGTCGACTTTCGGTCAATCTTGGCCGTATACAAATCGAATTTCGGGCTATCGAAGTAGAGCGAAGTGATCGTAGGGTCGTCGCTGGGGGTTATATCCGTCGCTTGTTGCGTACTATAGACAAGGGCAGGCAGGCGGGGCAAAATATAGGTCTTAACCTCCAAAAGGTTATCCGGGTGTACCCAGACTACAATACCATAATGTTAGTGCGTTGAGGGACTTAGGTTCGTTGAGGAGGGCTCGGAATTTAATCGTACACTTATAGGCTGTGTATCGCTCGCCATTATGGACTTCACCTTCGTTCTCAAGATCAACGGGCTGCAAAAGTTCCTTTCCATCGCCGTCTCCTTCGAAATGCTGTCTGATGATGAAATACATGATAGACAGTTTCTTCAAAAGAGGAGAATACGCCGGCTCCGAGGTGAAGGGCCGACTCTGAAGCGAAACCTGCATCATAGGCCTGACCTTGTACCTGCCACCTCGCTTGCGATCGTGTTTTTTCACAATCTTTTGGAAGCCGGTGTAGTTGATACTCGTGAAGGCTTTGAGCTCGCGGATCTGTTTGGTGATGTCGTCCAGTTCCTTCTCGAGCTCTTTTAGGCGTTCCTTCTGCATGCCGCTAGTGCTGCCACCGGGACCATCCTTGGGGGCGAGATCCTTCACGGTGTCGAAGGCGGAGTTTACTCGGTCCTTGATGGCATTGAAGGTCGTCTCTTGGAACGTGGTGACTTTCTCAAGCTGGACGTTGAACATCTCATCGCAAAAACGGTTCTCGTCCTCCTCAGTCCATTGGACATCGTCATCTTCTTCGGCTCTGCCCTCTCGAAGGAGAGACTTGAGCTTGGCATAGTCGATATACTCATCCTTCCATGGCTGGTAGATCGATTCTTTGAGTGTCTTGCCGAATTTCATTGCGCGGGTGGGTGGGTAGATAACAGAGGAGAAAGAGAGTCACGGTTGCCGAATGGAGAGAAGGTATGCAGAAAGTGACGTAAAGTGTCTCTCGGGGATTATAATGTATGGGACTGTCGAGGATGGCGCAAAAAATCCATATGCACTTGATAGCCTTATTGGACTTGACGAGAATTTGGGTGAGAGATACAGACAGACCCGGCTCCTGGTGAAGAGAATTCTGGCAATTGGAAGCTCGGGAGAAACGAAAGGAGTGGGAGCAAGCGAAGGGTTTCCTACAGCCTTCTCCTTTTCTCCCTGCGACAATGAGCCTTGGTCTGGGACTCTGCCAACTCTAGCGCTATTCCTCTCAAAAATAACTGTATGAGGTATAATTGAGGTATAGTTTTGTCAAATCTAGTCGCAAGCTCAGGTTAGGGAGGAGAAACTCTCTGTTCATGGGCGCCGTCTAGACCTTCGTATTATTGTTGGAGTCGGCAGCGCCTGCCCCACAAGTGGCTAGCGCCGGTATCATAGGAAAAAGCCTAGACAACAGCTATTACTTCAAGACGTGAATCAGCCTATCAGCGAGGGAAGTCAAGCACGTGGCCCCATGACGCAGGTCCCATTCTGTCGCACAGATCCCCATGAACAACTAGAACGTCGGCGCTACTTGGAGCACTACGGGATAAACAAACCCAGGCGAATTCTCAACTTACCCATTGAAGCTCATGGTGTTAGGTGAAAAGATAGCTCTGAGGTCGACTGGCTCTCTGGTGGGCTTTGGTCTTCCCAGATACACTCTTAAATTTGATTTCGACTCTCACGATGGTGGAAATGTCAACACACTGTCATGTCTCTGTCGTCCGATTAGACTTCAAAGCTAGACTGCCTTGCTTATGAACGAGGGGCAGGAGCCCGATTCTCTCCTCAGAACTGCCATCAATTCAATTGATCAATTGATAATTTTCGGCTAATGGCGTGAGCACTGGAGTTAGTGGTTCAGACCTCAACCTGGACACCACTGGGCATGTCAAGTTCGGCAACCCCATCCATACATTCACAAGTTATTACTCGACTTCAAAGTCACAACGTATTTCAAAGTCTCACGCTCAACCCTTTTATCTATTTTTTTCGGTTCCCGAGCCTTTGTTTTCGAACTTCTATGGAGTCGCTCCTGATCAGGAGTTGTGGGATTTTGGGGACATCACAAAGGGGAAGGGCGGGATAACGATTAAGTCCACCCCTTTGACCATACAGGGCATTCCCTCCCCCCACGATCCATTCCCTGGACCCGAGGCGAGTATCTTTCCCTCATAAGTACGGCCAAGTGTACCCTCTCCCAGGATGTCACTGTATGAATGAAAGAACCGGCCCAATCCATTATCGTCACAGCTGGCCTAGAAAAGAAGCCTGACCAGGCAAGCTGCTCCGCGTAAGAGATCAAAGAATTTACCATTGGGACTCCTTGGGGGGGGCCGCGGTCTCAGCACCCCACTCCGCAGTAGGAGCAGCGGCCGCAGCGGCACCCCATTCCTCACCAGCACCATCCCAGCCACCAGTAGTAGTGGCCCCAGCGAAGCCGGCAGGAGCAGCATCCCAGTCGCCAGCAGTAGCGTTGAAGCCAGGGTCGACAACGGCGGCCTCCTCCTCAACACCAGTAGCCTTCTCCTCCTCGGCCTTCTCCTCGGCTTCGGCCTCAGGATCGCGGTCTGATAGTCAGACGTTGTTAGTTTGTAACCCCACTCGAAAGATATTCTAGAGGTTGAGAACTTACAGAAGTAGAGATCGACCATGACGTCCCAGGGAGTCTCGCGGTTGTAGATAGTGCCACGGAGGCGGAGGACCTCACGGGCAAGCATCCACCAGACGAGACCGATAGAGTGACGACCCTTGTTGTTGGTGGGAATGGCAACATCGACGTACTCGGTGGGGGAGTCAGTGTCGCAGAGGGCAATGACGGGGATGTTGACATAGGAAGCCTCCTTGATGGCCTGGTGGTCGGTACGGGGGTCGGTGACGATGATGAGACGGGGCTCCTTGAAAGAGCGGGTGATGTAGTTAGTGAAGCTACCGGGGGTGAAGCGGCCGGCAATAGCGACGGCTCCGGTGTGAGCGGCGAACTTCAGGACAGCACGCTGACCGTAGGGACGGGCAGAGATGACGCAAATATCGGCGGGGTTGTCGATAGCGGCGATGATACGGGCAGCGAGGACAATCTTCTCCCTACGCGAAGAGTTAGGTTGCCAATTTCTTACAATTCCGACGGTTCGTCCCGAATCTCCAATCCCAGAGGTATTTACAAAAGCGCACAGTTTTGCGCCAATAGCTAATACTTACCAGGTCTTGCCGATGTTGATAACGTTGACACGGTCAACACGGGTCTTGTAGAGGTAGGGCTCCATGTGAGTCTGAAGGTTCTTGCTTCCCAGATGGCATTGAGCTGCGAGGAGCATCTCAATGTCCTGGGAAGTGGCGTTGAAGACGGGAGGAAGGTTGGCGGGGGCCATCTTGACGATACAGGTGTTTGGTGAAGGGAAAGGAAAGTAAAAGAAGATGTGCTGGTGAGGTGGTGGAAAAGTGTAGGTTCACGAGAATAATTTCTTCGTGATGTATATTTCCCTTCACGGACGGATGCCCCGCTGTAAAATGATTTTGTGTGGCCCCAGTAAACCCTCATCACAATTTTTAGTGGCATGTGGTCTACTGTCGGTGCGCTGTGGATCCTCGCACCAGCCACGAATAATGATGCTGAGTCACCTGACCACAAGCCACAGGAATGAAGAACGCGCCACTCGACCCATCGGCATTACATGAGGTCTAGAGTCGCGAGCCCAGAAATTTTGCGACCACCTCTCTAGCGAGACGACCCAGCTAATTCCGTATGACAAGATGCCTCCCAGAATACCCGGACTAACAGGCGTAGGCACGTTTACTTGTAAGTATTCCGAATGATTATTCTTATAGTTCTTGGGATCTCTTTAAGGGTGCTAACCGCGTCTTAGTGTGCCTACGACCAGCTCTCAGGCCGGCTGCCGCACCTCTCCTTCCTATCGTGCAGTCCGCCAACCTTTCGAAATGGGAGAAGAAGCGGCTCGCTAAGCGGGATCCCTACCGATGGGCCCAGATTCAGCAGCGCAAGAACGCCAACCTCGAACGCCGGGAGGAGATGAAAAAGGAGCGTGATGAGAAATGGGGCTCGCCGGTCTTTGGCATTCCCACGCCCTTCACCGAGTCCTTCGATTCTGCCGGCCAGGAACCGCTCTCCCGCGTGGCCAGGGACGAGCAGGGAAATGCCATAGAAGATCCGCATCCGCTCCCAACGTCCCCTCACATACTCAACCACCTTCTTTCCCGCGACGAGTTCGAGCAGGCCGTCCAGCACGCTTATACCCTGACGAAGCCTGTTCTCGCGGGTGAGAACCTCGACGCGAAGGCTAAAGCCGATGCCGAACAGAAGCACGAACAGAGTCATGCGCGCGCAGTTGAGGCCCTTAGGCGGATCGTCTCCATGGAGAACGCTAGCTCTAAAATGCGCAAGCACGCCAATATTAGGCGATGCATCGAGGAGTTTGGCCGTCACAACACCGACAAGCAGCTCAAGCCTAGGCCTCAGTCCATTCACAAGAACCCCGTTGACATGCCTGAGAGGGTCGGTCCTGATACGGGCAGCTCTGAGGTCCAAATCGCCATTCTCACCGTTAAGATCCGCAAGCTCGCCCAAGAGCTGGAGAAGAACAGGGGATACAAGGATAAACACAACAAGCGTAATCTTAGGGTACTCTGCCATCGCCGCCAGAAGTTGCTAAGGTACATGGAGAAGAAGGAAAGAGGAAGCGAGAGGTGGACAAATATGCTGGAAAAGCTTGGGCTGTCACCAGCGACGTGGAAGGAACAAATCTCGTTTTGAGATTGGGGTTACGCTGTAGAAGAATTGTAAGACTAAAACCTGTATTCCCGGCCAGTTTCAATTGTACATGATAATAGACACCAGCATGGAAGCGTAGTGCCTCCCGCCCAATTCTTGAAGTGGCCTTCAAAATCAAAAATCCCGTGACGCCGCAAAAAAACCGCTCCCCTTATGCATTGATTGAGGACTGCATCCGGCTCAGTACGAGGCCATCAACTCCGCTCTGACTACAGGAGTACTCGTTTCTTTCACCCTACAACTTGCATTCATAGAGGATTAGAAGACACTGATGTAATTGCCGATACGGCTCTTCTGGTTCTGAGCAATACACTCCGCGATCCAAGTGATGTTACGAATTTCCTAAAGAAACGAGTTAGCTGAGGAAGTTGGCAAGAAGCGAAAATCTGAGGACGGCGTACCTGTTCTCGGAGCTTCACCCATGCATAGACGATCGCGAAAGAGAACTGCCTCGTGAAAGCCGACTTGGAAATTTTCATTTCTTTGAGGTAGAACATGTCCTCCAAGCTCTTGGGGCTTCCGTCATCCATCTCCTGACCCTCAGCGTTACCAGGACCCGACGGACCACGACCTAGTTGTGCAGAGGAAAAGAAACTCTGTAGGTCATCGACACCACTGAGCGCTAACCGCACGCCTTCGACATCGTCGGCCCTGGAAAGCATCAGAGTACCCTCGGGGTAAAGCTTGCCGAATGTGGGATAAAGTTTGTTGCGGTCGGCCTTGGTAAGCTCGGTGCCGAACGAGTTCAGGGTGATATTGATGGCTCGGCGGTCGGCCTCGAACTCGAGAAGCTCCGACATAATCTCAGCAGTGGGGGTGCCAGCCATCTCAGGGTGACTATTAACGAAATTGTAGAAATCCTCGAGGTAGTTCTTGTAGAGGGTATTTCGGACAATTTCGATGTTAAGCTCGTCGAGATCGTGGTGACTCAGGCTGCCCTTGAAATAGGGAGCGAGAGGAGTCTCAACAAGAACACTGTTGTAGAGCTCCTCGATGTTGGTTGCAACGCAAAGAACGGGCAGGGTCTCAAACCATCCGAGGGGGTGGCACCGGTCGAGAAGTTCGCTCGTATCTCTCTCGTGGAGAGTGCCAGTAATCAAAAGCGCAACATTATCGATCATGTATCCATAAGTGAGATAGTCCATGAACTTGGCCAACGTCCCTGACGCGTTAGCTCGCACATAGCGAAATTCGTAGACGAGCTTTTCCGTGGTCTTTGCTGCGAGAGAGGAGGGCGAGGGGTTCGGAGGCAACGAGGAGAGAAAGTCGCCGTACGCAGGAGCTAGCTGTAGCTTCAAATCTGAGAGGCAAGATTAGCTTTCTAAGCACCATTGCGCATCAGCCTAGCTATAGGTGGCAATACCATCAACCGTCTCGCACTGCTTGAGGTTACTATACATAGCTCCAGTGAGGAGACTATTCCTAAAACCTCGAATAATGCCTTCGAGGTATCTGTCCATGGTCAGAATGATTCGCGATCTATATTGGAATTAACGCAAAAGAGATGGCGTACCCATTGTTGACATTGAAGAAGAGGCCCTCCATGTTGGTTGCTCGAGTCTTGATATGCGCTCGGCTGTTGTGCTTAAAGAGTTGACGACTAGATTACAAATATCGGCGACAATGATTCGGTCCGAGTTGGCCAGGAAAGGTCGCAGCTTCGGAGGACCTTGCAGGAGCTCTATGGATGGGTGTCGCTATCAGCTCGAAGAGGAGTCGGTAGCTGTCGAAAGTGATGCGGAGGTGAGGGACGGAGGGTATTATCTGGCAGGCTCTCCTTGTTCAGATGTCAAGTTGGAAAGGCCGCACCAAGCGAGCTATTGAGTGCTAGAGTGGAACCGGCGTAATAATAACCGGGTTGGCTTGTCCAGCATCACTGTCCGACGAGTATGCCATGGAGGCTTGTGCCAAACAGGTGTGTCTCTTGTGTTCAAGTGGTTGCAGGCGTCAGGCAAGCGGCAAAAAACGGCTGCCTGTGACAGCCCACCTTTACCCTGGATCAACAGTTGATCCGTAAGCCGACATTTTTTTCAGGCCCCGCCCACCAAAACTTCCTCAATGGAGGGAAGGCAAGACCGCAAAGTAGCGGCAAAGGAAAGGAAAAAACTTATTAGGGAAGATCCACCAAGCCGCTCCAACCACGATAAAAATTTCTTTTCCAGCCCTGCACCTACCTTTCTTTCCGCGTCCACCCCCAAACATTGCGATACCAACTTGGAATTGCAGGTGGAATCGGTCAATTTGAAGAAAGGCCAAATCAGATTTCCTTCCAGTAATTCAAAAGGAGCACAATTGCATCACAAAAGGAGGGAAAGCGTCCCTCCATCTCTCCCAGCCATGCCTTCTCTCTACATCGTAGCCGATACACCGGCGGGGTGAGTATCCTTCTAATACTTTCTCCCGGATCTATGGTAGTGGAGCTGGAATCTAACCTTTATTGATCAGTTATGGTCTGTTCAAGGCCTCTGACAGGAAGCTTTTGAAGCGCGATGACCTTCGCCAAAAGCTCGCCAACGTCGAGGCTGTTACGGAAGCGTAAGTACTCTACCAAACCGAGTTGGGACTTTTCTTGGTGCATGCGTGGGCGCTAACATATCTTGTGGCTAGTCTTCGATTGAAGTCGTTCGAGAAGTTCACCAGCCCAACCGTTGCCCTCGAAGAGGCCGCCGCTCTGGTCAATGGCAAGGTCCCCCAGACGTTGTCCGAGCTCCTGGCGAACATCAAGGATCCTGGTGATGCCACCATTGCCATTCCTGACCCTCGTCTTTCCTCCGGAATCCGTGCCCTTCCCGGATTCGAGGCGGCATCCCTTTACGCGAGCTCGTCGTCGGATTCTAAGACAGAAGACATCTTCAGAGCCATCCGAGAGCATCTCGATTCCCTCATCCCCGAGTCCGCCTCCACTTTCGAGAAGGTCGCTCTTGGTCTCAGTCACTCGGTACACCGACACAAGTTGAAGTTCAGCGCCGACAAGGTCGATGTCATGGTTATTCAGGCCGTCAAGCTTATTGAGGACATGGACCGAGAACTTAACGTTTACGCCATGCGAACCCGCGAATGGTACGGCTGGCACTTCCCCGAGATGGGAAAGCTCATTAGCGACCACGTTGCCTACGCCCGTGTCATCATTACTGCTGGCCGTCGCGACGGTTTCAGTGAGGCTGACCTTACTACTGTTCTTCCCGAGGAGATTGCCGAGGCTGTCAAGGCTGCCGCCGAGATCTCCATGGGTACGGACGTCAGTGATGAGGACTTGGAGAACGTCAAACTCCTTGCTGCCCAAGTCATTCAGTACTCCGAGTACAGATCTCAGATTTCGAACTTCTTGGAGAACCGTATGCGAGCTCTTGCCCCCAACCTCACTGCCCTCGTCGGTTGGCTCGTAGGTGCCAAGCTCATTGCCCACGCCGGCTCTCTCCGAAACCTCTCCATGTCCCCCGCCTCCACCATCCAGATCCTCGGAGCTGAGAAGGCCCTCTTCCGCGCCCTCAAGACCAAGCACAACACTCCCAAGTATGGTATTCTCTACAACTCCTCCCTTGTCGGACAGGCATCGCAGAAGACGAAGGGTAAGATTGCCCGTATGCTCGCTGCCAAGACTGCCCTTGGTCTGCGCATTGATGCAATTGAGCCGATCATGAGGAATGAAGATGAGGAAGAAGCCGCGGCCACCGCCGCTGCTGCTGCCGACCAGGACGAGGAGGAGAAGAGCCTTTTCGGTATCACCCAGAGGACGAGGTTAGAAAACCGCCTTCGAATGCTTGATGGGAAGCCGCTTCTTCCCAAAGGTGTTGCTGTCGGTCCTGACGGCCAGATCAAGGGCCCTGGCGCTTTCTCTGTAAACGAAGCCCGCGGTTACAATGACGAGGCCGATGGTATCGCCAACGGAACTCCCAAGCCCTCCAAGAAACCTTTGATTGAAGAGGTTCTTGACCAGACGAACGGCGGCGCTGAATCGGATGATGATGCGATGGACGTGGACGAGGAGAAGGACAAGAAGAAGAAGAAGAAGAGCAAGGAAGAGAAGAAGGCCAAGAAGAACAAGGACAAGTCTACCGAGAGTGCGGAACCTGACTACGAAAAGCTTGCGGCGAGCGTTGACCTCTCGGTCAAGAAATTCAAGAAGAAGCTCGAGAAGGGTGAAATTACCATCAACGCCGACGGTAGTGTTGAGATCAGCAAGAAGAAGAACAAGGAAGACGGCAAGTCGGGAGAGAAGCGGAAACGCGACGATGACGTAGAGCCTGAGGAGGGCTCCAAGAAGAAGAAGCACAAGAAGAAGAAGGGCGAGGCGTAAATGCGCTACCGCAAATTCTTCTCTCTTGTAATAGCTTCAGTCAAACTCTTTCTTGGGGTCTTTACTCATGTAAGGTTTCTCGCAAGACTCATGCCGCCCGAAGATTTCAGACGAATCGTGTACTGTCATCGATATCCGTGTTCCTCCCAATCTCTTGGGTGACGAATACTCTGCCGTCTTTTTACGTCTCATCTTGTCTTCTTTTGAAAATGGAGGGGGGGGATTTTAAGGAGTTGCGGTTGGGATTTTTGTGTTCATAATGGACAAAAAATGTCTAAGGCGTCTGGGCATTTTCTGCAGTTCTTTTGCGACTTTTTTCTCTCTGCTTTTCTAATTCATGTACTTCAATTCGTTCTATTCCGTGTCAACAGTATGGCTGCGTAATTTTGAGAAATATGGCCACGGTGATTATATTTTGTATTGCACTTGCGTTGTAGCCCACTTCGAGATGCAGGTCGCTCTAGGATGCAGACTGAATGCGAAGAAACAACCGAGAATGGTTAACTAAAGAAACCTTGCTCAGGCGTCCTGCAACTGGCTCCAATGCTGACGACGTAGCGCGACAGCATTGGCTTCTAGCCTACGCACGTAAAACCCCAAAACTCGGTTGTCAGATTTGGGAATAATAGGGCGCTCAAGATGCTCGCATCGTCACTTCTCCACAAAATACCAGGCGCACCTCTTGTCTCAACGCCTTCCAGGGAGCAGATTCTTAGATTTCCGCCCCAAACTCGAGAGAGCCAACGTGTCCAATTCCCCAATCCTTCGTCGTACGCCCTTGTCGTGCCTCGTGCGTCGTGTCTCTCTTTCTCGCTCGTCCCCATAATGCCCTTCTAGTGAGCGGGTCTTCCATCAGGAAACACAAACCATTGGTTCGGTGGTGTAGTTGGTTATCACGCTTGTCTAACATCCACAAGGTGCTGGACACAAGAGGTCCCCGGATCGAGCCCGGGCCGAATCAGATGAGTTTCCTTTTTTTTTTTTTTTTTTTTTTTTTTTTTTTTCTTCTCCCTGTCTCTTTCTCACTCTCCTTTCTTTTCACATGGGAACCAAGTGGTATGAACAAGTTTCCCCATATAACCCCTTCGCATTATGAGCTAAACTAAACTAGACGGACGAGGACGACCTCTTTGTCTCTCCCAACTAACGACTACTCAGCTCCCCAACCGTGGGTCCTTGAGGAACGGCCCCGGGAAAGGGGAAAGGGAGGGGGGGGAAACTAAAACAGAAAGATGATAGAAATACATTAAAAAATCACTTTCATTTTTTTTATTTTGTCGTTTCCTCCCCCGTCTCATATTAACTTTAAAAAGGACTTGCTCGTCTCCGAATACGGAACGGCCCTCGCATGTTGGTCATAGCGTGTGGTATGTGGTATAGTGGTAAAAAGGAAAAGACAAGATATCAAGAAAATCAAAAAGACTAGAAACCGGACCTGACGGGCCGGTCGAGGGCAGGGGTATATGAGTAAAACTGAAAACCAGAAACTAGGGCATTATTACCTCTTTCTCGTACAGACGTCCAAGCACGTAAACATGGTACACAAGAGAAAAGGCCACGATAACTCAAGACTAACTCATCTGAGAGCCTATTTAGATGTGCTCGACAATGCGAGCGTTGATGGCCTGCTGGAGGCCGGGATCGGTCCTGCTGAAGTCGTGGCTAAAGTCGCCGGCTTGGCTGGAGGACTCGCCGAGGTCCTTGTTGAAAACGGCCGGGTTGGGCATGGTCTGGTTGGCAGCGGGCAGGAAAATGACCTTGCTGTTCGCGGACTTGGCCATCGCCTGCATGGCCTCGAGGTAGCGGATCTGCATGGCAGGAGCGGACGAGAGGATGTCGGCGGCCTGGCGCATGAGCTTGGCAGACTCGACCTATGCGGAGAGGCGAGTTAGTATAAGATTTCACTGCATCTACTTTGCGCAGAAGAAGAAGAAGAAGAAGAAGGCACAAACATACCTCAGCCTGGGCGGCGATAATCTTGCTCTCACCGATACGCTTGCTCTGGGCGGCCATGGACAAGCTCTCCTGGAGCTCCTGGCTGAAGATGATGTCCTTGATGAGCATGCTCTCAACCTTGACACCCCAGCCCGTGGCAACGTCCTCGATTATCTCGCCAATAGAGCTGGCAATCTCCTCGCGACGCTCAATGACGTCCTGCAGGACGCGGGCACCAACAACATGGCGGAGGGTGGTCTGAGTGCGCTCGATGAGGGCCTGGCGCACATTGGAGATGCCAAAGGCGGCCTTGTGAGGGGAGACGATGTGGTAGTAGATAACGGAGGTGAGGTGAAGGGTGACGTTGTCCTTGGTCATGCAGGTCTGCTGGGGCACCTCGGCGATCTGGATCTTGACGTCGACCTGGATGAGGCGCTCGCTGAGGGGGTTGACCTTGACGAGGCCGGGGTCGACAGCCTTGTAGAACTTGCCAAACTTGGTGACGAGGCCGACGTGGCCCTGGCCGACGTTCTTGTAGGGGTTGGGGAAGGGGCAGCAGGGGAAAGCGCCGAGGGTGCCGATACAGGTACCCATGGAGTTGACTAGGGGGTTATGTTAGCCATTTGACGCCGCGCAAGCACGAGAGAATGACCATGCGAATTGTTGCTACGGTCGGCGCTTGGTGTTTGGGGGGGGAAGATCGATCACTTACTCATGGAACCGTACCAGCCCTTGGGGTTCGCGTTGGCATCGACAATGGTGGCGTAGCTGCGCTGGAGATCTTCCTGACGGGGGGGCTCGACTACCATAGCAGCCGGGGGTTCGAAACCCTCGTCGTGCGAGGCGCGATCCTCGAGGGCACGCTGCTTTCCGGCGCTGGGGGAGGCGGTGCTGCCGTTGATGGAGTCAACGGCCGGGGGGGGCGCTGGTGCCCTGATCTGCGGTTCCGTAGTTGACATCGGGCATTGTGGCGGCGGGGACGATGTCGCGAGATTGGATTTACTACTATTGTATGGGGGTGAGTGGTGTTAGGTTGGAATTGGTGCCTCACTCTGATGGAGGCTGCGATGGCTAGAAGGCCGCCGGGCGACTTGTCTTCTTTTAGTTTGATTGATGTGAGGTGATGCGTGTATTTTGACCAGAAACACTGCAGAGAGAAACAAACAACGGGGTTCGTGCGTCTGGAGATTTCACGTTGTGGTGTGGTGCGACAGGGTGTGTTTAAGTATGAGACAGACGAGACGAGACGTGTGCTGGACCTCAACCGAATCCCCGTCCAGTGCTGCCTCATCTGGATCCAGATCTAAACAGAAACAGGCGGAGCTCTTGGCGGGTGGGGTCAAAGAGCCACGCCGCATCTTGCCAGCGGATGACGGGTAATACATAGAGTAAGCCCAGGTACTGTACTTACTTCCATGATGGATGTATCCGATACCCATCCGCTTTCAAGGGTGTCGCTTGCCGTCGGTGTGTCTTGTGTCGAAGAGCAAGCTCGGGTTATTGCATTGTACCGAATACCCACTACTGCTCCGGGCTCGAGGTCCATGAGAACTGGAACATTTGAACGTACCCATGAACAGCTCATCATCCACCGTCCAAAAGATTTCAAGTTGGGCATCAGCCCACGTCCTCTCAGGTTCAACCTAGGAAAACATCATCGCCGGAAAGCCTGAGGCTCTCTTACTCATTCATGCTCATGCCTTCGAGCTGGGCTGATCGAAAGACAAAACCCGACTACGTATCCTTACCACCCTGATGGCAAATGACATTCAACACAAAAGCTAAGCTGTCAACCTGGAGCAGGAGGCTCTTCAGCTCCACAGGCGGACCATAATACCAGCCAGCAATGGATCGGTTCACAATACTTCGTAGATCCTTCTGGGGCAGTGGTTGCTGGCGGCACCGAAGAGGACCGCGATGATTACCTTAAACCAGGTCTTCGAGGCGCTCTCCGTTTCCACAGCACCTTCAAGGCGAAGTACCCTACACTCGTTTACTGGTAGGTCCGGGATTAAACCATGATCCTTTCTCCCGTCCCTTGGCCTCATAAATGTATTATTGGTGTTGTTGACCGTGCCGCACCGTGACATTTGGCTGACCAAAGTGGACGAATGCGCAGCTTGCTCCGACCAAGCCAGAGCTGGTCTGCCTTGCGCCTTCGAGCTTAAACCGCCTCCACCGTCGTATTTCGGGTTTTTTTTTGTCTCTTCTCTTACTAGAAGCCTCAAAGCATGATGTCACATTGATGGTTGGGAGGACCAGGCAAAAACAGATTGCATGGGAAAACAAGTACAAATCTTTGCTTCCGGTAGCAGATTGATCCCGTCCTTGCCACATTTTGCGGGGAGAGCTCACACGGCCGGCTTTGGGAACTAAGATGGGAGGTCGCATCAATTGATGCAGGCCGAGCCCGATCCAAGACCCCGTGGAACGCGTCGTACCACCCTTCCAGAGGCAGAAGCTTCCCACCAAGAGAGCAATCTAAAATGTGATGGACAATTTGTCGACCCGGCAGCCAGCTTGTTGCAAGGACTATTGCCCATCATCTTCGGGAAAGCGTATCGGGTCGTATTGTTTTTTCCCGCCATTCTCACCATGGCCTCAATCTCACTCTACCGTTGCTCAAGGTCCCTCAAAAAGTCTTTGCCGTGTTCCCGTTCCCGCAAGCTCCCTGAAGCTCCCTGAGCACCAAACGGCACCCCCTGTCGAGCAATTGACAAACCCCGAGGAACCTCCACTCTGGACCGATCTCCGATGCCAGGATCCCGGTAGGGGATACCACCTAATAGCACTTGAGAGAGCTTTCTCCATGGAGATGCCTCACAAGCCGTCGCTCATTCAAATCATCCACGGATATATCAAGTGCTCCCATCTAACCCACAAAGGAAACGGTGTAAATGGGAAGGGGGAAAAAAGGAAGAATAGGACAGGTACTTCTCAAATCTGGTGGCTGTGCACCCATCACGTTGTCCCTTCAGGTTCCTTAGTCTCTAGGATCCCATGCAAATTATTGCCCACTCCATCGAATCATTGTTCTCTGCAGGGCTCTCCGTCATCCAGGATGCACACATTTCGACTTGGCGAGACAAAAGCCCCCTCATCCTCAAAAGCCGTGTTACACCCGACCAACCACACGCGAATGGCTTCTACCAGAACGTCAAAGGTGTGTACCCCGCCAGCTCCCCGAACTCGTTCGTTTCTCATATCCGGGTTTCGCCACCGCGACGACCGCTTTTTCACGCCAAATTGACATTTGCGGCGTAGTATTTCGCGCTCGAGCCAGCGTTGTTGTTCGTACAATAAATCATGTCTAAAATGCCACACGTTAGCTCCGTCATATAAACTGTGCCGCAGTTCGATCCTTGGGCCTCAAAGCTGGTATCATCGCCCACTTCCATTCTTTGCACCTTGCTTCTCCTCGCCGTTCGCGCCTCCCTTCCTTTTCTTTCTTTCTTTCTTTCTTTCTTTTTTTTTTTTTTTCTCGCAAACTGGCCCTAGCCGATATTTGTGCTGAAACAATGTACCCGGAGACGCCGTGGTCCTTAAGTTATAGCCTCTATTCCTTGTGTCGTTGAACCAAGGATACAATAGGCGCTTTCCAGTAGATTATGATAAGTGTAAAAAGCCAAACGGAGGAAATGAAGCTTCCCCTCAACTCCCGCCGCAGTCTGTTGGCGTGTTGGCGACCTTAACTCAACGCCATGATATAACGTCGGCACTCTATAACCTTCGCCTCTTGGCAGTTTGAGTGCCCCGGCCACTACCAGTCCGACTCGTCGTCCCCGTGAGGATGAGAAACTCGATCTTTTTGCTGAAATCTCGGGCTCATCAGAAGCGAGTCCGGTCTCTCTGCAAACTATCAAGTCCGAATCGGCTTGGCTCGCTGCTCGGTTGTCTATTATTACCTTACAAAGGGGGCTTTGGTTCACAAGCTGTGCTTCTTCCCACCCTCTGAACAATCGAGGTCTGGATAGGCTCAAACACTCAGACCTCAGCACATAAAAGGGATAATACGAATACCCAGCTTGGCCTGCATCTAATGCCTACTTGCAAAGACGCTTTTGCGAAGCGAACGCCCGGGTATGAGAATAAGAAACAGGTTCTTACATTTGGAAAGGATCGTCCTTGTAAAGTTGGATGTTCTCATGGCTCTATAAACCTAGTCCCTTTTGTAGTGTTCATAAATATGCCTGTTTTTCACCAGACGTTCAAGTACAGTCATCGCAACTCGGGCTCGCGCATAAACTCTGCCGAGAGAGACAAATCCGCTACCCCAAAGATACCCCTCTGTTGGCCTCTCCTAGCGGGGACACCACCCTCGTCATTCCCATCACCGTCGTTCCTTGTCCGTATAGGCGTCTCCGGATCACCCTCCACTCGTCTGAGGGACGCTCGCCCTGGCCGCCGACGTGTCGAAGCCGGTGTCTGGGTGTCCGTGGTCGCGCTCTCCCCCAACGCCCCTCGGTCAGCGCCCCGACTATCCACAGCCGTCGTCTCTGTGTCTAACGCAAATATCTTGATTCCCCGTAGATGCGTGTCCTTGCCGTTCTGGTGGTTCTCCGTAATGGACATTTGGAACACCCAACAGAAGAGAGTGTTGCCATCAGGCCCACCACCCACACCTTCGAGGGGAACCTTTTGCCATCCTTTGGGGCTGAGAAGGTCCATGGCTGCGAAACGAATCAAACCATTTTCGCTCGTGCCTGACTTGAATATGATACGGGTGGGGGTGTAAGATTCATCCTGGTCGTAATCGACGTAGAAGCGTATCTCACGGATGCCGACTTTCTTGACGAAGTAAACGGTCAAATTGTGTGGCTGTGTCCCGTCGGATCTGCTCGTTTTGTTAGCCCGCTGCCATCTGCGCTTCTGTGACTTGCGCAGCTAGTAAAGACAGAAGACTCACTGCCAGAATTTGGTTAGATCGTCACTGCGCAGTTCTTCGACCCCGTTATCCTGCTTGTGCGTGCTCACGGTAAACTTGCCAAGGTTAGATATCTCCTTCAGGCCAGGAGGATGAGGGTCGAAGGCAAGTCCTTCGTCGTCTTCCTCTAACTCATCATCGACCTCATCGTCCGCTTCCTGGGTTGATTCATCTCCTTCCTCGTATTCGCCAGCTTCATAGCCGTGGTCTTCTAATTCGATATTTCGTTCTCCATAGTCGTGACTGACATCGTTATCAACGAAATCCGAGTTTTCTTCCATCATCTCGCTACTGTCCATTGCATCTGCGTCGAGTGGAGGGTGGAGTTGGATATCTCCTTGGTTTAAAGTAGGACCTTGGCGAAAACAAAAACACCGTTAGCTTGGCCTCTCTATCGTATATGCTCAACCTTCCGCCAATAAGATCGAAGAAGAAAGAAAACAACACTGCCTGGACTGCTTGCTTCAAGCTCTTCCAATTCCGTTGACCTAACGCCCCTATGAGCTCATTCAGAGCGTCGAAGACCCAGTGAAATTTGTGCGATCGCATCAGTATCAGTCAAGATGTTCCTCCGCCACGGACGTAAATGTGCAACGGAGAAACTTTGGTTTTGACTGAAATCAAGAATGGCCATGACATGCCAATCGCATTCAACAAAAGCCACAGCACGCAAACCAGAGGGTCGAGGGCCGGGCTTGATATCGGAAAACCTTCACTATTCCGAAACGCTACCATGGAAACTCAATGATAATACGAGTCGCTCCATCCGGAACATTGGGCTTCATCGGAGATTGATTGGGTGTCAAACCGTGTTTCCTCCATGATCTAGGATGGCCTTAAGCACTGCTCCTGCGAAGGAATAGCAGTGAGCTGTGGAAGGTTATCTCGGCCTTTGATTCAAGAAGATCTAGTATCCTATTCCAGGGAATAATTGCCCTTCAAAACTTCCATGAGGGCAAGAAAGAGCGAGAGAGCAAAGCAGTTCATAGCAGCAAGCCTTGTCCCCTCTAACAGCATCCGACTCACATGTTCCACGACAAGGTGTGAGGAAAAAAACTCGTTCAATCTTGGTGTTACGGTAAAGACTTACTGAAGGGGTGGTTGGGACGAGAATTTTGCGATATGTTGCGGTACCCACGACGAGGAGCATTTCTCACGTCGGGAGGGTACTGGTCAGAAAACCGACCTGTAGGAGTTTCTCCCTCCATTTCTGCGATGGTATAAGTGGTTCTGCAGCTTTCGCTTGTTGCGAAGGTCTACTGTGGGTTTTCTCTCCCTGGTTTAATGGTATCTTGATACTGACCACCTGGCGCGGGTGACAAGGACCAGCGCACGCGTTGACACGAAAAGTCTAGACTGGTACCGGGCCGAATCCGTTTTTCACACAGGATGGGTAAACAAGTGTCGGAAACATGATTCCTCTCGCGCAATTGAAAAAGTTGTGTTCGCCTCCGAGGAAGCAAGAAACGAAGTCAACACGCGCGTCTAGAGGGGTGTGGTCTAGAGGTAGTCGCAAGCCCCGCGACGGTTCAAGGTTGGGTCACCACGAAGTCACGTGGGGATGAGCCAGCTACCCTGCCCAGTGCTGGGCAGGCTTTGCTAAAGCCAGGCAGTGCTCCCCACCCGAGGAATGCAGAGGATGTAGGGGTTGCAAGTGCCCGGGCCATTCCGGGAATTTTTTTCGTGGGCCAGCTCGCCAGCCAGCGAGGGGTGCTGAAGACCCGGAGGCTCATTCGTGGGCTGGCTGCTGGGTCTCAACTCTAATTGATCTGACTCGGTTCAGTCTGATTGATTTGATCCACAAATCTATCTATCGGATGTGATCCGCGGGTGGTCGAGGCTCAACGGTATCGGACTCTCAGATCCATGTAGGGAATATCTCGGCTTGCCTAAACAAAAGAGGGCTTAACGGCTAGCTGGTCCTTCTCGGCCATGATGATTCTGGGGCAACGAGGGCTGTAGTGGCCCCGGAGCCGCCATGGCTGGCCACTGCAGATTGAGTGATCATAACAAGATCATACACACGAGATTGCCAATGTTGATAATACATATTAGAATGCACCGTGCTTGTGATTGTTTGGCTCAGACCAGTAGTTCCGATCGATTCCACAGCAATTGATGCATCCCGACCTCAACTACCCTGTCGTGGGACAAGGGAGATTGTGCTTTTCGGGTTCTTTGAAAAACTCAAGCGGCTCATAAATGCGAACAAGGGGTGGGTCTTGTTGGGGTGCTTCATCAGAGTTTATTGCGGCTTCGCCCCCTTCAAGGTTCTCTCCTGCTGCGCGGCGACACGCTGTACCCTGAGTACCTGACGATTAAGGTTTCGAGTACTTGGCGCTCCACCATGGCTTTGGGTTTAGTCGTAGTGAACTATACGCTATTATGAATCGCTCTTCCTCGAGTAGCCCGCCGCATGAAAGAGTACCAGGGTCTCTCCAGATTAGTCTGGCCCACGCCCATCGCCATTTTCCATCATCTTTTTCTCCCTAGTCGCTGGTCTGGACGTTTTTCCCATCCCAGTCAATCCATTGTTCTTCTCTCATCGTCTCGCCAGGCCCGACCCCCCTGGTGAACCCTCCAGTAGCTGGCAACTCGTGTGCGGCTCGTTGAGCAATTGAGGAGAAAGAAGAATAAAAGGGGGGTTTTGAGCCTAGAGATATGTCGCCTCTTTACCCAGTCGGTCCCAATCCATCGACACCCATTCTCCCGTCTCGATACTAATTCCCTCTTTCTCTCTTTTCCGTATCTTTTTTTTTTTTTTTTTTTTTTTTACCTTGCTTTCCTTCTGGCCCTCTGCCAAGCGAACATAAGAATACAGCAGGGCTAGATTTTGCGTCGAGACACCCCCCCACCCCCCTTCCCCCGGTTCCCAATTCAGAACCTGGTATTTGCTTCCTACGGATACTCGTTCTGCCAAGCGCCACATCGGCCAGCGATATCACATCTCCCACTCATCGAGTAGATGTCGCGGCGCGGAAGGCATCCGATGTCAACCAAACGGTAGCGGCATACCCACCCACCGCAACATCCGGGATCTCATAACGACCCCCGTGCTGTCCACTTGGATACCCTTTCGTGCCACCCATGTCTCGCATCGTCGTTGTGGCATTTCAAACCGTATTTCCTACTACTGCACGCCAGATCGAGAACTGACTTTTCTTACTCTCTGCTTTCTTCTATCCTTGGCACATTGGCCCATCCTCTCCACGAAATCCCGGCGCCTCCAGATCTTTACTGCTGCTCCCACCATCAATAGTCAGTGTACTAGCCTTTTGATCCTCCGCTCGCCACTCTCTCAACCCATCGTCAGCTTCTTCCACTCCGCCCCGGGATTGCCAAGTTTTTGGCGCTGCTGCATGCTCCTTGCTCTCATCAAGGCGGCCTTTGCAATTCTCCTTCTCCCCTTTCAGGCACTGGCTCGAACCTATCGCCCTGCAAATTTGCCCCGCCTCTCTATACGAGGCCATATCTAGGGTACACCACTTTGTACTCATAGGATCTCTACCCGCCCTGCGTCGAGTTTCGTCATTCGTGCTGCGGCCTGTGCTCACCACCAACAACTGGGCGCACCCATAGTTCCCTCAACCTGGAATAGGCAGATATAGCGCCATACCAGACCCTCTTTGCCTAACTCCCTGTCACTGGTAAGCCTGACGCCTTTGTGATACGGGGCGTCGGCCACAGGCATTGGTTCTCTTTTGGATGGCGAATTCTCCAGATAGCATCTCCTACTCTTTTGTAGATCCCAACACTCCTGCGCTTCACGCCAAGGATGAGTCCCAACGCCCTACTCCAGAAGGCGTCGTCGATACGCCCGGACCAGACTCCCAGAAGCGCCGCCCCCAAAAGAAGCCGCGCTCAGTCGCCAACATGACCCAGGAGCAACGGGAGAGGAAAAGAGAGAATGGTAAGTAGTTTCCGTGACAATGCCCTATGTCATGCCGAAGCACTTGGCATGTTATTCGTCTCGTCGTTGTGGCACCTCATTTTTTCTCCTTTCGCTAGGCGCTTCCATCAGCATCCTGCAGCCCCGTCTCATTTTACCTCTAAGCCTGCCACTCCTTGACACAACCCCTCGGCAAAACTAACTGACGAAATAGATCGTGTGGCTCAACGCGCGATTCGCGAAAAGACTAAACAAAGGATAGCTCAGCTCGAGGCCATCATTGACCAGCTTAAGAGCTCAGACCACAACAAGGAGCTCCAGGCCGCCATTCAGGCCAAGGAGGCTGTCGAGGCTGAGAACGCGGAGATCAAGAGGCAACTGGCCGGGATCACCGCCACTTTACAGCAGTTGATCTCCCCTCGGCCTGGAAACGAAGGAGAGCAGGCCTACGCGTCGCCTGCAAGTCAAGTCTTCAACCCTCCACACCCTGTTCCACCCCCTGCTCCGTCGACAGTCGCGTCGACACCCCCTAGCATCATGTCGCCAGGCGGCATACCGGACGCATTCAACCGAGGGAATTCCCATACACAGCAGCACAGTAGCCACCACATGACCAAGCACCAGCAGACCCAGTCCCTAACACGACAGAGGGAAGATGTTCAGCGGGGCCTAGAAAATAGCCCCAATAGCCGGTTTGATCTCAGCTTCCTTGTCTCCCGGCCGTACAGCATCCCGGAATTTCTGTCCATCAGTGGTGATAGGAATAATGGAAATTGGTGCTTAACTGAATCTTACGGGTCCCGGCAGCAGCAAATGCATAATCAAATACCACGGCCTCTAGCAATTCAAAAATCTGCAGGCCCCCACCAGGGCTATACGGGACAATCAACGATGGCACCATCTACCTCCGCCGCACCACGGAATCACCCTTCTCCAGGCGGTATTTACCGCCTTCCTGAGCTAGAACTACCGCTGTACGCAACACCAGTTAAAAACAATGAAACGACATGCCTTCTAGACGACATTCTACTGAAATTCCTCAAGGAAAGGCGCGATCTCATCGCACAGGGGCAACCTCGAGAGGACGTGGTTGGTCCCAAATATCCATCCGTCTCATCCCTTCTCAACAAGGACACGACTACTGCGCATCCGCTCTCCAGCCTTTTCACTGCTATAATAGGCACCTTCCCTGACCTCAGCAGGTTACCTGAGCAGCTAGGCGTCGTCTACATGATGTTCTTGTTGATGCGGTGGCAGGTAGAACCTTCCAAAGAAAATTATGAGCGCCTCCCGCCGTGGTTGCGCCCATTGCCCATTCAACTCACGATGTCTCACCCGGCCTGGCTCGATCATGTTCCCTGGCCGCTTATGCGGGAGCGCATGGTTAAGGGCTACCACAACTACCTGCTCGAGAACTACTTCATCCCATATACATCTACGATCTCGTGCAACTGGCCCTATGATGACATGTACGCTTTGATCCGGAACCCTGATACCGAGGAGATAACTATCAACCCCGTCTTTGACCAACATGTGCGCAATCTGGACAACTGGTCCCTCGGTGAGGCGTTCAAGAAGAAGTTTCCCGAGCTGATAGGCACATACACATATCGAAACGATCCGAGACGTCCGTGATGATACGAAGTTGTTTCCTACTTATTATTGTCCTCTGGGAATGAACCACTAGTGGACACCATGGCCACTTTTCGATGTTTAGCGGGATATACGGCGGAGTTTGGGTGTTGGCACGAGATTCATTAGACTGGGGTCTGCGCAAGACAAAAAGTAGATGGCAATTTTAACGGGTGGCATCTAAAGGTTCGATGGAGGGAAGCCGATGCTTTTGTGGGATTTTTCCTTTTGATAAACAAATCTTTGGTTTTCGGTGGTTTGTCACTACATATTCGCTGGTGGAGATATCTGCCACTCGGGTGGTAGAGAACCTCTTATGCTCTACTAATACGCACCGGGCTTTTTATGAGGCGTATAATGGTCTTTTGCGAGCAGGGATAGGAATAACTGGATAACTGGACTAGGACGGATTATAGCCGGGAATAGGTAGGATATCCCGCGGGCCAGGCAACGAAGGATATTTTGTATATATCTTTATTTTTAGTCGACGAAAACAAGACCAGCCTAGACTTGGGCTTCCAGCTGGAGAATGTCGTCGAAGAAACTCCAAGCTTGCCGTGTCTGGTCGTTCCAAAAAAGATCCAAAGGCCCAGCTCGGCCCCCGCATTCTCTAGAAGTTAACTCTATGGCCTCGTGTGCATTTTCAGGCTGGGTATATCGGAGTCGTAAGTCATAGCCTCTACCGCTCTAGCGGCTTTCGTGTCCTCTCTCTACTAATGCTCCCGACCGAGTCCAGCCGGTCTCATAACGCTTCCCTTCCACCCATCACCTCCCGGTCGGGCGCACAAGAGTACACTAAAACCCCGCCGCCAGCCCCCACAAGCACAGACGGCATCTCGTCCCTACCAATCCTCCCGAGCCTCAAGCAGCCGATCGGATCCGACCTCTCCCCGCCGGCAGCGACGGGAACGTAGCCCACCCTCCGACCCGAAGCCGCCGAATACACGCCCACCTTGCCGTCATCGTGGGCGGCGACGACGACTCCCAGCGCAGGATCCACATCCCAGCCCACGCGCAGCCTCACCTCGTTCTTATACTCCGGAAACGGCAGGTAGGGAAGCGCCGAGTTCTGCGGGGAACGCCCGAGCCACCTGCGGTCGTAGATGGCCATTTTGCTCTGGAGGCCCGCGGCGGCGACGCGGAAGGGATTGCCGTCGGGCGCGACGCGGAGGTGAGTTATCGAGGTGCCGTGGGAGAAGGAGGGGGGGGCGCCGTCGGAGGGCCCGACGCGTAGGTCTGCTAGCGTGACGGTGCCGCGGCGGCCGCCTGCGAGGAGGAGGTTGGGGTCGGAAGGGTGGCAGTCTGTGGAGAAGATGTCGCCGGCGGAACGGGTCTGGTGGATCCAGGAGGTGTCGCCGGTGCCGTGGAGGGCGAGGACGCCGGAGTTGGTGCCGGCGAAGCAGAAGAGGGAGGGGTGGTGTGGGGGGGAGGGGGTTGCCGTGTAGGATGTTGGTTTGTTTGACCCGGGGCCCGCGGGAAGTCTTGGGAGGCATGCGCCGCTGACTGGAGACGTAGTTCGGAGGTTAATTGGACTTGTACGATGGCAGCGAGGTGTTAGGCCCGGGGTTGGGGGGGGGGGTGGGGAGAGGGAGGAAGGTCTCACTTCGACGTATACCCCTTAGGGGCCGCTCGTCTGCGTAGGGCGGATAGGAGATGGGCGTCAGCCAGGTGAATGTCATGAAGGCTGCGGGGTTAGATAGGCCGGCCATGAAGACGACTTGGCTGGAGGGATTGTAGTCGATTGATGAGAACTCGGGGACGATGAGCGAGGGTTGGCCTCCGGGAGGGAACTGCCAGTCGCCGTTCCTTCTAGGGTCGAAGCAGACACTGTTTGGGCAGTTAGCCGATACCGTTAAGACTAGGAGACTAGGAAACACCAATGTGTAGCGACATACCGGCCAGCCCTATCCGTGGGTATGTACTGCGAACACAGAACCATCCGCCCACGAGCCGAAAGTCGCCCTATCATGCTCCATTTAGTCAACCGGTCATCACCCTCGAAACCGCCAGTCTTTCCAAGGAACTTACCAGCATAAACAGCCGGCAACGCCGACCCATTCCCGCCCCAATCCACAGCAAACGAGCCCACCAAATCCTTCTCCCAATCGACATCCTCCCCCCAATACCCACCCCTCCCATGGCCTTCAATCTCTCGCAATACAACCAAGCCTTCACGTCCCCATGCTCCACTTCCCCCGACTGCCCAGTACATTCGGCATCGAGCACCGTCCCCACCAGGTTCCTGGTGCCCCTGGGGCCAAGGACACCTCTCCTTCGGATTGGAAGAGGCTTTCTCTTGCCGGCAGAAGTCACCAGGGCCCGCGCCTCGGCCGCTTGGCGCTTCCGGTCGGCCTTTACCGCACGCTTGCGCTTCGTGACATTGTCTGCGGACCACGGGGCGTTGGCCGGGGCGGTGGCGCGGTTTTCGATCTTGAAGTACTTGCCCTTGGCTTCGTCTTTTTGGGGGGAGGGGTCATGCGGGAGCGCACGAAATATTTAGTATTTGCCGCAGAGACGTTCAGTGCGTACGGGAGGGGCAGAGTTTCAAACACACCGTAGTAGAAGCCGGGGATTTCACGCGGTGGCATCTCGAGGGACTAAACTTGGTGATGTGAGCTTGATGGAGAGTAATTTCCAACTTGGCCACGTCGGCCACTGTTTGAAGTAGAGCACCTATATCTTCATAACGAGGTGGACCAATATAGTATTTCTTTTTCCTTTTTTTTTTTTTTTTTTTTTTTTTTTGATATTAGAGAGGGTTGCGGGTTGACGGAGAGGTGGGCGTGGAAACGTAGGGGAATATTGCAACGTTTAGTCGTAGTGGAGGCTTGGTCAAAAATGTTCAGTGTTGGGTATCGGCTTGCCAGAGTCTACATTAGAGATGAGCTCATCCTTTCATGGCGCGTCTTGGTCTTGCACATGTGCAACCGGCACCGCCCGCGCCCACAGCGTCAACACAACGTGGACTTTCTTCCGACTTTCGATCATAGGTCATCTTACAAACGTATTATTATGCGAAAAATGACTTCTCTATTCTCTCTCTCTATATAATAGATATGTATGCTTTTGTGTTGCGAAAACAATTAACCCACCCAAATGAATCACGTCAAGTGCGAACGGAAATCATTTCTTTTTTTGTAATTTTGTTTTTATTCTTCTTTTCATTAACTTGTGTGGTCAACAGGGTCCAACATGCCCCCTGGTCTATCAACTTGCTCATGTTTATTATTACCGTAGGGTAACGACAACATGCAAAAAAATTTGGACAGAGAAAAAAGTTGAGCCTAGTAAGTAGGCAGATCTATCTTGGAGCTCCAGACCCAGATGCCATTTGCTTGCGTGCAAGCTCCAGACAATCTAGTTAAGAGCCCAACGAGTATAAGATTTTGTGATGTGGATGGAAAAGACCTGATATCAACGCTTGCATTTGCCAGTGTTGGTATCCCTTTGTCCCATCGGTCCTCCTTTTTCCCACATCTGGTATATTGTATCGTGCATTTAAGCGGACTTCTCGTGCTGGGTAGAGACTCGCTGGAGGGAGACGACTGTAGAAGAGAGATGTTAGTTCCAAGTTCTTGAGAGCCTGATAGTGGCAGCTAGGAGATAGAGATGTAAACTTACCAAAGTCTTCAAGGGATCGCTGCTTTTGGCTGCCCTTGATAGACTTGCCGTGCATAAGGTTGTCGAAGCCTTGGCTGCCCTGGAGAAGGTAGTAGACACCGCCCAGGACGCAGAAGACACCGACGGAGAAGATCCAGATACGAACAACGGCGACAATAGAGGTGTCGCTGTTCTCGAACCAACCCCAGATGGTGAAGCAGGTGGCGATGATGTCAACGATGAGGATGGCACCGGTGAGCTGCCACGAGGGGATGGAGGACCAGAAGGGACCGTTTGCACGGGTGATGAAGATGAGCCAATTCTCAGTGAGAGAGATCTCAAGGAAGAGGACAGCATCGAGGTTACCAAAGTTCTGGACGATACCACCGTTGGGAGAGCCGGCGGCATACATGGTGGTGAGGACGATCCAGGTACCAATGGCAAGGACAACACCGAGAAGGACCGACATTCCCCAGAGCTTGGGAAGGTTCCACTTGACGGGAGTCGACGAGTAGGGGGCGTTGTCGTAGGCAATGGCAAGGGTCGCAATATCGGCGAAAATGGCGATGAAGACAACGAGGTTGATGTTGAGCGACCTGTTAAGAATCACAATCCACAGACCAAGGAAGATCTCGAGATGGATAGACAAGGCGATACGGTAGACAACGTAAGCGTACATGCGGTGGAAAATCTGACGAGAAGTCTTGAGAGCATCAATGATAGCACCGAGACCAGGGGCAAGGAAGACAATATCGGCGGCGGAACGAGCGGCGTCGGAGGCACCCTCGACAGCAATACCAGTATCGGCCTTCTTGAGCGAGGGAGCGTCGTTGACACCGTCACCAGTCATGGCAACGAGGTAACCACGCTGCTGAAGAATCTCGACGACATTGTACTTGTGCTGGGGGAAGACCTCGGCAAAACCATCGGCAGCCTCAACGAAATCGTAGACCTCAGAGCCGGGCATATCACCGCCACCACCGAGACCGAGACGCTCAGCGTTGTAGACGTTAGTACCGAGACCGAGCTGACGAGAGGTCTCACGAGCAATACCGACGGCATCACCAGTCAACATCTTGATGGAAAGACCGAGACGCTTGGCTTCATTGATGGTACGAGCAGTGTCATGACGAGGAGGGTCAGAGCAGGGCATGATACCGAGAATCTCCCAAGAACCCTCACCTCGCTTGCGGGCGACACCAAGGGAACGGAAACCACGGGTGGCGAACTCAGCGACCTTGTTCTTGTAGGCCTGGTCAACATCCTCGGGAATGGGGTGGTCCTTCTCGACGGTGGAAAGGACGAAGAGAGGGGCACCCTTGACGCAAGTGATGCGCTCACCCTGGGGAGACTCAACAACGGCGGTGACCTTCTTGGAAACGGGGTCGAAGGGGTGGAAGTCGAGCACCTTGTACTTGGACAAGACTGACTTGGCACGGGGGTAGTATCGGAGGGACTTGAGGAAAGCCTTGTCAATGGCGTCCATACCCTTCTTCTTGCGCGAAGCAGCCAAGCAGGCAGTCAACATGAGGTCATCGGGATCAACACCGGCAACGGTGTACGGCTCGGAAAGAGACAGCTTGTTCTTGGTGAGAGTACCAGTCTTGTCGGAGCAGAGAATCTCGACACCGGCAAGGGATTCAATGGCGGAAAGCTTCTGAACGATGGCCTTCTTCTTGGCAAGATAGGCAGCACCGACAGCCATGGTAGTGGTGACGACAGCGGGAAGACCGACGGGGACACCAATAATGGTAATGGCCAGGGTGAACTCGAGGATGGGCACAATGCCAACGGAGCGGTAGAAGGAGGCAACCCAGACAATCAGGTTGGTCAAGATGACGAGAATGAGGAGCACGGTACCAATACCGTTCAGGACCTCAGTGAAGTGACCAGTACCAGCGGAAGCCTGAGAGACGAGAGCGGCAGCACGACCGACGAAAGTGCTGTCACCAGTGGCGCTGACGATGATGAAAGCCTCACCACGCTTGACAGCGGAAGAGGCGTAACAGTGATCGTTGACATGCTTGTCGACGGCGAGAGACTCACCAGTGATGGCGGACTGATCAACTTGGAGGAAGGCCTCTTCGGTGACAATGCGACCATCAGCAGGAATAATGGTACCCTCTGTCGAAACGTGTTAGTGTTTCCAAAATCACGTGATACCTTAAGACGCGTTGTTTCGTTTTCACCACTTACCTTCGACCTGGAGAATGTCACCAGGAACAACCTCGGGAGCCTCAACCTCCTTGAGGGTGCCGTCACGGAGAACGACAGCCTTCAAGGCCAGGGTCTTCTTGAGTTCCTCAACAATAGAGCCAGCCTGGAATTCCTGAATGAAACCAACACAGGCGTTAAGAAGAAGAAGACCGCAGATGACACCGAAATCAACCCAGTGCTGAAGACCAGCGGCAAGGACGGCAGCAGCCTCCATGACGAACTGGACGGGACCAACGAAGAAACCCAAAAACTTGAGAACGAGATTTTCCTGTAGCAAGCATGTCAGCAAGTGCGAAAAATTTCAAGGGTACTAATGATAACAAATCGCGTCTTGCGCTCAAAAGGAAACGCGTTCCCGCGACCCTAATGGAGCTAATGAGCTTGGGGAATGGACTAGGTTAACACATACGCGCTCCTCCTTCATGGCGTTCAAACCGTACTTTCGGCGGCGGGCAAGGACTTCATCGTTGGTGAGACCGGTAACGGTCGAGGTCTGAAGCATGTCATCGGGGACCTGGCGAACGTTGCCGTGGGCATCCTCCTCACCCTCCTCCTCAAAGTCGTGTCCATCTTGAGACTCGAGTTCGTCGATAAGGGCGTCGAGGTCCTCATCATCCTCATCATCGGCTCCAGGGACGGCAGGGTTGAAGGGCTTCACATCCTTCTTCTCGTCGTAGCCCGTAGGCTGCGCCGAGGCCGAGGGAACATCAGCCATGGCGATGGAAATTGTTGTTGCGCGGGGTGGTCAACAAGAGTTGCTGTGCGCAAAGGAAACGCCGCGAAGGAGCTTCGTTCGTTGTCAATTGACTAAAGCTCCAACAGACCAACACTCTTAAGTTATTGACTCTTTTTCTCCCTTTCCAATTCAATTGGCGATTGGGAAAGTGAAATGGATTGGTAGGAAATTGAAAGGAACCACACGGGTGAGACGCGTGTGAGCTTTATATTTCAAGCTGTGAGGGAAAAAAAAAGTGCGTTGAGGGGAGATGGTCTTAAGAGGTGGCGCAAAGGAAATTCCTAAACAAGGACGAGAGAGGGAAGGCAAGCCTCCAAAGACACCACCACACGAAATTTGAGGGCCAATTCTTTAGCGCAAACTGGAAACCTTCGTGGGTGATGAAAAAGGAAAAGAAGAAGGGAAGGAAGGCATTGGGAGAAGATGAGGGAGACACTCGCGAATATATGAGGAAAGCTTCCTCCAAGGCAATTGCACCTAGCACCAGTAGCTCCAATTCGAGTAACGGTACGTACCTGGTGAGAAAACTAGGACCGGGAGGAGCGGGGGGGGCGTGTGTGATGTGGAGCTGCAGTGGAGTGGAGGGGGCGTGGGAAATGGTGGCGACCATCCTTCTTTGCCGACCACTATGGAAATTCCACCAGGGCACAGGGCTCTTGCTGATTAGGCCAATCCGAACCCTGGCTTCTCTTCGCCTGCAGCGAGGGAAAGAAAAACGGAGTAAAAAGGAAAAAAAAAAAATTCAAGCACCTGCACCGATCAACACAGGGCCTGGGTCCATGTGGGAAACAACTCTGGTCGGCGAGTCCATTCGTTCGGCCCAACACGGAATGCGCTCCTGACTTTCGTCACTTCCTCGTGTACCCACTTGAACTCCGGGTCGGCAAACTGGATCCGTCTACTGAAGGAGAATGAGTGTACTCGGACAGTACAGTTATACAGGCACCAAAGTGGCCGGCGGACACTGTCCTCTCAGTCGCAAACAAAGAATTTTCAGCACAACGTTCGGCGATAACAGTGCTATACTTTTCCCGACAATACAGAGCGGCGCACTAAAACCCAGACTCTTCTCTCTAACAGACCACCAACGCTGGCCGATGCCGAGTAAGCTGCTTCACTTCCAAGCAGCGTATACAGTAGTGGTAAAATTGCATCAGGAAACAACTAGCTTCAGTAGCAGACGAGTGGTAGTAGACAGGACACAGTGCGCAATGACCATGAATATCGCGTCTAATCACTGCAGTCAGAGTGCGATCGTACCGATTGAGCTATAGTAGAGCAGCCCACTCTTCTTATACCGTTCAGAGCGCCTACCATGCCCATTTTCATTTCCTTGAGATATGCTGAATCATTGATGGGCAAGGGCGCCGACGCGTTATTATATGCTCCGAAATAATCAAGATAGGGCCGAGTGTACAAACGCGCCATTTTCACTTCCGTGGAATACGGCGCTACCTATGCAATTGAGCAACTCCAGAGGAAGACGGGCATGGCGAGAGGAGATAAAACACTTCTGTATCTGCCTACATGAAAGTGATGGGAGGTGGTACGCAAACTCTACCTACCGCCAACAAGCTCTCAATATTGTCACAGAGTAGGAGACAAAACAGATCGTCAGGTACCTTGTCTTGTCGACAACGGAGCAGGCCGGGCTGCTGGGCGTTTGAATCAGAGCATGGGAGGATTCGCTCAAGGAAGCCTGATTCCTACCCTGTGCGAGAAGGAAGTCGTGCACTCACTGTAGTGCGCGCGATAGGTACGTATGATCCTATGATCGTAGCTGCAAAGAGACATGCATCCCGGCGCATACTGTGTACAGGCACGGTTTCCGAACCAAGTTCGGTCGCTCTTGTCTAAAAGTGGCAATCAAAAGATGTAAACAAAAGAAACATCTTTTTCCCTCCGTGTCGTCCGTGCCCCCCACTGTGCAACCCCCAATTTTGCTGGTGCTGTGATTGGACAGACCTGTGGAATGAACACCCCAAGCTCGCCTCAGGGTGCGTGCGTGCAGTCTCTCTCCGCGCCTCCTCCTCAATTCACCTTCTGCCGTTGACCTCGAATCTGGGTAAAAATCGTAGCTTGTCTTGGCACAAGACTCTCATGACCTCTTGAGTCGGGGGTCGCGGAGTGCTTGGGAAGGCATGGCGTTGTATTTCTTGGCTTTCAGCCATATTCGCAAAGTGGGTTTGCAACAATCAATTCAAGCTTCGTCTCCTCTCCTTATCGCCTGAGCAGCTTGGAATAATGTTAGTTTGAGTAGCCGATTAAGACCTGGTAATTCCTATCCGCGCATTGCATAATGGAATACATCTTCTCATCATTCCAGAATGCCGCATTAGTGCAGGGCATATCCTGCTTCAATCCGCGCTGGTAATTAGTATACAGTGCATGGCAAGACATCAGACATTGTACTGCAAGTGTACTCTATGGCCATGCGACAACAAGAAAATAGCGAGGATAAAAAGCGAGAAAAGGCGAGCCAGAACAGGAAGCAGTGATTATTGCGCGATTTTTCTCCGTTGGCACATGCCGCGGATGCTCCAACGGATAGGAAACGACACTAGCAAAAAGGCTCCTAGGACGAGGGGGCGGTATGGGGTACCAAAGGTACAGGAAAGTTGCCCTTATCGATTGACGGAAGAGGTACGGCAGTGGCTGTTCTAGTACCAGCAGACGGTATTAGCAGGGAAGGAGAGGGGACAACCCTCCTAGGGTATGTGAGGAAAGAGGAAGCAGGAAGCAAGCCGAGGTGGACCAGGCCTAGTCCTTGTCCTAATCGATGTGCTGAGGGCCTGTCAAGCCGAGAAAGCCGCAAGTATGACGACACTATCGGTACTCTCTTTGGATATATCTTCTTCATCTCTGCGGCGTAAAATCGGGATGCGTAAACAGAGGTTTCTGGCGGTCAGCGAGGCACACCTGACTAGAATAACCGAATAACCACCGTCCCCAGGAAGAATTTTCCCCCACGCCTGGCCGTGTTGCCTGAAAATCCGAACTCGCTCCTGAGGTGTCAATCGAGCCTATTGCCACGGGCTTACCGCCCTTCGCTACCGGCGGAGTGCCCGAGAAAGAATGAAGCCTCTTGCCGCATCTGACCCATTTTGCTCTCCGTCCTTCCGTAGCTGCTCCGTGCTGCCTCCTAGCCTAGGCTCTTGCTCCTTACAGGGCCCTGAAGACTATTCTACTCCATACGGGCTATATCCCGGAGCTCCTCCGTGACTTTCCTGACTGATACATATTACCTAAATATTCAGGGCACTTCCAATGACAAGGCCGTTCCCGTAGTAGGGCAAGGGAACTAAGGCGGAGCCGACGATTCTCATTCTGGCCGTTTCGTCTTTCTCGGGATGTTTGTGGGTCTTTTACTAGCAAACATCTGCGATTTTAGCAATGCTAACACCGATGGATATCGATTCAGACGCCTACGCCGGGCCTTTTGTTCGCCATCGGTTCCGGCAGGGACCCTTGGCGCACTCAAGCCGATACTCGAGACCTAAAACAATGAATTTTCTCATCTCGAAGTATGGGGGATCCGGCAGCCGAAGCTTCGGTTACCGTGGATATAATGCTCGAAGCGGTGCCACCGACAACGATGCTGTACCGCCAACCAACAAGTTTTGCTCCGGTGCTACCTGCTCAAAGTCGGTAGGTCCATCCCCAACTTCAATCGTCCCTTGCCTTTTTTTCCCGGGCCCAAGCGCGTATGCCGATGTCTGAATGGCTCGCTCAATTTTGGCTCGATTGTCCCACGTTTTCTCTCCCCATCTAACCAATCGCTCAGGCTGCAGTCCCCACAAAAAAGTCGATCCAAGGTGGCCGCTGTTTCTTTCTCCCACCCATGTCCGTGGTCGATTGGGAGGTCCATCGCCCATGTCAATCACAACTCGACCATAATGTCGCGCATCTTTGTACTCCGTGCCAAGTACTGTGATCCTCTCAATCCCCCGGAAACGGGTCCGAGCTTGGGGCACATGCGCGATAAAAGGCGTCAATGTAGAGCAGTCGTAACATGGGGCTGCTTCACAGCACGGCAAGCTACCGCAGCTCTACCTATTAGCAGGCTTTCCGTCGCTTTTAGGCCTCATTCTCGAGAAGCTTCTGTCGCTCAAAAAAGGCGCTCCAGGAGCGGTCATTCCGACCTCTAAAATAGCTCAATCCTAGCCCAATTCTGTTTCTTCCATTTTCAGACGATAACCCGGGATGGGTCTAGTAGATTACAAGCTAGAGCACCCCGCGGAGATAGCATCCTCACTACTGCGTACTTCGTTGGGGACGAAGCCGCCCGTCTTTGCCGTGTGCGCCGCGCTGCGCTTGCCCGTGAGCTGGAGGCATCTCCTACCCATCTACAGCAGCAGCTGGCTGGTTGGGGTTTACCACCCAGGGCCACTCGTACCACCTTACGGAATCCGACATCTGCACAGAGGGCATAGAGGTGACATCAGGGCATATAGTTTCCTTGCGCCTTCCGAAACTTTGATTCAGAAGCTTCATGGTCGTTGTTCATCGCATCTCATCACGGAGATATCTCGTCATTCTTTCGACAAACTACAGCCCAACTAGAATCTACCTGAGAAACATCACAGATCCATCTCAGAAACCACTTCATGCCAGTCATCTTCAATTGACTACCAATTAGTCACAGCCCGTGGCGGGAAGATGCCCACTCAATGGCCTTTTCTAGTATTCGCTTTTTTTATGGTAGGTCTTCGCGAGACCAAAAAAACAATGACTAACCCCGAGCGGAGATCCCTTCGTATGTACATACGTTTCCGGCTCCCGCATGCCGCCACTTTTGAGGGCTCGCCACTTTCCTTGCAGTTCCTTGCTTTATGTTCTCGGAACTGATGTCAGCTCCTCAGAGCAGGCGTGCAAATGGGTTAAGCAATTGGGAGAGTCCCAGATACTGATGGTAATACTGCATCCAGCACGCAAAGAGCACGTCCTCTTTCCCATCTTCGCACCAACAGAACGCAGACTAAGTCTGATAGGCTGATTGGCGCTAAGAGCTCGAGCATAATCACTGGCACACCGAAGGTGTGATCCCAGGCCCTCGATCCGCTATGTACGCCGTCGAAGGAACGAAAGTGCGTTTCGAGCCCATCCACTCTTGGGCACGGGGAACGGGCGTATTGTAGGTTGAATAATAAGAAAGGGCCTTGTTCGGCACTTGCCATCTCAGTAGCTGAACCCATCGTATCGAGTCGCTCGTGCTCCAACACCAGTTACTTCGACGCACTGGGTCGGGTCATATGCAATAATTACTCCAACGACCGTGAGTTGCACGCCTTGAACCCTCAAGTCTCGACCTCGAACCCAGCTGCTTCAAGCCTCAAAATTAGACCCCACTACTGGCCACTGAAGCACAGGGCTGGCTCGGATATGGGAGAACGGTGTGCGGCAGCGCGAGCGGGAAAGGAGATTGATTCGCACCACACTCTCAATTTTGGACCTGGATTTATGTGTTCACCCAGTCACCTGCAACACCTTCAACCCAAGCTCCATGCCTTCCCAGCCACCAGAATGTGACGGTCAAAGCCAGGAACAGCCCGGCAATCGAGGCGAATGTCCGCCTCATGGAGATATTTCTGGACAGCAGCACGCGGATTTGAATGAGGATGGGAGCTCTCCCCTGCGCGTGAGTGCACGCGGTGCCTTCACTGTGAGTGCAAAGGGCTCGGCACTACGTGCCGCCTGCATATCTTGGCATCTTGTTTGGGGATGTAACCTTGTGTGGATCCAATACGACAGGGCCGTGCAAGACGCAACCCCCATGATGGTCCTACTGTACGAGAGCGCCAGAACCCGTTGTCCTGCTCATCGAGCTGGCTGGCTGACTTGGGTCGCCTAGGCACCGCGACTCGTTTACGACGGCGACTGCGACTGCAACTGCGACTGCAACTGAAGCTGGGCTAGACGTGGAGTGCGTGAGTGCGGCGCTCCGAGCCCTAGTAGTTATGTACCTCTGCCTCCGCTGACCTCGTGAATGGGGCGGGCGCCCGAGTCTCGAGCCGCACAGGTAGGATTCCACTGTTGAGCTCGGCCCCCAATCAATACCTCTCTCGCTTCCAGAGAATGTTTTGTTTCACAACTCGCCGAACCATATCCTTCGTCATTCCCTGTGCTCTGTCATAACTTCCGCGTCACACCATGTAATAAACGCAAAAGAAGGTTTACACAAGACACCTTTGGATGACTGTCAAATGTGTCATAGTTATTCATATTAGGAAGGTCAGAAGCGCTCTGCGGGTATACCGTACCTTCACCAAAGGCGTGTTGATATCTAAGAGAATCCATTTCCAATTATTATGGAGCCTGTCTTCAATGCTATTTACTCATAATATTCGCCAGCTCGTGATCCAAGGGCCTCCAGGAGTAGCTTGTTGTTGGTAGCTATACAGTACACGTTACTGTACTTAAGTTCGTTGTTAAATCCAAGGAACGGGAATTATATACAGTGTTCACATTCCAAAAACACGGTAAACAAGGGCTCAGGGCATGGGCATGGGTCGCCATTTGCGGCGGCATTTTTGGCTCTTATTAACAGCCAGCAAGGATGCAAGGCCAGAGCACTGAGCAAGGGTCTCCCATGGGCCATGGGGACCGGTGGGGGATATGCAGGCGCCGTTCTCACCACGTCGATCGGAGGTCCTTGCTGGAGAGCAAGGAAGCAGGTGCACACTGGCAGTCCGGGGGGTGCGCCTCTTCCTTGCTCCTCGACATTGTCCATTGAATGCTGACTTGTTATTATCTCCAGTGACCCTACCACTGCTACCTTTGCTGGCTGTTGATGATTGCAGCGCTGAGTTGTTACCGTAGTGGAGCGCGCCAGGTCAGCAAATCCCTCCCTTCATACAGATATTACAGGTTCGGATGGAGCCCTCCCCTTCCAATGAAGATGAAACCAAAGAGTAAAAGTGAGCACTCGTTGGCCGATCAGGATGAATAGGGCAATTGGGGATCCCTGGTCTGTTGATTTTTTGACCAGTGACAGGTCGCCCGAGGAGCTTGGTTCTCCAACTGACCCTTCTCCACGGCTAGGCAGTTCGGGACCCATACCAAAGACAACAACCCCATCTGACTATGAGGTATATTCTGGAAAATCTGCAGGCGGGCCAGAGCTTTGCCGCTTGTCACAACTCACACTTGCACTCGCACCGTAGATGCGGAGAAAGCTCCAACAGGCGGTCAAGGGAAGAACTGGAAGCTACTAACAACAGTCGAACTGGGAAACATGTCAAGTGATCCTATTGTGCCTCAATGGCGCTTTAATTTGCTCAAGAAGAAAAAAATGCCCCGAATTCCAGGTCCTGAGGAATACGAATAGGGGAGTATGCATAGAAAAGTACTGCTTAATACGCGGAAGAGGAGGAAACCGAGCCAGCGTCGTCGCATCAAGGCTGGAGCTGTCGGCAACATCAACGGGAATGGGTCTTGTGTCCATCTGACGCCCAAGACTTGCCAATTACCTCGCCCACAAGCCCAACTGGGCAATTAGGATGCTCTCGTGGATGGCATAATGGCTAAAACGCACTCACCACGCTCGCAATGATGTCTGGATAGATCATTTGGTCTTGGGTCGTCGTCAATTGACGGAAATTCTCATCTCAAGGGGTTGGCTCATTGGTATACGACGTCTCAGTGAGTTGCCGCGATACCATCCTCAAGGCCAGCTTCAACGCTTTCGTGAAGCCCTCATATCCACAAGACGCCCTCTTTTTTACCCTTTACTTTTCGGTTGCTCAACTTTCTCTCTTATTTCTCTTGGCTTTACGTATTCTATAGCTGTATCCATCGGTGTCTGCATGTTTTTCCCCCCACCTCCGCAATCTGTGGGGTCCTCAATAAGTGCAGTCGCTCGATAGATACTAGAACCGACGATACTTTTCGCTCCTGTGTTGCCCAACATGCTTTTTGCTGCCTTTGTTCATTTTTTAACCCTACTGAATAGTCGCCAAGACCGGTTTTACCGCATGCAAAATTCAGAGGTTTCCCTGAATATGCTTTGGAGATCTCCCGCCCAATCCGCAGCGAATGGGACACAGCGGATGCCACGATGGCCCACGACATGATTGCTTGTGCCTTTTTTATTCCAGAATAGATCGATGCATGAGATGAAACGAGAACGCATATCCGCCCGCTTGAGTTTCCGGGCTTGGCGCCAAACATCAACCTTCCTCAGCATATTACTATTATCTGTATCTATAACATCATCTTGGGAAGGGCCCTACATGGCTTTGATATCGTAAACAAAAGAGAACAGGAAACCCCCACCCATTCTTACGAGCCCGGGCTATTAAAGACGATGATAATTTAAAGTTATGGGGATTCCATGATAGCATGAGTCCGATATTGGGGCAGTCCAGATCGGGCACATGCTCTGGTCTATAACACAGCTGCCCGCACCTCACTTAGGCAGGGTCATGACATGGTAAGACGAGAAGGCAGTGCCTAGCCGCGATGCGATTCGGTGCCCTCTTGATATCGCCGCCGGGCCTTTACGCTTGGCGCTTGGCAAGTCTCTTCCCGTCTCCGCAAGCCAAGTCTCTGTAAATCACAATTACATTGCGGCCAGCGACCGGAACGGCCAGCCAAGACGGCCAAAAAGCACGGCAGGGGCAGGGGCAGGGAGGAGGGAGATCTTCCAAGTGCCAAGAGACTTTTTTCTTGAGCTTTGCCCTCACCCCCAAAAAGAAAAAAATAATGAGGCTATATCAGCGATTGCTTTCCCTCTTTATGCTGCTCGCTCCCTCCTTTAGTCCTATCTCTGCAACCATTGACGTGATGTCGTCCTTATCAATTACGTATCTCGGCCGTGTCATCTGAGTGACTTGTTAACTCCTTTTGGCGGATATTTCCTTTGGCGGATGCCACGAGGCGAGGTCAACTACGCGTATGATGCAAGAGCCGAACCTCTTTCGTCGTTTTCTCGCGCTGCGAACAAGCCAGCCACTCAGATTGCGCCGACCATTTCATCAATTTGATTTACTTCGTATCCCATTCTATTCGGCGCTTCCCCTTGCTTTACGCGGCTCGCTCTTCGTTGAAGTTTAATGCCTGATATAGGTCCGATCTTCACATAGAGCATCCGAGACCGTGCAGCGCTCTACCTAGTAGAGGGTCCGAAAACGAGGCACCAGATCGGATCATGGCTCCGACTGCAAGAACGACAGAAAACACTCCGCGGCGACTCAGGCTATACTGTGCTACTCCCAGGCAACAGGAAACTCTATACTAGATCCCGCACATACAATGAAGTGTTTCTCAAGATGCAAAAAGGAATGCATGACATGGCCTAGCGCTGCTTTTTGCCCTTTTTGCACCTCGCAACCATTTCGATCCACACGGTGCTGTCAATAGGCACACGCCACCTATAGTAAAGGATTCTGAAACTTAGAAACAAAACAAGAGATGAGAAACTTTCCGACAGCCAGACACCCGGAAAAAGAAACGCTGGGCCGAAAGCATAAAGATCCGTTTCCACTACTCACAAATCATGAAGGATTAGACCCTACACACACAACATATCGTACTAACAGCAGCAGGATTTGAAAAAGATTCGGGCTAGAAACAAGGAAATATTGTGGACTGCGGGCCAATGGCGTCCTCCTCGGCGGCAGATCATCGGACGCTGCCAAGCAATGAACGAGTGAGAGCGGCCTAACGAGGGGAAAAGCTAAATAATGAACTTGAGAACCCCAAATAATACGGGCAAATTGAGACCATTAGGGACGAACTCTCGAGGTAAGGGAAGTGTATCAAGATCCATTGTAATCTGGCTTATCCGGAATTGGGACGAGGACAATTGACGTGCAACGTAGAGAGCGCCTAGGGTTAGATCGGGAACAGGAAAGAGCTATCGCAATCTTGCGACATGGGGCGTAATAGCAAGAGTGCGAATGTGCAGGAAACACGCTATCGACACGAAATTTTGTTGGAATAACGCCGTCGCAATGCATGCAAGCCCAGGGCGCTAGTCGTGCAGCTCAATATTTGAAGAGATTTTTTGGTCTCAAACAAACAGTGGGGAACTATGGAGCAGCCGGCAACAAGACAGCGCCAGCGAAAAAGAAAGGCGAGCTACGGGATTGGGAAAGAGCCTCCCAGTCTATGGACACTGTCCTGGCACGACTAGCTTTCGTGGAGTCCATAGGAAGGAGCACCCAGCCTTGTGGAGGAGGAACATACTTTGGCTGTCATGATGGTGTGGAGACTACTTTTACTATCATGGTAGATCGTTCTCCCTTTCGAAGCCGCTTTTCCGGAGCTGTTCTAGTCTCTCACGACACTCCATAGGAAGTCACCCACACGGGCGTGCCCCCTTTTCAATTGAATGCCTCGTTGCCACATCGCGTGCCCTGGGAGAGATGACGTCCTTTTGCCGGGGCTCACCCGTGGGGTTGGGCGTTTGATGTCGGCATTCAAGGTTTGCTTGTTTCAACAACCTCAACCCGCCTATCCCGGGTCGCCGTGCAACGGACTTGACATATTCACCACCGGCTCCGGATTTCGGGACACGATACTAGACCGAGATGACTTCCCTCGAAGCTTTAGTTGGCGAGTCCTTATCATGACGAGATTCCGCCGCGGCGTCGGCCTTTTTCCACCCACATTTCCGCCAGTGGATCCAGATCCCCAGCTAAAAAGAAAAAAGTCATAGTCCCTTGCATGATTTGTAGAAAGGCATACAGTATCCGCTCTGGCCAATAATCACTCCGACGAAACTAGCCAACGGGGAAATTAGCGCATAGAGAAAGAAAAAGGGAAAGAGAAGCAAGGGACCTTTCCATTCCAGCTGGAGCCGCGCTTCCCGAGCTCCTCCGAAGGATCCCCCCACCCCCCAAAGTCTTGCCTGGTTTGACCGCCTAGGGCGGATTATTGTTATAATTTACTTCCAGGAACGGAATTTCTCCTGTGGCCTGGCCTCCGGCGGCAGGTTTTCGGCGTTGACGGGAGCGTCTTTTCCGATCAGACCGCGAAAGCGCGAGCGTGGTTGCACGACAGGGCGTGTGCGGCTTTTGGAGGTTTAGAGTGGGTATGCGAGTGGGGGTCACCTCTTTCGTCGAAATGTTAAGAGGTGGGGAGAAGGGTCAACGTACCTTTTGGCGTCGCTTCTATTGGAGTGGTGTAAGATCAGGGACGGCCGAGGTCATTGTTCGGGCTCCAGAAACGTGTCTTGAGGCCTAGAATGCTCGTTTCCACCAGTTCTTGATGAGTTGGCCAAGAGATGGGTTGAACGGGTCGTTTCCAGGGCCGAGAGATCCGCGCTGCTCAATGATGGTGGCGTCTTGGTCGACGAGCTCTCCTTCCATGTCCCTCCTACGCGCTCGTCTGCGTGTCAGGACACAATGCGAACGGGGCTGCGGCCGGACCTTGCGTCTTCCTTTATGCCAAGACATGCGATATGCATGCCTGCCTTCTAGAACCTAGTGCCACACACACACACACCTTGGGCCGATACGGCCCCGCGTGCGGTCCGGGCGCCTTACGGGTATGGTCGGACGCCAAGAACGGCTGTTTCCTTTTTTCCACCACTTGCGCTCTCATTGCCTTTCCCATATGAGCCTCCTACATACGTCATTAAGAGCCAGCTCAGCCGGGTGGTCGTTGTGAGCTTTACGTGCTGGGCTGGCACAGGACGGGCGTACATGAGAAACGGTCATCACTTCAATCTGCACTGCCTCTCCGAACCATCGCCTCCTTCCCCGTGTTAGCTTGCATGCTGTCTGCCGATGCGCGCGCGGGAAAGGCCGTTAGGTGCTTCGGAAACCCTCTGTTTAAGCTCGCAGACTGCCATTCCGGCCCACCGATGCTGCAAGTGTCCGAGCAAGGTGGGAAGATTCGTCTTGCCTTATGGCTGGAGATGGGTGATGCGAATCCAACCAACCTCTTCCCCTCCTCCACATCCTCCTCCACACTAGCTGCTTTGCCCGTTCCCCCTCACCCAGCTTCCCCGCTTTCGTACACCAACAACGTGATATTGGGGAACAGACGTCAGCTTTGGCAGCCCCTGGACCACATGGCCTGTTTAGAGCGTCGTTTGAATCATCGGGTGCGCAGATAGGTTAGTGGTATGTATGGGCGTGCAGTTCTAGAAGCTCCATCTACGCCACCTTTCTTTCCTCTTCACACCGCCGGTAGTCCTCATCCACCCGTCGCATCTCGATGACCCATCACCGGACCTTAGCCAGTTGTTGAACGAATGAGAGGAGTCATACCACCTTCTCGATCAATTCTGGTGCCCACCTGGACCGGGTTGAGACCGGCTTATAGCTAATGGTTTATTGTTACGCCTTGGGTATTTTCAGTGGTTCTACGACTGGGATGGGAAAAGGTAAATAAATATACCATACTAATATGTGTATAAAAAGGCATATGATGGTTAAGTGCGGCATAATTTTTGCCTGGGGCTTCTTAGGTCTTGAGATAGCAAAATAAATACGCGTTCTAAAGAAGACATACCCATTGTAACATATCTTCTGTAGGTGGCCAACTCGTGCTGAGATGCCAAGTTCGAGTCGTAGTTTCCTGTGCCCAACTAGCGAGGTTCGAACGAACGAAGATATGATCGTAACTTACAATGGGCGGGTATATATATATATATATGTGTGTGTGTGTAGGAACGTAAGGATATTCGCACATCTTTGTTGGGGTTCTCCAAATCTTGTCGCCTTACCGTGATTGAGATGGAAAGAAGGCTCCAGGCCAAACCTCTCTCAAGTTTCTCCGTCACGACCTTCGCTGTATCAACGCCTGATGAGGTTACTACATCTAAAGATGACACCGTATCTCGATATCTAAGCGCTAGTCATTAGCACATAGCAGGGAGTGTTTGCGAAGGAATGCTGTCGTGTCGACCTTGAGATAGACATCCATGACATACTCCGGGCCAAGCAGCTCAACCCTTAAGGAATGAGCAGGATAGGACAAGGCTATTACCGTAAATGGCGTTTTAAGATTTCTACCTAGACTTAGAAGAAGACTCAATTGCTCGTGCGACTGACTCGAGGCTATGACTACGTCGGCTCCTACAGTCTGATATCATAACCTGGCTCTCGATGTTGAACTACTGAAATGGCCATTGTAGGTTTGTTCACTATCCTAAAGTACTCGCCCGGGATCATCTGGCGGTGTTGGGGGATACCGAGTTAGCTGGCTACTGTAGATAATAAAACAGAGACGGGCTCCCTATCGCGGTCTATCGTCTCCGTTGTACCTCAAAATTGCCTTTTGTGGGTAAAGAACCCATGAAACTGACCGTTTAGCAATCTGTACGTGTGTCATTGACCAGCCTTTGCTCCTTGTCTAGTGAGAAACACGCCTCACCGGCTTGACTGTGCCCTCAGAGTGGTGCCGTAGTCTATACGCAATGGCCAAAGCGCGATTCCATTCCAAACCTCATAACATCGTACGATTGCCTTCTTAAATACGCATGACCCTTGCTAAGAATATATTGTCCCCAGCCATAGATTCGTGCCGTTCTTGAAGCCAGGAAATCGAGGGACGTACGAGTATCAAAGCATCGGGCATCTTCCGCTCTATGCCTCGGAGTTTTCTTCTCGACTAGTAGCCTCGTTTTAGCCTACCGTCGAACCATATCTGTAGATGTCTCCCTACGTACCGGTACGCAGTCAATGCTCTAGACTAAAGTGTTCTTATTTCCGCGTGTTGCCTCGGAGTGATGACCTCGGCCTCGTGTGAAGATGATGTTGATTGAGTTCCCAAGGGATCAACTGGCCCGAACGAGTATCGAACAACACTCACGACAAGCAAGGCAGCCTGGATATTCGACTCGAAGGCACGAAAAAAAAATCGCCATAAATCAAAAAGGGCATTTTGAACCAGCAGCTTCGCGGACCTTACTGTTCCGTTTTTCCGCTTCGAATGACCTCGCGGTTTGGGTAAGGGGGCCGGGCATAAGACCGCTAGAGACCTTGGTCCTAGACTTGGCTCTATGTCTATGATTGTGGAGGTGAGGATCTACGACGAAGGAGAGTTGGTCGGTTGGTTGAGGGGGAGGAGGGTGAGAGTGCACGGAAAGCAACGGCGAGATGCGTGGTTCATGCTTCGCCCAAGTGCAGACGATTGGGCCCTACCTGGGAAGACATGCCAAAAAAATCAAGGCGGGAATACTGCAAGGCGATGATTCCGTGGCTTTTCGTGTGCGCTTAATCTACACATCCGTCTCTCTTCGTCCACGCGGAGTAGCACCACGGCGAGATCCCTCCGCCGGATGACCACATACACCCCGCCAAACATATTTCGACGAAAGCAGTTTAAGCATGCCGTCCAGCTTTCCGCGATCTTGGAGGACTCCTGGCGCCGAAGGCCTCTGTATATGAGGGCCGATGCGGAACCGGATCCTCCATCAACATCCCCCACACCTGAATGGGGACAAGGGCCGATGGTCTAGTGGTATGATTCTCGCTTAGGGTAACACCCTCTGCTTAGTTGCGAGAGGTCCCGGGTTCAATCCCCGGTTGGCCCCCATGTTTAACATCTTTTTTGGAAAGATTCATGTTATTCCTATCTTTTTAATCTTGTGCATTCCTTTCTACGTCGGACCGGAGTGTGTGTGCATTTTTGGGTTTCTTGAATTTTAATGGGGATTATCTGCTTGATGGTGGAACCTGCTGTCCTGGATTGACGCTGCCAGGAGCATCTCTCATAGGATCATTATCTTTCGCTGATGGATACACATGTTTGGGAGGTTAAACCATCAAAGTAACCAAAAAGAATCAGCATAGGATCTCATGTCGCTAAGTACTATCTATCTGTATATCGTCATCCATCTTCTCTCCCTCGGGACAGTCTTGGTCTCGAACCTGACTGCTTGTCCTCCCTCACTTAACGCCATTCATAGCAACTACGGGGCAGGCAGATAGCTCATGATGCCCGACGATTGTGTTGAACACAACTCCTCTTGTGATAACTCCATGAACCCTGTCCGGGCGCAACTCTTACCACTCTCGCACGAGAAGGGAATACGCTGAGTTCATCTCATCTTGTGGCCTCAAGGACCCTAGGGGCCTCCCCGGCCTCTCTTTTTCACCGCCACTTCTTCGGTTGGCTCCCGCCCCTGACAGTTATTGGTTTTCCGCTTCCCGACCGATTCACTATGGTGTGATTGAGTACATACATAGGATGCGAGATCAACACAAGGCTCGCTCGGAGACATGATGGGTTGAATCCGAGTAGACGCGAAATGCGTGTATATTCATCGTGTTATAGATGAGAATAAAGCTAAGATAATAGTAGAACAAGCAACCACCACAAGACGCTCTCGAGCGAGTTCTCGACGCATTACTTTTTCAGATAAAACAGTCCTCTGTATGATAGTCCTTCTATCATCTTTCTTAAACAAAAAAAGGATTATGACCAAGTCCCCTCTAGTTAACGCCGGTTCCCTAATGCTTAGCTGTGACCTTCTCGCCGGTCAGTCCTTCTATGTAGCTCTTGGCCCTATGGATTCGAATCCTGTTAGCATGTGTCTTCTCCAGACGGACGGCACCTGAATGCAAGAAGCAAGAGGATGCGAAAAGGGAAGAATAGAATCTTACATGTCACCCATGGCAACCATGCAAACCGTCTGCCAAACGCCAAGTCCAATACGGGGAGTAACGCCACGGTACAGGCCCTTGATACCATTGTTCTGATAAATGTACTTGAATGTGTTGCCGACAGTCATCTTTTTGGGGCGGTTAGGGTCGTCGGTCTTGCTCTGCATCTCGACACGGATGACCTCGATGGGCTGGTTCCAGGTGCTGAGACCACCACCGACGGTGGAGGCGGCAATTTTCTCCCAGGCGGCGAGCTTCTCCTTTTCATCCTTACCGGTTATCTTGCGGATGCTCTGCTCGGCGAGACGGGAGAAGCCGAATCGCGAACCCCAGTTGGTCATCTGGCGGATGGCAACGGCGTTGACACCCTTGTTGATGCCGCGGAGACCCTCCTTGCGCCAGATACCCATAAAGGTCTCAAAGGTGGTGGGAGGCTTTTGGCCGGCGGCGGCAAGCTTGTGCTTGGTGATCTCGACCGTCTTCATGCAGGTGCAGAAGCCCATGGTGGCGTAGGCCTGAGCGACACCTCCGGTGACACCACCAATGATGCCACCGCCGAACTCCGAGGCGCCAAAAGATCGCGCGTAGTATTCAGCTTCGGAGGCGACGAAAAGGAGCACTGCTCCCTTGGTCGAGGCTTCGATCCAGGCCCAAGGAATGAGACCTTGGTAGACTGTGGTTGGGGTGGAAAGGGGAAAATGTTAGCTACCGATATCGCCGAATCACATGCCGAAAATTGATGGGGAGATGCGGTTTCGCATCAACCGAAGCGAGGGAGAGCAAGAAAGGGGTAAAAGGAAGAGATGAGAATAAAACGAAAAAGAAAAAGAAAAAGATGCAGATGGCAAAAAGGGAAGATGATGCGCGAAAGGCGAGGTCGTAGAGTACTTACATCCCAGAACGCCGCCTCGGGCCCAGATGCGCCCAAGAGCAGTCATGAAACCATCACCACGGTGGGCAGCCATGGTGGTCTTGACGACCTCGAGGGGCTGACCCAAGCTAGTCACCTCGAACATGTTGAGACCGGCGCCCAAGAGCAGGTTGGAAAACTTGATGGGCTTCTTCTCAAGCTTTTGAGGAGCCGCGCCGGGCGCGGCGGCGGAAGCAGAGTTGGCGACCATGACTGTTTGGCGTTTATCGTAAAAGGGGCCCTGACCAAGGGAAGAGGGTGCTTCTTCGCGAAAGTGAGGAGGGCGTGGGGTAGGTTGTAAAAAGAGCTGTAGTATGCAGCTTTGTTAAGCAGGTGAATGGGGAAATTCGTTGGCGCGGACAGCCGAGGGAGGGCTGCTGGTTTTATTACCTCGGGAGGACGCAGGGAGAGCCTTGGAACTGTGAAGCAGCTCAGGTTGGGGAGCGGACAAACACACCTAGCTTGTCAGCGGCCTGGGGTCGACTGGCGTCAGGGGCGGCGGCTTTAGGGGGGGGGGGAAGTCAGTTCTAGGGGGAGACGTCGGGGGCTAACAATAGTGGAGGGAGACGGTGGGTAGTGGGCACATGCCGCGATTGTGGGTGATTGGGCGCCGGCCACAGTGGGCTTGCAGGATCAAGGTAGGATCAATCAATCGATCAACAAGATGCAAATTAGAGCAAGTTTTGCCTTTCTTGATCAGGAGCCCCAAAAGAAGCTGACACGGAAGACGATGAAGAGAGGCGAGGGAAATAATTGACACGACTGACGGTAAATGCGGTCGGTATACGGAGACAGGAAGTGTTTTACTATACTCGCCAAATATGGCGAGATTGGCGGAGAAGCTGCCCGTCGCCTCGAGATAAGGGATTCTGCACGTGTTACTTCCTCTGGAGAGTGAAGAGCTCAGCGTTGGTTGAGCTGTGACAACCAGGAATGCGCATTAATGGATGGCTAACCCTCTCCTAGTCTTGCTTCTTCGCAGCCGCCTACAAGTACTTTCGAGATATTCATCTCACATGCTGCTGCTCCGAAGCTACATCGACTGGATGGATCGGAGAACGGAACACTTCTGACAATGTGCTCTTGGATCCATTGCAAATTCTCAAAATGATCTGGGCACTCCAGTTTGGTCCTGCACTTTTAAACATGGAAAAAGGAGAAAATGGGAGCTCCCTCTTGATGCAGGTGTTTCGTCAATTGAGCGCACACGCCAGAAGAGGTTTGTTTGGGGGTTTTCCAGGACGTTGAGAGCTGGCGCCCCAATGTTGGGACCCTGGGCGTTCAATCCAAAACAAAGGGATGATAAGCTAGGCACCAGGTCTCTCCCCCTCCCACGCTAAAAAAGAGAGCTAAACTACGTAATCTTAAAATAACGAACACAGCTTCGTACTCCCAGGAGGACCTCCCATCATTGCCCGGAGCACTGCGCCCTGCTTCGTATGCTGACATCCGCGCCAAGTATACTGCCAGCATGATTCGATTTTGGGTATTAGGTGATAGCATTTTATTGCTCAGCTCTACTTCGTATTCTGAGAGAGTTCGATTAATTCGTATGTTTGTACGTGAAGGTGTGAGGCTGTCGACTCCCTTGCCCTGTCGTGGGCACGAGCTTTTCTTTTTTTTTTTTTTTTTTTTTTTTTTTTTTTTTTTTTTTTTGCTCTCTCAACCTTTCGCTCCCCCGTTCGATTCAACGAATCAACGGGTACGACAGGCTACATGTAAGGCTCGGCGGCCATCTACTGCGCGCCGGAGTACCGGTACCTCGGTCCCTCTTATGCATGCTCTCATGCCGACATGGTTTTCGGCGACTGGCGGGCTCTGGCAGGGATCCGGTCCAAGATAAATTTATTTTGTACCAGCTTCTCGACGCTCAACCACTGGCCTGGGTTTAATTTTTTTTTTCTTTGTTCTCTTTCTGCGTTCGGCGGGAAGTTAGAGGGAAAAGGGGCCCTCAACATTAACCCTATAACGTCATCCTCTTGGCCTCAAGCATCCAAACAGCTGGCTTTCTACGAGTGTTGTCACTTTTTCGTACTGGTACCTGCGCGTAGCTCATAGAAGAGACGATTGCGTCCCGAAAGACGGAAGCAAGTTCAGGTGTATCCTCTACATATTGAACGTCGATTGTAAGGCATGCTACATACAACTGCTCGTCGAGATAGGGTAGAAACAAGGACTAGTTTAAATCAGTATCGTATTTGTTAAGGGACAATCAAATTACTTTTCTACCACCGCTTCTGAAATACACTCATCGGCGCAGTCTAGATAGGACATAAAAACAAAATAGAATCCCAACGAGTGCGCTCTGCGCCCAGGCATCAAATGTATTGTACAAACGCAGTGTATACCATCTGGTTGTCCCCCAAAACCTTTCCTCCACTCTAAGAATTTTCGCCCGGCTCCCCCTGTCAAAAGGCGTCCCTCTCAGGATCGCCAACATCATTGTACCAGATATGCCAAAGCTCTACAGCCGTCCGATGGTCTCCTCTAAAGTAGTGTTGTGGTAGTGATAGTAGTAGTCGTAATGTGGTGGTACTGGCAAGTTAGCGGGTTAGGCGCATAGCTGGAGCCGGCGCCCCTCCGAACAAATCACCGTCACTGCACGCTGTGCAGCTGTCTTGATAGTACAGTACAGGTTATTGGATTTAGAGCTTCTTGGTGATCTCAATCCACTTCTCAGTGGAGAAAGACTTGGGTCTGAGTACAGAAATGACATGTTAGCCGTTGCATACAGATTTGCGCGGTGGCAGAACGAGGTGATAAATTGGCACATGAAGGGGGTGGGTACTACATACCGCTCAATGGGGGCACCAACGGCACGGTCGATGATGAGCTGGGGAAGGACACCGATAGCCCTAGAAACACCGAAGAGGACGGTGTAGTAGTTGGCCTCGGTGAGACCGTAGTGCTGGAGGAGGACACCAGAGTGAGCATCGACGTTAGGGTAGGGGTTCTTGGTCTTGCCATGCTCGGTGAGGACACCGGGGGCAATCTTGTAGACTTGGCTGACGAGCTTGAACATGGGGTCCTCGGGCATCTTGGCTTGGGCAAAGGTGCGCTGGGCGGTGTAACGAGGATCAGTCTTGCGGAGAACGGCGTGGCCGTAACCGGGAACAACACGGCCGGCGTTAAGAGTGGACCAAAGGTAGTCAGTGATGGCCTTGTCGCTGAGATCGTCGCCGATAGCCTTCTTCATCTCGGTGAGCCAGTTGAGAACCTCCTGGTTAGCGAGACCGTGGAGGGGACCGGCGAGACCGTTGAGACCAGCGGCGAGAGAGAGGAAAGGAGAGCTCAATGCGGAGCCGACCAAGTGGGTGGTGTGGGCGCTGACATTGCCACCCTCGTGATCAGTGTGGATAGTGAGGTAGAGACGGAGGAGCTCAATGAAGTCAGCGTTCTCGCCAAAGCCGAGCTGGTTGGCAAAGTTGAAGGAGTAATCCTTGTCCTTCTGGACGGGGGCGACCTTGCCACCGCGGAAGACATTCTGGTAGATGCGGGAGGCAATGGTGGGGAGCTTGGCAATGAGGTCCATGGAGTCCTCGAAAGTGTACGTCCAGTACTCCTTCTTGTTGATGCCCCTGGCGTAGGCCTTGGCGAACTGAGAGGTCTGCTCGAGCGCGGTGACGGCGAGAGAGAACTGGGCCATCGGGTGGAGGTCGTTGGGGCAGTTGTCAATCAAGTCCTCGACGAACTTGGGGACATTAGAACGGGCAGCCCAGTCGGCGGAGAGCTCGCGGACTTGCTGCTCGGTGGGGACCTCGCCGGTAAGGAGGAGCCAGAAAAGACCTGGATGCGCACGCTGTCAGCACTTATTGCCTAGATTTACGATGGCTCAATACGGCCAGAGTAATGGTTTCGTCTTACCCTCAGGAAGGGGTTCCTTGCCACCGGGAGCCTTGGGGAGGAGCTCCTGGCACTCCGGAATGGTCTTGCCACGGAAGCGGATACCCTCCTCGGAGTCGAGGACGGAACCCTCCCAAACCAAGCACTTGATACCACGAGCACCACCGTATACCTGGTCAAGAGTGACCTTATCTACGACCTTCGAGCCATGCTCCCTGTGATTTTATACTTGATTAGCATTTCGGTTTGCCCATACAACGCACAGGGTAACGGCAACTTCTAAAATGGAAGAGACTCACTTGCGGAGGGCCTTGATCTCCTCAATCTTCTCGGGGATGAGCTCGCCAAAGCGCTCCTTGAGAGTCTGTCGCAATGGGTTGGTGTTAGCACTGATAAGCCCACGGGCGCAAGAATTGCCGAAATAGCTCGTGTTCGAGCTTGGGTTACGCACCTTGGACTTCGCAGAGTAGTACCTGGCAGTCTGGAAGGCAGCTACCCTGGTGTTGAAGGCAGGCGCCCTGATGGTAGCTCGGATAGCCGAGGAGCTAAGTCGCGAAACTACCGCCATTGTGAAAGTCTGATATGTGTAGGAAAAAGGGCTTAATCAATTGCCGGCAATAGAATGAAGGAAGATGACTGCTCGAGGATGAGGAACAGTCTATCTAAGAGGAGAGGTTTGGTATTGCGCGAAAAATGATGTCGTGATGTGATGATGAAAGTTTAAGCCGGAGGGACGAAAGGAAAGAAGGGAGGAAGAAAAAAAACGATCTTTGTTATTAAAGCGCACCGAGACTCCGTAGGTCCGTTAACGGACAATGCATTCTGATAGGCAGGTCTGGTGGGGAGTATTGCCGAGTACAGGTACGCCGAAGCCGACCTAGGGTGGGCCGCTCTACATAGGCAGGGGAATGCCTGCAGCCTGCTCGCAGTCAGTCTAGAAATCCGACTCACTTGCAGAGAATTCTTCACTAGTCCCAACAGACGTCACCCTGTCTTGGATAGGGTTACCCTTGTGCTTAATAGTACCAGGGAGGAAGACACTTCGTCGTTAGTGGATTGGCCTGTGCCAGCAGTGACTCTTCTTACACCTTGGTGGGAAGTTTAGGGGCACGGCACACTTTGTTGGATTGTACAATACCGAAAAGTACATCCCTAAAAGACCATCTGTTCCGCAAGCCTTGCTCATCCCACTATCCTCGGTTAACCTCACGAAAACAGCGCTTGAAGCGCCTGGTCCAGCAACGCAACAAATATTAATATTTTTGGTCGCCGGACTCTTCTTGTTTTCCGGGAGTGGATTCCGGCTTTGCTCCATCCTCCGATCGTCCTAGAGGCGCTGGAACTCCTGAGGTAACCTCCTGCAGCTTCAGCCCATGTGGCATAACAAAACCTAGAGGGATCAGAGGTGCAATCGCACAGAGCGCTTTAGCTGGCCTGGCTGACAACATGTTTGCAGCATTGAGGAAACTTAAGTGAACATAATGATGCAGACGTGCATTGGTGCACAACGTGCGATGTATTGGCTACCGTATGCTCGAAGCAGAGTACGGATGTTCGCTGGTACGTTGCTACCCGGCCCCATCGAGCCGAGCCTTTCCTAATGGACGAGTAAGCTCCTCGTGGCTGGAAAATCCCTCGGCATCGTCACCCGCACAATCGAGACATCTCGTGCAACAGAAACAACGCGACTCTGATTTGTACTTGGGTTTTCCGTCAGGAAAAAACAGGAAAAACAGGAATACAGGACGGCGTCTCTCAAATGGTAGTTATGCGTGCTGCCCCCTTTGCCTCCCAAGTGACGCCCTCCTTGCTCAACAAACAGCAAACGGTTGTGCCTCATGGTTGGCCGGTATTTAAGAATATTCCATGAGAGCTTCGGATAGTCCTACTGGTAAAAATCCTCCGAGCTCAGCTAGCAACCTTGCTGGGCAGGAGGCGCTGCTTCGGACCTCCATATCTCCCAGCTCTAATTACATGATCTCCACTTCCCGGCGTGGACTTGGTACAGTATGTGCCAAGAGAATTCTTCAAAATAACACTGTATAATATCCTCGGACGCCCACCACGGGAATTGTTTCGGCTATTTCTCGGAGCATGGATGCTTACGTGATCACTGCCGGCCTGCGCCTCCCATTAAATTAATTAGGTTGCTACCAGCAAAGGTCAGGCATGGGACTCGCTGGTTGAAAATCCTGCTTCTAATCATCCTCCCCTCCCCTTCAGAATTCACTTCCCTCGTCGCAACCCGTCAACTCTTTTATCACTCCTCCTCAAAATTCCATCTCCCTTGTTGACGTTAGCACCTTCTAGCAATTCGATACACGGCGCAACGATAGGCATCTGGATTCTGTACGAATTGTAATCGCTACATTACCCACCTCGACGTACTCGATTTCCATCACCAGCCGCAAACACCACACTCGACTGGCGGCACACCAAAGCTCGTATCTAGCGGGATTCATCTTCCATCTTCACTCTAGCCAGGAGGTCTCAGTGAAATCGCCATTGTAGACTCGACGCGGCCATCGTCTGCGAAGATCAGCAACTGGGTAAACCATCTCGTCCTTCGAAGAACATCTTCAGGGGCTCCTGTACACTCCCAGTCCTATTCCATTTGAGTAGAGAGGTATTACGCCACCGGTTGCATCAGATTGTGGTGGTTCCACACACTTTTAGGACGTCATTCTTGGGTTGTGGGCAAACCTTCTAGGCCAGGCACGTGACCGGAAGGAGCCAACCACTCTTAAAAGGCTCATCGCATCTGTCGACATCCACCGCAAGACTTTAAGTGGTTTAAAGGTCTCGCAGTGTGGAATCTCATTTCTCGCTGGGTATTCAACCCTGGTCAAAACCCGTATCGTGAGCGACCTTAAGAGAAGTGACTAGAGAAGGACCGACTGTCTGCCCTCTGAACTATTACGACCAGCTTCGTACTTCCCTTAGGCGTCCTAAGACACTGCTTAACATTATCCCTACGTACGATCCTATCTAGGCCGACTAAAGGGTCTAGAAGGCTTGGAAATAGGAAACGGTGAACGGAAGGCAGATAAGTATATCTCGCCGGATAGACGATCTCTTGAGGAGGTGGCCGAGCATTTGACTGCCGGAGCCCTATTAGACGAAACGAAGGATTGTGAAGCCTTCGACTCTCAAAAGTATCCGCTACGCCCATTCTGAGAAAGGCCAACCTCTCTCTTAACACCCATAGTTCGACCAAAGCTCTTTGAGAAACTCTCAAAGCCCTCGCCGTATTTACCCATCTAAGAGCGGGAGCACAGAGGACTTGTTAAAATCCTGGCCTCTTGCCAGGTCTCCTCTATCCGCGGCCACTCTGATATCCGATTCCAACACGCACCTCCTACTGCAACGTATTTCACATATACCACCACAATGTCTGCCGTTACGGAGCTAGAAACTGGCCTCACCGCCATGCTTCAATTCAAACCTCCTGGTGTATCAACGTCTAGAATTAAGACTCTGACCGACCTCTGCCAGAAGAACATCAAGGTAATCGCTATCCTCTTAGGCTTCATCGAGGATTGTTGTCGTAGCTAACGTCAACACGCTTGTAGGATGAATTTCTAATTGTCCAGAAGTTTTACACACATTTTAAGAAAGCTCCCGGCACCCACAAACTTGGTGTCCTCTACCTCATTGACTCTGTTGTAAGGAAATGGGTCGAGCAGGCTAAGCAGAACAACCAAGAAATTTCTAGCAGTGCCCAAGACGGCACGTTCGCTGCCGGCGTGTTCCGAGTAACTGAGATCGTTCCGGCCTTGATGGACAACATCATTCAGTCCGCCCCAGCTGATCAAAAGGTATGTTTGAAGATTTGTTTCACGACGGCTAGCCTCGTAGTCATCTGTATCATGGCGCCCTGGAACCCGTCTCCGTTACCCTCTCTTCCCTTGCTTCACGGAAGCGTCTTCTCGGTCTGTAGAGGAATACTGCCGTGTGGCCCAGGCTCATATCCCCGCGTACACACTCCGTATGACCCATGTGGCCTTAGAGCCCCGCGGCTTTTATGGACATGATGACCGATGCTCCCTCTGGCGTACATACGGAAACTGCACTCGTACTTACTAGATTTGTTCTTCCCATTGTAGGATAGGATTAAGAAACTGGTCGATATCTGGGAGCGAGCCCAGACCTTCCCTGCCAGTTATATTGCGAAATTCCGACAGCAGCTTGCCGAAGGTGCACCAAGTATGTACTCTCCTAGGCGTTCTTCGACTTTGCGGCGTGTGACCGCGGCGCGTCCGTCCCTTAGACTTTTGATCAAACCCGACAATAGAACTAACACGAAACGTAGACGCATCCACTACCCCTCCTGGAAGCCCTCCCCCCGGTCTGCCTGGCTCGGAACATGTAAACCGAAGTGGCGCGCATCCAACTCCCTCCCAGGCTACCGGCTCGGCCCCGCCGCCTAGCGGTGCCAATATCATGGAGGTCCTTGCCAACATTGCGAAGCAAAGTGCTGCGGTTCCTAAACCCTCTGGGACTCCCCCAGTCGCCTCGAACACCTCTACCCCCCCTGTTCTGGCGAGTGCGTATGGCGTGCCACCCGCGACTACTCTAGCCAACCCCACTTATCCCCAAGTGCAGCAACCCGTGGCGGCCACCACTACCACAACTTTGCCTACGAGTGCGGCTGGTTACGCCAGTCAGTTCCTTGCCGGACTAAACCCTTCTCAGAATGTCAGCATCCCGGCTCTCAACACTCCGGCGTATCCTGCCGCGATGCCACCCGCCCAGCCTGCTGCTGCTCCAGCTGCTCCATCCAACCCCGCCGGCGCCCCTAGCATCGATCAAGTCATGTTTATCAAGACTCTTGTTGATCAAGGGCTCAAGCCTGAGCAGATCTCCGTGATCCTCCAGGCCATGTCGAGCGGCGCCGCTGCTCCTATGGCCCCCGCTGCTCCTGCTATGCCGAACTACGGACAGCCGCAAAATGGTGGCTGGGGCGCCAGTGGCCACGGAGGCCACGACTCCCATGACGCCACCGACCGCAGGGGGTACGGGAACCGCTCACGTTCAAGGTCCCCTGACCGTTGGGGTGGTGGACGAGACTCCCGTGGCGGTTACGATAAGCATTCCAACCGTCGCTCTACTAGCCGTGAGCGCGGTGGTAGGGGTGAATATCGCCACCGCAGTCCTATGGGACGTCGTGGCAGTCCCGCCGACCGCCCTCACGAGACGCCCAAGAAGCGGGTTGAGATTGACCATACGCTACGACCCGGTCACATTAAAGTCTTGAGCCGAACGCTTTTCGTCGGAGGTGTCACGTAAGTCATTCGCTAACGGCTTAAGCTTGTCTTCTTTCTCTAACATCATTCTCTAGTTGCTCTCAAGCGGAGCTTCAAGACCTTTTCGGCAGGGTTGGCCATGTGCAATCCGTTATTATCAATAAGGAGAAGCGACATGCCTTCGTCAAGATGCTTACCCGCGAATACGCCATAGCAGCGAAGAATGCCATGGGCGAATATAAATCTGGAGGGTTGGCTCTCCGGGTAAGTCCTCTTTTCCCACGTGCGACCTGTTGCTTGAAGAAAATATCGACTGACCTTTGTTAGACTCGTTGGGGCGTGGGTTTTGGTCCCCGAGATTGCTGCGACTACGAAACGGGCATAAGCGTCATCCCCATTAACCGCTTGACCGAGGCTGATCGAAAGTGGTTGCTAACCGCTGAATACGGAGGAACCGGCGGTGCCCCAATCGAGACTGGAATTAGTGTGGAGGAGCCTGATATCGAGATTGGTGCTGGTGTATCCTCCAAGGCCATCAGCCGCCGTGTCCAAACTGACAAGGGTGGTGCGCATGGCCCCAAGTCATCGCGTCCCCGCGAGGAGGAGTTCCAAGGCCATGGCCGAAGTGACCGTAACCGACACAGGGACGTCCGCCGTGATGATGAGGGCACCTCGAACCGAGATAGCCAATACCAGAACCCCCTGAATCCCAACCTTATCCCGCCAGGCTACGCCTATGGCATGCAATCAATGCCCACCTACCCCGGCTATCCCTATTCTCAAGACAAGCCCAACGGCGCTTGAAGTCGGCGTTAGCCTTGATGGACTGGGATTTCCGAGAGGTCACTCGAAATCGTGTAACACCGCAAAATTTGCATGCATCGGAGTCTGCATTCTGTTTCGAGACTCGGTCTCATTTTTCATTTTCTGTTCAAGGGTGGTATTTTGATTCGTCCCCTGCATATACGGATACGGCTGTTTCCTCGGCAAACCTCAAAGAGTTTCTGACTTCCTTCACGTTGGACGGTGGCATTGTGCTCATTCTTTACGGAGTATAGGTGGAATAAATGAGTCTGTAATAGCGAAGGATGTCGTTTTATTCTTCTTTAATTTGTTTTGTTTTCTCACTTGAGCACGGAACATGGATGCCATGACACGTAAGCCTGCCGAGCTTAAGGGTTTTCGGACATGCAAGACAAGGATATTTATTCCTCGTTTCTTACGCTGTATTCAAATATGTTGATTGAAAAAAAGAGGATGCGCTCCATTTCGTTCGTTTCCTTTGGTTCCGGTATGCATTTTTCTAATAGCAGTTTCGACGCCTCATTCTTTATCTGCTGTGAGATGTCTGGTCGTAATAGATATCTGCCTTCAAGTATATCGATTTATATACGGCCTTCTTCATAGGCAATAAGGAACCGACTACTCTGTTGTAACACATGATTTGAAAGACTGCCTAAATTCTCCTAGGGTAAACAGCAGCCCCAAAAAGGCCATCAATTTCGTTGCAGGTTCGATTGTATATCTGCTCCCCGTTGATCAAGATTCTTCACTATTCCTATTCACCACGTCCCTCTCTCCCAAGAAAGAAATGGCGACTGCGGCTGTTTCCATCCAGTTCAACTGCGGGGAGTCGCCGCTAGGTCAAAAACCATTACCGAGCGAGACCGCTCCAAGACTTAGTTAGAATCGAGAGATATGGCTTCGACGTCGTCACGGTCCACCTCCATTTCAAAGTTCGCAGAATCTTCGTCCTCTCCTCTCATCTCCTGCTCGTACTCGAGTTCATAATCCATGTGTTCAACCATCCACACATCCACCTGCGAGGCAGCCAGCTCCGCCTTAACTTCCGGCGCCAACGCCTGCCAATCGAGGTCTTCCTTGCAGTTGCGTTCGTGTTGCGCAGTGGCGGCGCAGTGATCCTGCGTCGGCTGGGCGTAGACGAGCCTGTTGCGTGCACAACGCCAACTCACGTTCCTGCGCCCGGGAGAGGACATGTTTTCTTGCTGGTGCCTCTCAAAAGAGCCTAGAAGCGGGGCCGAGACGTCGTCCCCGACGTGAGCCTCGGCGCGGTAGAGGTTCAAGGAAGGGTAGTTTGGTCCCTGGAAAACACCTAAGACCGGATTAGGGTGTTTTATAAGCTGACCCCGAGTAATGTACTGTCTAGCGCGGACCACACCGGAGTCCGGGTCGATAGAGGTTTGGGTTCCATCTGGGGGAGGAGGCTCCGGGTGAGGTATGTAGGGTTTGGGACGACGGAAGGAGCGAGTCGTCCTGCCATCGCCAGTGGGGAGATGGACAAAGTTTCCCGCCATATCATCCTCCTTATCAACTGAGAGGAGGTAGACCCGCCCGCTCGCATCTCCAATTGCGAGTTTCGCGAAGTCTGGGGAGAAGGCTCCTGCGGAGACCGGGCCGGTAACCTCCAAGAGGTCTCTGATCAGAGGATTTTCATGGCGCACGTTCCAGATCTTAACGACGCCATCCGAACCCCCGGTATACAGTCGATCCATCGTGCTCCCCCAGGCGGTAAACTTGACACCCACATCCTCCCTTTCCCTATCACCACTATACTCCTCGATAGGTTCGCCGTGACAGAGGATATGGATCGGCCTATTACCCCGAGCCGTGTCCCACACGTAAACCTTGCCATCCGTTGCCGCGGCAGTGACGTAGAAATATCCAGGGCTGTTGGGCCGGATCGTGAGCTCATTGATGTCGAGTGAGTAGCAATCGAGAATCTGCGTGAAGCCGTAAAATTCAGCAGAGGCACCCACGGTAGCCACGTTGTTCTCGGGTCGCAGTACCGCGTTCGTGCTACCCGTTTTGTTTGAGAGCGTGAAGACACGAATTTGAGTACGAACATTATACTCAGCCTTATTTATACCAACGGAGGTGGCGACGATGAAGATAGGCTTTGTCGGATGCCACATCACCTCGAAAACGTTCTGAGCCATGGGGATTCCCAGCGAGACCTCACCGCCGGTGAGGACGTTGAACATCCTCATTACACCGCTATTCCTCTTATCTTCGGGGATGTCGTTATCATCCGCGCTGACAGCTCGAGGAGAATACCCGACAAGCAGATGGTAACGGGATGCTTCAGCTATACCCCATTGGAGGGTAGCAGGGTAGTATGCCCAACCGTCCGACTCTCCGGGCTGACCTTCGGGACCGCCGACCCTACCGCCGAATTCCTTATAAGGACTTGAGGAGACATTGTTGGGGTTTACACGATAAACCCTTACGGCTTGCGCCTGGACATCGGATGCTGTAGCTACGAAATGGGAATCACATTTGGAAGCGACAACAAAGTTGACGTTTGCGTCATGTGGCCAGGTCCCTACCAGCTCCATAGAGCTGCCTGTATCCTCAACCCTCCACACCTTAACGGTTCGGTCAAAACTCGAAGTGTAGGCTAGATCTAGCTTCTCGTCGTAGTCCGACGACACCACGGATGCATACAGCCAAGGATCTTGACTCTGCCGCATCGCCTCAGTCGAGTTTTCACCCTTAGCAACTACCGGTCTAGGGATACGGTGATCCGGGAATGCGCGTAGTGTTCCGGCACTAGTAGAACATAGCAGCAAATTCCCCGGTTTATTGTACTGTTGGTTGTGGGAGTCGGAGTGTTCCGTCGTGCCGCAAACGAAACTCGAGTTAGACACCCAGGATATAGTAATAATATCTCCTGCGCAGTCCGTCCATTCCTGACGTAACTCAAGGGCATCTTCCCGCACCCTAAGCATCTCATCCTTGATACCGCCAAGGTTCCCTCTTCGGCCGAATAGCGACCGACCCTCGATCTCTCGCTTGAGAAGAACGGAGGAGGCTCTGTTAGTATATGAGAGCGTCCTTGCCGTGTCAAACGTATCGCGTCTTAGAGTATAGGTCCTTGGCGTTTTTGTCACGCGGCCATAGTTAACATCCACGAGGAACCAGTAGAGATCAGTGTCGTCTCGCCCGCTAACAGGCCCCTGGAACTTTATCTTTGCAGGCAAATCCTTGGCGATATTCGGCTCCCGTCGCAAAATCTTTCCGAGCTCACGTAACGGATTTCTTGGGGCCTTCGGGAGAGTGACTAACTCCCTGGCCCGCTGTCGGACATATTCAATTTCCTCCGCGCTAAAGTCCACGTGGTATGTGAATGGCTCCTTCAGCGTGTCCAGACCCAAGGAAGCGACTTGGTTCCCGCGAAGCGCAGCCGCAATCGCCCTCCTTTCGTTCAGGTCGAGATAGGGTCTTCTTCCGTCTAGCTTGAACCAGCGGTTCTGCGCCGAGGTCGCGTCTACAATGTCCCTGGAATCGCCCACGAGGCTCGCTCCTTCCTTGTTCTGCGACCTCCATTCCTGAACGCGCGCTTTCGCCCGGTAATTAACCGGTGAGACGTCCTGTATAACAGTTCGTCGAATATACTGGCTTGAGAGCTTAGGGGTCGTAGGAGAGCGAATCTGATCCGGTGATCGAGGTTTGGAGACGTGTAGAGGTGTTGAGCCCCGATTAGCTTCGTGGATGAGTTGCAATGTCGGCGACAAGGCACTCTAGATGGCGGCGTGGTCAGCCTAGGCTTTTCTATGCTAAAGATAGTGGCGAGGCCTTACTTCTTCTAATTCTAACTCTCTTGTAGAGTCGCCATCAGGAGTCCTCAGTCCAGAGTCTTCCAGCTGCCTACTATTGGCAAGGCGCCGTCTCTTCCTTGGTGGATCACGGTCAAACTTAATGACCAGGGGCTGCGAAACCCGACGAGAAGAGGCCTCCACATGCCACCCTTCCGAGGGAGCAATATCGTCTCCGGTCAGATCGATGAAGACCTTATAGCTTGTGGGATATGTTAACGGCGTAGCCGGCATTTGAACTCATCACGCGACTTCTTGTATATGAATGGACACGATCCGGATATAGTGTCGCGAACTTAGGGAGATACGACATACCTCATACTCGCCTCGAATGTTTATTTTGAAGTGGGGGCTTCGAGGTTTCAAGTTGTAAAGAATTATATGAAACTAATGTATTTTGGTTTAAACATAAAAAAGAGTAGCTTAGTCATAAATTAATAACAACTATTAATAGGGTTTTAAAAAAAAAAATTCTTAATAATAAATATATATATATATATTATAATATTAGATAAATAGATAATACAGTATTTTTATAAAAAATAATATTTTCAAAGGCATTATAGATAAGGTCATATATTATAAGCTAAAAATATTTTCCTAAATCGTACTCTTCCTTGTAGATTCTCTACTCATGATGGCATCATCGAGTTACTGAAAGATTGCAAAGTTTCGTAAGTCTTTGTTCTGATCTTGGGTCGTGACGCCTTGTGTTACGACCATATTCTAGATATGGCCATCATAGCTGGCTAGATGACGCTGTGGGCAGCTGTCATCGCTGCCATGGAATGCTTTCAGCAGCTGTTATGGGACGCCATAGCAGCTGGCGCCATCTCAGCGTTGGATCTACGAGCCAGCTGTTCGATAATCTCTACAGCACCGACCATGGCACAGACCACATCCCCATGATATAAAGGAAGGCACTTGACCGAGGGCTTGCCTTGATAAGTTCCTTCCTTATTCAACCCACTATATCTTGAACTGAGCTTCATTGCACTTGTGTGTGTTCTGCTTTCCCACGCCCTTTGGGTTGTAATGCCTCTTAGCCTTTGCCATTGCTAGCTGAGAAGGCGCAACACCTTGCTCACAAGCTGCAAAGCTGCTTATAAGCGTGAACATAGATATACGAGATATCACATTAGTACGCGATGACATATACGATACTACTAGCATTAGCTAGAAGGCAAGAGTATAAAGCTATAATGAAGAGAGTAATATGATTAATTGATGATTCCCATAGGATCTTGTCTAGCTTGCTAGATATAGCATGCTTCCTTTTATATTGCAAGGGAGTACTGCCTGGCAAGTCAGGCATGTCTTCCGTTATTCCTATGGCCCTTGTGCGCTTCCTGCTCCTCGTAGTTGTAATAATACCTGACTCTTCAGCCTTCTCCTCCTTTATATGAAAAGGGAAAGGATGCATGCTAGACTAAGAGAGAAGATTCCTGGATTAATCACTTATTTTACTTTTTAAAGTGCACTCTTGCTAGTTAGCAGCGACTAGCTGTGTAAGAATCTCTTTTCAGAAACCGTGTTCATGCTTGCAAGCAGCTCAGCAGCTTGTGAGCAGGCATCCCGACCCAAGGTCACAACAGCTATAGTAAATTTTACCATGCTACATAGATATTGGTTGCTCCTCAGTTGGGCGCTTTGCTTAGATATTGCTTTTGTTTATTCTCAAGGTCGTCCCTTTATGACTTAAGATACCTGTGAGGGCATGTCTCCAGCAATGTCCTTGACATGAAGGTGCATGTCAACTTTTGATTTTCGCTGGATATATTAAAAAAGTGCATTACCACAACTGTTGATTAGAATGCAATTTCTCAAAGACAAGCCGGTATCTACAGATCTGAAATTCTATTTGACACCTCAACATGATATGTCTAGACATGCTACTATGCTCCGCTGTACGCCAAAGAGCGATGGAGAAATCCTTTCCTACACCAACTTAACATACAAGCAGCCTCGACGGACTGAAGAATACGAGACATCAGAAAGCCTTCCCTCCTTAGCTTGCTTAAAGCTTAGCCTTCGCCGTGGAAGCAGGATCGGCCGCAATCTCCTCGTACATACGGGCGATCTCAGCCTTGAAAGCCTTGGCAACCGGCGCTCTCTTAAGCTTGAGACTGAATCGAAAACGGGCATGTTAGCAAGAACGCTCCACTATTGTTATGGCAATAATGGGGTACAAAAGAAACAACTTACGTAGGCGTCAAGAGCTCGTTGTCGACGGTGAAGGGGTCGACGAGAAGGAGACAGCTGCGGACCTTCTCGAAGCTGTTGAACTTGTGGCGTTTGCCAATGCCGTCGAGGATCTTGAGGAAGGCCTTCCTCACGGCAGGGTCGGCACCTGCAGCCCTGAGGCCTTCAACGTTCGCGGGATCGACGGGCTTCTTGAGGATGTTGCTAGCCCAAGGAGCAAAGGTGGCAGGGTCCACGCCGAAGATGGCGACCAGGCTGGATTGGGCGGGGTCGCCGTGTACATAGGCAGAGGCAATGAGGGTAGTGCTGCCGGTGTACACGTTCTCGATCCTCTCGGGGGAGATGTACTCACCCTGAGAGAGCTTGAGCACGTTCTTCTTGCGGTCGATAATCTTGATACGGCCAAGGCTATCAATCTCCGCAATATCTCCGGTGTGGAACCAACCATCAGACTCGAGAGCCTTCTTGGTCTCTTCTTCGTTCTTGTAGTACTCGCGGAAGATGCAAGGGCCCCTAAGAAGAAGCTCGCCCCGGGGGCAAGGCTTGTCGTTCACCGAGTACTCGAGATCAGGAACCGACTCGAGGCAGACCTCAACGCCGGGGGCCGGGGGTCCGACGTTTCCGAGAGTGAAGTCCTGTCGGAGCTGGAAGGAAGCGACGGCATAGGACTCGGTGAGACCATAACCCTGGACGAATGAGTTTCCAAACGCAGCGCGCAAGAATTCGTGGACGTCAGGATCAAGCATAGCGCTACCGCTAAGCATGCTGTGGCACCTCTGCAGACCGAGGGCAGCACGGACCTTGGGAGTCCAGATGCGGTCATACAGAATATGGGTGTTGGAGGCGGCGCCGGCGGGCTTCTTCATGTTCGCCTTCTTAGTCTCGATGACATGACGCGAGAGAGCACCCTTAACACCCTCAGCTTCAATGGTAGCCGTTCGCAGAGCAGAGTTGAATTTGTTGTACAGGCGCGGGACCGACATCAAAGCAGTGGGACGGAGAAGCTTCATGTCATCGACAAGGCCGGCGATATCTCCGTGGAAGTAGCCAACACAAGCGCCCTCAGAAAGAGCAGTCATGTCAACCAACCTGCCGTAAATATGCGCCAATGGAAGGTATGAAATGTGTACATCCTTGGACGTGACGGTGCCGCCAGATCGAGCACTGGTGATGGCTGCGATGGCGTTGCCGTGGGTAAGAACGACACCCTTAGGCATACCAGTGGTACCGGAGGTGTAGTTGATAGTGGTGACATCCTCTCGGCGGGGAGGGACGGGTTGCCGTCCAGACTCGGCGCCGATTGCCTCGACCTGGCTCATGGAGTAAATCTTGATGTTGTTCTGGGCAGCAATGGCATTCAAGACCTCGAGTTTTGAGTAGCCAGATTCCTCGCCGGCGTCCAGGGAGTCAAGACAGACGATGATCTTCAGGGACGGAATGCGCGGCGCGAGCTTGAGGAGAGTGGGGATATGAGGTAGCGAGCAGAGAACGGAAGGCAGCTCGGCGTGATTCACAATATACTCGGTGGTGTCGGGGCCGAGGGTCTCATACAAAGAAACGGTAAAGAGAGACTGGGAGACGATGCCGAGATCTGGCAAGTAAATCAAACGTTAGCAAAACTGGCGAGGATAAGGATGGAAACGGAAAGCACCGCGCTGGGCACACTCCGTACCTGAAATTTGCCATTCAGCGCGGTTCTGCGACCACAGGCCGACGCCAAACTTGTCGGCGGTAATGCCGGCCTTCCTGTGGATTTCGACAAGACCAGCGCCGAGGTTCTTGGCTCGCTTGGAAACATCGGCATAAGTTTGCCAAACATACTTGTTCTCCCACGCCTTGGTCTGGGGGTTCCAGGGCCGGCTGCCAAGACACCTGGAGTTGGGGAACTTCCTGACGACGTCCTCGAAAAGGTCATACGTGGTCTGGATCGCCGGGTCAAATGTGCTCAGGAGGGGGCCATCATGGAATCGAAAGTTCCTGTAGATGGGACTGCGTCCTTCCCTCTCAGTGCCAGGGATAGCGACACCTTGGGCGGTACCCGGGGGAGGAGGGTTAGAGAGATCGCGGATAGCGCGCTCGGAATAGACTCGAGGGGCGGTCATGGTGGCTGTTAGGGGTTTCAACTCCTCGTGCGATTTCAGGGTCTACTCGAAGCTGCTGCGTCGTGTCTACTATAGACTATATCAACTACAAGGGTAGTAAGAGTCTGACTCGAAGGTGTTAGTACAAAGGTCCACCGACAGGAAAAGTTTCCCGGATGGCGAAAGCTCGGGTCGCAAATTTGGAGGCGTCAGGGTGAGCAAGGAGGTAAACTAGACGCACCTTGCGCAGATTTGGGCCAGAGTTGGACTGGGGACTGAGGGTAAACAGAGCTTGCGACAAAGGAAGGCAAGAGATCCAAGACAGGAGATGTCAGCATCCATTTGGGTATTTAGTTGGATGGGCCTCTGGGAAAGGATGCTTGAATCGCCGTCAGCAAGCCGAGGCACAATACATCGCTGCGGCTGACCTAGGAAGGTACTCCGAGCTCTCGTTGGCTGCATTACGGGGCCAATTTTAGTGGAGGCACACTACATCACGGAGTTAAGAAAGCGCTGGGACACACCGTCGCCGACTCCAACACCACTACCATGTGAATCTGGGGCCAGTAAAACACCCACTCGATTGATTCGTCCCCAGAAATGCGGAGCCGAGGAACCTCCCATTTTCTTACTCCTCTACTATGTACCCTTCTCCGCCGCCAGTATTAGCCCTGAATTGGAGATTTCGGAAGCTATGGATGGATGGCTCGGGATAACATCTCCCTAGGCTGTTCTCGACGCAGTCTGTCTCAATCCGCTTCTTAATTCGCGATTTGCAAAGTGACCTCATACCCCACTGCAATTCCAATGCGATATAGATTACACGACTTATTAGTTTAAACCGTTGAGTATTCATTTACATAGCCAAGGGTATTCCTAAAACGGGGCCGGCACAAAGTCGCTTTTGGTCCAAATGTCAATGCTCTAGTGCATCTATGCATCCATTCTGATGCTCTGAATCTGTGCCAACGGTGGCGCCTTGTCATCAATGTAGCCAGCGTCAAATATGAAACAGACCACCGAGTCTGCCAGTGGCAACAGCTGGTAGGCTCAAGGTTCACGTGAGAGCGCGTCACCATGGACCCGCCTTTGCTCTCTGCGGACACAAACGCGAACCTGTCGACTTGGTCATCCTCCTTTCCTTTCGAACCTCCTCTTCTGTTGATCGTCAACGTTGAAACGACGGGCATGACTGGTGCCTAGTAGCCTTTTCCCAAGTTCCATTTTCAATTCATACCTTGTTAAATATAGTCAAAACAAGGACCAAGCAGACCAGCACGACCGACACCAAGCTCTTTCGCCCCCTAGTTGCACCTCCAAACGCACGACGCCTCCCCTACAGTTCTCCGACTTCGCATTTTCTCTGACAGGAATTGCCCACTCCGGGCTTATCCGAATGGCTGGGCTTCCTGTTATACGCCACCCTAGAGCCTGAATCAGGACCTCTTGCCGTGGTTTTCAGTATGGTAGGGAGCCGGTTGTCCTGGTGACGACACAGCCCAGCGAGAAATTGTGTTTTCGGAACTTAACCCTAAGTTCAACTCTGGTTTATTCAAGCTTTGCATCTTTCGTCTGTTTGAGGCCGCTGTTAATTTCATTCGAGCTGCCTTTACGCGCCGCCGCTGAAAAGCGGTCCCGCGTTCTGGCCTCGTTGGGCCGGGCGTGCTCGAAGGGATGACCGGTAGCTGAGAGCAACCAGTCACTCTAAGTGTGTAAAGGGACGAGCCACTGAGTCACAACACGGTAAGATCCTCTGGTCTGAGGGCGCTTACTGGCTCCGTCCCGCTGGTATTTGACGTTCGGCCCAAATAGGACTGTTCTAGGGAGACGAGACATCTCGAGTAGCTCGGAGAGTGTTGGCTAATGCGCATCCGTCCGAGATCCAAACCTGCCTATTCGGTCTATGTGCCCTCTGCATACAAACTGTGTTTGGTGTGCGGCCGAGGAAAACGGGAAGGGTGCGGCTCGGCTACACGCAGTCAGGAGTCGCTCGTTTCAACGCCGGTGCAAGGGACTGCCCTCGTCCGAATCGCTAGATCTTTACCGTGTATAACATAATTCTGTCTAGCGAGCGAGGAGTCCCTCAGCTACAAACGGAAACGGCTCCCCCCTCCTGACTCGTAGCTTCGTTGCTACTATTCCTGCCTGTGCGACGCCCTCAGCACCCGGAATCCTCCGACACAATCTCGGAAGCCTAAATGGCGGATGCGCATTTCCCTCACGGACCGTTCAACCGAGACGACCGCACCTAGGACCCGACCTGTGACAATATCGCGGTCGTGTCATGCTTGCATGTGGTCCGGCCGGGTGCATTAACCTGCGGCTCACCGGCGCTGTCCTGTGAAGCCGGAGGGCGCCAGAAAACGGACCCTTTCAGGGACACCTTCCTCTATTGCACCGGCGACAGAGATGATAGCACGGTTTTTGCCAGACGTTTTTGTCCGTGCGGAACCCGCCCTCTACATGCTCTCCTCGAGACTTGGATGGAGAGGAAACAACAAACGTCTCAGTTGGCACTGCGGACATACGGAAAGAGCTTCGGTCGGCCTTGCAGCTACTTGATACCCGCGTTTGGCTATGGAGCTGGGTAGCAATGCAACCATGACGGTTATGACTTATTCATGGCATCATCGTCCGGTTTCGGCCAAGTGAGAAGAGTCCTTTGACCTGGGACGGTCTCGACCTTACTGAAACAGAGTTTCGCGCCGAATGAACGAGTGAAACAGCATTCAGGAACCCGATTAAAGATCGGTGTTTTAAAGCTTCGTGCTTTGCCAGGATCTGCGAATCGCTCAATCTGCAGGGCTCAAAATCAGTCTAGGACGTGGCCCATCAGGTCCAAAAACTCATCACCTATTGTAGATAAGGGCAGGCCATGGGGTTGGTAGCCCTGGTCGCGCTTTCTCCAGAAATGGCGAGAGCGCGGCCCTCCACATCCTGGGGATAAGTCTTCTCCCATTCCCCTGCAAATCTATTTGGGTTCATCACGCTAACCTGCCTACAGTGTTCCTTGACTGTTCCCGCGCGACTGGAATCTTTATGAAGCTCGTTGCTTTTTTTTCCGGGGGTTGCAACCATACTCCCTCCCTCACTCAATACGACGCTGAAACCATATGCTCAGCCCGAAGTCGCTTGTTAGTGCCAAGTCCAATTTCGAACCTTGATAGTCCAAGGTCAAGTGAAACATGGGCGAATCCCCACCCACATTGCTGAACCTGACCTTCAGGTCGAGCTCGTCATCCACTACGTACATTTTGCTCTTTCACCGTCCAAGCCAAGCGAGCCCACTTGTCGTCGGGACACTCCGATGGGACGCTCGCCCTCATTGGGTACAGCACACCGAATCGGTGACGACACATCTCGTCATGTCCTGCTTCTTGATTACAATGCTTCCCAGCCTACTTCCTGTTCGCGCATGCATTTGTCTACGTGTGTGCGTTGATTCCTCCTCCCATATCTCGTCTCTGCACCCCGCAGCATATTCTCACGTGGACCTAGTGATGGCACATGGGAGGCTGGGCCCACGATGATGTGATTCTATCCCTCGAGTGATCTGTCACTTCCTCCCTCTACGCTGTCTATGTCTTTTGCTAAGCACTAGCGGCCAGCCGGCGGAGACAAACTCCCGAGGAAAGCCGGCTTGGTGCCCCGACTGTCGGTATGACAAGAGGTATATAGTACGATATAGTTTCGACCTTGCCCAAAAAAGGATCAACCAAAGAAAAAAAATAATAAAAGGCGGCGGATGCGATGGATGACGGTACCAATAGTCCAGCCCCATCTGCTATTTCCTGCAATGCGACGCTGTTTCGACCTGTCAACCCTTGGACATGCACCAGTGGGAAGAAAACCCCCACAAGGGGGAGGGGAGACGTGCCTCGTTATGGGCGGGCATTAGCAGTCGTAACGCCGTTAGAATGCTCTACCTGGCGTTTTACATGGAAGACACGAGCGAGCTACTGCGCGTTTGTCGGCTCCACCAAGATATACATTCTGGTCCCAATTGGCCTGACCTCAGGGTATGCTTTTTTTGAGTAATACTTTGTTCCATGTATTGCCTGTTCGTCAAATTCGTAAGGCTTGGTAAAAGCAAATAAATGGCTTAGAAAGACAAGAAATCAAACATGACCAAAATGAGATTCAAAAAAAACCGTCCCCAAAAGAAATCGCTACCCTAAAAGAGATTCCGGAGAACGCGTTGCGCATACTCGCCACGCTAATTCCGAACGATGAAAAGCCCGTACTGCATGGAGATGGATTTAAAAGACGGCCAGCCGGCCGAGCGCCTCCACACCGGACCCCCACCTTTCCCCAGCTCTGCTACGTTGACCTCGATCCAATCCGCTTCCAAGTCCATTCGTTTTCGTTTCCTCGCAAGCCCGAGTCAGACATGGCCTTCGTATGTTCCCCCGCCACTTATTCCCGTCGTTCCCGGACGTTGACCTCATCCGTGCCTCATGCGCCCAGGAGATGTAAAAAACGTGCTCCTACCAGTCGCGGCTCTGGCCCTGTGCAGCCCCTCTCCCTCGTCTATTCCCCTCAGGACTGTTCCAATATTTCTCTCGTTTCGTGCGTGCTCTTCTTCCGGGGGGTTTCGCCACAATTTCCTGTTGCCATTTTCCGTATTGTCGCAGTCACAGTGCAGGAGGCCCGTCTACATAAATCCCTCCAGCGTCGGCTTCAATTCACCTCCATAGCGCCGTTCATGTGCAGGGGAAAACGTCGTGGTACCCGTTCCAGGCCCTTCATGGGATACCACCCTCTTCCCTTTTTCGTTCTCTTTGGACGCCAAACTCCCAGGGGTTCGGGCCGGAGTTTTGCCCATCTCGGGAAGACAAGGTATCTTCGGAGCGCTCAATTTGTTCAAAACGGGCGCACGCCTCAGCCAAGTGGCTGCCTAGGTCGCCGTCTTCGTGGCCGTGAGCGTCACAGCCATCCGCCTAAAGTGGTGGATAACATGTCAGACCCTTTTCCTTTCCCACCGGTCTCTCTCCGCAAATGCGTCTGCCGGCGTTGGGTGTGGGTAGCGGAACCTAGTTAGTTCGTGATTTGCACTTACAAGACATTGCATGCAGGCTTCTCCGTTAACGTAAACCCAGTTTTGGCAAGACTTGGTGTAAAAGTACTTGCACCTATATTTGTAGAAGCCGCCGCCGGTGCCGCTGAAGCTGGTAGCCATCTTGAAGTGACTAGGGGAAGAAGTGGAGGCGGAGAATCAAACTGATAATACAATGCAACACGATGTATGAATTATAAGAGGAATAGCTGTTCGGTGGATCAACAGAGGTGTGAAGGTCACTACCCGCTGGTAGTGAAGCGGTTTTAGCTGCTTGAAAGCAGATGGGTCCGAGGAGACCGTTGAAGTGCAGACCCAACTCGAAATTGGGGCGGCGAGAGGTCGAAGCCTCCACAGGGGCTTGAAATCCGGAATGAGGTTATATGGAGACCTCTCTAGCAAGCTAGAGGTGTCCTAGCAGTTGGCCCGATTCAGAGAATGTGAAGATATATAAGGCAATGAAAGACAGAGAGGGGATAGACAAAGTGGTGAAATTGAGGTCATGAGGCTCTCGTGGTTGGGTTCCACCTGGAAATTATATATTCGGATACATTGATTCCACATCGGAGGGGAGGTCCCCTCTGTGGGTTGGGTGGTCAGCACAAGGTATTCAGGAAGTTCATATGAAGACGAATTGCCCACGGCCACCCTTCTTCTGGACAAGAAATTGAGTGGGGTGAGTTAAGCCCGATGCACGCGGCGCACGTTGCGTCTATCTGAGTGGGACGTATTACATTTGGTTATAGCCAATCCGTGAGTTTGGAGATGAGAGGGAGTGTATGTGCAGGCGTGTAGGAATAAGTGTGTGTGTGTGTGTGTTGGTGTGTGTGTGTGTGAACTTTTCCCACTATTAGCTCTAGGAGGAGGGGGAATAGACTGTTCAACAGGTGCTGTTTGTGTAACAGGCCAGGCCAGGCTGGCGGCGATAGAGGAAAGAGCACGTCCAATCTCGTGCTGTGCTTAGGAGAGGCAAGCTGTGGCCCGATAGGAGTGCCGGGGTTCCCATCAGCAACTGCGGACCCGCGGTTGCATCCTGAGGGGACCCGCGATGCACCAACCGCCGATTGGTAGCCCGGCCCGGGTGGGAACGCGTGCTGGAGTTGGATAACGGAGGATGTCGCCTTCGGGTCAGCGGGTCAGTTCATAACTTTGGCGTTATGTGCCAAGTGCAGCCCTGCTTTCCCGGCCATTCTGGATCGCACGAACCATTATTGCTGCTGCCTCTTTGTCACCCCTGTCGTCCCGTTTTGGGGCCCCGCTTGAGAAATATGCATAGTGAAATTCTTTCCGTACCACGATGAGGGCTTGGGGATGGTGTATGATGACAGTAGAGTAGATTGCCAACACTCAAAAGCTAGAAAAGTGCTATTCGAGCGGCAACTTGCTTCCGCCAGCCTTGATGGAGCAGACTGCAGAAAGCCCTATTGGGGCATTTATCTTTTTTCGGCCAGTCGTCCTTGTCCTATAGCATGACATGACAAAAGAGGACTAGAGCCTGACGGCGTGGGAGGGTCGTATGCAGGTAGGAGGCGCTGCCAAAAAAAAAAAAAAAAAAATTGTGGCAGCAGACGGAAGGGGAATGTAGTGAAAGGCATACTTGTAGTTGCCCACCTCTGGGCGGTTGCATATCATGGGTATGGGTTCTCTATGCCCACCTTCCCCCCCCACACACGCCACAGACCTACTTTAGGAGTTGAGGGCAGCATCCAGTATGCACCGTGTGGTAGGTTGATCGAGCGGTGGCTTACGAGGCTTCTGGAAGTAGGGTTGGGGCAAGCTCCAGGCCTCAGCTGGGTGTGTACGCCCTCGGCGATCCTTGGTGCCGTCGTGCAGCGAGAGCCGTAGCAAGCAATCAGCCAACGGGGAATAGTTGCGAAAATGGCGTGTATGGCTCGATATGCCCACTCGCATACGCACTCGACACTCACACACCCCAATGGTTGCAAATAACCAGGCTCGTATATGTATAGTTGAGCTGTAGCAGTCCTTAGTCACATTGATAATCAAGACTTTGGTGATGAACATCCTTGCCTTGGACTTCTGGCCAGCGCCATAATAAACGCAGTACGACAAGAGAGGCAATGCGTGAGCTGGATAATGCGGAGCAGGCTGCGCCGGGCTGGTGAGAATATGCACCACGGCAGGAAAGCTGGAAGTTTCAATGGGATACCCGGGCCGGCAGTGGGCTAGTCGCTTGGTCCGGGCCCGCCGGAATACCTCCAAATAAGGCTGATTGAGACCCGACCTTGGCTCGAAGGGGACAAATGGAGGGTGGCTAGGACATTGATCTCTTGGGGCACGTTCCCGCCACTCGCCCGAAGCGAATAACGAGGGAAAGCAAAGATGGAAATGAGCAAGGCAGGGAAGGGTAGAAAATCCAGGTTTCTCGTTCACGTCGAGCGGCTATCCGGCATCCGAAAACTCAAGGTATGCATCTGGCTTACTCTTGCTGGTCCCAGGGAAGCATCATCCACAAATGCATTGAATTGCAGGTCGCCGGTCGTCATCGGGGCCCGTTGTAACCCGGATAGGACTGGATATAATCTTTGGACTGTTGGTATTTCTGCCTCGTTGAGGCGTTATGAGATCGCCCCTGGTTATCTCAACGGATTGCTCTGCAGGGCTGAGGATAAGTTTAGCACCTTTCCTGTAGCCGTTTATTCCCACACCAATGCTCCTTGCGTTTTTCGCCATCTAGCACCGGATTAGGTAGGGAAGGACATCAATGCCCGCGAGCCCGCCACAAGGGTCCTCTTCGACCCTTTCCCGCCCGAGGTATTTCGTCTTTGGAAGAAGTACCCAGTCAAGAAATAATTTGCGCCATACCTCCCCCGTCTAGTTGGCGTTGTGTTCCTTGAACAAATGTCAAATGCGCTCACGTACATCATGGGCAAGAACGCGAGAAACGAACGAGACGGAGCCGCTCTTACGCTTTGCTGCAGCCCACAACCCTGCTTTCCCATCGTTTCTGGCGTATGATTTGAAGGAAACCCGAATAACGGCACCCGACAAGCTCAACCCGCGGGTGGCCGATGGCGGCCCACTGACCTTCAAATATCTATTACTAGGATCTAATCGCACTAAAAAGAGATCCATGTATGATCTCCGGAGACGCTCTAGGGGCGTTGCCTTGGTCCTGGACTAATTCCGCACGTCCCCGCGTGCTGCAGGGCACTTTTTCGGAAACAACGATACCCCACAGGAAGAACGTAATCGAGGTCTAGGAAAGATCGATCCCTTCCTGTTGGTGTGAATGCAGGAAGGGACGATCGGACTCTAGATTACCCTGTGGTCTCACCCTTGCACCTTTGTTCTCACAGGCACTATCTGGACATTATGCCAGGTGATTGGTGACATTCTTCCGAAGCTGGGCAGCTCGCGGTTATATCTAGATTGCATCCTGCGTCGGCAGGTGCCCCCTCTTGATCCAAGGCGGGCTTGGCACTAGGTCCCGGACGTGCTCCGAGGCAATACCATGTTAGCCTGGATCTTGGCTCGGCTACATTCAGCTACGGCGGTTACCTAAGAGAGTGATTGTTCTCTTTGGGGCCTCCTCCGCTAATATCAGCATCGCAAGACTCATACATATCGTTCCGATGTCCAAACCTTCAGAACCCTCTTCCAACTGGTGCTATCGGTGACACCGTATGGAGCCGACTATCTGCTTCCGAAGTGGCACTGCATCACCTTGGAGGAACCTTAGAAACAGCCTCTGTATGGAAGCGTCTTGGACAGATGTAAGCCTGCAGAGCCAGCGACAAATCAAGAACAGTTATAACAAATGTGAGTTTCTGCCATGGTTTGCTTCTGCACCTCAAACATGCTCTTCGATGCTTCCTCGCCCATTCTCCCTGATACCTGCCCGGGCTCCGCTCAAGCATGCTGCGACTGCACATCAAGATGAGGAAGGAAGGGCCTCCTTCTCCGGGCGACCCGAGGTCTAGGCCCTTGATTCCGTCGTCAATGGATCTCATGACACGGTATTTCAAGGTCCTGGCGGCATACAACTTCCCATATCTCCTTCGTTTCCGAAATACATGCCACCCACGTACGAATTGTCACTATTAGCGCGTGTGATATGCTGGAAAGGGCCCAGTCCTCAGTCCCACTATCGGGAATCAGGACATGTGGCAAAGCAAGATCCCCATCAAAAGGCAATCCTGAAAATATCAAGGAAATCCCAATGTCAGCCGAGCAGGTGGGGATATCAAGGGGGCCAAGGCAACAGCCAGCAACCCTTGCTGCGTCCAGCCAAATTAGGCAATGCACTATTACCAACTTCCTTCTCCATCAGCAACCCTCGGGTCTTCTTTTTGGGGGGTTTCCTCCCACCTTCCTCCCACCCTCTTGCACGATGCCCTATCCTGCTAGCCCTTCGCTTCCGACGCCAGTCCGAGTTAAGAGTACCAGGACACTGGTCAGCAGCTACATGGCCTTTCCTTGTTACTGCACGCCATCATACGATTTCAGGAGACGGACATTTCCGTCCAGATGCGTCCAGATGGTGAAACTATTTTGTGAAGTCTTGCTGTCCTTGCCAGGCTCCGCATGTCCCATTCAAAGGCTACAGCCTGTCGGCAACTGAACAGATGTGCTGGGAGCGCAACCCGAGGTCTCGTCCCCCTCACCTCGGCATATCCTGACCGCCGACACCCATCTGGACTGAACCCCTGATCGATCCATGGCCTTATTACTGACTCGTCATTTTCCGATTGAGATCGACTCCATCTCGATCTAGAAGGTTCGTCCGAATCGGAATTGTGCTCTCGTGGTTGGTGAACTGGGTTGGAATGAGGCCCAATCAAGACTTGGCGTTTAGGGCACAACCTGGACTTCTTGACGCTCGCTCGCAACGTCTTGTCAGAGTGGGAAATAGTATCGAAGCATCGCACCTAGGCCTCCCGCCATTTCATTCAGAGGCGCTAGTCAAACCATTTTATGGATAGATTTTATTCAGCCGACTTGAGCGCCCATCAAGTGCGTGGTGGTCTGCGGGTTGGCGCGTCTGGCTTGCCCCACCAATTTGCTGCCGCACCTAACTTTGCCACAAAAGGGACCAAGTCTAGGAACAGTGGCATCGGTCGGCCTGACAAAAACGTCGCTTTCCAAGAATGGCTTAGACCCTTCATCGGGGCTCTGGGTCCCGGGTTCCGAGATCTGCACGACTGGCGGAGCATTTCCTCTTCCGATCAGCAAGGACCTCTTTACATCGATTGCTTTCATAAATCGGCAAGCTTGAATGATTGGTGCGGTCGAATTGCTTACCAAATTCATGCAGTGAATGCAGCTATCGGATCAATGATACTCAATTCTACTTATTTGTGATTAGGGAGATTCACAGTTAGGCCCGAGGAGTTTGCGTCACAACTCTTGATCAGCTTTGGAACATCGTTTTCTCTAACCAGTTGTTTCCGAGAGCCTATATCTGCTCTTTTAAGTCTAGTTCACGGTTGGTATAGCCCTCATCCCTCTCTTCCCAGAAAAAAAAAAACGCCATCGCTAGCTCTTTAACTTTCCTTGGTGGAGAACTCGGCTGTACGGGCGACCCACAGCAGAGGGTCGGAGAGATTGATCCAACGATACCGCGCCTTGGATTGCCCTCATACATGAGCGAAATGTGGCATTCAGGTGATTCGCTCCTCACCGAGGCTGGCGCCTGATCTCCTCTCGACGCTTTTTCTTCGCCGCAGCCCTCACAAGCGCCGAACGAACCTCGCCAGGCTCAAAGCTATCTAGGTCGTAATACACTGGTGCAATTTCCTTTGAAAAGAACGGTGAATTAGTCCCGTCATACACGAATCAAAGGGAAGAAGGGGACGGGGTGACCATGACTCGACTAAAAGGTAAAAAAAAAAAAAAAGGAGAAAAGAAAATGGGGGGGGAAGGGGAGCTAAACTCACCAGTAACCACTCTGGCTTGATGTAGGTACAGGTACGAATATACTGCTGTGACGTAAGGACGAACTCGTGGTAGACGACCCAGTCGTGATCAACCTTCAGCACCGTAGATGGATGGAGCCTCACGGCCTGGTTGTCTTTAATAGTATAGTACACTTTCGCGGCAGGGTTCCGCATGGCCACTTGCATGAAGAAGCCGGTGAGGAGGCAGCGTCGGATATTCGTGTAGTAGTTTTTGTCCTCGAACGGCGTGGATATGAGCTCGAGATTGTGCGTCTCCATGATGCGCTTGAGCTGGGTCCGCACGTTGTCGGCGCTGGAGAGATGGCGGAAGTTGAGGAAATGCTGATGGCACCATCCTTTGATGTCGTTCTCGGGGTTGTTTGCCTGGCCCTTGAACGCGTGGTAAGCGTTTAGGAGAGTCAAGTGATCTCCATCAGGATGGGCGAACTGGGCCTTCATTTCGTCGGCGCGCTTCCGGGCGTTGGCAGGTCGCATGAAGATCTGAGGAACAGACAGAAGAGAAGTGATGGAAAGGATCTCGTTGGAGCAGTAGAACTCGGGGGACGAGATGAGCATGACGGCGAGGGCAGGATCGAGAGGGAACTCGGATGCCATGCTTCCAAGAGCTGTGAGCTCACCCTCGTCGTCAAGACAGGCCAAGTAGTTGAGCTCTTCGAGGGCGCGCATCATGGTCTCGGGCGCTGGGGGGTCCATGAGGTCAAAATGTACGAGATCCTCGACACCGAGCTTTTTGAGCTCCAACACAGTGTTTGCAAGGTTGGATCGAAGAATCTCCGGATACGTCTGCTCGATGAGCTCCTTTTTGAAAGCGGCCTCCGTGTACAGCCGGAAGCACTTGCCGGGTTTCGTACGGCCAGCACGACCCGCTCGCTGCTGCGCCGAAGCTTTGGAAATGGGCGAGACGAGGAGGGACTCAACTCGGCTACGAGGGTTGTAGATCTTTTGCTTACTGAAGCCCGGGTCTACGACATAGACGATACCATCAATTGTCAAACTGGTCTCGGCAATGTTGGTGGCGACGATAACCTTGCGGCCGGGCCGACCACCCTTTCGAATCGGCGGAGGAGGCTTATCAAAGATCTTTTGTTGCTGGTAGGGGGGAAGAGTACCGTACAAGGGATAGACAGCCAGGGGGCCGCAATCCATCTCGCGGATCATTTCGTCGGCTTCGGCGGAAATCTTCTTGCATGCGTCCTCGATTTCCTCTTCACCGGTGAGGAAGAGAAGGATATCTCCATCCGGCTCGGATCCATGTATTTGCAAAACGGTTCGGATGGACGCCTCGACGTAGTCTCGTTCCGGCTCCGGGGTGTAGAATATTTCCACAGGATGCGTTCGACCGGGCACCGCTAGGAGAGGCGCATCGTTGAAGTACCTCTGGAACTTTTGCGCATCAAGAGTGGCGGACATGATGATGATCTTGAGGTCTGGGCGTCTACTCGCCACTTGCTTTAGTAGGGCCATCAAGATATCAGTGGCAAGGGTACGTTCGTGGGCCTCGTCGAGAATGATGCAGCTATAGCGTGACATTTCGTGGTCATGCATAGCCTCTCGGAGGAGCATGCCGTCGGTCATATACTTGAGAATCGTCTTCGGAGATGTCATATCCTCGAAACGAATGCTGTAACCGACCTCCTCCCCCAATACTACATCCATCTCGTCGGCCACACGAGCAGCAACCGACATGGCGGCGACTCGACGGGGCTGAGTACAGGCGATTAACTTCCTGTTAAGCTGGGGGAGCTCATCGTAAACGACATATTGTGGGATCTGGGTCGTCTTTCCGGAACCGGTTTCACCGACGAAGACGAGGATCTGACTCGAGTGATACTTGTCAAGAAATTCTTGCCTGCGCGAGATCTTTAGCTACAACACCCCTACACAAAACACGCGGAGAGCAAAAGAATGCTCGAATAGCAAACTTACCTCTGCTTGTGAACGGGTAGGTCGCGACGCACCTGGAGAATGCTGAAATATTGACTAGTATGAGGTCGACCTGTGAAAGGGTTCTCATCCAAGTCTTCAACCTTCTCCGCCTGCTTCGCCGTGGTCGAGCGGCGTCTGAAGCCCGCAAACGGTGAATTTACGGGCACCTCATCACCGTTCGCATCGTCGGCGGTATATGTATGCGCGAGGTACGGATTGTACTTGGTGCCGCCGTCCGGATTGAGTGATACGCCGCCCATCTTTGCCTTTTTCCGGGAATCGTCAGATTCTTCTGAACTGCGGCGCTTACCCCCCTTTGTGTCGGATTTATCGCCCATCGTTGTCTCGACAGAGCGAGGGGTTGGCGGGTAGTTGCCTAGCGAGGCTGCGTATTTCCTGCCAAGGGAGTCTACCGGTGCGATACAGGCACTAGGGCTTTCAATTCCAGCCAAGGACAGCGGTATCTGAGGCGCAATAGAATGTAGCGGATTTCTGAGGAGTTCTAGGCGTGATATTTGCTCCTTGCGCTCCCACGCGGTTGGACAGGGTTGGCAGGCACACCAGGAGGGACGGGGAAATTTTTGGGAGCGAGGAAAAATCGCGGTGGGTTGCTCAGTTATCGTTATCGATAAGATAAAATAATCGACGATCTCACAGTGTTTATATGGCCTGATACGGTGCGGAGTGTATGGTGAGTAAGTATCTGGGGTCCAGGCTAATAGTCTCAGGGTCCAAACACAGGGCTCGCCCACCAAGAGTTGTTGGGATATTATTGAATTACGGACAGGAGATCGAGGGGTAGCTGGCTGACTGGCCATTTCTGCCCCTAAAATGGCGGGGGCAGGTACATCCAAAAAAGGTACTGATGGGAGGCATGTTGAATGCGATGTATTGATTACTCGATCCTCGAGAGGCGGTTATCTGTCGCTATACGTATAGATATATTATCTGTGCACTTCAATATAAAACTCATTTTGAGCTCTTCTCCCACGTTGCGTGTAGGTTTCAATCTTGTTGTTCGGCTTTGACACTGGCGCTGCCTTGGCATAATCTTTACTGTCTGGTGCCTGGCGGAATGCGGAATTGGAATGCTAAGCAGGTACTATGGGGAAAATATGAAATTTTGATCTCCTCCAAGCAAAGTAAAACAGGAGCATACATCCTTCCACACCTTCCATTTTACCTTCATTCACCTATGTGATTCATTTCACTTGGTACATAATTATATAAAATGTAGGATTTCCTCCCAATTCTTTTCACCCTTGTCGACCCTCATGCTCGCTCTTTTTGAATTCCCTCCATGGTGCTGAATCCAAGTGGCACTGACACTGCCCACTTACTAGACAACCTTCATATTGGGGGCCCATTGATGAAACCATGGCCACCGACGCCGAGGACGTTACCACCAGGAATGACGAAAACTGCAACATCCCAATCCTCTATTTAGGACAGCATGACTCTGCTCGGGAGCAACCACTTGGCGAGCTTGCCTACGGCCATTTGCTGGATCTTGGTGTTTGTACCCAACTCGCCCCATGCCCAACGCAGGATGCGCTTATGTCTCGGTTACTGCATTCTAAAATGTCTCCTAGTTTACCTTTGTGACTGCCCCTGTCACCAACAGCAAGTTCTACAGCCGAGTCTTAGACTTGGCAAAATCGCATCTTTCAACTATCGAACAGCAGAAGGCCACGGTGAACACCACTCATACCCCTGCCATCCCGGATCCTGTGGTACCGCCCATCACTGCCGAGGATACTGGCCTGTATCCCACACTTTCGTCCAAGAGCTATACCGCATACTGCAGCTCTTGGATTGACATCTGCTCTCCTAGTCCCGTCATCTCGAGTATCTCTAGGCAGGTCCTTAACCAGGAAGTCAACTATGCCAACTTCTGCGGGGTGAGAACCGTAGTGGTTCCTGGTCCTAGGCAAGATGCTACCACCCCTTCCGGTAGTGATGGACTAGCGAGGTATGCGCGCGCTGTTAAGGAAGCCTTGAGCGCAGCACCTAGACTCAATTTTGTAATCCATGTCCCCATGTACCGAGAGCCTGGATTGGAGGAAAAGGCGGACAGCTTGACGACCACGCTCTCCTCTTCATTCAACCTCGGAGCAGATAAGCCGGAAAAAGCCGATTCGATTGACCTGTTTAGTGCTTGGGAGAGCTGGGATCTTATCCGGTCTGTTTGCGAGTACAATCTAAGGCTCTTTGTCGGTATGGTTTCCTCCCTTGATCAGCTCGTTTTCTTGCGAACTTACACGTGCCAACTTTTACAGGTGTCCGCTTGCCAAAGATGCTCCCCGAAAGGGATTTGCAAACACGTTGGTTCTCTGAGCCCGTACATCTGGTTTCCGTCAGCAAGGATGCATTCCAAACCAACAAGAAGAAGTACCCTTGCCTGGATAGGCACCATCAAAACTTCATTCATGAACTCCACACGCTCAAGAACACCCCATGGGTGTTGCTCTGCGATGTTGGGCCGGATGCTGCTACCCTAGCGGCAGTTTCTACGACCGGAGGAGAGTCCGACCTGAAGGCCCCCGGCGAGGGAGATTTCCCTAGTCTCTCAGAGGCCCACAGCCCCCAATCTGCCAAGACTGGTACTCTAGAACACACCACCAGTGATTATGTTAAGTATATGAGATGGCTTGAGGGAACGCAGGAACCGCTCTCTGATCTTGAGTACAATACTCTATCGGGATTCCAGGACTGGCTCCAATCTCCTCTTCAACCACTTTCTGACAATCTTGAGTCGGCTACCTACGAAGTGTTTGAGGGTGACCCCGTCAAATATAATCAATATGAGGCGGCGACTACTGAGGCTTTGCGTTGGTGGAAGAAGAGCAACCGCAAGACGTCTTCCGATTCCGGTGCCGTTGTGATTGCTGTGGCTGGCTCAGGCCGAGGCCCTCTCGTCTATAGAGCACTGAAGGCCAGCGAGGTAACCGGCGTGCCTGTGGAGATTTGGGCTATTGAGAAGAACCCAAATGCCTATGTTTACCTCCTTCGACGAAATGCTGTAGAATGGGGTGGCAGGGTTCAAGTTGTCAGGACTGACATGCGGAGCTGGAAGGGCCCCCTTCTGAGCAAGCCGGAAGAATCCCCAAAGAAGTATGGACAGGTTGACATTCTCATTTCTGAGCTTCTCGGGTCATTTGCAGACAACGAACTGTCGCCCGAGTGCCTCGACGGAATCCAGCACGTGCTCGCCCCTGACGGCATCTCCATTCCTAGCTCCTACACGGCTCACTTGAGTCCGATATCTACTCCGCGCATTCACGCTGATCTCCTTAGCCGTGTGGCTGCCGACAAGACGACCTTTGATACCCCTTGGGTTGTTCGCCTTTTCCAGCTCGACTTTGCGGCGGCCCGTGGAGTTCCTGGCCACCCCCGCTTCCAGGAGATGTGGGAATTTAGCCATCCCTTATCCAAGGCTACTTGGAACCAGATGATTGTTAGAGGAAAAAGCGGCCTTATCGGGGGTGTGGGAGGGAGCATGGAGGGCTCTGTCGGGGCTAATGAGCACAATGCCCGCTTTAGCCGCGTTAAGTTTGTCTGCCTCAATCGAGGTGTGATTCACGGGCTTGCCGGGTACTTTGAGTCAACATTGTTCGAGTGCAACGATGAGGGTAGCGAAGTCAAGGTGGAGATTAGCACACACCCAGAGAGGATCGATGAGAAGAGTAGGGACATGATTTCGTGGTTCCCCATATTCTTCCCGTTAAACGTAAGTTTTGTAGCGATTAACACCCGATACTGGACTGTTCGATAGGTTGCTAACACCTGGTTCCCCAGCGACCCCTTCATTACCCGGATGACGCGGAGCTCGAGGTCAGCATGTGGAGACAGACGGATGACAAGAGTGTCTGGTACGAATGGATGGTGGAGGCTTATTGCTGGACTGGTCAGAACAGGCGCCTGAAGCTGGCCTCGTCGGATCTCTGTAGTAGCCGCAGTGTGGCCTGCAAGATGCTCTAAACCCGGCGAGTAGGAGGACAGGTTGATCAATCTGTAGTGACGTATTATAAAAGGAGGATTGATTGAACACAGGACTGGTATTACCAGGATGTTCTTGACAGGCTCAGGAACAGGAATACAGGCACTGCATCTATTGGATGCGGCAGGATTCGGAGGCGAATAAAGGGAAGCAAAAATTAATACTGCACAGGTTGAGGTGTTTCCCTTTTCTCTTTTCGATGAAGCCCTATCCGAATACATCCAGTCAGAGTCAGAGATATCTTTCTAAACTGCTACTATCCAATCTAGTATCGACACTTGAGCTATTGCGAGATCTCCTCTTTACATGTGACGAGTCTAGAGGGCCATTTTAGAAGCAAAGATGGGGGTGGCTACGATGAATGGAGAATGAGCGTGGATGTACCCAGCTTTGTGGTTGCTGGGAAGCATGTGCTCATGACTTTTACAGATTGTTTGGCCTCCACATCTCCTCTATCCAGGAAGAGAGACAACGTCGTGAACAGAGGGAGCCGACGGGGCGTGAGCTGAAGGACCTCCGACCAGTCTGGTGGGATGAAGTGCCAGCCAGTCGAATGGCAGCTCGACTTCCCGATGTCCGTCAATGGCATGTCACGAGGGGAAGAAAGGGGCCTCTCGGCGCGCATCCTATCCCTATCCTATCCCAGCCCGATTCGCCACTCGCCATCGCCGTCGGCGCCGCATAAAGTGCTGGGCGTCCCTGTCCCTGGGCCCGTGTAAGCGATGGGAGCTCAGGCATTCCCGACCACCATCTTCTGTGGCTCCATCTTATCCCTACAGTTCGTAGACGGCGGCCGGATGATTTTCAACATGGTAGCCCTGGGAAGCACATGAGGAGCTCCAACAGGGGCCCGCAAACCTCATATTCGGTTTCCCAGCGTGACCGAGCTCGAGTCCAGAAACGGCGCAACAAGGGCCACTTTGATGGCGATTCAAGCTTTTCTTCTCTTGACCATGCTTGCGGCCCCACGTCATCGACGAAGCGACAAACCCAAACCCGCGTTGAAACCAAGCCCCGTTCCGCTCTGGCGGCTGTTTCCGTGCTTGTCGCGTCCCGCATGAGAGCTTCCTAGAACAAAACAAAAATATGCCAGTGTCAGTGGACATTCAACCGATGCATCTCCGTTGGCTGTTTGGACATGCATCCGTTGTGCGGGAGTGCAGAAACCCATCGTATTCGAAACTCGTGCCTCCCAAGAAGATGCTACTTTTTTTTTTCGAAAAAGGCTAGGAAATCGCCCCGGGAAACATGAGTACCGAAAACTTACCCAGCGAGTATTAATAATAATCCTCGGGTTTCGCCTGCTTGCGCACAGCCGAACTATTACGTACCTTTCTGTTTCATCCCCCTGCCATTGAAAATGTTTGAAGCCCCCAAACCGCGAGTCCCCCTTATGCACTGCATAACCCTTCCACCAACCACCAAACACAATTGCTTGCACAACTGCCAGCACTAGCCGCCCACAAGCCCCCAACTAGATTAGTGCGCGCCTCCATAAAATGCTGGCTGGCTACTTTGCTCCCTCCGCCCGCCCAAGCACAATCAATCCCTTGCCTCCGCCCCGAATCCTCATCCAACCAATCAGACAGCTAGGAATGACCTCTCACAGCCTGCCCAGGAGTGCCATACCGCCTCGCCCTCGCACCCTCTCCTCTCTCTGTACCCTTAACCTTGGCTGTCATGAGGATGGAGCACGTAAGATGTAAGATGCAAGCACTTTAAGCTATCTGGGTACTACTGCGCAATTCGATAGCTGCATAACGCTAAGACGAAACTCACGACCAAGGAACTTGGAAGGAAACGAAAATTTTCAGAGGCACGGGGAGAACTTTTCGCACTGCGTGATGAAGAAATCCATCCAAGTGACCTTGTCTCGGTGCAAATCGCTGATGTGATGGAAACTCTGCCATTCTGCCTGGGCTGTCAGGCATCATGGCCAACACACTTGGCAACCAGCCATTCAACATCACTTAAAGACATACACGGAAACGATTGTTAACTAATATTTCTCTCATTGCTTTCTTTCTAGATTCTGCTCGGCATTCGATTTGCCTAATATTGATACAATACGAACATTCACTATGAATGCCGCTTCCAGCTCTGCTCCTGTTTCCGCCTCCTGGAACTCCAGGTCGCGGGAATGGTTCCCTCCGAAAGTCCTCCGTCCCTGGTCGTCAACCAGTCTCCCTTGGCCAAAAAAATACACACAAAAGCCAGAAACACCGTTCCAAAAAGGAATCCCAAATTTGGCGCCGCCGTAAAATCATAAAAACACAGTTTGTTGATGTGAAACCAAGATGGTGAGGAAAGCAGTCGAAAAGCAAAAGAAAAAGAAATACCATGAAATCCAGATGCCGCCCTGCTCTTTACCGTCGCGCCAGTGAACAAGAGGGAAGATATTTTTGAAAGGTGGGTTTGCATCGTGTTGATTTAGCAAACTTCCATTTCAAGATCAGCGTTGCCAAAGGGAAGAGAACGCATGTTGTTGATTTGCTGAACGTAGACAGGCACGATGGGTTGGCTAGCAGCCATCATGGTCTCGGGTCCCTCAAACACAGGAGGGTTGCTTTTGAGGTTTTGTAGCGTGCCCTCACCGGTTGTGCTAACAAGGCGGCCCTGGCGGAGGTTCTCGTCAAAGAGGAAGTAGCCCTCAGCAGCTTCGATGAGATAGGACTGGAGGCCCTTGCTCTCGAGTTGAATGACGACATTGGAGATGGGATAGTGGTTCTCGATGAACTTCGCCCAACCCCGAGCAGCAGCTTGGATGTGCTCATCGTTGCTGATACGCCTCCAGCCGATGCCGAGATGAAGAGTGAAGTCATCGACAATAGGATGGTTAGGGTTCTCAGAGGTGGGTGTTGTCAAGGCAGTGCTGGGGCTGTTGAACTCCTCTGCAGGAGTGGCCGCCGCAGAGACGTTCTCACGGCGCTGGGTCTTGTAGCTTCGTCCAGAAACTTGTTGCTCTTGTTGCATCTGCAACGCTGTTTTCACTTCAGCGTTGTGAAGGGCTTCAGCCGCGGAGGACACAGCGGGTTGAGTGACGGCAGTCTCCATCATGACCATGTCATTTCCAGACAGCCAGTCATTGTTGGAGGAAGGCGCAGGAGTAGGCTCGGGGAGGTCATCGGAGAGGTTAGGCTCGGCCTCATCCCGAGACCTCTTACGGCCGGCACCGGAGGGCCTCGAGGGAGTCATGTTGGCGAATCGACGCGCGGCGAAGGCGTTGGGCCTGGTTTGGAAAGTGGACTTTCCGAGTGTAAGGGCTTGGTGTGCAGTTTGAGGCGCAATGGCAAGGACTGGACCATCGGCGAAGGAGCTTCCGAAGTAAACCATTGCTACCCGGAGGAAGAGGGTTAAGGACTAGAGCGAGAGAGTTGGAAACAGGCCAGCGAGGAGAAGCGTGTAGGAGTGGCACGCAGGAGAAGGGAGTCTGGGTGCACAGGGTTAGTAATCAGAACACAACACTACGCAACCTGCTCTTCTGTGTAAGCGCAGAGTCTGGCGTAACAGGTTCGGCGGTTGGACCTGTCGATGGTGACGGCCGGAGGTGTGGTAGTGGAGGGTCGAAGAGTGGAGTGATTTGGCGAAGTCGCTGGTGACGGCGCGACGACAAAGACAGCTGTTTGATGATGGGAAAGGATAGGAAGCGTGTTTGATGGAAGGCGGATGGACTAGACCCGTTGAATTAGGAGAACTATCAATCAGAGGTGAGAACGCTCCCGGGACAATTAAGATGGCACGCGACGAGGCCGCTCGTGTCCTACTAGACGGGATGGTAGAGAAGTGAATGTCTAAGTGTAAGAGGTTCGAGGTAGGTGTGGACGGTGCTGATGTAAGTTGAGTATGATGGGACAAAGTATGACCTGGGGGAAGGAGGAAGAAGAAGGTGGATGGGGGGAGGTGGAGGGTTATTAAGAAAGAGAAGGGCAGAGAGAAGGGGAGCGGAAGAAACACAAAGAGGTGTGTGTGAGAAGCATGTGTGGGTGAGCAGCAGCACGACAGTCGCAGAAGAGAGAGGATCAATGGTCAATGGATTGACTTGCAGGAAGCCGAGCAGCCTGCCCTCTATCTAGCGTAAGATCGGGACTTGGACGAGTTTACGACGCTGATAGTACCGCCAGACATAACAGCTGCTAACAGTACTCCTAATCATGCGGTTTCTAAACAAAGAGATACCTAATTACCAACTATATTTATGTAGCAATTTTAGTATCTATACGTACCGTTTATACTTTCCACGTAATACATATAAAATTTGCTAAGCTTCGCGTATGCCAGCTGTGGGGCGAGCGTACTCGGTACCTTGTTGGCTGGGGCGACAGGTGCAGTTGCCGGGGCCATCGCTTCTTTTAGCCCAGCCCAGAAAGATCGGTACTCCCCAGGAATCCGACCAACCAGGGCCGTGAGCCTCAAGGCTGGCCTTTTTCTGGCTTAAGTAATCCACCTCGCTTTCCGTCGACCGTCCTTCCCGCAAGAAAGCTCGACCCCCCGTCTCTGAGCTTGGGCCCACCCTCGCCCAGCCAACCCCTGGCCTCCTACGAAGTATCTTCCCTCCTCCTCTCTGCCCCCTTCGGCCTTTTGCCTTTATCCCTCAGAGGCCCACTGGCCGGAACGGAGCCCCCACTTCGGTCCATTACCGGCTATTTCCAAGGAAAACCGTACGAGTAAGTCCTGTGGATGGGCGATTAAGTAAGCCATCCATCAATGAAGACAACAAAGCTCGGACTTATTTCGACAAGAGTTCGCGTTTCTTTCAAAAAGCCAAGTTCCGATGCATGGTCACGTGTTTTCCCCGTTTCCAATGACAAGACAGAATTTGTAGGGCCTTTCTTGGAACCACCTGAGACATTTCTCCAGCCAGGTTTATTACCCCGTACAGACGGCACTCTACTTCCGTACTCTCGCAATCAAAGAACGGGCCGCTGTAGCACCCCGAAGAGCAAACGCAACTGTGGGGGTACATCAGACTTTGCGGGCGTGACTACCAAGCAATATTGTACACGAGCCGGCCCCCCCAAATATTAGCTTTTCGGTACAGAGAGGAATTTTGATCAATGGTGCGAGTCTGAAAAAAAAAAAATTGATTTACGCTAAGTTGCTTTGAGTAAAAACGGGTTGATTGAGCAACACCCAGGAGTGATTTGCCATTTTCCCTTCGATTACCAGTAGCTGAGCGCCACCCCGATCGCCACCATCACGTGGAACAGTTGCCGTCGGTATTAGCTGAATTTCTTCGATTCGCACGTCTTGGCGGCCAACTTACCTCCTCGCATCCTCCCGACATTACCCTGGGGTAAGTGAAGATGAGCTTGGTTACTTGGTTGCTTGGTCAAGGGCATCACTGCTTGCTTTTCTTGCTGACGATTGTTATTTGATTTTGTAGATTGCAATAGTCTAGAATTCTATCGTCTCTTTCTTTGATAACCCTCCCTCGCGTCAGGTAGTTTTTCTATTGTACAGTTAACGAGAAAGAGAAAAAGAAAGAAGAAAGAAAAAAAAGAAAAAAAAAGATATCACTAGGAAGAAAAATGTACGAGAAGCGAAAACAGTGCAAGGATAAAGGAAACCCCGTTCCCAAGTCCTCTATCTCCTGTCCAGGCGACGGACGACGGCACCGAGCACCACCTTGAGGATAGCATCACCAGTCAAGGTCTGCACCTGCCCACTCTGCCCACTCCAAGTAACAGTGTCAACCATGTCACGGACGTCACCGCCCATCATCTCAGTCAAGCCATCGTCAAGCTCCTTGAGCGCATCACGCGCGCCTGGCTCGTTTCCGACCTGGAAGAACTGGACACCAACCTGGTAAGGAGGCGCGTCGATCTTATCGAGCTTCTTGGCCGTGCTGAGTAGCACGCCTTCGACATCGTCCGAGGGGACGCCGTCGGTGATGACAATGATGTTTACGGGCTTGACACTCTCCATCTCGTCCTTGTTGGCCTCGAGGAGCTGGATGTAGGGCTTGATGATGTTCTGCAGACGCGTGCCGGTAGGGGTTCCCCCGAAGGGCTGGATGGACTCGAAGAGTGCCTCCACGGCGGACGGGTTCTTGAAGCCGCGGTAGCCGCCGGCAGCTTTTCCGGCCTTGGCGTCAGCTGCGAGCTTGGACTTGTGGTTTAGGAAGTAAATATCTATTCCGTCACTGTCGTGATCGGCGCAGATGGGGGTAATGGTGCGGAGCGCTTCGCGGACCTCGCGCCACGAGCGACCGCGCATGGAACCAGAGTCGTCGATGACAAACACGGTGTCGAACGTGCTCAAGAACGCGTAGGGATCCTCGGGCGTGGTGATGACGCTAGCAATCGACCGCGCTGGAGATGGCGCGCGGACGGCGCTGGAACCGGCCCTCCGGCTGGGGTTTTCGCCCACAACGTCGCCATAAGCAGGAGGAGGGTCGTTAATGGCTATTTACACGTCAGTTTCGCTGAAATAGATGTGGCAAACTCGTGTGTGTCTTTCTCGTGAGAACTTACAGGGAGGGCGTCTCGTGGCACCAGATCGGTTCCGCCCGGGGAAGCTTGAGTCGTGGAAAGCGTTGACGGCGGCAGGTGTGGTCCGGACCGGGGCACTCTGAACTGGGCCTGCTGCCACTTTGGGCGACGGAGACCGCCTCCGGATCTTGTCCTTGATGCCACCGAAAAATGATTTACTAGACATGGGGCTGCTGGGGTCAGAGTTTGTGGATGTGGTGGATGAGGTGGCCGGGTGAAGGAGAACAGCTGGGGTGGAATTTGGGGAAGCCATTGTGAGTCTTGTTGAGAAGGCAGGTGCTATCTCGTCTGTTTGCGTCTTCTTTGGGGATACGACAGTTGATTGTCTTGATTCCAAGGATTTAATGTCTAGCTGCAGCAGCGAATCCTTGAGAGAAGGAGCACCCTAGTTTCTTGAGTGATTGTATTTTCATCTACACATCTCCAACATGGGCATATCCCATCTTTTTATCTTAATTTTATACATCCCTAGTTCCTCCTGAGGATCGTAACATTTCACTTAATCATGTCCAACCTCAATGAAGGCAAGACAAAACTCTCAAGCCATAAACAAAGTGGAAGAACTATGGATACCACAAACCACATCTCACGCTGCAACAGGTCACGGGCGACACAGCCACAAGGTTGAGGCAAATTCCAATGCCAGAGAAACCTCAGTACCTAAGAAACTTCAATGCCTAAGGCGTCCAATTTTGGCAAAGGAGGCTTTCACAGTCCAGCGCCTGCCGCTGCGCCTCTGCTTCGCCTACACAGTATTAAGTCAATTTTACTGATTGCCAGTGGCTGGTGGCTGAGGCATACCATTGAACGATTCCCGTTCTCGGTGCCCAGGATATTCCACTGTTGGATTTTGATACTTTCCGTCAGGTTATGCAAGGGACCAACCTCAACCCCGGTGTTGGTGTGACGCCCGTTCCCACGCGCCGCCTTTCTGGGCCTCTTCCATCTGATCCTGAGGATTGTTGTTGGTTGGTGTGCTGCGAACCTGGTATGCCGCGGTGTTGATCGGGTTTGATGTGCGAGAATGCATTGTTGTGAAGCACCTCTCCAAGGCACTCTTAGCGGGGCGCTTCTGGTTTGCGTTCCCCTGGGTCGGTTACAGAATCGGAGCCAGGCGCAAAGCGGGCGTTTTTCGTTATGCGTTGACACCTTGATATCGGTATTGATTCCTCTGCCTTGGCGGAGTGCTCAAAATCTACAGCCGTGTTGCAATCTAGTGGTGTGGAACGAAAGACGGTCAGCAAACAGATATTCGCCCCTAAAGGGCGAACATGGCATGTAGGGTCATTCGCCTCGGTGCCAGTGCTACATTGCCTGCACCTCTACAGGTGCAGGACTTGATGTGTCTCTCCAGCCTCCATGCTGTAGTGTACAAGATGCACTGAAGGGGCTTTGAATTAATAGATCTTTAGAGAGTCTAGAAGCAAGAAATGATGAGAACTGTATCATCCAGTGCCGCAGCCACACTTTGTGTGTCTCGTCTCACACACTACTACGGCATAATCATTGACCAAGAGATGTAAACACTTGGCAATGCAATGCGAGAATAGTTTGTGCAGCACCACAACAGCCTCCATATGCGCGCACTATTTACCATTAATCACCGAGTAGCAGCCTTTCCCTAGCACGCCTTCACGATTTTCGTAGGCGCAGTAAAAAGGCGATGAAAAATAAAAATGAAAGACTGGACAGCAGTCAATCTTCTCACCAAGGCACCTACCTCACAAGGAAAACAGAGACCAGAAACAGTCGAGATATGGCCAGAAAGGAAGCGGGGGATCACGAGTATTTCGAAACCACCCTCTCGATACCATCGCAGCCCTTCCGCAGCTGCTCCATCTTCGGCCCGTACGACAGGCGCACAAAGTGGTGGCACGGGCTGTCGAAAAGGTCACGCCGATGCGAAGGGTTCAAATCGAAAAAGATGCCCGGGACGACGATGACCTTTTCCTCGAGGCAGGCTTCGAAGAAACTTAGACCGTCGCGGATGGGCTCGGGCATTCCTTCGAGGTTGAGCCATCTTGAGGCACATTCACTTGGTTAGCGCAAGGTGCAATATTGTCTTTTTTTTTTTTTCCTTTTCCCTTTGCCTTGCAAGGTTGAAGGGGGGGACGAGGCCTTCACGAACATGTAAAAAGCTGAGTCCGGGACGTATTTGAACTTGAAGCCAATGTCGCTCAGCCTGCGCATGACATAATCTCGCTTTTCCTAGTGTCGGCTACAGTCAGAATGCGCTCCCTCGCCTCGTCAACGAAGGATTTATCCAGGCCTACTTTGAAGTGCTTCTGCAGACATGCCATCTCATTTCGGACAAGCTTGGGCTCTAACATCGGTATGGCCGCTTGTTGTAAGCAGTGCGCAGCTCCTCCGTCTACGCATGACACTGTCAGCTTCCAGTAAAATGGACGACATATGACTCTTAGGGTGAAATTTCGAGCGTACCAAGATAGCTTCCGCTCGAGCCAATGCTGGCACCGGTGTTAGTGATGATTGAATTAACGGATCGAGGCATACCACGCTTACGCCTTGATATATTCTGCACGTTCTCAGTCAGCACATCCATGCGGTGTCCATCACCGTTCTGAACTTGGCTGCGACATGGCACTCACCTTTTGGGCCCAAAACCCACGCGATCCTCCATCCAGGCAGGCGGAACCGCTTCGTCAGTCCGTCTACGATGATGACATCGTCCTTGTCCACGTCCTCGACGTTTTCGGCCGCCGACACTGTCGACCCGTCGCACCCGCTCGTGTAGTTGTATCCAGAGTAGAACTCGTCCGCCACAAACGTCGCTCGCCCACGGCAGATCCTCTGGATCTCGGCAAGCTCGGGGTTCTTCACTACTCTCCCGGTGGGGTTCCGAGGATTCGACGTGAGGATGATGGAGGCGCCGCGGGCAATCTCTTGGGAAATCGTGCCCGGGTCTAGTTGGTAATCTGTATCGGCGGACAAGGGCACCGGAATAGACACAAACTAGAATCTCTTTCCGTTAGACGCCCTTGACTGTCACACGCGTAAAGGGGGAAGAAGGAGAAAAATATCGAGATGCCTCCTCTCTCCCACTCACATTCTTAAACAGCGACAGCATCTCGTTATACGCCGTATAATCCGGCAAAAAGAACGACATATACGCAGACCCCAACACCGCCGCGACGCGAATCAACCCAGCCCTCCCTCCCGGAACAATCGCCACATTCTCCCACGTGTACTGGCTTTCCTTGCCCTTTCTGTGCATCTCATTGTAGAGCTTCGCCACCGCCTCCCGCAGCGGCTTGATGCCCGCGACCGGGGCGTACTCTCTCGCCTCCACGGCGAGGTCGATGGCCGAGGGCCGCTGGAAGCACCCGGCGATGTCGTCCTCCACATCGGGGGCGCCCTGGCCGAGGTTGGCCCAGGCGTTGCGGTCGTCGAGGTAGCCGTGCTCGGTGGCGCGGTCGGTCACCCAGACTACGCCGGTAGAGGAGCGGCTGGGGTTGAGGCCTGCGTGGGGGAGGTGGCCTTTGCCTCTGCGGAAGTCTCGGTGGGCTTGCGAATGGGACTCTGGGGTGTAACATGTTAGGTGGTGGTTGTTACGTTGTCTTTCGGGTAGAGGAGATGCTGCTACAAACCATTCTCTGAAGGTTCGCCCTTGCTAAAGTGGTCGGGATCATCGGGGATGCCGGTATGGCGGTCGATGTAGAAGTGGAATTTGCCCGCCATCTTGCAGCTACGCGTGCCAAATGAGAGACACTGCGATTTCAAGAATATGTGGTTGTTTGCTCGAAATGCATTTGCGGCAATCCCAATCAATTGATGCCTCATTGGATATCCTGGAGTCATTTCACGTACACAGAAGCAGCAGTCCGCGAGTTAATAAAGGTCAAGCTTTTGCATCTGCCGCGTGGTCACGCGAGGCCTGAAGCTGTGCCAGCAACGATGCGATCATGATATCATCGCCGCATCAACCGCGCATCTCCAGCTCCACTAGGTGGTTTCCTGAAATTGAAACCTGCCCACCCCATTCCCATTCCCATCCCCCGAAACGGTCTAAATCCCTTGAGAAACCTGCGCCATTAGCGAGCGAATTTCAGGACGGGTTCAATGTTCAAATACCCGTGAATAGTTGAGGCCTCGTTCCGGCAAAGAAGCTTCATTAGGAATTGATAGATGTTCCCCCGAATTCCAGACATCACGCTCGCGCAGCTGCAGCAGAATATTTAAGCTTTCTTGGCCCGGCTATAGCCTCTAGAGCTTGGTAATTTGGTTCCATTAAAATCTACTAAACTTTGGAATGGAATGTTTTTGCGTTTCAAGCGAGATGCTATTCTCGCAAGACCCTACACGAACGCACACATCCTTGGAAGGGCTGCTGTTCATCTGTCCTCGAGGCTTAGAGCCCAGATTGACACAATGATACCAGTCACACAAACCCCCCAAATGAAAGAAATCAAAAGAAGAGCAAACTTGTACTGTGAACATGTCCCGGGCTGCTACGTGAGGGCATATCTCTCTACGATTTGCTTCAGGTGTCGTTCCCGTGCTCGGGAATATGGATTGCAGGATTTGTGCGTGCCTTGAGCTCAGGGACTTCAAACACAAAAGAACGAAAGCCCGACGTGTTCCTGCTCATTGATCAGCTTTTTGTATTTCCTTTGCCGATATTGCGCATGACTTACCCGATGGTTCATTCTGGGGGGGGAACTCCTCACATATGCTCGCTGCTCTTATTGTCCTTCTAGAACAACCCAGGAAACTAATCCCAGTGTCGACTTCATGTTGTCTCTCTACCACTGTAGTCCGGAGGCGACATTCCATTTGGGCAATGGTGCCTCTTTCGCGGTCACCTCATCCTGCCCCACTTGAAGAGGCATCGACGGTAAGATCAGTTCCGAGAACTGAAATCTTAGTTCCTTGTAACTTGTTTGACGTTGCCAGCTACTCTTGGCCAGATTTTGGGCTGCCATATAATCGACCGACTTAGTCTAGGCAAACCAGCGCTAAATAAGAGAATGGAGTCGGATAAACGAAGAGTTGGTCAAAGTTGGCTTCAAACTTCACACCAAAGTTCTTCTTCGAGATGATACAGCCTCCCTTGGAGACTCAAAGGCGACCACTTCGAAAGCCTGATTCTCAACATCATCCACTGCCATAAAAAGGCCAGCGGTACTGCTCTGGCCTCTTGTGGCCAAAACGACTTGTCACACTCGGGGTGGGACGATGCGCCTGACTGGTATCAAGTCGACTTTCGAACAAACTATTCACCGACAACAACTATGTCGCCGGGAGCTAGAGGCTTGCTTGAGATGCGCCTCTGCAATTTGGAACGGACCAAGGCCAAAACGGAAGAAAGGACGAAAATGATACGCTTGACGATTCTACCATAGGCCTAGGCCCGAATCCTACAACCCACGGCAGGCGTCGAAGCGTTCCAAATTAAATGATAAAGAAACAAAGACGCAAGGAAACCACTTCAAAAACCTCAAAACCTCATCCACCCAGCTCAACCGCCCGGGCTGCAACACCCGCGGGAGCTCTGACACCGAATTCTTCACTGCATGCAAAGGACATCCGCCAGGAAAAGGTCGTGGGCGGCAATAGAATTCCCCGTATCCCTGACGCAAGTAATCGCCGGCGACGCAATAAGCGCAACCCGCCAGTGCTCAGCCTGCAGTTCCTGAGCGTTGCGATAGGGGAACAAGTTATTCATGCAGGTCGTGGTGAAGCGCTCACCAGTGTTTGGGTACCGATAGGTAAATTGGACTCGAGCGAGGGCCATCTCGCGTCCAACTTCCCATCCCTGTTCGGCGATCAGCTTGAGCTCGGAGAGGGCCTTCTCCGACGAGGTGACGCGGCTCAGCACCGGCTTCAGGAGGATGCCGAGCTCATTGCTGATGCGGTCGCAACACTTCTCCTTGTACGCGGGGTAGTCGGCGCGCGCGACGAGGCCAGCGACGAGGTCGCCCAGGCGCTCATAGAGGTGCTGCCGCTGGAAGGCGAGCTGCGGGCCGGAGCGGGAGAACTCGACCTGGAGGTCGTTGATGCGCGCGCTGGTGGTGGCGTCGAAGGCCTTCCAGCAATCCCACTTCCAGATCAGCCTCATGAAGTAATCGGTCATAATACGGGTGATTAAGAAGGGGCGGTAGACGGGATCCCTGATGTGGATGTCTACGTAGGCGGCAGCCTGCGCGTTGTTGAGGCCAGGGTAAATCGACAGAAGAGGGCCCCAAGCCTCGGTGTTCCTGACCATGTAAATCTGCTGGGCATCAATCTGCGCAGCATGCTGATCGACCCAGCCGCGAGCAATCTGGAGCAGCTCCTTGTACGATTGCCTTACGCCCTGAAGCGGACGGGGGTCGAGGGCCGTCTTATTGGCCTTGTTTTGATGACGGTGTCTGTGAGGAGCACCGCTACCCGAGTTATGATGGCGCCCGCCCGGTGTATAGGGAACGTGTTGGCCACCGTTGACGTGATATGGGGGAGCGTTCACGGGGGGACCGAAGCGGCTGGGACCGAATGCGCTGCCGGGGTTGAGGTTGCCCGGGACAGGCTTGCCGTGCCACTGTTTAGAAAACTCAGGCATCATTGCGCCCGGCTTGAACTCAACAGCCTCCGGTCTAAAGCCGCTAGGGACGCGAGAAGGCGGAGGCGGAGGGGCGGGACCGTAGAGGATGGCGGACTTGGGGTTGTACGAGACCGCTCTGTTCTTGGAACGCCCGGCAGAAATAGCCTGGGCCGACTGGGCGTTGGTGGTAGGTCGACAACTGGGGCGCACACGCGGAACACTGATCTGGTCGTTCTCGTTAATAGAGCCCGGGGTAGGCCGGTCCGGCGTCTTTGGGACGAGCGCCTTAGACTTGGGAGAGCCAGCTGATGCCATAGCTGGATCAGGGCGTCCTCTATGCGTGAGAGTACCGAAATCGCGGGCAGGAGAGAAGGCACGCTTCTTGTCCCGAGCACCGGTATGGGACTGGTTGCTACAATTGTAGAGGTCGTAAGCCCTCGCCCAAGGACGAAGCTTTGACTCATCCTCATTAGGACCGGAGCGAGAGTCACGGGGATAGATCTCCCGAAGGTGATGATCAAGGCCAGAATCTTTGGCTCCCTTGGAAGTAGTCCTTTTCGCGGTCTCAGAGGATGCGGATTGCACGGGAGTGCGGACCTTGCCATGAGAATTCCAGGCGTCTTGGGCCTGCTCAAGAAGAGCACACTTGCCGCTATCAGGAGATCCGCCAATGGTAAGCTCAATGTCAATCTCGTCAAGGAGTGAGAACAAGGATTCCTTATTGCGGATCTGTTCCATAAGTTTCTGCAAATTTATCGTTAGCCGCGTGAATCAAAGAGCAAGGCATAGACTTAGACTACACATCACATACGTGGACAATGTTCATTCGCTCAGAAAAGGTATCATCGGCTTTTCCGAAGACGTCGAGATTCTCAAACATGGACATGAGTTTGCGAGTCTCGTAACGGAAGTTGTCCACACGCTCCTTGTAGAGGCGGAGACGGCATTTCATGTCGAAATTCTGACGATAGCTCGCATGCAACTCATCGTCTCGGGACTCGATATCCTTGGACCAGTTGGTCAAGCTTTTCTTCATTTCATCGTTCTCAAGAGCGAGCTCGGCCCAGTCCTCGACGGTGGACTTGACCGCTATGTTAAACTTTTGTCCAGCTTTGACAAGGAGACCATTGATCTCCTCCGCTAGGTTGCTGCACATGCCTGGGGCACGGCGGATAGATTGCTGAGCCTCAACAATCATGCTTTGAGCCTCGCGGCATTCTTGGAAGATCTTCTAGAAGGAGGGGGCATGACGTTAGTAAATTTCAATACAGTAAGATCAGACACAAAGGGATATTGCAGTATTCAACGTGGGATCCTTGACTCATGCTACTACTTCTAAAACTATAAAGTAGACTTGACAAGGAGTACAAAGAAACCACATTACATGGAAGGGGAGAAGATCACAGGGAATAGCTACACTCTATACCTGTTATTAGGCCAGGGGAAGAGGTATTTCACTTACATGCTGCTGTGCCATCTCCTGCAACTTGGATTGACGGGCCTCACCCTCAAGCGGAGTAGTGAAGTCAATATGCAACATATCTACGTTGCTGTCAAACCGATAGTGAAGGAAATGGGGTGGACGGCCAGTAGAACTGTTTGAGTGAGCTGAGAGAACAATGAAGATATTAGTTTAGCAAGCTAGTTAGAGGGACTTGAAGTATTTGATGAAGCACAACACTAGCTTGGTGGTGAATGTACTGTGAAGGTTGAAGAGGAAGGGTGAATATTGGAGATGTGTGTGATGTAGGAAAGATCATTGATGGGCTGGGAAAATAATGTAGGGGGACATTACATAGAGTAGCAGGTAAAGGGAAGTGCGTCCAGTGGTGGAAATCTGAGGGTCGCAAGTTGAAAGAAAGAGGTGGGTGATGGGGGGAGGGAAGCATAGGAAAGATGCTGGAGGAACATTACCTGATACTCGATGCTGATCTGTGTGTGGATCTGAGAGGAGATGAGTGAATCTGGAGGAGTTGAGGCTTAAGAACAAGGCAGTGCTTGAGAAAACACTTGGCTGGAATCTCTTGGCTGAATACTCAAGTGGATAGGATGAGTTTGAAAAGTTAAGAAGAGGGAGGAAACTGTCAGTTGAATAAGGAATTTATAGAAGAATGAGTGGTAGGTGTATGACTGATGCAGCTCTGGGACCTGGAGCAGCAGAGGGTGGGAATATTAGAGGGAAGGTGAGAGGCACGCTGAGGGTGAGTTGTGAGGGTAAGGATTAACAGGGGACGTAAATAGAAGATGGCTCCTGAATCACGAGAGGTTATAGTGATCAAGCTTGAATGAGCCTAGGACCAGATCAATTCGCCTTTGCACCTTCCGCGAAAGGATGAAGACTGCCTCTGCCCATAGTTTAGAAACATTTTGTGGGTAGCATAACATCGAATGTTGGCGCTGATAGCTTCCTTCTCTAGCACCCTGGAGCAAGGCTGAGTCGCTGGTTGGGAATAGTTTCTTCGAACTTGGTGGTCGAGGCCGTACCTTCCCAACCTGTGATTCCTGAGCACAGTGATAGACAAGAGGTACGGGAAGTGGCTGGAGCTTAAGTGCAAGCGGACCATGAGCCATTCTAGCAATACATATGATACGCAAACTCGCCAAGTCTGGGTCGTTATAGCCCTGAGAAGAGGTGCAAGTCACAAGGATTGAACATAAATTCTTTAGCTATGGACAAACTGTCTGAGTTTTTTTTTAACAATGTAGTAACAAAAGTAGGGGAAGAAAGGAGGTGGAGATCTAAACTGAGAAACGTCAAGCTGCGTAAGAATGTACAAAAATCGCGGCCTCCTTAATAGGATGCGAGTCTCTGCCTCGCACAGGACGAGACAGCGGTGCGTGGAGACCCCAGGCAAAACGTCCTAAGGTAAAATATCAGCCAGCAACAAACATGTCGCGTTGCTTATGAGGTCAGAACTGAGCGTGTCGTGAGTAAAGGGGATACCAAGACCGGCTACCACAATAAGAGGGGTGGACGAATAATACGCCAAGACAGTGAAAGGACCGGGGCTGCGTGGAGAATCGGCAAATGGCGCGTGTATAAAGACCGGCAGCGGGTGTGTAAAGACGGTGTAATTTCGGGCCTGGACCGGTAAACTCGGCGGAACGGTACGTAGAATGTCTGTGCAAGTGTTAAGTCTATCAGGGAACCCCGACCGGAGCATCGTCATTGTAAGAGCGTTCTGGACACTGTTAATGCATAGATGCCTGCAGCGAGTTAGTAATTGTCTTGAAGTGGTCGAGGGGAGGGTTTGAGCTGACCATCATCGGTTCCTAAAAGCGCGGATGGAAAGGCGAACAAGATTAGCGTCAGATGGCCCTGGTGCGTGAGAACAAACTGCTGTAGACGGCGTCTACAACAGGGGACGCGTCAATCATCCTGCCACCAAAGTATCTGCCGTTGAGACCCTTGATTGCGTTCTCGCCACCTTGAACCTTGTCGAACTTGAGGTAGATGTCTCCCTTCGAGTTGGGATCAACCGAGATGTGCACGACGTGGCCGTATCGCTCCTCGGCTTCTTGACGGACCTCGTCCTCCAACTCCTTGACCCAGGAATCACCTTCCTCCCTAAATGCGCGCGTTAGCATTTGGACCGCTAACTGATCGTGCGGGGTGGGGAGGAGCGACAGCGACTTACTCATCGGGATCAAACATATTGTGCAACACTACACAACGGCTAGCCATGTTAACGTTGACGGGGAGGGGCTTAACCTCCGTCTTGGGCTTGAGAATCTGGCGCTCCTCCGCGACGTTGGAGGCTTCGTCCGTTCTAGCGAGTTTTCTCATCAATGCATCGCGACTGTAGTTGTTAAAGTTGACACCAGCAACATCGGTATCGTCAAGAGCACTTGCACCACCTGCCTTGTCGTTGTCTCTACCGCCAGCTCTGTCAAAGGTAGAGTTTTGCTGGTTACGGCCGCCGGCGCCGGAGAATGCGGAACCTTGAAAAGACGAGTTCTGGCCAGAAAACCTCTGCAGTAGATTGGCAGTGCTCTCGGGGGTAAACTTATCGTTTCCTAGACCAACGCGGATTGCTCGACCGGCCAGGTCAAATCCGTTCATCTTTTCCAGGGCCTCCCTGGCCTGGGTTGCGTCACGGAATCTGGTCGGCTGTTAGAAATGTGGTGTTGATACGCGCCTTTGATTTCAGGAGGGATACTTACTGGACAAAGCCGTAGCCTCGGCTGCGTCCGTGTTCGTCCTTTTGGAGCTGCACGAATTCGAGTTCGCCGAATGGCTCGAACACAGCCTGCAAGTCTTGCTCGGTAACGTTGAAGTGGATATTACCGACATAGAGGCGATGGAAGGGAATCGAGTTGGGGTGGCCATTGGAGCCATCCGTGTTGCGCACCTGGCGATTCTTTTCGGCTTCGGTGAGTTGAACAATGATGGGAATACCTAGGAGCTTCTGACCGGTAAGTTGCAGGGCTTGGGTTACCGACGATTCGTCCTTGAACTCAACATAGCCCACACTATACGTTTCGTTAGTAATGTTCTCGATGAGAAGGAGAACGAAAAGATAACAATGAAAACCGACGCTTACCCCTTCGATCGCTGACTGATGCGATCCTTAACAATCTGAGCCTCATTGACGGGGCCGACTTTTTCGAAAAATTCTTTCAATTCGCGGGTACGCAGACGGGCTGCAAGCTGTTGGACAAAGACAGTGCGGCGATCTCGCTCATCTTCGGTGGGTTGAGGTGTGGCCTCACGCTTTCGAGTGTCACGGCGCTCATCATCTCTGACACGGTTACGGTGGTCGCCGCCGTAACGGTCCGATCGCTCACGGCGGTCCCGGTAGTCTCCCCTACGAGAATGTCGTCCACCAGGAGAGCGAGATCGAGATCGGGAACGTGACCTGCCGCCGGAGCGGCGATAATAATCACCGTCCCCTCCGCGATGACGCCGCGAGTGGTGTCGCCGGTCGTCGTCGCGGCTCCTGCTCCTGCGCCTACTCCTGTGGCTGCCGGCTTCGCTACGGGGCGTCCCCTCCTTGTAACTACTACCCGTCGGCGAATCCCGACGGCTACGGGTTGAACTACGCTCTCTGCGCTCGCGTCGCTTTCGGTCGTAGTATTCCCTATCCCTTTCACGGGAGTCGTCCCGGTCGCGGTCTCGGCGGTCTGACCTGTCAGATCTAGATGACTTGGGGCGGTCTTCGTCCTCGGAGTGCCTTGGTTTTCTGTCGTCCGAGTTCTTGGCGGTGGCGTCAAGAAGAGCCTCAACATCCAAGGCAGCCATGGTGACTGGGGCCTATTGTGAGTCAGGAAAAGTGAAATTATTTACTGAGGGAAGAGAACTTCTGGAGCGATATCGAGACTGTGCCTGTGGTTTGTGTGGTAGGGAGATGGAAAGAAAAAAAGCCGGGGGCGAATAGGCAGGTGTAGCGGGCAGGTGGAGGTTGATAAGCGGCTTCGAAAAGTGGTCAAACGATGGAGAAATTTGGCTCTCCGATGGAGAGGATACCTCCGATATGAGGGGCAGCGACAGAAAGGCTAACAGCCTAAATGTCACATGACCAGCCATTAATTCCAAGGTTTCTTCCGGCCTCCGACCCACACGTAGGGAAGGTGCTCGGGAAGTGGGCCCCACGTTTCACAGCGCGGCCAACACTGCATCGGCGACAGGAACGGAAGTGACGAGACAGCTTCAGAAGGTAAGGATTGACATACAGGGGGCAATCTAAGGCTTGGTTTGGGACGAATTTACTGCAGTTTCCTTGCTAGCTTGGACGTGGCCGTGTAATACTGGAAGACTATCATGTATCAGCATGGGTTGTCCCAGCTTCTTTGTTGAAGAGGACTCCCGCACCTCGATATCTCCGAAAGGTCTCAAAAACGGTCTAGAAACCCCCGCGATTAACTTCAAACAGACACCGATAGGTCTTGAGTCAGATTCATTCCACAATATGTACAATGGCCCTGCAAGAGCTATGGCGGGGAGGGATGAAAGCGTAGCCCTCGATCTCATTACAGACACATTTGTTGAGAGGACCAAGGTATGTGCAAGTCCATTGATTGAGCCTCATGCTGGGAATAAATGGTATCATATTAATTCGGAATCCAAGAAAGTTAATGTAATGCTGAGTAGGTTTTGCGAAGGAATTCGGGCCCTATGGGGCGCCGGCCGACCCCATATCGTCCATTATGTATAGAGAACAAGTAGAACACGACATCCGTTGTCCCATCTTCCTTGCGTGAACAGATTGATATTCCAAACAGATTCGTACCAGCTCATGAGCCAACCTCTACATTAGATAGCAAAAACTTCAAGCTATTATTCATTAGGTACCAGACGGGGCTGGGCTGTGGGATTATTCTTAACTCGCTTGGATTGCAACGACGAAGAGAGGCAAAAGAGCCGTCTCCGCCCTAGATCATTGTTTCCAAGACGTATATAGGTTGATAGATTGTCGTAAACATCACATAAGCTTGCTCTCATGCCGACTTGCCGTTGGGCTTGAGCTCAGTGCCAAAGACGGTGTCCCAGAACTTGCTGGTAACCCCAAAGCCGAGCTCGTAGTCGAGGAAGTGGTGCTCAAGGTGATACTTCTTAAGCGCCTTGTACCATAGGGGAAGGTTTTGGTGATGTAGGAAGTAGTGCGTCATGTCGTAGCAGACATAGCCGAATATACCACCACAGTAGACGGTGGTCGCTACGTGCCATGAGTAAAAGAATAGGGCATGAGCAAGATACCAGAAGGGTGTGGCTAGGACAATGAAAAGCGTGGGCGGCATGACGAGACGGTACTTGTCCATGGGTAGGTAGTGATGGATGCCATGGAGCAAGAAGTGCAGGGTGATGAAGACCCTGTTATCCGGGAGATATCTAGGACACTAGTGAGCAGGAAGCACTGTAGAACCGGACAGGGATATTTGATGGGACATACTCATCGAGATGGAAGAGGAAGCGGTGCAGGCAGTACTCAATGAAAGACCAAAGGAAGAATCCAAAGAGCCAATACGCAGCAAAGGACCCATAATTAGTGAAGCCCTGGACGGCTAGATAACTCCCATAGGCGACCATAGGTAGCCACAACGTCGGTACAACCCACCAAGGAGTCTTGCTCAGAGGCTCTAGGAAATTTCCAAACAAAGGCGCCGACTCTCCACCCTTGTAGTGACGCGGGCGGTGAACCTGGTCGAGATAAAACTCCTTGCTGAAGCCGCCGAACCAGATTTGGGGGAAGAGTGGCCGGCCCAGGTCGAGGAACTTGTGCTTTTTGTAGTCGCTCGAAAAGTCGGTCTCCTTGCTGAGATCTTCTTCGCAAGACATGCCGGTACGAGGGTGGACTGCCCGGCCGTGCTCATCAACGGGAGTTTCTTCAGATGCGATACCGTTGGCCAGCTTAGCCGAACCGTTTGCGCTTCCATTGGAAGCCTTGGCGGAGACAAGGAAGCCAACAAGGCACTCATCGAGGATATCATATGCGGTCTCGCTGTGGGTGTGTGAGACCTCATCCTTGAGGATGTCCTCGATGTCCTTTCCGCCGTAGTCGTAGATAAGATCGGCACCGCCAGGATGGTCCTCCGCGAAATCAGTAATGTCATAAACTTTTGTCCCAATTGTCACGTAGCACGACTTGGCCGTGCTGTGCGCCTCGACCTCGGCGCGGGTGAAGGTGGGAAGCGTCCTGGAAGGCATTATAGGTAACGGCGATAATAGGGCCAACAGTAGATAAGAAAAGAAAACGATCCGATCCAGAAACGGGGCAGAGATCGGTGGACGGGAGACTGGAGAGGGGACGTCGAGATATAGCCACAAGGTAACTGGCTCACCAAGTCGGAAGTCTCGGGCGGCGGGAAGAAAGTTGAGACGAGGTACTCGCAAATAGGCACAGGGCGCACAATTTCAGGTTTCGACAACCGGGGACAAGAGCATGGCCGGGCCCTCAAATGACGGGAACGGAGGCGGGTAGGTAAAGGGAGAGTTCGTCTTAACAATGTACTGGTGAAGCAAGGGAAGAAGGTTCGGACCCCGAGGCAGGAGACAAAAAATCTACCAGCCAGGGTGGAAAACGAGAACACGGAAAGAGTGGAACGCGCGGCGAATTAATCTTCCAAGATCGCCCGTGTTGCTGGGATCAATTAAATTGACCTGGGCAGGGACTAATAACGCTGAAGACTAAATCATGACAGGGATCAACTTGGAGGGGCGGGCCTCTGGGAAAATTTGGAACGGCGCCTTTGATTGCCAGCAACGGCTCGCCAGTGGCCCCCGCTAGCCCACGGTGATGCAGTGTGGTGCAGGATGCTACCGTGTGGTGCTATACCCGCACCCTGCACGTGATTTGTGGCGTGTTCAGGGGCATACCGGAGCGACCTGAGCCGATAGGCGGGAACCCGCTATGTTTCTCGTTTCCAACTTCGGGAAAGGGACTTGTGGAGGCATTGACACTGTAACTTTGATTACCCAGCAAAAGGAGCTGTAACTGAGCGACAGAGACATGGATTGATTCTATCGATCAAGACCCGGGTTCTCCCCGGGGCCTTCCCGCCATATCACGAGGTACTCACAACCCTCGAGACGGGGCGGTTCGGAAAACGTCTTAGTCAAATTTTCGTCCATCTCAAGCTGCTTCTCCAGATGGTTGTGGCAGATATAGCAGTCGCGGGGAGAGGTCGCTGGAATCAATTGCAAGCCAGAGAGACACTGTTTGACCTCCACCCTTAGGAGAGGAAATAATCGCCCTAGCACTTTCTCCTTCTATACTACGGCTACGTTGTTGATTCGGAAAAAGGTCGCGTCCTTGTAGCAGATATCGGCAAGTGCCTTCTTGAGCCCGTCCACGGACCTGGTGGCGGTGTCAGAGCCATCCTTAATTTCTATCGGGCAACTTCACCTATCTACTAACTTCTCATGAAACTCCCAAACACCCCACTTACGGTTGGTAAACCATGTCCGAGGCAAAGGTAGTCCAGGGCCGAAAAGCTTGATCTCCATGGGTGCCTCCATATGACCGGTGCTCACCGTGGCCCATAGTTGTTCTAGTGCGGGCATACGGGTAACGGCATCGACTGGGGAAGAAAGTAAGGGTACGAACAGGGGCGTCATCGCGAATGTTCACGTAGGTAACAGAGGGGTGGTCATCGTTTTCCTTATCCCAAGCGAGCTTAGGAAGGGCATCGGGCAAGTCAGAGCTATCTGAGTCAACGCTAGGAAGGGAGAGATCCATGTACGACTGATCGTCTGAGTCTGAGTCGAGATCCGCTTCGGAGAGGTCGCCGGCGAAGTACCTCGTCGGTCCATCCCGCCAAGTTCAAGCTTGACCGACCTGAGGGGCAGGCTGAATGCGTAGCCTTGAGGGACAGTGGACGTGTCATGGGAGAGCGCACAGTAATTCAACTTGAAGCACCGCAGCGTGGAGAGCGAGGGAAGATGCCGTACAACAAGGGAAACGGCATCACTACGGACCTTCTCTAATCCAGAGCGTGTAGACATTTTTGATGGGTGACGGGGGCCAGCCAGGCTTCAGAGGAGAGGCAGGGTCTGGGGAGGAATTATTTCCATTTACATGTAACCCGCTACGGTACGTAGACCACCAGCACGGTTCTATGATAGCAAGGAGCCCAGATTTGGCAGGACTAACCTGAGCCTGGTTACCTATAAAAAAAGAGAAAAGAAAAAAAGAGACCGCCGATAGCCTGTTCACCAACTGCCTCCTACTCTTACATATTGTAATGTAAGATCTAGGTGGCCTCCTGACCTCTAAAGTCAATACGATCGTCTAACCTAGTCCCTGGGAGGTTTGGTATCTGGCAAGGGGAAGTTGTTGCGTTGGCTCTGTGGAAAGACAAAAAATCGCCAAGAATAGCCATACTGAATCCCATGGCCATCAGCTGCTGACCCGAGACTATTAGCCCATCTCGGGTTCGAAGAAGCAATGCGAAGAACAATATAGTCACTGACTGTTTCCCTCCAGCAATCCTACCTGCAATTAAAGATTTCCCTTGTTGACAGTCTGGCAGTCTGACCGTGGAAATTACTCGTATCGGAATGGATGGTTCCCACACAGTTTGCAGGCGCACCCATCTCCGAGGCTTCCTGGCGGGGAGATTAACATTAGGCAACAGAATAAAAAGAAAGGGAGATGGCGAATCTACTCCCCGGCCGCCTTCATTGTTCATTGTCTCACCCACAACTAGGCTTGCGCCGGTCGACTGGCCTCGGCGAGACCTTAGAAGAGGTCAGAAAGGGCATGCGAGTGTCCCCTCCCCTCATTGATATTTCCAGCCCTCTCTGCATGCCAATTATGCCCTCTGGGTGGTGATGCACGGCCAGCTCGAAAAAACCAGGAAAGTGCGCCAACTCCGTTTTGGTCAAGCGCCGGTGATGACCGAGTGCGGTTGCAAGACTGGCCCTGGCGCCAAGACCTGATCGTTGTAGAGCAGCATATTGATCGCCTAGCTGCTTTCACGATCGCATCTACTGTTCAAGGTGTTTTCGCAGTGCGTGAAGACGCGGCCAGAGGACGACGCAAGTTCCTCCCAGCACATGCACATGCGAGACGGGGCACCATTCTTCGCCGGTCTGGCTAATCAGACATAAGCAGCCAGGGTCGTTGCGGCCGAGCGTAGGTCAGTTTTATCCGCAGGTCAGGTCATATCCGTTAAAGCTAGCATCCAAAGCACACGATCCTTCCAGACCCAAGCTCCCAGCCTCAATCCAAACCCAGCCATGGCTCCCGCAGGCGAGCGTCACTCCCAATAAAAGCACAGCTGGCATTCCCCCCCTTCCTGAACCGTGGTGCGGTGTGCTGCAGAGCTTAATTCGACATCAGCCCCTGGTGCCATCCGGAATTCGGCACAGCTATCGAGCTTAGCTTGGCAGAAGGAGGGGCAACTTCGATAGCAGGCGATCCCTGCGGTCGATAACCCCGCGTCGTCATCACGTTGCTGGCTTTACACGTATAATATGGATGTGATTGTGGTAGTGCTTTGCAAATGCTGGATTACCTTGGCCTATTGGGCTGACATAAATTGACCAATTCTCTCTAAAAAGTCCTCCGTCCTTCTTTTGTCCCGAGTCTGGAGGCCTTGCATCATCTTCTCCGCTTTTCCTGTCTCACACCATTCACTTCATCACTTGATTTGCCCCTAGCGTTGTAATCGCAAGCCACAACTTCCTTCATCTACCTCTATTCCTAGAAGCATTGCAATCCGATTATCTTGAACCGCTGGCGGCCTGCGATTCATCCGCGCAACTTCTTAGTCTTGCTTGCGCCTTCCCCTTGCGGCGCAGCCTTCTTATTAACGGATTGTCACAGTCCTCGCTTGGACCTCAGCGAACGTGAGGCTTCTCCTCAACGCCAACATATTTTGAAGCGAAGCACCAGAAGTCAAAGCGCCGAAACCCCGACTCTAATTCCTTCCCATTTCTTGATAACCATGGGCCTTTTCGCCCTCAATCATGGAGGCGCATGGCTCCTCGCGCTTTGCTTCATTCTACTCGTGCTACCCTCTCCTGTAGCAGCATTTGGTGCTGGCAATATCCCCTCAATCGCCCAGGTTCGTCGCTCTCAGCCGGCACGCTCTGGTCTCATAGCTAACACATCTGTCTGCAGGTTGAAGGACACAATTGGCGCCATGGTGGTTAGTTTCACCATACCCTGGACAATTACTGCATGAGAGCCGTGAGCTTACAGAGGCGCAATAGATATTGAGGACATGCTTGCGACGTTAGCATTTATAAAAGGAAAGAAATGGTCTAGTTTGGCCATCAAGCGAGTGTATTTCGGTAACTGGCTCCGGGACTACTCGCAAGCGATCGACGTTGGAAGCTTGAAAGGGCCAGTCAACGCCGAAACCATTCGCGTCCTAGTATGTCTATCGCCGACGCACAGCTACTACAGCCGAGTCCCTAACAATGCGAATTAGGTTTGGGTCCTCTCATTCATGGCCTTCGGATATGCTACCGAGGAATTCGAAGTCACGGCCGATCGACTTGGAGTATACCGTGCCGAGGAACACATCGACAATCCTCTGGGCTACGCCGAGGGCTTCGATGCGAGAAAGTTTGACTCCAGGTTACGCGGGCCGGTGCGACCTATTGAAACCGAAATTGACATGAGGACCGGGATGAAGAACTATATAGCAAACGAAAACGGAGATTGGCCCACAAGCGCGGGATACCTTCGCTTCAGCATTGGACGATGCATTCACTACGGCCGTCTCTACACGTGCGGTTCAAAGTCTGGAAGGGACGAAGACCTTTGCGAAGCCTTGAGATGCCTGGGTCAGGCCCTTCACTGCTTGGAGGACTGGGGCGCCCACACCAACTACTGCGAGCTTGCCCTGATCGATATGGGTCACCACGAGGTCTTCCCCCACTGTGGACGGGACACTCAGATCAATATGAGGGGGAAAAGGATCTACCCTCTTGTTACCGGTACTTTTGGAGGTGTTGACTTTTTGCACTCCGTTATTGGGTAGGTGTCGTATGCAATCCCTTCAGTTTCGAACCCTGCTAACACTGGATCTGTAGTGCGGCGTCTGATTCATTTACCCAATCTGAGGTTGATGAAGTTGATATTGCATTGAAGAACGCCGAAGGTGGAGCGTCTGGGTCAGGTTCGCGGGGATTTGGCGGTTCCTCTGGGGGGTCGGACTTTATCTCTCTTGTCGCCAATCTACCCGGTGTCGGAGGGGGATTCGCTGCCCAAGCTAGGGACCTAAAGGCTGCATCTGATGCCCAGGAGCGGGAGAATTCCCGATATGCATCCATGGAGCGCAGCCGTGATAATCCAAACCCCGTTCCCGGAATGAGCCCAAACATCGATCCTGTCAAGATCTCCCAGAAGATTTACCCTATTCTGGAGTTCCGCGACAAGATTGTGAAGGCCATTAACGCCGGCATCTCCAAGATCCCGGGCTTGGAGAAGCTCTTGGATCATATTTCGGAAACTCTTACCGCTTTCATCTTGGGTCTTCTCGCCCCCTTCATCCGCCCCATCATTCAACAGGGCTCCAAGATTCTAAAAGACGGTTCTGAAAACGTCATCAGCGCCAGCGCCAAATCCCAGCTCGAGCCCTGGACCAACCCTCGCTGCAGTGATCCCACACACTCGATGCTTTCCAAAGATCACTTCACAAACATCCTCAACTCATGCGGCGGTATGGTTGCCGTGACTATTGTCCAATATGCTGTCCCGTAAGTGTCATCTGCAACTTGTCTATCCTATAGTACACTAACCCGCTTTTGCGGCAGCCGCATTCTCTTCGCCTGGGAGAATCCCAACGTACCCGTGAACGAGGTCATCAACGATATCCTTCAAGCTTTCCACCACCCTGCCCTCCGGGACGAGCGCATAGAGATCCAGCGCGATATGTACGCGACGGTGCGCAAGTGGTTCAATGAACACCCCAGACGCCACGAGATCCCCCGTCTCCTCAACTCCGAAAACGTCAAGAATGGCAAGAACCACCTCCTCCACGGGCAGCAGAAGACGGGTAGCAGGAGCGGCGGCCACTCCTGTATGGACGGCGGTCACGGCAAGGTCGCCGGAGGCCTGTGGGGCCAAGTTCGAACAAGGGATTTCCGCGAAGATGCGGAGCCCGAGGGTGGCGCGATATTGTCTCCCGGCTTACCCCCCTCGAAGACGAGCTATGGGTATGTTGGTGAAGGCTTGTCATCGTCCTATTATTCTGGCCATAGCCCGCGACCTTCTCCTGGCCCTTCTTCTCGGCCAGGCTCCTCGTCGGCACCCGCGCAACAGTCCTATTATGGTGGGTCCGGTTCAAGTTACAACCAGCATAGCAGGCCAGGATCGGGATATCAGCAACACGACAGGCCTGGGTCCGGTTACAAACAGTACGATAGGCCTGGTTCCGGCTACCAGCAACACGGTCCTCCCCAACACGGGTACCAGCAGGGGCCACCTGGAGGATATCCCCAGCAGCCTCAGTACGGAGGATACCAGCAAGGACCGCCACCACCAGGCCCCAGCTATCACCAGGGGCCGCCCCCTCCTCATGGGTACCACCAAGGACCTCCCCCACCAGGTCCCTACGGCCAAGGGCCCCCGCCTCCTCATGGATACGGCCATGGTCCTCCTCCTGGCGGTCCCGGTTATGGCCACCAATATCCGCCTCATCCTCCTCAGCAGCCTCACTACCAGGGTGGTGGTGGAGGATTTCCCGGAGCGGGCTACCGCTAGGGGACTGCCCTGGGAGCATTGATACTCGACTCATGCGTACGAGCAAGGGGGTGGATGGCTACGGAGTATTTACTTAGATAGTGGATCTCACGACATACCAAACGAGTAGTATAGAGAGTCTAAAAGGTGGATGGAAAGGCAGGAAGGTGGGAATGACAAGAGGTAGAAGCTTTGCTTTCGTAATAGTCTTCTTTTGTCTTTGAAAATTCTACATGTTTATACCTTGATCTAACCCCTTTCCGATATTTGCTTGTGCTTGCCAAATCCTTCAACATGGACGCTCGATTGCGCACAGAATAGGCTAAGCTATGAGAAACAGGAGAAGAAAGCATGTACGCTACTAGTACCAGCCCCTCATCTGCCCTTTCGATTAAGCAAAGAATAAATAAAACAAGTAAAGACGAGCCGAATCCCTCGTCATGATTTGAGGTTCTGTATAATGTGACGAATGATGAATGCGTATGCTAATGCCCTCCTCTTCTTTCCCTTGGAAAAACGCCTTAATGCAGGATGAAAGGAAAAAAAAACTAGGATAAACCGGAATGTTCCGCGCCCCTTCGCCATGAGAGAAACAACAAGATATGCTCCCTTACTATGAGTAAAGGCTAAGCAAAGAGTGGTAGTCCGTCCCCTGAAATCCCTGATAGCTGTCTATTACAAACCGTCGTCGAGATGAGATCCCCTCTCCAACATATCGACATGAAACGCATTAAAAAAAGAAGAAAGGAGAAAAAAAAAAAAAAAAAGAGATCAAAGAATCGACATGTCGATAATGGTATCTCACGTCTTTCCACGCCTGGGATCAAGCGCCTCTGCCCTCCTCAAATCCCTCACCTCCTTCGTCCCCAAGCTGCCCAACCCGCCCTCCGATCTCCTCTCCCATCCACCAAGCCGCACGACAAGGCAAGTGGCGTTGTCGCCGTTTCTCGAGATCTCGGTAGAAAGGTTGACGACGTCCCTTGCGCCCTGGTCGGGCGTCTTGGCCTCCTTGACGATGTCGACAATCTCCTGGTCGCTGAGGGTGCCGGAGACGCCGTCGGAGCACAGCACGAGGAAGGAGTACTGGGCGGGGGTCATATCGAGGCGGGTTATTTCGGGCTCGGCGGAGACGCCGATGCGCTTGCTCTTAATGTCGCCGAACGCGCGGCTATTGGCGAGGCCTTGGATGCGCTGCTCGCCAAAGGAGTCGCCCGTGACCATTGAAGCGGCGGGGGCGTAGCGGCGAAGGCGGCGAGCCTCGGCCGGTGCGGTGGGGTGGTGGTCCGAGGTTACGGGGGCGGCGAGGCCAGTGCTGGTCTCGCAGAGGATGGCGCGGGTGTCTCCTACGTGGGCGACCATGAGCGTAGCGTGGGCGCTGGGGTGCCAGAAAGGAGCAGGGGTTGGCGTGGAGAGGAGAGCGACGGAAGCGGTGGAGCCGCCCTTGAAGCGCATGCGACCTCCGATATGTTGTCCAGAGGGGGTAGCATGAGGGACACCGAGGATCTCGTCGTTGTTATAAGGCGCATCGCCGGCCGTCAGATCATGCGTATCAGGCTTGCGGGCCTGCGCAGAGATAAAGTCGAGGTCGGCACGGAGGAAGGCGTATTCGAGTACGGATTCTACAGTGATTTCGGGAATGTCGTCGTTAAGGTTAAAGTGCTCTGGTTGGAAGCGACGGAAGTAGCCGCCGACGGTGTTGCGGTAGTCTTTGACGAGACCCGAAAGCTGGTGGATGGCAGATTTGAAGTCTCGGACTCTAGCCGGGACGGGGTCATCGCCATGGATAGCATCTCGGTGGTCCGTTTCGGTGACGACGCCATGGGGATCCTTGGTGGGGACGTGGCCGCGCATCTCCTTCTCGACTTCTTCCGCGCTCATCATCTTTACTTGCTGGGTGGCTGAGGCAGCTTTGGAAGCCTCGTTCTTTTCTACGTTGCCAGGCGGAGTACCCGGCCTGTGTTTCTTTCCCAAGCTGCTGCGCAGACCAAGCTCGGAGGAAGCTTCCTCAATGTACCCATGCAGCTCATCCCTCAAAAACTCGGAGCATTCGCTCCCCCCGTGTCCGTCGAAGACGGCAAAGTAAAAGATTTGCGGATCGCCAAAGGAGCTATCGGCGGGAGTGATCTCGGCCTGTTTCTGCGGGTTGCGCACCAAGCTAATAGGAGCACGCTTCGCAAAGGCCGGCATGTCAATCGTGCCCGCCTGATCCGAATCTTCGTTGTAGGGCCGCGTACCTCTCGACGTCGCCCTGCCAAAGTGATGCTTCGCGCTGCGCAAAGGGATCCGCACCACCGTCATGTCTCTGTGGGCCATACCAGGACCGGGAATCGAGGCGGGAGAATGGCCCGGCTTCGGCGTGTGCGGCATCGAAGCATCGCGGGGCAGCTTGTGTCCCGGGCCGGCGGCGATGCGCTTCTCCGGGTGCATCGACGAGGAGGGAAGGTGGGTGATGAAGTAGTTGTGAAACTTGCGCCGGGGCCTGGCTGCCCCGTCGGATGGGTTCGCCGGCTGGATGGGCATCTTGTGCGTCGTCTGGTTCGTCGTCGTGCACATGCTCTGGTGCGTAGAGGGCTGATGGCGGGCGGCATCTCGGAGCACCGGGCGGTTGGGAGGGAGAAGGGGGTACGGGTCGGCCTCGGGGTCGAAGCGGTGGTCGTTGCTGTGGGAGGATTCCAGGGCCTCCCGCGCTACAGGTGAGGGGCTGGGTGAGAATGCGCGCCGTGCTTGGAGCTGTGGTGGGAGATGCTGTTGAGGGGCGGATAGAGTTCGGCTACGTAACCGAGCATGACGCGAGAGCGTCCGCCAAGGAAGGTGCGTCATTGATGCCGGAGAATTCGAATCCCAAACCAAGACGCCAGTGGCTATTTTTCTTGGAGATTTTTCTCAAAGTTCTTCGCTGAGGTCCAGCTTGGTAAATCAAAATTTTGGTTGAGCGCTACCCGGGCGGCGGAAAAGACATGAATCGCGCTTTTCCGTGCCGTCGAGGTCTCCATCGGGTGCCGGCGGCTTATCGCACTCTAAAAACCAGGCAGGGAATGGGAGAGGGGGCGAATGGAAGGGGGTAGAGGGGACCCAGCCGGGGAGAAAAGGGAAAAAAAAGAAAAAAGAAAAAAAAAATTAGCAAGTAGTTGGGGATTTAATGGGGACTTTCCAGTTCAGAGATTTCTTTGTTAGTCTGGGCGGCGCGTTCTGTACAGCTGGCTAGTCCGGAAATGTGGTTGGCGAAATGGTAATAGGAAGGAGCAAGGCATTGGTGACGGTTACCAGTCCAATGCGACACAGGAAAACATTGGGGAACAATGACGGCTGATGAGCTGGAATGACGGAATTTTTTTTCCTGCCCCTTGTCTTTTTATGTATTACGGGTAGGGTTGGGTAGATCGGATCGCAGGCAAGGCAGAGGTCAAGGATTGTAATTTATTTTCCCTTTTCTAATCCTCTTTCCATAGACGGAAACACGATGCGCTTTTGCGATGCACTGCCCTAACTGCTGATAAGGAAGGGGAGACGCAAGCCCCCAATTCATCAATCCCGATCGCAGGATCCGTATCTCATGCTTCTTTTGTATTTCAGGCTGCGGCAATCCTGGCGCCCTGGCTCGTCCCGGAACGAATGGGCGGGTCGGAGAAGTCTCGGGAAGAGCGATGTGTGTGTGATCTGGTCCCTGGCAGCTCTCGCCCACTCAGAGACTGCTCAGGCCATCAATTATTCGCCCAGTCGATAGCCATGCTGGCTGTCGCAGACGCGGACCACGCTCGCCAGCATGGCCTGGCCAGCCAGCGATGGCCGTACTGGTTACTGGTAGCCAGCGAGGGAGGCCGCTGGCCACATTGCACATGGCTCCCAGTCAGCTTGGCAGCACTGGAAAGCACTGCCTAAATAGTACAGAGGCTGAAGGTTGAACAGTGCCATTCGCCCTTGCTTCTCCCAACACTCTCAACAAAACCGGGGGCTTGGACAGCCTTTCCCTTAATTCAAGCTGGCCTGCAAGGCATGAAGCCGATATTTTCCCAATCGGGACGAAAGAGGCACGAACTCAAAAGCTCATGAACAACTAAAACAACGCTATTAAACCCCTCAACAGCAAGAGGACTCATAACAAAGCAAACCCCTATCTCGAGCGTCCACCTGGACCAACCAGACCATCTCGACAGGTCCCTTTCATCTCGTTTTGCGCTTTTTTTTTTGTCCGCTCCGTTCGGATTATGAACCACTCCATCGTTCCATTTGGCTCGATGACTCCTGTAGTAGCTCCTGGGTCACCATTTGTCTGCTCCGAGTATCTGGTAGACTGACGTACAAGCGCTCCAGCTTATAAATCTAATCGGGGAGATAATCTTAATCAACACTCTGTTTCTTTCCCTTGATGTCTACGCCACCGTCGGAGCCGGCGAGTCCGGAGCAAGGGCGTGATAGAGTCAAACCTGTGGCAGCTGGCCAGCCTGCCCTCTGAGGCCCTTTTTTGGCCTTGCAATGGCGCCATTTGAGCCACCGGTTTCCCATCCGCCATCGCTCGGTTGGCCGTCAAATCACTGTGTTGGACCAAAGCTTGGGACGCGGGGGGACTCTCCCAATCATCGATAGCCATCGTCGTCGAACTTATCCCGCCTTTGCCAATACTAACCCAGGGGTTATCCGACCGTACGGCTAGCAGTGGCCCCAGGCTTGGAGTAGCTCTGCGGCTGGCTGTATGGATGGAACGGCCAGTCCCTTTCAGCGTCTCCCCAGAGCACTTCGAGAGTCAAGGGGCTAGGGCGGGGAGTCGTCGATGGTGGCACCAGAGTCAGCCAACTTTCTTGAGTGACTCCCTATATCCCTTCAAGAGGTAGGCACTCCCCGTCTAACACCATCCGACAAAGCGTCGAAGTCGAATTTAAGACCAATCCCTATCGCGGCGTCTTTCTTTAGCATATAAAGCGCGGCGTTTCGACCCGAAAGTAGCCTTGCCAGTACCAACCTCACATGTCCGTTATTCCAACCAGCTGGAAGTATTACCCCGATCTTTAATTGATAAAAATTCAAAGATTGCGATAGCCCCACCGTTGTCAAAGATTAGGTTATGCGGACCAGGCAGTCTCCCCAGCCCGGCCAAGCTAATCGAAATATGTTTGCGGGTCGATAAGATAGCCTTCGTGGTTTCTGAGCGGGAAACGATGTACCGTTCGGGATACTGCTGGTAGGGCCCGTCAGCGCACCTCACGGATAGTAATGTTTTATGGAAGTTATTACTTAGTTTTCCTTTCCCGTGGGATGCTGCGTCAACCTCGTCAAGCTGTTGCTTACTCTTGATTGCGTTGGCCATTTGGAACGGGGCCCCTGCTAAGAGAAGATGACAGAGGGATATAAAGATTTTGGCCCCTTTGAGAACTCCGAGCACCTAGTCTTGAGTTGATCTTTCGACGACTTCTTGCTATCTCTGGAGTGCACCTTGAATGCGCTTGCTAACTCCAGGCCCGCGTTAATGGGTTCGGAAATCAAGGCTTATTGGTTGCTATTATGCAGGCGACCTTGGAGAATCAAGGACTACTTTTACTTGGATTCCATCTCCTAGTGCGTTCATAGTACCGGGTTATAGAGAACAGACGAAAACCATGTATGTTCTCGTTTTCCAGCCATAACTCCGAGGGTAAGACTTGTAGGCATATCCTCCACGACATTGTCAATAATAAGATTGTCGCAGGCTCCACGGATATTCCCAGATACCTTCTTTGCCTCCCAAAGGTGACAAGGAAGTTGATGGGTCTATTTCCAAGCAGTTGGCTCCCACCAGACCGATATTTCAAGATACCCACCACAAGGTCACAGAATATGACTACTTAAAGTAAAAAACAGCCATCTTTAAAATCATGACCAATGCCCTTAAGTTATATTATCCACATATATATATATACAGCGAAAAGCTCCTTGAAAAGCCGAACCCATTCCTTCCTAGTTTAAGGCACTTCCCCATCGTCTCATCAACCAATTTGTTGGTGTTGCTATGATTCCCCATCAGGAGCCAAGAGTCCCTTTTCCTGCCTGCTCCGCCAATGTTTTCCCAGAAAGAACTATGGGTTTCGGAGCCCAGTCAAAGCAAAATCTAATTCGGTATGAGGTAAAAAGGAAAGAAAAAAAGAAAAAAACACAACAAATACAATGTACAGGCAGCAGGGCTGGGAAAATGAAGAACAAAGAAACAGCAAGGAAGGGAAATAGAAGTAAAGGAGAAGTAAGCGAAGGTTGGTGGTATTATCGATAAGAGAAACAAGGTGGAGGTCGCGAACAGGTTGCGCTGCGCGCTCGAGCGGTGGAGTTGCGTCCCAGGATTCGAAAGTGAAAAGAAAAAAAGAAAAAAAAAAAAAAGGGTCAAAAATACTCCCATGAACAAAAGCCGGATCTATGAAATGATGCGCCATCCCTTAGTAATGGCGTGCTTAAGCGGTGCCACAAATATGTGAAAAATTTCTTAAGACGTATTCGTCCTCGAGCGTATGCAGGCTTCATATTACAGCCGATCCTGGAATGGCTCGGCAGCCTTGAGCAGACCAGTGTCTTCGAAGTCCAATATGGGCAAGCCTGTCTCTGTAGATCAAGCATGACGTTGATGAATCGATATCTGTAATCGTCTCACCACCTCCACCGCCACCTCTGTAGCACTGCGAACAGTGGCCGAGCCAAGCTTGTGATTATGTGCGCAGCCTGTCTAAGGCGCTCCACCAGCCCTGCTCGAGCTACCTGTCACCAGAAATTGAAGCCAATTCTGAGCTTGTCTCCGGTGCTTCAGACGTGCGGCGGCCGCCATAGTCAAGGGACGCTTACGCAGTCTTCTTCTTCCTGGGCAAGCCCTGAGCTCTCCTTTGCTCGACATCGACCTCGGCCAACCACTTGCTTGCCTTGACAAGCTGTACGACGTTGATAATCTGCTTGCCCGCCATGATAGGGAAGCTGATGCCGGCAAGAATCCAGGGAATAGTCGAGTCCATTTTATTGGCGCGGGCAAACTCGAGGGCAGCGGCGCTGTAAGGATCGGGGAAGATCTGATTCAAAAGCGACGAGTTAAGCTGAGCACCAGCATGGATATCGGCAGCGACCTTGGCATCTCCAACAGATTTCAGGAGAGAGGGCGACAGGAGAGGCGAGGAAAATGAGAGGAGGTAGAGAGCAATGAAGAAGAGCTCGTTGAAAGTGCAGAAGATGAACAAGACAGTCTAAAGCGCGTAGGTTAGCATAACTCATTAGTGTGGGAATGCCGAGCGCAGGACAGGTGCGGCCCTGGATCCCTTGGACGTCAGGCGCGCCACATACCCTATTGGTGTAATACAAGTTGAGAATCTTGCTCTGGGACTTGTCGATGTTTTTGTGGCTGCTGTTCGAGCCGCCAACGACGAGACTGGCATACATGTGCATGTAGTGGCTTGCAAGGTCGAGAGAAATAAGGCCCTGGAAGACGATGGCCCATCGGGGAAAGGCGGACGAGAGGAAGACCAAGAGGCAGGCAGTGGTGCACCGATCCGTGACCATGTCGAGGATGGCACCAAAGCGGGTCGATTGCTCAAACCATCGTGCGGCATAGCCATCAAGTGCGTCGAGAAGGCAGGATATCGAGTAGAGGAGGCAGCATGTGCGCGGGTGAAGAGGCATGTAGTACAGGGATGCGACTGCGAGAACAATTCGCCAGTAGCCTAAATCAAACGCGCCGCGAGCTGTCAGCAAAAATGATGGTCCCCTCGTGAGAAAGCTCGCAAAAAACACATATACAGTCCGATAACAAGAATCTTCGCAATACATACCAATGATGTTAGGCCAGAAAAGGAAGATATTCTCCTTCTCCGCCTCTTCCGAGTGAGCCGATCTGTGATGGGCGGATCCGTTGCCGTTCATGGCAGAGCCATTAGCCTTAACAGCAATGGGGTCTTGGATTTCAACGCCGGGCACAGTTGAGCCCGACTGAGCAGCCCGAGCGGCCTGTCTTCTAGTCTGACGCGTCGACATCGAGGGCGACTTAATGGATGGAAGCTTCAACCGATGCTTCCGCGGTTGGTGATAGGAAAGGGGTGACAGTTGCGAGGTTCGAGAAGGGCCGACTGAGCTCACGGAGCCTGCTAATTTTTCAACGTCGGACAGCGAGGTTTCACTTAAGTGAGCTCTTTCCAGGTATAGGTGGCCGTCTAGAAGGGATCTCGTTACACGCAGGGCAGCTGTGATCGCCGGCGAGGATGTGTGATGGTCGAAGGGAGGAGCTGAGGGACACTTTGCTGCCCCGACTGGGAATTTCGCGGGTTTAGGAGGAGTGAAGGGGCGAGAAAAAAAGTAGTAGATAGGTAAAAGAGGAATTAGCGAACAGGACGTGATTTAGTAGATAGTTTCAAGGTACAGAAAGGAGCGTGTAGAAGCAGACAAGATGGGAGAGCAGGACTAATCGAAGTAAAAGCGGGATAGCAGAGTTTCCATCGGGTGGGTAATAGGGAATGGGAGCGATTGCGAGATGAGCAGTGGAAGACTGGCCAGGAAGGTTTTCGGACAGAAATTGTCATGATTGTTGATTGGCTTCTTATCAAACGTACTAGTTACCTGGGATAACCTATTCAAGCAGCTTGCGCCACAGGTACTGACTACGTTGAGTGACAAGGTATTTTAGCTCCTTGGCCTAGAACAAGGGGCAATTATTCCCAGCTGGCATTTGAACTCGAGCAAGATTACGCGAGTGGAATTACCATGTGCGGGCGCCCAGATTCTTCTTTCGAATCCATGCCAGACCATCATCATCGCAATTTTCACAGAAAACAAAAAACTACACAACCCTTTATAAATATCTAGCTTTATCACGAGCACCACGATTCCTAGATGATAGTATCACGAATTCCAACTCATTATCGCCATCTTAATGGACGATTTCGCGAGCAGAAGCACGAGGGGAGTACATGCAGACGCTTAAGGCAGAGCGATAAGGCGGACAAAGATACAGACAGCAAGGCTCCCTCTCCCTCTCTGATAACTCCTCGGCCCAGCTAGAATACTCCACGACACTTTTGCGACCGCATCAAGCATGAGATTTCGGATACCGAGGATGCCTTGGTTGCACCATTTTGACCTCTGGCGTGGAGGAAGCTGGCTATGAACGAACCTCTCGCCCCATCGTAAGAAATAAGCATACGATGCAATACCAGGTTCGTACCGCCAGCGGTAAGGTAGCATGCTGCAGACCTTTACTCAGTCCAATATCGATTGACGCGCTCTTTGAATTTGCCGCGCTCAACCACCAGTGACATTCCCGTCAATCTAGATCAAGGGTCGCGGCACTTATATGACTCCGAACTCCGATAGCCAAACATTGACGACTCTCGCTGACTACGAGGAGCTGGCTGTACCTCTTGGTTCTGTGAGCCCGCATTTCACCCTGCTAAGCCGGTCTCGTGATCCCGAATGGCGGACAACCTTAGCCGAGAGGATATAACGCTTGTAGCGCCTCTTTGACTTCTACTCTCTCCGCGATGTCTAGAATATATTCTCGATGTTGAGAAACCCGCAAATTTTCTTGCGCCTATGGGGCGGTGGATGAAAATTGATCATCGCCGAGTCAGGATCCAGGTAATATCGACGACGCACGACCAGGGCCAAGTCGGTGTCAAGCAATCAGATCAGTACAGTTTACCACTCTCGCACACCATGCTATTGCCATATTGCCATACCCTTCATCTACTCTTCAAAAATCTCGTCAATATCCACCATATTTCATATTTAAATGCTACTTTAGCCATAGGAATTCAAAGAATTTATCTTCAAATATTCTCGACAGTTTCCCCGTAATTTCTAAGTTTTAGACCTATGAGTTTTCTTTGTTGGGGAGGGCACCTCTTGGTCTTGCTCTTTAGGTTGATCACAATTGATTGTATTTATATCAAGCAAACCCAAGCCCGGCTCCTTGGGTCAAAGGATCATGATTGGTCCACCTGGAGATCGTTGACAGTGGCTTCCCACGCCCAGGGCTGCGTCCCGGGTTTTGAGGAACCCCTGTTCACGGTTAGAAAGTTTCATTTGCGCCTCGACCGTCAATGACAGAACCCCCACTAATCGAACCCGCTCGGCAAGAGACACACCTCTTGGTGGTACTTCGTATATACACCGGTCCCGCTGGCTTTCCTTCTTGAGGCGGCACCTATCCCTTAAGCGATCACATTACTTGCGCAACCCCATCGGTTAAGTCTCGAGTATTGATGAACAAACGAGCTGTAATCGTGTACGCGGCAAGGCAGGTAGCATGAGACAAAGTCGAACCCTAAAAAGGACCTCGCGGTATCATGCTTGGCCTCCACGGGCTGCGCGGGTGGGGAGGTTTACGGCCAACGCATTGCAAAAGTCACCCTGATCGCCCCCGACTCTGAGGGATGCACTTTGCCGTGGACGTTCGAGAATGCCGGGAATCTGCGGCGCAGCCCCTATTGGAGAGATGCAGCTCAATTCTAGTCATCTCAAGTACCAGGCGGCGTTTGTGGCTGGTTCCTCACGGGCAAGGGGTGGTTTCTCCATGGCCAGGTCACACTCGATGATCTGCCGGCCGATTTGATCGACGATTTTCATGCAGACCCAGGGAAAACGACAAGAAGAGGGCAGTAAATAAGGGAATGCAAGTAAGCCATTATATGTGTAAACTCTTCATTACGCAGGCCGGAAAGTAGGATGACGAGAGGATGGGAGGAGAGGAGAGGCGAGCATTGATGATAAAGAGCAGTTGGTGGAAGGCGCCGTGTCGCGAACTATCCCGAGGGGTTCCATCGCGAAACGTACGGCGTGTACCTATGTATTAATGATAAAAATTGCGGAGACAGCACGGCGAATTGGCCAACGCTATATTTCCGCGTCTCGAGATGAGACGACGTGTATTAGGTTACTCGTCATTCAAGGGCTAGACCAAGCAACGATGCAATTGCTGGCAAAAGGGGATTCAGTCAGCGAAGGAGGCAAATCGTAGACCTTAAAAATTCCGCCACTAGCCCAAAGGAGCACCATAGAGAAGCTGGCTGAGAGGCCGGGCTAGTGACGCTGAGCTACAGATCCATCTATTTTAAAGACTCTTGGGGGGCATGGTTCTCTATTCCTACCCTCTAGTTTGGCTGGCTGGCCCCCAAGGGAGCACGACCGATAGATCAATCTTGGTGGAGCCAGCACGCACCACAAAGCCTTTTCGCTAGGACCAACGAGGGGCAGGAACATGAGCAACCCGCCATCAATTGATCGCATGACTGACCGGGTAGCGCTGGCGAGGAGCGTTGATGTACGAGAATACTCGCTGTGGCGTGGAGCCAAAACTTTAGATTCGGCCCAAGTTAGCCAAGACACACCCTTCGACAGCCAGCCAGCCAGCAACATATACCGAAATAGTGCAGAGGTTTGTTAAAAATGAGGCTAGGCCCACCCTGGGGAATCTTGATGCAGCATCGCAGGAAGCGCACCCACAACGTACGACGGGGATTCCGGCGCATGCAAGATGAGATGGACAAATTGGACTGTGCACAGAGACGTGCAGGGATTTCAAACAGCCCTGTCATGGAATTGGAATTCAACCCTGACGGCGGGACGACCAGTCACCTCGAAATAGGCATCTCCGTTTCGACATCTGCATCTTCTTCTGTTTCCAAGCGGAGCGGCTTCTCGGGGCGCACAGTTGTCGCGGGAGAAGTCACAATTTCCTACTACCAGTTTCTGGTAGTTTTCGTACCGGAACTCCCACTGTCCGAAGAATGTGGCGTCGTCCATCGTGATCGCGGTATGAGGTATGACGGTCCCCTTAGTTCGAGGGTCCAGGCTCGCGGAATGCAAGGTACAATATCAATTAGAGGGTAAGCGAAAGGGACCATTGGAAATGGAGCATTAAGCTTTCATGGTACAAGACAATGGATGTCTCCTTGGCCCCAGGTGGCCTCATATTTTTCCCCATACTCAAAAACTTGAATGAACCAAGGCCCAGCCTATTTCCCTGCTATCACATCACATACTGCAGGATCAAGTCCTCGCAAACCCGGGCGTCCTGATAGTTTGCCAAAAGCCCAGGCCCTCACAAGGTCTCATGCAATACTCCGGAGCTACTCTCCGCATCTAGCTTTCTACAGCCGGCCGAGATACATCGCCAACTTCGTCAAACTCGGTCAATTGACCCCAACCTGTCTGCATCATCACCATCATCGGTCCGTTGACCCCATCCGCCACACTGTCTCAAGTCGGACGCTAGGGTCGACTGGGGTTGAACCACCTTGACTAGAAGTATCCCGCAAAGGGAAACAAGGCCATGAACTACTTGCTGGTGTTCGGACCTAGCTAATATGCGTACTACCTTTCCTTTCCCGGCACCAGGCCGATGGAATGACCTCCCTTGGATGAGGTCGGTCGCACTAAACTCATTCTCTCCTGATCTCCACCTTCCGCATCAGCCGTAATAAGTGGTAGCAAGGTTTGTGCACGCAAGAGGACCCAGCATGTTCAATAGATTAATGCTCGCGTCTTCTGGCACACCCGGGATGAGAATTCGCCTAGGACGGAGCTGCATCAATGTTGGTGGGGTCCGAGGTGGCAATGGCTGGGGAGAAGGTGGTGGCAGCTCTGGTACCTGCTGGCTGGCCAGCACGGTGGTTCTCGGTACATCCTGGAGGCGAGTTCAGGTGGGTACCTAATAGTATTAGTGGTGCGTTTCCTCCAATTGTGCAACCTTGGACTGCTGTGATTGACACTGGAATCGTACCTGGGAGTTGGGGTTACCTGTTGAGGGCCCCGCCTGGCCTCTCTCTTCAATATTCCCTCCAGCACAACTGACTCCCAGCACACTGAGTACAAGTAGCCAGCCAGCCAAGTCAGCGCAGGGCTCATTTTCGCTCAAGTCAAGTTCCCTCCTACACCTACCCTCCCCCTCCGCTTCACTAATGGGATCTGCTTTCCTGGCTTTTGCATATCCGCAAAAATCTTTCCCGCCGACATCCGCCGACCCTGACGAAACCTCTGGCTTCAGTACGGAAAGGGTTCTCGAGTAATCTGCATCTCCCTGGTTGACAAGTATCGTTGCAAGGGTACGCATACAGACGTGCATCCTAGATACAGATACACCCTGCCCTCCATTGCTCCATCAATTGATCGATTCTTGACATACCGGTCAAACTAAACGGGTCTGAGCTCTGCTCCCCACGGCTTCTGCCCTCGTTGCCCCTCTCTCGTGTCAACTCATTTTTTAAACTATTTATGGCCTTCCCGCCAACCTCCAACTACAAACCGAAGCGCAAGCCCGCAGACCCTATTATCCACATCACCGTGATTTCGAGTACCCACAACTCTTGTCCGTCTTTTCCTCCTTGACTCCAATTCCGCTACTGAGACCTCACTTCCTGCCTCACCTCTTTCCCTCTCCATCCACCATATCTTACCACTCAACGCTCCAACGTCGTGCGCGCTGGCTGTTGTTGCTTGCTGGCAAGCGCCGTTCCTCAACTCTCGGAACTTCGAAATCGGCCTACATAAATACAACCCACCTTATCACGCTCGGCCGTTGTCACATCAGTCCCTCTTTCCACGACTCGCTGTCTCTCTTTCCCACTCCTCCAGCAACTATCTGAATCGTCATTCTAACTTCTCGATACCGCCGCACTACTCCTGCCGGAACACCTCTGCACATTTCCCGCCCTAAATTCTTCCAGCCAACCACCTTCGAGGTCTAAGAGTAGTGTAAACCGCACAGCACACAGGAGTGGAGGGCCTAGAGGGCGCGAAGAAATACACTACCGAGTCACAGTGAAAAACTAGGGCATTGCTGCCCCTCCTACGAGTCTCAAAGACTGGTTCATTTACCCTCTTTATTTCAACTACTGAACGAAGCCGCTTGATTTTTGCTTTCGTATCGAGTCAAAGACGAGCCTAGATATATACCGAGATCCACCATGGCTCAACATCCCGTGCTCAAAACTCCGTATGCGGCCCGCGCTGAGGCGGCCACTCATCCTCTCACGGCCTACCTCCTACGGTTGATGGAGCTCAAGAACTCAAACCTCTGCCTTAGTGCCGATGTTGGCACTGCGCGAGATCTGTTGCACCTCGCTGACAAACTCGGCCCGTCCATTGTGGTGCTCAAAACGCATTACGATGTTGTGGCTGGCTGGGACTTCAACCCTCAAACCGGAACCGGAGCCAAGCTCGCGGCGCTGGCACGGAAACACGGCTTCTTGATATTCGAGGACCGCAAGTTTGGCGACATTGGCAATACTGTCCAGATGCAATACACCTCTGGTGCCGCACGCATCATTGATTGGGCGCACATCGTCAATGTTAACATGCTCCCGGGCAAAGCATCGGTCTCTGCCCTTGCCGAAGCTGCGGCGAGGTGGCGTGAACGTTACGGCTACGAAGTCAAGACTTCCGTCTCCATTGGAACCCCGCGCTCCGAGAGCTTTGATGAAGATGAGGAACTGGCGCCCCCGTCGCGGACGGCCCAACATAGCTCGACTAATGCTGGGGACGAGAATAAGTCGGAGGGTAGAAAGGGCAGCATTGTGTCGGTCACGACTGTGACTCAGCATTACGAGCCCGCGAGTTCACCGCGCTTGTCCAAGAGTATAGCAGAAGGAGACGAGGCAATCTACCCCGGAATTGAGGAGGCACCCGTAGACCGCGGTCTGTTGATCCTCGCGCAAATGTCGACGGTAGATACATTAATTACGCCGGAGTATACCCAAGCCTGCGTCGAGGCCGCCAGAGAACACAAGGAGTTCGTTATGGGCTTCGTTAGCCAAGAGAATCTCAACCGAGAGGCCGATGATCAGTTCATTTGCATGACTCCCGGTTGCCAACTACCACCCGAGGGCCAGGAAGAGAACGGTGTTTCTGGAGACGGCAAAGGCCAACAGTACAACACGCCCATGAAGCTCATCGTGGGCTGTGGAGTCGACATCATTATTGTCGGGCGAGGTATTATCAAGGCTGATGACCCGCCGTCCGAGGCAGAGAGATATCGGAAAACGGCCTGGAAAGCCTATCAGTCTAGGGTGGGCTAGAGCAGACATCTCTTTGCGGTACCATTCAACTTCTTTGATTGCTCTTTGAAAATATCTTGGTCGAGTTTTAGACACCCCTCACAAGGTGTTAGTTGCAGAAGCGGGCCTGTCCTTTTCCTTACCTTGTGGAAACCGGTTTGTACTGATAAACACGTTGATGTCGATGCACCTTTAGCCTCTGCGAAGTTTGATCTATTTGCTTCTTTTACGTCACATCCTATTTTATGCCCGTCTTGTTCTCGGTTCTCTTTCATGGTCGGAGCTGGCGACTGCCATCCGCCCTGACAACCATTTATCCGCCATCTCTGTTCGAACCCATATTTGCTTCGTCTCCTTCATTCTGTATCTACACTTCGTCCCTGCAGGGATGGGGTAATGACTGAGTATTCCTAAAGTGTAAACACCAACGAGTATCGTCTGAAGGGTTCCGCGAACACGTTTTTGGCCGACAAGAGTTCACAGAATACTGCACAGGCATGCACGACCTGCAGCCGGGGAAATATCCCTTGGCTTCCATCGGCGAGTTACAAAGTCGGCAACCAGCGGCATCCTTTTTTTTTTTTTTTGGTGACCCAAAACCCCTCTGTTGGGTCCTCTCGGACAAAGGTTTTGTGTGCCATTTGCATGGGCGTTCGACATCACATCCGTTTGTGCTACTGCAGCCAGCGCAAACTCGTCCGATTTGCGCAGGCACAAACGGCCGTGCGCTTACAGTAGTCTAGGCAGGAATCCACTTGGGATTTTGAACGAGTTATGGGGCGAGAAACCCCATTAAACCTGAAGTGGTATAACTTGCGGAAAGTTGTTCATCAAACTAGAATTGGAAGGAGGGAGCAGCAAAGGATTCCTGGGAAAAGGAGCATTTGAGGGGAGGGCGCCGGCCGAGTGCACTCGTCCGGACTGTACTACTACTGGGTGGGGTGAATAATGGGCGTTTGGGTTATCTGTGCGAGTGTTTGACGTATTGATCCCGAGAGAGAAGCCGAGGGTTCGAGGCGGGACTTGCAGGTTCTTGCTCTACATTACGGTTCTTTCTGTCTGCCTCCCAACTTCCCGGGCTCCTCGGGTTTTCCCACTGGAGTGTTTGGATCTTTGTAGGTTTCCCTGGGTGCGGCTACATCCGTATTTCCTGGAAATGAATGCCACGTTCCGTTTACAGATAAATATCCCTGAACGCCTCCGAGGTCCAGTTTGCTTCTCGGGCGGAATTCCGCTGGAGAGTATGCGCTGTAGGAGGTGTCTCCTGCCCGCTTTCGCGACCAAGATTCGTTGGTTGGCTCCTCACTGGCGGGCTTGAGACCATCAAGTAAGCCACCATCAGTGCGTTAACCCTACATTGCCAGCTGGCTGCATAATTTTTCGGACCTTAAAAAGTCCAGTAAGTCCGAAAAAAAAAAGGGCCCCGGGAACCCGCGTGGTGGACCCTGAGGCTTTTGCGGCCACGGACTAAAACCCGCTTTTTGCTGGAAAGAGGACCCGGTCTGGTCCCCACAGTTGGCCGTGTGCGAATGGGCGCGAGTAGATATTACTTACGAGCGCTCGAATGTCACCGATGCTGGCGCTTACGGATATACTCTTAGCACAGGTAGTGGGAGAAATGCACCGAACCGATACGCTAGTTGGAAGTAGAGAGGTACACCGTTTTGAGGCGAATCTGTTTTGGGCACTTCTTGCTGGGAGTTTGGTAGCGAGGGTTGTGATGCACGTATGTCAATTGTCAGAAGGATGGCTACAGAGCTATTCGGGACTCTCGGTGGATGTAAGCTGTAAATGAACGGGCCATTGATAGGCGACGCTCGTTGCTTCTACGGACGCGAGTTGAGATTCATGTCTGTTGATTCTCTCGTACATGAGCGCTTTCACGCAGCCATGACGAGAGGCGAGATAACTGAGGCGGAAGCGGCTGGGATTTGACGATTTACCTGCCTGGTCCTTGTTCGCTGGCGATCGCTTATCAATGCGGCCTTTTCGTAAGACATAAATAGGACCAATGTCCTTGCGAGCCCCCTGGTCAGGGTTCCTCGACATCATGGTCTGGTTAACGAATGACATAAGCGTAGTAAAGTATACTATTTTGCGACTGAGAAGAATTACAGCCCTCGTACAATCGTCAACTGGATGAGGCGTGATAAGATAGATTGGGACTACAAGGGGCTCTCTTCCCTTACCAGGGAGGGGCGCAAGCGAACCCTCCGGGGATAAGCCCCATGAGACGGCCGGTGCAATTATACTAGGATCCTGGGTATGCAGTTATTTCGGGGTTAGTGATGACTGACCGCAAGTTTCGGTGAGGATAAGGACGGCTCTTAGAATGGTGTCTAAAATCTGAAGGCTTGCCTTGTATAGATAAAGTCAACATGACGCCCGGCTACGTCTGGCGACTAAGTGTTGGCTCCCCTGCCGATCGAGCATGTTAAACTACAACCTGACGAAAACAAGGCGTAGAGAGGGGGGAAATGACAAACCCTACAAAAGAAGCCTGCAAAGGTTTGTTTGTGTGTCGAGAGTGATCTTGAGAACCGGGGCAATGGTATGAGAGGTGGGAAAGATGTCGTATTTCGAGATTTCCGTGACACCCTAGTACCTGGGGTCGCAACTTGGGAGCCAGTGGGCCACGAGGTCGGCGAGAGTCTTTGGGCGATGGCGTAAGCCATCTATCGGAGCAAGCTAGGGAAAAAAAACCAGTAGTACTCCGTAGGCATTGGGACGTTGATTGCCAGCTATCATTCCCAGCGGAGTTAGGGGATTTTGATTTGGCACACAGGAGGGGGGCCTGGGAATTGCTCGCATCAGTGGATCTGAAAGGCAGGCGTCGGCCCCGCCTCGCCAAGCGATCCGAAGGGAGTTGAGGGGCGAACATTATTCGTAGTGGGCGGGAGGCAAGTTTGGTTGAACAAGTATCCGTAGGAGCAACGACAGGAAGCGAGGAGTCGAGCTTTCCCTATTTGGCAAACCTCGGCCAGGGCAGGACGGCGTGACGAGGGCGCGAGTCGCGAAGGGCCGACAGAGGTGAAAGAATTGCTAGGCACATTAGTCATGCGACTCGTGCCATTTCTTCGATCTCCTGGTGCACGTCCACTTTGCCCCGCGCCTATTTGGGCCTACCTTGTATTGATGCTAATACTTGTACGAAGGTAGTACTTAGGGACTGTCATGTTTCCATATGTAATTTTCGCTGGGGGAGGGAGAAAGAAAAGGATGCAAGGTTGATTTTGATCAAGGTGGCTTTCAGGGTATCACTGTATACGAGACACGGAGAGCTGAGAAGTAACCAAACATGGCTGAGAGGTTGCTTGGTAAAACAGCCAGAAATCAAGATCTCCGAAGGAAGGAGATGCCCGACGGATCCTCATAGCGGAGCTGAAGTCTATCAATGGGCGGGGAGGGGACCGTATGACAGGCTGCAGCTGGCTTAGAGCGGCGGAAATAAACTCATTAGGGCAAGTGACAGTGACAGGCAGGCCTGCGATCCAGGCTACGCCGACGCCCAACAGTAAGCGAGAAGGGGGGGAAACAAAGAACGAAACACAAGGGGTTAGTTGGTTCTCGCGTGGTGTCTGGGACTACTTTGGTAGTCCAAGAATTCAATGCCATCTCCGATTACCAATCGTAGATCCCGGGATTGGGCAAGTCAAACAGCCAATCTCAATCTGGGCCTGGTGCTGAACTCGTGTGTACTGGCTGGTGATCTGTAATTAGCACGCAACGTCGGAAATAAGCTCGCGCTGCTGCGGAAGCCCTCAAGTCTCTAAATTCCGTCCCTCCCGGCCTCTTTTCAATTCCCGAATATCGTCCACAGAAAAGCTTCCTTCCCCAGAACCTGAACCCGCCATTTCTGCCCTGGGCTTTGCGATTTTCTGGCTTTGGCGCCTCGCTTCGCATCTTTCGGTGCCCACACGGACGCTTCCTTTATTAGGTGAGTTAGGTTTGTTTCGATATGTTGCTTCTTTTGCAGTCGTTCCCTTTTTCCACTGGGCCCCTTTTCGCGCGCCTTCCTTCTCTCGCCTGTCCCGCTGTGCTGTAGCGCTTGTTCTCGCTGCTAGTTGCAGCAATCTGCGCCTTTCTCTCTTTGGGCCCTCTCCCTCGAGACCACGAAGTATGGTTCCACCTGGAGATTTCTCGGTCTCCGCTGCGTATGCGCGCGCGCCGTATCTCTCTTGCCTACTGCCAACAGATCCATCAGCCTTACTGCCCTGCTTCCTCTGCCTTTGTCCTTTTTTTTTGCCTTCTCTTTTTATTTCCTTTTGGCACTATGTGACGCTGGCCCTACGGACCGAGTCCCCCTGGAGCCCTGCTGCATCTTTGCTTCCTCACTTCTAGCTGTGTATCGCTTCTGGTCCTTTGGCCTCGATAGTCTCACATGCGCTCTATGTATCGTAACCTTCATTCATACAAAAAGGCTTCATCAATCCCTTACCCACCCCCGCAAACCATCCGCATATATCCTGGTCTTATGACCCTACCATAATCGTATTACAAATGGGTTGAATCGCGGATTGTCCGGTTCCTTCGGCGCCTTCATCCGCCACCTCTTCCAAACCCACAGACCCTATCATCGATGCGTGCATCTGACCCTCTAATACAAGCAAAGGCTTCTCCTGGTCCCTTCTTTTCAAAGCGGTGCCCCGACGCCCTTCAAAATTCCGCTCCCCATCTATTTCCATATCAGACATGGGGAGCTCTATTCTCAGGCCATAACAGGGCGGGGTTGACAATCGCAACTTCGTTATCCAACTCTTAGCTATGGCCGCCGAATCACCGCTGAATGGCATGACTGGCGGCGTCGGGTCTATCACTCTTACGGAGTCCGCTCCATCACGGCCGCCACCAAAGAAGAGGAGACGGGCCGTCATCTCCTGTGTAGAATGCCATCGTCGCAAGCAAAAGGTAGGCTATCCCTCAATATAAAATGGTCGTCGTTTACTTTGAGTCCTGCGGGAGATACAAGTCGTCGGGTTAGGGAAGACGGACGGCGGGGGGTTTCAACCTGCCAATCCCGGCCTACCCAGAATCCTGCAAGGCAGCCTCGGGTTGAGCCATTCCTTGCTAACGCTTCATGTAAATTCAAAGTGCGATAGGGAGCTTCCTTGTGCGAATTGCAAGTTTCGCAACAAGGAATCGGTATGCCGTTATGAATCGTCTGTGCCGAGTCTAAGGTTTGTATCCAGAAGCGCTCTTTCGGCCATCGTCCCCTGAGCCCTCTTACTAACCAGCTGCGTACCATGTTTAGGACGTCTACTCGGTCGATATCACCAGTGACGTCGGCTTCTACCTCCGATGTAGGCTCCAGCCGTCCGCCAGCGGTCGCGAGGCGCCTATCGAAGACCGCGGAACCTAGGGATGACTCTGATGCGAAAACCCTACCATCTACCTCGTCCATGGACGCGGCTAGCTGCAAGGAATTGAGAGAGAGGTACAAGAGTCTTATACGGCACCTTCCTGCCAAATCTTATGTCGATCAATTGGTATCCATCTACTTCAGAGAGGTCAACTGGCACTATCACGTGCTCGACGAGGATGAGTTCCTGCGAATGGTAGATTGTTGGAGCCAGATCCCCTTCGAAGTCTTTCAGAAGACGGGCCCTATGGACCTCTCGCCTGATATGAGGGTCTTCCCGGCGTTACTGTTTCAGGTCTTGGCTACCGTCCTCCTAGTCGTAGACGACGAGCCAAAGGGGCCTTTCGAGTCGCTCAAGTATGTAGGGACCATGTCGCTACGGGATCTTGCCATAGATTACAGCGAATCCGGCCATGCCCTTCTCTCCCTTGTCGGCAGGACCCAGGTCACGGTCACAACCGTGCAAGCTGGCATGATTCACTCGATGCTTTTTGCCTATATGGCTGATATTCTCGGATCCGTACGCCTTCCCTTCCTTGTTTCCTCTTGTCCTCGCGGCTGTGGCATTGGCCCATCCGCCCTCTGGGCTCTCCCTAAGAACTGAAAAGCTAAACGCTCCTTAGTGGACTATCCTCGGCGAGACCATTGCCCACGCGCGAACTATTGGCATGCACGACGATCTACTAGACCCAAAACCGTCTACCTCCAGACTCCAGGATATATTGCAGACGGAATGGCTAATCCAGAAACGAAGGTCACTATATATGATGTTACAGATGTGGTATGCCTGGCCCTTTTTTTCCGTAAGCTACTATAGTCGGCCTCTAATCTCTTTCTTAGGGATGCCCATTTCTCCTTGATTCTAGGGAAACCTCCCTTCGTCAACCTTCGTGACAGACGCCCAAGTCTCCCCGTAGACGCCATTCCTCCGAAAGACAAATCCACCTGTGCCGTAATAGCACGAACTGAAGGGGTTGATCCGCCGACGCCGCTAACGCGTAGCCTCTGGCTCTTCAGGCTCGCCGCTCCTCTGAGAGACGCCGAGTTTTCCGAAAACGCCAGAACGAATTCCATGGACTTTTCCCGCGCCGAGCTTCTGGGGAAGCAGATGCTAGAGACGGCCCAGCAGATCCCGCCGTATTTCAGGCTTGAGTCGACGGATTGGAGCTGGGATAATCATCCTGCCTGCCCATGGCTAACATCTTCGCGATTTTGTCTCGAGCAATTCATTCAATTTAACCTTATGGTGCTGCACCGCTCGTATATCTTGAGTCAGTCGACGAGTAGGACCGAGGCTTTGCGGGCCGCGATCAAGCTACTGGCTTGCCAGCAGATGCTGTATCAAGGAGCCGGGATGGACTCCTGGAAGAAGTAAGCGCTTACTTAGCTTCTACAGTGCTTCAACAATGAGCCTCTAATGCTGACCTTGATATTAGCTTCCTTCTCTTCTTTAGTAGCTTTGACGCTCTCATCCTCATCTCTATGGTCTACACACTATTCCCAAGAGAAAACGGCCGACTGTATGAAGAGGCAAAGCCGCAGTTCGATTGGACGATGAAGCGTTACAAGGCGATGCAAAATGTCAACCCACTTGCGACCCCAGCTATGTCGGCGGTTGAGTCATGCTTCAAACGAATGAAGAATACCGTGATGTCTTCAATGCGAGCGGCCGACCCCTTGAGCATCGCTAGCATCTGCACTAGCCCGACTATTCCGAGTCCACCTTCGATGTCAGAAGAAAGCTCTGCCTCGTCACCTCCGCCTTCGGAGAAAGGCATCTGCTTTTTTACACGATGGTTCGGGAATCGTAATTCCGCTGGGTATGCGGGAACGGGATCTATCCCCAAGGCGGGGGTTCCGGAGCAGACCATTGACATCTCGACCTCATGTCCCGTAGGGCATCTAGTATTTAATCCCGTTGGGCTGTGTATAGTGGCCGATGAGTCGCAGCAGTCCTCAATGAAAGACGACAAATTAGTTAGGACTGAGGGGTGACAGCAACTGTTCCCATCATTTTGGGCAGGGATCAGTCCTACCTGAACTCGGAAACGACGAAGAGGGAATCATTATTTTGTTTTGGATGAAGAGAATGGGCTTGGGAAGGGGTTCATTGGCGTCTTTGTTCGTTATAAGCATCTTGCTTTCCGACCTCTTGTTTTTTTTTTCTTTTAATTCAGGTGGGAAGGTAAAAAGGTTGTCCAAGAAACCAGGGGATATCAGTTTGCCTTTCCTTGACTCTTTTTCTTCTTTATGGATATGGATTCACTCATGAATGAGCAACCCGATTCTCCTTTGTCAGGCCAATCTCTTGCATCTACGCAATCCTTGCAAGTGTTTCCATACAGATTGGGATTGGGGATGCCACATATCGGCATCTCGACTACAAATATCACGCTGTAGCGCTCCTATCAACGTCAACATTCATCTTCCTTTGACAGAGCTTGGCGCCTATGTACTTATTTTGTGTACCTGCTGGTTGAGATGTCTAACTTTGACTACAGTGTATGTGTATCGTCAAGCTGCTTATAGATATGCTGGAAGACGTATCCTATGTCTCACCTTTGTACCTTGGTATCTCAGTACCTTCGTAGATATGGTAGTATCCACACAAAAGAGTCTCACCGAGACATTGTCACAAGGTGAAGGAGGGGTAGTCACGTGGACTCCACTAAAATGGCCAAGGTACCTGGGTACAATTAATGACATCCCACCTATTCTTGATATTGCGTCTTGGCTCTTTCTCTCCCTCAACTGAAGCTGTGAACTAATCGCCCTCTCCGATCTACCTCCTCCTCCTCCTCCTCCTCCTCGAAGGCCTACGCCAAACCCGAAGACGAGACACAGCTCCAACATGTCTCATCCCAGAGTAGAAGAAGTGTCCGACAGCGACCTGTCGGACCCCTCCGAGGGCAACATCTCCGACTTTGACGAAAGCGACATCCTCCGCGTCAACGCCCCGAAGCCCACGTTCGCCGGCTCGTCCTCGTCCTCTTCAGCGGTCGCCGGCAGTGCCATGTCGGCGGCCTCCCGCGGCCCAGCGCCCGCGGCCTCCTATCAGCCTAACCAGCCGACGCAGTACGCGGCGGCGACGGACGCCAAAAAGTACGCGAGCTTCCAGTGCCTGTACCCAATCTACTTCTCGTCGCGGCACTCGCGGCAAGAAGGGCGGCGTGTGTCGTCTGATCTCGCGGTGCCGAACCCCATCGCGCGGGACATTGCCCACGCCTGCTCGCAGTTGGGGCTGCAGGTGCTCTTTGAGCCGGGCAAGTCGCACCCGCGCGACTGGGCGAACCCGGGCCGCGTAAAGGTCAAGCTGCGGGACCCCCACAGGCCGGTGGGCGCCCCCGACGTCAACAACAAGCATCACCTGTACAGGCTCGTGGCGGAGTGGCTGAGGAGGCACCCGACCACGGACGACTCGCAGTCGCTGCGGTATCAGATCCCCGGTGTGCCGGTGCCGAAGCAAGGGGAGAGGTGGCCGCGGCCGGCTGTGCCTAAGGGGAAAGGGTGGAAGATGAACGAACTTTTGCCGTTTATTAGCCCTGCTATGACGGGTGGGGGCGTGAGCGAGAATCTGTTCAAGGATATGATGAAGGAGATGCAGGGTGGCGGGGATCCTATGTCGGCTTTGATGGGGGCTGCGGGGGCGTCGGGAGGCGCGGCGGAGGAGACGGGGAAGAAGAAGAAGGACAAGAAGGGCAAGGGCAAGGCTTGAGTGGGGAATACTAATTGATTTTGTGAGAGCGTTTTCATTCTTTTCTTGCCCAGCGGCAGACACCGAATATCAGCTTCAGTTGGTGCAAACGAGATCCTGCTATAGAAGGGAAGCATCGCCAGGAAGACATTCATGGGACTATCCCGTAGGGTACGACGGTACGCTCAACACATGGACGCTCTACGCCGAGGCGTTAGTACATGGGCGCGATAGTTGAGCATCATATAAAAGAGAGAAAGCTAGCCATTGCCTGGTCACGAAAGAAACCCAAGAAGCAATGCCATCAAAAATTCTCTTAATCGTCTCGACAAACTAAAATGGTATCTTGCGTCGTGCACTATATTGTGTTGGTCAGGGAAGTCCTCCCGCAACATCTACATCAAATCCTCGGGAAGAATATTATACAATCCCCTTGTCATATGCCTACTCGGTCCCAACCTTTGCCGCCTGTAACCGTTCCCACTCGGCGGATCCAACAATCAGCACGTCCTTCCCGGATCCGGGAATCACCTTGCCGTCAGTTCCGGGAAGTCTGATCTGCAACCTCGCAAGTGTCGCATTCCCAGCTTGTTTGCCGGCATGCTTGTGACCGCTAAGCACGGTCCTCGACTTCCTCATCACTTCTTCCTGCCAGCTCTTCCAAGCGGCATAGTCCTCGGCCTGCTTAGCAGCATGGTACTGCGGCGTAGTCTTGGCCCTTCTCCAAGCAAGCTTGTCCTCGGGCAAGTTCTTGAGATCGTACACCTTGGCCGAAGAAGCCATGCGGAGCAGCTCTCCAAGGACGTCGCGACCCTCGGCAGCCACGACGGCGCGACGGCGCTGCTCGACGGTGGGAGGCTTCTTGAGCGGCTCGGCCAGCCAGGCGTACTTGTGCTGCTCCGTCGTCCTCGCACGCTTGTTGTCCTCGCGGAGGAAGCGCACGGCTTCTTGGAGGTTTGAGATCTCGCCTCTAAGGCCGTCCATCTGCCGGGCTGTGGCGACGGCGCGTTCCTGTCCGACCTTAGCGTTGGCTTCGCCAGCACCCTCGACAAACGCGCGGCTGTCGCCCGCCACCTTCATCCACTTGTCACGCTCGGCCTCAAGGGCACGTAGCTCGCGGTCCTGCTTCTCAATGTCCTCCACAAGGCCCATATTTGTCTTCTTGGCGCCCTCGAGTTCACCTTCGAGTTCGCCCATGCGGTTAACCTTGGCCTGGGCATCCTTCATGCGAGATTCAAGGGTCTCGATCTTAAGGAGAGCCGTGCTGAGGGTATCGTCGCGCTGGGCGACGGTCCTGCGGGCCTCGTTGTACTCCTCACGGAGTCGACGCATCTCCTCCTCGGCGTCAACAGGACGGGTCTTCTGAGCGGTGAGCTCGTTGGACTTGACGACCCACGGCGCCGGGTTAACGTCGAACTCCTGGACCTGGTCAAGGTCGGAGCAGAGAGCGGCGAGGTCGTTCAGCTGAGTAGTCGACACGCGAAGGCCAGCAAGGTACGTAGAGAAGATGTCAGACTCGCTGGAGGATGTAACGGCAGTCGTCGTCTTGGAGATGGTGCTTTGCACCTCAGCAAAAGTATAAGGCTCGCTGCGGCCCTCCTCGGTGAGAAGAGTATGGAGATCGACGCCGAGCTGGCGCGCAAGGTTGGCAAGGTCCTGTGCAGCACTCTCGACCTGCTCAAAGGTGTCCCTCGATTCGGGCTGAAGGGAGAGCGAGCGGGTCTTGAGGTCTTCTAAGGCGCGAACAGCCCTCGCTGCAAGGAGCTTGGCGCTACGAGTCTGCCCGATAGCGAGCTCCGCACGCTTGATAAAGTGTTGGCTAAGCTCGCCCTCATCGGCGGTTTCTGCAGAAGCAAGGACCCTCTGCACCATGGTCTTAAGAGTGGTAAAGGAGACGGTGGCGGACTCGAGGTAGCTCTGCATGTTAAGCGTCTGCATATACGTCTCATCCGCGAAGGAAGCAAGGTCCTCGCCAAGGTGAACCTCGCCGAGGTGCGAGAGTACAGCAATAGTTCGCTGGAGCTCATCGGCGCACTTCTTCTCCTTGAGTTCATCCTTCCTGAGGCCATCAATCCACGTGTTAAGAGCCCGCTCAACAGGGTCGAGCTCGTGGAGGGCAGACTCGAACTTGACGAATCCTTCAGGTGTGGAACGGCGAATGGTGCTGGCGAAGCGGTTGCACATGGCCGACACCCAGGTGAGCTTGTCAATAGCATCGCGTCCGTAAAAGACATCGTCTTCGTGTCCAGGGTGGGCCTGGCCATCAATCCTCTCCCGGATGAAGCCCTGGAGCATGTTGGCCTTGAACGCTACCCGCTGGAATCGCAAGAACGCGAGAACAGAGTTCTGGTCCTCCTTGTAAGTGTCGGGGAGGAAGAGCTTGACAATCTCGAGGTGCTGTTCGGCTTCTTGGGCCTCAAGGCGGCGGAGTTCAAGGTCAATAGCCTTGACCTGCGCCTTTGACGCGGAGAGCTGCAGCTTCATATTGAGGTCTAGCATGGCTCGTGAACGGTCGTTAAGCTTCTCAGATTCCGTCTCAGTGACGGCGTGAGAGGCACGCATATCCTCCAAGTCTGTTTGAAGAGTGGTGACAAGCTGTCGAAACCTGGAGAGCGTGTACTCCATATCCTCTAAGCTCTGGTCCTGCTGAGAAACTCGGCGGATTTGCTCCGCAATGACGGAGTCCTTGAAGTCGAGCTCCTCCTGCATCTCCTTTTCATTCTGAACATGATTGGCCTCCAGTTCGTCATTAAGCTCCTTGAGGGTTTCAAGCTCATCGATGACGGCCTTGAGCTCGTTCACCTCCTCGCCCAGAGACATGTTACGGTGCGTGAGGTCCTCAATCAGATCCTCGGCTCCAAGAGCGTTCTCCAGCTGCCCTCGTAAGTCCTCAATGATATCATCAGACTTGGCCAGCTTCTCCTTGCACGCGCCCAACTGTTCCTTTGTGACAGCAAAGTCTTTGAGATCTTCCTCCAACGCGGCATTTTGATCGAGAAGCTCGGCTTCCTTTTCACGCGTAATGTCTCGGAAGCGAACCAAAGCCTCTCGTAACCTCTCATTCTCCCTCTCCTTGGCTATCCAGCTTTCACTAGCTCGCTCCTCAGGAGACAAGCCTTGGATGGCCTCCTCTCGCTCCGCTTTCAAGATATCGTACTCAAGCTGGAGGACCTCAAGTCTCTCCTTCGTCATCTCGAGATCTATCCTTGCGTGCTCAAGTTGCTCTTCCGCCATCTCCCTGTCGAGGAGCATGCTCTCTAGTTCTTGTTCATGATCGGCCTGCGCATCCTGAAGAGCAGCAATCGTCTGTTCCATCTCCTTGGCATGCTTTCTCGATTCGTTATTGTCCTGCGCCTTTTGCTGAAGCTTCTGAATAATCGCCTGGTATCTCTCAAGGTCTTGTTGCAGCTTGGGAATAGTGGCGAGTTTGTCACGGTTCTCCATCGCCTTTCGTTCGAGGATCTTGATTTTGGTCTCGAGATCCGCGATCCGCCGGTTCGCAGCATCATTGCCTGTGGGCCGCGTCCCTCTTGAGCCAGGCGCTGACCCTTGAGCCGCTGCTGTGAGCTTCTCGACCGGGTTAGTCTTGGCAAGCAAAGGACTCGTAGGTTTGGGCTGCAGTATTTCGGTTTCAGTAGAGCCCATGGCACCCTCCTCCTTGCTTGACCTGCGACTATCCGCGCCAGTTGCCTGAGAATCGGCCGATGGCCGTCGTAGGCTGCCAGTTCTGCTAGGGGGTTTGGACGAGGTCAAAGACATGCGGTTTGTTAGTCTAGCCGAACCAATACTCTGTCGATTTGAAGACGTGGAAGTTGTAGACTTCGCCGTAGGCTTCGGGAGAGGAGGAGGACCCATAGACGCCCGCACGCCTCCAGACGGCTTGGGCTTCATCCCGACGCTTGGAACTCGTGCATTCGAGGGAGTATTCGTTCGAGAGCTCGAGGCACTAGACGAAGCAATGCCCTTAGTCGGTGATTTCGTCGGTGACTAGAGTAATGTCAAAAGTTTAGTCCACCATGGATTAAGTCGCACAGAGTATGCATGCAGAATCTCACCCTCGCGATGCCTATACTCGACGGCCTGGCTGTACGAGGGCCAGGGCTCGGGCTTGGCGCGTTCAAACTTATCCTCCTCTTCAAAGCCGGGTCATTCGCCGAACTCGCACCCCCTTGCAAACTACTAGGTCGAGAGGACGTCCTCCGCGCCGCAGCCGCTCTAGGGACCGGAGCCGCTTTTGGCGGAGCTTGGCCAATAATTTTGAGATTGGTCGGCTTCATAAACATCCCGCGGCCCATATCGCAGCTAAAGTACCGAGTGCCTTGAACGCTCCCGTCATTCTTGCCGCTCTCATCTTCAAGCTCTAGGCCCACCCAGATACCGGCGGAGAAGGCGGTCTCCCCAACGAACTTGACCTCGGCCTTGCGTCCATTGGGGAGCTGGACAATGTGGCCCACTGATATATCTGTCATTTTGATGAGGCCAGGGGCAGAATCCTAGTTATCCGTGGTGGGTTCACCGCAATGTTGTCACTAACATTCTGCTCGGATCCGCTTCGATTGCTAATAAATCGGATACTCAGGGGCAGAGGCAGTGCTTTCGATCGTACTCGCTGGCAAAGAGCCTTAGTTCCGGAGTGTCGATTACCAGTCGTGTGGTCGTGTCGTCAGGAAGCTAAGGGTGAGGTTAGTATCCCGGAAGTTGCCTGGTTGTTGACGTTGCTCCCTGGCCGTGCAGGTCTTGGGTCAGTTTGGAGTTGAATGTGTGGTCAACCTGGGACGCGAACGGATAAACGCGATTGGGTCTGATCTGACAGCTGGTAATTAACCGCACGATATGCAAATAAAGAGGTCATGGGAATATACCCTTGCCGTTCCTTGGATGCCGCCCAAACGAAACGACAGCCAATTTTGACATTGATCAGCTTGACCCTTATACTGTGCTATGCATCCACTTCAGCTAGATACCAATTGCCAGTGACCCTTATAATTCACGAATATGCATCATCCACTTCAGCAAAATACCAATTGCCAGTGCTCCCTCTGAAGTAACCAATGCCAAATTCACGCCATCCTATTAAGAATGCCAATTGCCTTCAACGTTGCCTAAGAAAACTACCGATAACAACTCACACCCATTTTAAGCTCTAGTAGCTATAACTAATAAAGTACATATGAAGTAAAAAAGAAAAAAGAAACAGACTGTTGGATCCCAGCACGTATGCCAGGCATTTTTCAGGGTCATGCTGTATTATGCATGACACGAACCTCGACACCTCAAATTCCAGCGTTTCCAAGGAAGTCTCGAACAATCATGGGACTTCTGGCACGGAACCCCGAACGGTGGTTCCTCGATCCACCAACCGATGGCGGGCAAACGACGGAAAAGGACCCGTCCTAGAGTCTTTGACTTTGTCCCGCCCTGACCCATTCGATGATTTCAAAAGCGAGCCGTCGCTCTGTTTTCTCGTCGAGCCCTTCGCCCACGGGAGTACGCACTAGCATCACATTTTGCGACCTAAGCTCAACAGTGTTGCGCAAGCTGTCGTCGGTCTCGGCCGTGGGTTTGGCGTAGATGAAGAGGTCTGGTCCTACTATGCCTCGCCACTGCGTAGCCATCCATTGCCAGTGCTCAGTTGGTGCGTACTCATCCTCGATGGGGATAGTACAGCTAAACCGATCCGAATAAGTGACACTAAACCCCGCGTTGGCCAAGGCAACAGGGATCTTTGTCGGTTGCCGAAGGGTCTGTCTGCCTGAACCAAATTTCCGGAGCCCGTTTCCAATGCCGGCAGCGGTAAATCCATCGCTCATCGAGCCATTCATGATGATACTGCCATCAGACGAGGACCGCTGCATGACTTCCTCGCCCGCAACTGTCGACTCGGGAATTGTTGTAATATGGTCTACGATCTGCTCTGAACGCTCTCTCCACTCTAGGACGCGGCGAATGTAAGAGTCGAGTTGAAGCGACGCATTCTCATTTGCAAAAGTTCTAGCGCGTGAATCCTGCGATGCGGGATCGAACCTCCCAATCAATGGAAGAGGCTCTGGGTCGAAGAATGTTTTGAGAGATATCTCACCGCACCGGTGTAGTGCCCTCTCCACTGCCGCACCGACCGCGCGGAGAGTTGACTCAATGGGACCCTCGACTGCGATAAAGCATCCTCGAAACGTAGATTGATCATCAACGATATCGGAGCGCTGGCGGTATGGAGGCGCAATCTTCGAGAGAATGTGCATTTTCCTCATGTGCGGAACTGACATCACCATTGCTGCCACCCCCTCCTCTTGTGTACCATGCCCCTTGTTAAAGGCCAACACAGGTGTCTCGTTGGCCTCTTGAGAAGGGGCAAGCTGTGTATGAAGGGGTGGTAAACGAAGAGGCTGGTTGAGTCGAGGGTCGTTACGAAGAGGTGGGAGAGCCACTCCGTCCGGTTGGGGCCCCACCGTAGTTGGGCCAGCCGTGGTTTGGGCTGCGCCTACAGCTCTTGGCCGTTGACTCGGCCCATATAATCGGTTCGCCAAACCCACGCTTGCGGAGGATGGTGCCGGCCCAGATGCCGCATAAGCGGTGTTCTCGTGGTGTAACATCCCAGCCGACGGGCTGTCGGAGGTATTATACCGCCTGCGCTTTGATCCAGGAGCAGCGAACATGGAGTCGCCCTCCTCTTGAATATCTCGCAAACTGGTATTGTGGTGATAGTCATAAAGCTGGGTCTGGTGCGTCCAGTTCTGGGAGTCTTGTGGTGGGTGGTAGTACTGGCCGTCCTCAGTGGGGTACGCCTGGCCGTACGATATGCTTGGGACTCGTGTTGGGGGAAACTGACTCGAAGGAGTGCGAGGAGTTGCGATATACCGGCCCCCACACCTCGGGCATCTACCTCCGTCATCTGAAGAGACAGATGAGGGCCTAGCGCCTGAGCCCCTTCCACCCCGTCTAGGAGTATATCGGTAGTCAGGGTATTGTCGCTGATGGCGTTTCTTTTCCTCTTCTGCGAGGTTCTTCCAGTAATCTTTAATCTGTCCTTCCTCGTTACGCCACTGTTCGCCGATAATCTTGGATACGTCAGGGTTCGGTAATCCAGGATGCTGGGCAGTTACTGCGGCCTGGTGATGCTGTCGATACAAAATAAACGCTAGGTACACATGCGAGTCAGCCTCAGGCCTGGAAGTTCCGTTTCGTTTCTACGAAGGGCGAACATTTTGACAGCGATCAGAGAAAACGATAAAGCGTGGGAAAAGAGATTCTTGGAAAAAAAAAATAAAAAAGGAATTAGTCGCTCTAAGTGGGAGGCTCGAAAGCACTACGAATCCAGTAGAGCTAGGCCCGTGAATGGGAGTATTGAGCATGGTAAATGAGTGTTCAAAGGTCTCGAAGGAGGACCCTCGCGCTTAAGAAAGCTTACCATTCCGAGGACGAGGCACCTTGGGAGCCGGCGCACACAGACACATTGAATCGCGGCCATCTCCATGACCATTACTTGCGACTATGCCAGCAGAATTGGGTGTGGATAGACTCAAGCTTTCAAACCTTGCATTGTTCGCCTGCTCGGTGTTGATCGAAGCGGTTCGCTTCCGAGTCAAACGTCCTGGGGCCGCAGGTGGTGCCATCGATTCGTCGGTGGACCTCTGCCTATCGAAAAGGTCATCCATGTTTGTGAGACCTGTGATGATGTCAGTAATGGCTGCGGGGAGGGAGTTTTCGAGATTTGGACATGGCTTGCAAACGGCCCAAGCTGCTATAATACAACACACAGCTAGACAAATGCCGAATCGGTTCTATCGATCAGTCTTGCCTTTTTCTGGATAGTATCAAGGTTCCTTTCCAGGGATATTTGACTTCTTGTCAGGTTCTGAGGTTGAAATAAAGGATTCTTGTGGAATGGATGATGTGCGAAATGGGAAAGAAGGTTACGATATGGTGGAAATGAAGGGGTGATGAGATGACGAAGTAAGGTGATAGAGTCGTGAGAAAGGAGGGTCAGTGAAAGGGTTTCCTCTGAGAGTGGAGAATTTCAGACACCCCAGATACTGGAGCAAGGATTTCAGGTTGAAAGCTCCAGTAACTGAATGCACGCGAGGTCTTCTCGTGTTGTGTTGTGTGCTGTGTTATTGAGCTCGTGTGTGCCTCATGATAGCCCAGGGCTCGTATGCAGTCTGGCCTAGAAAAGAGCAACCTTGGGTGGACCACCGCACTCGGGCATTTGGGGTTGCCAGAGACACCTATCAATCAATGAAGGAGCAAGACCGAAGCCACCACTAATTGGGAACCGACCACAACCTCCCTACTTCTTATTCAAGGAAGCGAAAATCGAAGAAGGGGAAAGGGGGGAAGGGTTGCAAGTCCGAAAGGACTTTTCTTGTTGGATTGTTGTCTTTGTCAGTCTACCTCTTCACGCCTGTATGCCGCCCACTTGGCGGGTATCATGGACCATTCAACGGGAGAAATGAAGCGGGAGACTTCAGGGTAGAGAGACGGGAACGTGAAGGACGAAGAGAAAGAAACACGGGAAGGGTCTCTAGCGAGGGAAAGCGAGGAGAAACCACCATTTCCCACTGCCGGGTAGGGCATACAATGGATTAGCCCACCTCTTCTAGCTCATCTAAACACCTCTCCAGAACCGGTGGAAAGCTCCCTTATGCAGAGAATCGTGTCTTGTCTTGCTCGACTTTGCAGCTTCCTTCTGTCTTGACTCCCAGGCTATCATATCATGAGCTGTGTACTGTCGCTTATAGGACAAGAGGGATAGCTATGTTTATGGCGAGGAGGACAAGGATGATCCCTTTCCAAATCGTCCTGACAAGTCGAATATCGAATCTTGAGGGAAGAGAAGAAGGGGAAAAGGGAAAGAAGGGGGGGGTTGAGAAGCCAGAGGCGAAACGAAGCACGAGGTATTGCGAGGGGTGTATGGCCGTTACAAGCCACCAGGTCAAGGCCATGAAAGCGTTTGGTGCGGTAAAGGCTTTTGGATCTCTACGGCGGGTAGCTAGAATACCATGCCATGTCTCGGGAATGTACCGGAGCATAGAGATACACTTCAGCAGTTTTCCATCGTCTCCTCACCGTTCCAAATGAGGGCGGGCTCTAGCCGGAAAGGAGAGTCTTGCCTACCGACTCTTCCCGGGTAGTGGAAAGTACTCTGGCCCAGGTGTAAGTTGTTCCCATCTCGTCTCTTTGTCTGGGCGGTTCGTTTGCAACCCCATTCCTTGAGAAGGGTGTAAAAATATCATCCACGATCTACGAACTAGAGAAACAGTGCCGTTGAAATGTGGGGGTTGGACTAGATTCCCTTGAATAACACACGTTCTCGTAGGCGAAACCACAGGTCGGGCTCGAATTCCAGCAAGTCTAAAACCTTCACAATGCCTCCCTGGGCACCGGCCCTCTTGGGCAGATATCAACAATGGGCTCCAGGAATGTAAATCCCCCCAATCTCCCAAAGTCCCGTCCGCGCACTTCAAACGTCCTCTTAAGAAAAATCCGGCCTTCACCGGCGGGGAACCGGTACCGGTGTAGGGGGACCCCATCCACTTGCCCTCCTCTGGAATGAAGGACTGCATAATCTTCAACCAAGAGGTGTCATGGGAGCTAGCCCTAGAAAGTGACGACTGGACCTCCTCGATCCCCAAGGTTTAGCCCGATGCCGCCCTGCAGGGTAATGAAGAGCAGCGTCGCACTCCTCCTCCTCCGTCATCCTACATGCTGTGCCAACCTCGTGGAGTTGCGATACTATTAGCTATCAGCCCGCCATCCAGTTCACTCCCTTGCCTCGGCTGCATCTCGAATACACCTGCAAGGAAGATCCCGACAACACCTTTTGGAAAAAAAGAAGAAAAGTGAGAGGAAACAGTAATAGTATTTTATTTAAACCACCCAGCCCACCCATTTTCCATCAGTTGCTCACAGTGATATATCCCCTTCGCCAATAAAACAGTTGGGAGGAAAAAAAAAAAAAAGAACAGAATAACAGTTTCCGATACCATACACCGGCAGCTGAAGGTTGTGTCTCCACCTCTTTTCATCGAATTAGAGTTGTGACAGGAAAAGAAGACCGTTCCAAGGGTCTTCCCGCCCATCTTCGTTTGCTCCCTTTAAAGCTTCCCGAAGCAGTGGGGCTCCTGGGGCTGCTTGTGTGCATCTATTCTTGTCTCATCCTGCATCTAGTGTCAAGGTTCCAAAATATCCCGCTCTCTTCGTACTAGAATACCCCGTTTCGGAAGCTCTAGGAAATTCGACGCACTCGTAGAAGGCCTTCGTTCCACGTCGTCAGTAACAGTGCGTTTATGCGGCTCTTTGTCCCGGTTCGGGTTTCACGAGAGGTAACCCTTGCCAGCCTCGCTGGTCAAAAGCGACGCGCTTCGGCGGGCATCGAGGAACATGTCCGCGCACTCATCAATGTCCTGAACGTCAATTTGGGAGCGGCCATTAGCCTTGGCGAGGATTCTGTTTGACATTGTTAGCCTACGCTCCTGTCTCGGGTTGCAAAATTGTATCCCGCTCCCGTAAGGCCCAATCTCATAATGAAACGATCAATTTCGGGTAGCAATTTTTTCTCAATGGGCGATGGCAAAGGGGAGCAGAAAAATTACGTCGGAGAAAAACAACAACTTACCCAGCTGGGGTCAATAGGTGTAGGCAGTAACGCAAGCTGACACGCTCGCCATGCTCGGCAATCTTCTCTACGGCACCATCCGTGATGGATGCACCCTCAGTCGTAGCTCGGATCTTGATGATACGTCTGATCTCGTCGGGCTGGTAGGGAGTGGTAGGAATAACGAGGAGGCGCGCAAGGAAGTCGGGGGGGATGCCGTGGGCAGCTACAATGTCGTCTGTTCCTCGGACGGTGCACATGCCCCTGTTGGACGCGAGGATGACAATGGGCGCGATGGGGGACTCCAAGGCACGGTTAAGGTATGTAAAGCACTCCATGTCGAGCATGTGAGCCTCGTCGATGAATAGAACACCTGGGACCAGCTCCGCAACACCCTGGTCAATGTACTTGCTGACAACTTTGTTGATCTCCGTCCGTAGTTTGTCCGTGATCTCGGTCATCTTAGGCCTCATGAGCTGGCCCATCATGCTCATAATATCTTGGCCACCTTGAGGCCTAGCGTTGGCCACATCGAGATCGTGCAAGGTAACATCCTGCACAATCTCCTTCTTCTTATGCACCTCGCCCTTGGGGATGGGCACGTACTCCTCAGCCTCGATATCAAATTCGGTCGCATAGGCGTCCGATCGACCAACCCTCTTGCACGCGCCTGTGTTCGCTTCGATGTAAATGACATCACCAACCGTCACTCTCTCCTTCTGGATAGCCTCGTA